>CM065375.1:9432500-10032500 GCA_033032245.1 Poecilia picta | reverse complement strand
AATGTTTTGGAGTAGCGTAGATAAACCTCTGTATTCTATTGTGATTTTTTTTGTCTCAAAGTGAGGCATTCTTGTGAAGTGGAAGGGGAAAAGGTACATGTGTTGTGCATTTACAAAGAATGTGGTGAGCGTTTGCATTCAGCCCATCTGAGTTTTTGTAGAATCAAGTTTTACTACAAATGGAGCTGGAGGTTTTCTGGATCATGTGTCGACCAGCTCTGGCCATTTAGAGACTTAAATGTTCTCCCATTCTTTTCAGTTTTAGAAAATATCGAGTCAGCTTTTTTTTTTTTTTATCCTGCTTGGAGTTAAACCTTCACTCTACTAAGATTTTCTAGTCGAGTTCCTTCTGAAACCATTTTTTTTTTTAGTTTTATTTAGTCATATTAAACCAAAAGGGGACAAAGTAAAAGGTTTTTCTGTGCATTTATTTATTTATTTATTTTTGCAGAACACTTCACAAACTTTTTCCATCTGTTTCCCAGTTATGCTGCATTGTGTTGGTCCATCACTCAAAATTTTTATGAAACGCATCGAGTTTATGGTTCAAACACAACAAGACGTGGAAAGGTTTGACTAGTATGAATACAAAACATAGCTGTTATATAATATCTACCTGAGGTTGTAGGAGTTTTGACTGCATTTAAATTCGGTGGAAGATTGACATGAGTTCAACTGCTGTGGTCTTCCTGTTTGCCATTGTTTTTACACTCTTAATTAAGTCACGACTAATACACACCCAAGTATGTAGTATTTGCTTGACTTGACAATCACAATACCCCAGTTATGTAAACTTCTTTCTGTGCTTTCTACTCTTTGTGGTTGAATTTAACATTTTTTTTTGTATTGTCCACACTAAAGTACTGTTCAAGTCTGCATTTCACCCACTTCCATCCATATCTGCATGCCCTTCCGCTTCCCTGACTTGTAAACTCTTAAACCAGCCATCATGATTGTTTTGTTTTGTTTTTTGTTGCATTTTTATCTTTATTAATTAAACATATTTTTCTGTCCCTCCTGCAGATTCTCTCTCCTCTCCTGGACCTCAATCAGAATCGCAATAAACTGAAGCTGTACATAAGTCACCTGACCTCACTGTGTCAGGAGCGTGACCCAATCATATTGCAGGACTTTGCCCCGCCCCCATCTTATCACCGCTCTGACTCCGCCTCCTGGCACACGCAGCTGCACAGCATGTCAGAGGAGCAGGTGAGAGTTCTGTTTTGCATAATTGTGACGATCAGAGAAAATTTTGTTTTTCTTTAATTTGTGAGATTATTAAGCTAATTATCACCCAGAACATGAATTTTTTTTTTTTTTTATTGAGGTTGTAAAACCGGCCATTTTACACTATGCATTGATGTGCGCATCTTGGCATGAGTACGAGTGGAAGACAAGGCCCACACTGGTTGGCTTGGCAGGCATTTGGCATTACCTTTGTCATTTGTAAAGAGATTTACTCCAGCAGGTCACCTGTTGACAAGCACCTGGCTGCACAACAAATACCGGATAAGACATTTTATTTCATTGTGCAGTGCAGGGAGTACACTCCGCCTCAGCTCCTTGGCAGGACGAGGGAGGTGGGTTCATGCGCAGCTCGGAGCAGCGAGACTGGAAGGAGTTTTTTATTTTTGCTGTCAAGATCGGAGTAGCGAGAAGACAAGTTGGGGCTCAGGGAATGCCTTCATGTTGCTGCATTATCATAGTAACCACTTGTGTTTTCAGGCTTTCAATATAAACAGTGCATTATTCAATTAAACAAATTGGGTCTGTCGAAGGCTTCCTCTTCCTCCATATTGAAAACATATCAGCCAAAACACGGTTGCTACATGTGGTATGCATTGAAGGCGGTAACTGTAGACGCAGACACACTCGCGCAGCTCGGTGACAGAGTGTGCGGTTTGGTTACCAGTTTCCTACAGTCTCCATGAAAGCCTTATTGTACGTCTCAATGCTGAGAAATGTCTCTGTTTAGCATGAGCGCTTCACATATGGCGTAGCATGGTTTCCTGTCGCTTTGAATAAACTCGGAAAATAGAGAATCAAGCTGTCATTTAATCGCAGGGCACATTCGCCGTTCTGCGGGACTTTCTCAGGCAGAAAAATATAACGCATATTTTTCATCATCAGCCCGAAATGCAGACTTTATGTTGTGGTCTTGTGGTCAGACATTAGCTTTTAAATGCAAAGCGTGCTCTATTAAAACTGATTATGTGGGCAGCTGTTAAAGCTTATCTAATAAGGAATGCAGACTGCTCGTGGTTACAAACAAGTCGAACGTACAGCTGAGATGAAAAACGATCCAAACTTTCTTATAAATTCTCTGGGCTTCACTCGCTTCTTGATTTTTACGGGATCCTCACTAAGAAGCCCTGCTGTATCACACAGCGATCTATAACCTGTGCAAATCCAGCTGTTTGGTTTGTTAAAGAATATTAGGGAGGACACCAAATCATGACAATCACAGAACGCAGCTGGAAAATTAAGACTAGAGTTGTGGAGAACTTGAAATATGTCCAGGGCTGAACTTCTGACGGCATACTATTCAGTCCAAAATAGGGAAAGGCATAAATCTCACAATTTTGTGTTTGATTCATCTTAGAAGTTGGCGCTCGAAGCTGAAAGGGACGTCGCGTTTGAGGGAAAACAGTGAGATTTGTTGTTTGTTTTGGTGTTAAAAACTATTAACAAGAGTTTATTTCTCCATTTTCTCTCATGAATCCCAGATGAAAAGAATTAGCTGTTTGGGTACTAAATGTCCCACTGCTTTAATGATATAACTCATTAAAATTTTCATACTGGCAACTTTCACTGCCAGTTACATGGGTGGCAGCCATATTGGATTCAAAACTGAAAGAATGTGCTTATATATAAGCCAGTGACACTGGTGGCTTATGGGATGTTAATGACTCATAGCAATCTGTTCATGTTAGCTGTAGCATTATAATAAACACATTAAATTACAGCGTTAAATGAACGCTGTATTAAATGACTTTGGACTTCAGAAAGAAATAAACATGACATTTTTAAGCTAACCGCATTGTTACAAGGATACATCCAGGCTGAAAATATCAAAATAAGAGCCTGTCCTTCTCCTTTTGTATCGAACATCTCAACTATTAAGAATTGCGAGTCAGAGCTTTCAATCTGAGTTTAGAAAATGCTTTTTTCCGATGCTATTCAAAATTCTCCAGCGTGGAGTGAGGAAAAGAAAACCCTCCAAACCATATTTATCATATTTATTGCATATTTATTGTTGTTTTCTTGGAGTATAAACATATTTCTAATAGGGTAACTATTGCATTCTTTTGCATTTATTGCATAGTGAAGTAAATAGGAAAATATTGCAACTAGGTTATAAAGTGACCTCGATGTCATGAATTTTATGAAAACGTTTTCATAAAATTGGACTTGGAGAAATGACTTGTGAACATCTGTGAACATTTTTTAAGTATCACACAGGTATCAGGTATCCCCAGAAAAGACAAATCAAACTTTCAGGATGAAAAGATTTTAACTTTTAGATTAAAATGTCCCCCTTCTATTTTGGTTCATGTGTTTCTTTTTATTTTGCCCTTGGAGTTTCTTTCCAGTCCTCCTTTTAGGTTCATTTATCCCAAAGTCATTACATCAACACTGTATTTCTTATTCACATCTCATTCACTCCATTACAGAGCCAGTTTTGAGGTTTTTAAGCCTTTACAAGGTATATTTTTCAGTGGGATGTTTCCCTTAACAGTAATTCATTTCACAATTTGAATCTTTCTCCCCATTTCTCTGTCCAAACCCACCCAGAGTCGGGCAGTGCCACTTGGCGCCATGCATGGGTTTTTGTTTTTTTTGTAGCCACCAACCAAACTTACACACAATTGCAAAGAACACACTGGCAGTCTTTCATTCAAGACGGTGTTTCTCATTTTCCTTCATCATGTGTCGCCATCACCCTGACTGACCCTGTTAATACACACTCAGGCTCAGACACGGTCTCCCACCAGACCACCGTGTCTCAATGTGCCAGGCTCTCTTTTTCTTTTTTTTTCCTGTTTTGTGGTGACTGCGTGTGTTTTACAAGCCTTTGCTTGGCTCTGTTAAAATGCCCGGCACTCTGTAAAGCCATTAGCATTGCACCGAAATAGCATGTAAAACACAAACTCATACAAAATGTAGTACAGGATTTTTACAGCTGATTTAACATGAATGCACAGTTATCATATGGGACCAGAGAAAGCCCCTCTGTATTTGACAATCTGTTTCTGTAACACAGCACAGTAGCTCATGCAAATTTCTACTTACAGAGTGAAAAACAGACACACAGATACATAAATATGCTTTAAAATCTACTAATGTTTTTTGTTCTCGATGCAATGCATTCTAAAAATTAATAAATGTTTCAGGATTAAATAATTTCTACTGAAGAAGCACTACATGGTATAACAATTTCATCATTGGAAACTAAGATGACTTATAAATCAGATCTCTGGAATTGAATTTAGTAAACCTGGATCCAAGTCATTTGAGTATATATAAGTATCAATAAGTGTTTAAGTATTACAGCATGTCCTTGGAAATATAGTAACCCAGTAAATTTGCAGCCCAACAGCTCATAGCCTCTGGTATTGCTCTTCTTATAACAACTCTTTATAATAATCCACTCTAGTTCCTTTTCCTAATGTTTCAGTGCCATATCTGTGCCCATTCCTGCATCCTTATGACAACGTTGGAACTTCTCAAAAAGTTCTTCTCCAAATGAACTTTTTGTGTTGGTCCATCACTCAAAATTTGCTCACTGACGTTTTGTCCGGATCCAGCATTTAATTAAGCCTAGATCTTTTATCAAGCAACAATGCATGGAGTTGAGATTAAACACATACACTCTCACTCTTTGCTTTCTCCATCATTGAAATTTATGTTAATTTTAGTCATTAAGGATGAAGAAGTGCTGCTATAGTGTTGATACTCTAAATGCAATAGACCTGAAAAACAAAAAATGTATGCAAACAGTATTTTGCACTTGCAATTTTGCACACATTGATACTTAAATAATGACTTTGTTTTAATATTATGTACAGTTATATAGTGCAGCTCTCGCTGGAGCGGTTCGCAGCCGAGTGTGAAGCGGCCTGGATGAGGCTCAGTGCCTCCAAATCCGAGGCCTTGGTCTTGAGCCGGAAAAGGGTAGAGGTCCTGCTCCGGGTCAGGGGGGTCGTCCTGCCTCAAGTTTAAGTTTAAGTATCTGGGGATCTTGTTCACGAATGAGGAAGAAGGGAGCGGGAGATCGACAGGCGGATTGGGGCGGCGTCTGCCGTGAAGCGGGCGCTGTACCGGTCCGTCGTGGTGAAGAGAGAGCTGAGTCAAAAAGCAAAGTTCTCGATTTACTGGTCCATCTACGTTCCCACCCTCATCTATGGTCATGAGCTTTGGGCCATGATTGAAAGAACGAGATCACGGATACAAGCGGCTGAAATGGGTTTCCTCTGCAGGGTAGCCGGGCTCTCCCTTAGAGATAGGGTGAGAAGCTCGGTCATCAGGGAGGGACTCAAAGTAGAGCCGCTGCTTCTCCACGTCAAGTGGAGCCAGTTGAGGCTCGGGCATCTGGTCAGGATGCCTCCTGGACGCCTCCCTGGTGAGGTGTTCCGGGCACGTCCCACTGGGAGGAGAGGAAGACCCAGGACACGCTGGAGGGGCTATGTCTCTAGGCTGGCCTGGAAACGCCTTGGGGTTCCCCCGGAGGAGCTGGAAGACGTGGCTGGGGAGAGGGAAGTCTGGGCCTCCCTGCTGAAGCTGCTGCCCCCGCGACCCGACCCCGGATAAGCGGAAGAAAATGGATGGATGGATGGATATAGTGAAGGTTTTATGCATCTAATGTAAATGTCAGTGAACCCGATGATGTCCTGCTTATTGATCTGTCTGACAGATTTTATAAAGATATATTTATAAAAATTGAGAAGTCTAAACTGAAATAAAATGTTATTAAAGTAAAGATTATAATATTAATTAAGCATTGTATTTAAAAAAATGACTAACTTCTAGCTGCTTCTGTTTAAAATGAGGATTTTGTTTTACAGGTCATCATGTTTCCCAGAAGAAATTAATATAAATGTATCTACAACAGTTTTTTTTTTAAATCCCATGTCTCTGATTTTATGTCGGAAGTGTTTAATGTTACGAACAAACTCTGAGCACACAAACAGCATGAGGCTGGAAGCGTTGGGAACTGTAAAGGCCACTCAGGGTGATTTATTTCCCACACATGTGATGTGGAGAGAGTGTGGATGGATAGATCAGATAAAGCGGAAGCATATTTATTCTGCACGAACACATGAGTGATGGATGTCAAAAAGCTTTCACTGTGGATTTTCTCGAACCACAGATGTTAAGGAATCGTGCCAGTAGTGGTCGAGGCTGGTAACATGCCGTAAGGCAACGCTCTTTTGTTTAGTCAGACTTTTCCGAAGCATAAAAGCAGCAGAGTTGTGCAAATTGCTGCTATGTACATGCATACATTTTTGACATTTGCTTGGACATGTTTGCCTTTGAATATTTTCTTAATGGACCCCAACCATGTTCCCTTTCTTAATGTGTGTTTGTTTCATCTTTCTGTTTAACTTCAGCTTAACTGCAAAGTAACGCTGTCTTGTACGGCGAGGTTATCCTGAAAGCACTGTTTTCTCTGCCATAGTCATAATAATAAGCTTTATGGCTCAATGACGCCTCTAATGAGCACTGAAGAGAGTTGGCATCAGAATTTTCCGCTCTCCTTCACAAACTCAGGAAGTCTCTTTCTGTCCCTATTAATGGTCTGAAGTATGGCAGTAAAAGAAAAACGTATATTTGGTGATTTTTATTCGTGTGAATGCATGTGGGTGTTGCTCCGTCTTACCGTTTGGAAGCGCTCTCTTGAATTTGTGGTGGATGTTTGCACTAGAGTATGTGTTACTGTTAGTCTATTTAAGTCCTTAGCTTATACGTTTGTGTGTGTTTGGTGCCATAAAGAAAAAAATGAATGAAGTGTTATTGGCTGAAATGGAAGCGTGTGACTCTATCAGCTGAAACTTAAATAGTTCCAGGTTAACTGCGTGTGTTTTTTGGCCTGCTAAAACTGGAGAAACTTCAGAAAAATGGATTTTGAATCCGCTATGTACAACTCTCGCAAGTTATTGGAATGAAACAAGCCAGAAAATTACTGAATTTAGATGTCAATCTTATGATGTGATCTCATTATTTTAAGAGGAAATTGGCTCTTTTTTATACAATGAGAGAAATATTGGATTTTTGCCAGGTGGATAATAAAAGTTGTTTTTAAAAAGCGGACACAAATTTGAATATCGACATCAAGTTAATTTATTTCAATTGTTAAATATAGCAACTTTGGTTACATAGATTTAATAAACAGTTACATATTGCAAGCATTAATATCCAATTTTGATGATTATGGCTTACAGGAGGTTATGGCAAGAAAGTGGTAAATGCCGAAGAAGCTGGTAGTTCTCAAATTGCTGAAAGTTCAGTGGAAGAAAAAAGTGTTAGAAAAATGCAGAAAAAAAGCTTGAGATATAATATTCTGTTAAACATCCAAACGCATTCAATAACTTAAGATGTTATTGAAAAAAAATATTTTATTTCAGTTAATTCACCAAGAGAAGCACATAATGTATGTTAACAAGACAAACTGAAGCCCTTCTCTTAATTATGACAGTTTCCTGCTTGCAGCTAATGGAAACACATTAGATTAGGATATTACAGCAGACATTAAAAATAATAATACAACTTAAGATGTATGTTTGTGTGCCGCACACATGAACTTCTTTTGTTCATCAATAATGGCTTTTTAAAAGCCATTTGTTGTTTATTTTGCCTTCTGCCAGTGTCTGTGCAATTATCTGAGCACAGAAAATCGTAGCGTTTGCTTTGTTCTAGATACACAATGAAACAAATTAGGTTCCCAGTGGGTATTATCGTTGTTTTTCCAGTTTTATCCCCTGACGTCCAGAGGCGAAATGATTCCCTCCTCTCTGGCTGGCAAGAACAATGTGTGTCCATTGATGGGTCTGCCTGAGAGCCGCCAGTCGCTTTAAGGTCACAGATTGGGCGAATTCTGATTGACAGGACTTACGAAAACAGGACAGGGCAGAGCTGAAACTAAAACATCACTGCTGATAGTGCAGACTGTAAATACTGAGCCAACAATGGGAGTGGAAGTCCAGCTGCATCTGCGTCAGTAGGATTTTAGCATCCGCTATGATTTAAACATTCAGTCGTGGTAAAACCGAGGTGCATCCTCTGTTGTAGCTCGCAAGAAACTGCATAGATTGTAAATCCAGGCTGTTACATGAACATTTTACCTTGATCATATTTTGACAAATAATGTACCCCCATATACTTCACATTAAATGACTTAATAGACATTTGTAGAGTTTGGGAAGTAAGGTTTAAGGATTGTGTTCCTGCAGAAAGTCAGAACCATCCATCTGTTCTGTGTTGTGGTTTGGAGTCTGTAGTCTAGGCTTTCATCAAGCATCTCTGCTTCCTCCTTCAAGGATGATTGTTTTCTCTTGAAATAAAAGCACATATAATCATTTTGACTATTGCACACGCCCACTCATGTACCTTCAGTGGATTTCATCACGTACAGAACAATAGATTGACTTGTCTCCTGCCGCCATATGGCACAAAAAACTCCAAGCTACCCCGAACCTGTCCATGAAGAAAATCTGAAATGATTTACGCAACTTTACTGGGACTTTTGTGTCCCCATAGTATGACCAAAGCAGATACACAGAAGAAGAAAAAAAACTTACACTCGACCAGGTCTTGGTACCTATTTCATAGCAACACATCCGTAAGCACACACACACACACACACACACACACACACACACACACACTTTGGCCTTCACTGGTCATTACTGACAAACTGCTGGTTTTCAGAGTTATTGAATCCAGGCTTAATGGCTTTACCAGACGACCTCTTTTCAAATGCCTATGACTTTTTCTCTGACTTTCTCTCCTTTCACCCTTGAACTTTCCCTCTCTCTTTATTTTTATCTCCTTCTTGTCCTTTGTGTGCCTCTATTGCTTTTCTCCATCCTTGTAAATCCGTCTTTTAATCTTCCTGTTCATATTGACTTTCCTACTGTCGGTGACCGGGCTGCTCACTCTTCTTCTCACTTCAGCTGCTGCCTTTCTTTTCCTTTCCACGACTGTGTTTCCCTCCATTTCCTTCTTCAACGATAATGCAAAAACAAGCTGGTATTGGCGACAGGTGAAGGCCAAAGACCTCAATTTACACACAAAATAAAATGTGCAGAAAGCTGCTTTCGACTCTTAGTCCTTTCCCACTTTTTATCCAAAGTGCTGCCCTCCTCACAGTTAGCCATAACAGAGGTCCAGCTTCACACTTTTCTCCTCCATAAGTGGTGCAGATGTTTCCCTCAACAAGTTCAAGTCATTTGTAGTTGCTATACTGGAAGAATTTACTTCATAATGGTTGTAAAACACTGTAGACATGGGCCCAAAAGCAACACTTATTCCTAACAGCTGAAATTTGTCTTTCCTGGAAGCATGGAGAAAGTATAATGGTGTTCTTTCATCCTGCTGGCTGGCAGTGTGCAAACAACACGTGGGGGAGTGGAAGAGCTGTCGCTCTTTAATCTAAACAGCTGCGAAAGGAAGACTAAAAAATATATATATATATCAACCTTCTTTCATCCAGCTGACTATAAATGCTTGGTAAAGAGTAATCGTAGTCTTCTCGTTTAAAGGATTTCCAAAAATAGGAACCATATTTTGTAACATTTTAAGACCTTTGAAGCCATAACCATTTTTATTATCGAGAGAGGCACCAAAGAAATGAGCTTACAACTCGTGATGCTAACCAAGCCAAGCGCTAATGCGAACACGCTAAAGACAATGTTTAACGTCAATTCTCCAATCTTTAGACTTTGTGCCTTTGTGTTGAAATAACAGCATTTCCTGCCTCGCAGTGACCGCCCTCATCAGGCATAACACCACAAATGCTAAAAAATTATTGTGTACTGCTTAAATATAAATCTTTTAAATGCTGCTAATCACAGCCCTAAATGCCATATAATAAACTTGTGTGTCAGATGTTGACCACTAACCACTAATCGATGGTTTACTAGTCGTCCTTTCTTGTGAATCCAAAAACTTGTGAAGAAATTGTGATTTTTTTTTTTTGTGTGTCATTGTTTGGTTTTTTTGAAATTTCAGGAATTTTAATGATCAGTATTAGATAGAGAAGGCTTGCCTTTTCTGTACTGAAAATGCTTTTTTGTATATATCTGTTTTTTCTTCTTTTAAAATTTGTGTGTCTCATCTTGCTCAAACGGTAAACTCAAAAATCACAGTTTGGAATTTTGCTCAAGTGCTTTTATCTTCCTCGGATTGTTTCACTCTGACTGTACGCAATTACTGCTGCGGTCTTTTTCTTGTTTACTTCTCCAGCACTTTATATTGTCAGGCCTGCTCTGTGTATTTGGTCCTCAAGGACCAATTTAAGCTTTAAGTCTTGTTTATATGCCTTGTAAGTCCTGTTGCCTCTGAAGCTCCTCCATGTAGTTAGAGTGCAGGCTTCAGATTCATGAGCCCCGTTTGTTGGACGGTGGAAGCCTTTGAAGGTCGCGCTTGTAAATATGAATCTGGTCCTGAAGTGAGTTTAGCTTACTAAATAGCCTATAAAAATAAAATTACCAACCGATTCTGATTTGCCCACCAAACACTTTCTCTGGAGATGTTAAAGAGCGCAGTGTTTCAGTCCTCCAGGAGCAGTTCTAGCCACAAGTCGTGGAGCAGTATTCCCACCACAGCTCGTTAGCTCGCGTTATTAGCGGAGCTGCCTCCGCTACGACTGAGCTGGACATAATGTGGGCACTTTTGGGCTTGGTGCAGCACCGGCAGCCAACTTATGAAGCATTTTACACACTGTGTAGTCTGTACGGGCAAAATGGTTAGAATAAAAACAGGCAGAAGGATCGAAGTCTGTAGAGGCCAATTTATATTTTTGTTGCTCGTAATAGTATTTCTATAGCACCTGTTAGTGTTTCTGCTTTTCCTTAGACTTTACATCATATAATCTCCTCCATTATAGAGTCGAAATAGGTAAAAATATGCCCTCCAGACATTTTCAGATTCCTCTCTTGCTCTGTCTCTCTTTGAGCTGAAGACTTTTAGTTCTGCATGTCTTTCATATTTAACTGTCATTGAGGGGGTTTTTTATTATAAAACAAGAACATTTGCTTCTTTGCCGTCTAAGTTTATTCAAAATGGATATTTCACAGACGCAGATGGTTCAGATGTAAAGAAATATGACACTTTTTGGAAATATTTTGGTGTAAATGCAGCCCCTACGGTTTGAACAAAACAGTGCCAATCAAACAAGAAAACCATTAAATGCCCTCTGTCTTGTCTTGTTCAGTTGCACTGATTATTTTAGGCATTTTACTTTTAAATTAAAGTGCGTGTATGTGAAGCCATCGCCTGACTTTGACGTCTTTATTTTTGCTAGCTCGGCTCCTCTCAGACTGTCAGACCAAACCGCATACAGCAGCAAAGGCTACCCAACACTGTATTACTGCTGCTGTAAATGCAGTGCTTTGTATTCTTTGTTACATCATCTTTTTAATAGGCCAACAAAAATCCCCCAAAAATGATGGCTTTCATATCTCTTTACAAATAAAAATCTAAAAGTCGGGCCTGTATTTCTTTTCAGCCAATCTGCTGTTATATCTGCGATTCTTTTGGGGTTTGCCTCACCAGCTCTCCACGTATAGAGTGTGCATTATATAAATATAATTTTTTTTTTCTCTGAAGAATATTTAAAGCTCAGTTAGAGTCAATGGAGAGAATCTGTGAAAAGCAACGTGACCGGACCGTTCTAGCAGGTGAACACGCCTTGATCTCAGCCGTTCCATCGCGGTCGTTCCCTTGTGACTCCAGGCTTGGGGTCGCTTTCCACCTTGAAGGTTTGCCTCCACTTTTGCAGACTCCACTGGGTGTTCTTTCAGGATTGGCCTGCATTTAGCTCCATCGATATTCACATCAACTCCGCAAAGGAGAATTCATACGGCTTTCTTTCAACAACTCGCAGTGAATAATCCGAAAGTAGACTTCAGCGCCTGAGTTGTGGATCTGTCCAGGACCTATAAAGTTACCTCTGGCCTCTTGGCTGCTCCTCTGATCTATGTTCTCTTTGCCCGGCCTGTCAGTTCAGGTGGACAGCTTTGCCTTTTTATGGTTTGTAGTTGTGTTTTGTTGTTTCCACTTTCCGGTGATGGATGGAAGAACAGATCTCCATGAGGCGTTCACAGTTTGGGGTTTTGTTTAAGAACCTAGCCCCGTTTAAAACTTCCTGCTGCGTTCACGACGCTGTCTGGTTATGAATGTTCTCGCAAAGATGGTCGGAGAACATCTGGATCCATACTAAGATTAAATTACACTCAACTGGATTCGGTTTAATAAACAAGTGACCCCTGAAGGTAACTGGAATTAGCTGTGGGTTTTATTAGGGGACATGAGATCGAAGAGGGTCGAATACGCTTTCAAACTGCAACTTCTGCCTTTTTCTTTTCACTTTCCACTACAAACTGTAAAGAAGTAAAAGGGGAGGGAATACATTTTTTGCAGAATGCAGTAGTTTTTACTGGAAGATGAGCTGACCCTGATCTGAGGAGACACAAGACTCACTACCCAGAACATTCTTGTTAAATGAGTCAAATCGCGAGGAAGTTTTGGTGTTTCAACAAACAGCCATGAAGTAAACGGATACAAACATTTGGCTTAAGTTACTGTAAATTAAAAACCGTCCTCAAAGAAACCCTCCGTCGTAAGATGATACATTTGTTCTTCCTCTCCTCTGTTTCCTTTTCTCCCCCTTTTTGCTCTCCGTTTGCGAGTGTTTGTTCATGCTCCTATCTTCCTTTGCTGACTTATGGTTTCTTTAGAAAACATTAGCATTCCTCCGCAAAGAGGTTCAGGCCCTGCAACACGTGTCAGGAGGTCAGCGCATGCACACATCTTACCTGTCATCCTCATTCTCGAGCTGATAACCTGTGTGTGAACGAACGTGGGGCACGGGCTGCTCCAGCAGTGTGTGTGTGTGTGTGTGTGTCGCTGTAAGGCCGATAATGATCAATCATGATAATGGAGCTTTAATGGCTGCAGTAAAAAAAAAAAGCAAAACAGACCCTCTGTGCAACAGACACACACGTAACCCCTTCACCTTCATCTTCCCTTCTTTGCTCCGACCCTTCTGCCACTCAGTTAATCAGGATTGGATCTTTAACCTCATGCTGTGCGCTCCCTCACCTGTCACTGTAAATCCTGAACTACTGTGTCATATATTCTGGCAGGAAGCACAATTGTGTGTGTGTTTTTGTTTTTTTTTACACGCTGAGATTTCATGAAACACGATCAGCAGCAGATCTAAAATACAGCATTCAAATTCATAATGCAAAAAACTGAAACTGATTCAGCCGTAAAACTCTTGATTTAGATGAAGACGTTTATCGTTCAGCAGCAAGTGGGACTTTCTCTTTGGGATATAAAAGTATGAGACCGCTTAGCAAAACCTTTCGGTTTATAACATCTACTGGAAGATTATAATCTCTGTTATTAGAAGTCACGTTTCGCAAGTATGAATCAGTTTAATCAGCCTAATTTGTGCATAATTTCTTTAAATCACCGAAAACATCATAATAATAAGGAATAAAATTGTTTATTGTCGAATTATTCAATTTTATTCATCACATATAACTCCCAGAAAAGGTAAGTATGCTTCATTGCAACAATGTAATACCTTCATATCTTTAATAAACAAAAATACAGCTTAAAATAAACAATCCAGTAAGACGTTAGCTTGTACGTGAAAAAATTTATTGAATGTGTAACGCAAGATCATCAGGTTGAAAACTGTTCCAAGATCAACAGCGGTAGAGGCTCATATTCCCCATATAATCTTTCCTAACAAGTTAAGAAAACTAAAGGCCTCTGCATAACATAAACGGCCTCGGCTGCTATCAGGACTGATTATTTTTTGGCATTTCTGGTCTGGATTCACAGCTTGTTGTTTGGTTCATCCCTCAAATTTTTATGTTTTTGGTTTAAAAGATACAATAGGCTAGGATGAAGCAAGAGAATTATGCTTTGCAGCTAAATAATAATAATAATGAAGTTATTTAAAAATAAACACCTGATTCTGAAAGGCAACAGATGCTCTTATCAATTGTTCAGTATCTCAAGAAAAAGCTAAAAAAAAAAATGCAAATCTTGTCTGATTTGTGCAGGAGTTTCGCTCATAAAGTATTAGAATTAAATAAGACATAACAATTCAGAGATATTTCTATTGTTGTGATCTGTTGATCCCCTCAGAAAGAGCCGTGCTGGTTTACCACCACAACCTTAAAAGGTTGCTATACGGAAAGACGGATCCATTGTTTTGTGCCGTTTACACAACCATCTGAAAGTTGCAGCAGAAAACAAGATTAGACATCGCATTGCATCTGTTATTGTTAGATGTTATTGAGTCTGTACAAACTGCAGCCTCTTTCCTGCTCTGAGTTTACAGTAATGCTACCCAGTGAGGTTTTCTGTTGCTCTGGAAAGAACCGACCCAGAATAATGATCTGCTTCGTTGGAAGAGTTTTATTGATTGAAATGCCAGCAAGTCACTGTGACCGCAACATTTTTTGTTTGTACTTGCCTCCATACTTTTATCTCAGGAACGAACCAAATTTGACCTCTTCTTTAGACTTCAAGTTCACCTAAGTGACTTCTAGCTTGTGTGGATTTGATAGTCCCTTGTAAGACAACAGGAAGTTTGCAAGGTTGCTTTTTTGTCTGTTTTTTTTTTTACCCAATTTGACGTTTTTTTTTTTTTTTTTATCGTTTTCCACCGATTTTGTCAAGCGTGGGTCAAGGTCGCTTGAGAAAAGCGGCACTAAACCGATTATCTCCTCTCAATCACCCTCTTACCTTATCTTTACTGCCGTGTTGTTCTGGGAGATTGCGGCTTAAAATGCAAAGCCATTAAGTTGAATTACCTAAAAAACGCGCTCAGATTGATGCTGGCGATGTCACTGTTCTTCGCTGTAAAACAGAGCCGTCTAAATCCTTCACTCGCTCAATCCAGCACTCTTAAAGGTCTGCGCGGCCTGATAGGGCCAGCAGAGCTGATAAAAGGATGAACATTTTTTAAAGAAAAATCAAGGTGATAACTGTCACCCAGCAGATAACAGCGATAGGAGTTAGTTGGACTCTGTGCTCAAAACTCGCCGTTTTTCCTTCAAATCTTGATGTTTTTATTTTTTTTTCCCGTCCGTCATGCGGCAGGGATTCCTCGAAGATTTGATAATGCGCTTCGATTTTCCCCTTCAAAATTTCAAAACCAATCCTTTGTGTTATCCATAAAAGTCTTTTGGATGGCAAATTTTTCGAAGCATATGTTTCCTATATCCATCACCTGGAAAGAGTGAATGAGTCAGAGTGTAAGTTTAGATCTGTGCAGTGGGGGTAGTCTCCAAAGCGGGGCCAAGCGTTTGCTCTTTTAACATGGCATTAAACTATCCTGCATGTTTCCTCTGAACCCTTTCTTCTACTTTTGTGTTTTCCCTTCATCTACGTACATTAAAGGCCTCATCTGTTATCGCAGCGTTTTGGCAAATGGAGATGTAGGTGGCGACGCCTCCAGCATGGATAAGCCGGTCTGTTTTAGACGTTTACCACCCCATCACAATTTACTTGACTGACTGCTTTCCCTAAAGCAGCTCGGCTGACCGAGAGGACAATAAGCAGCTTCTTCCACAGGTCAAATGGTTCATAATGCCCTTAAAACCTCCAGTTGCGTCGCTCAGTTCAAGACCTTGTGTTCCCCTTCTTAAATGTTTTTTTTTGTTGTTGTTTGCAAGCTTTTCAACAGCTTCTTAACATTACAACCGTCAGCCTAATGTCGTTTATTGAGATGAAATAAAAATTTGGGAAAAAAATGTAGCATTCACTTGAGTTCAGCCCCCTTGGACATTTTTTTTTTCTCCCCATTTTCTTCTTTTTCCCATCCACTTCATAATCACTCACCACATTGTGTTCATTTGTCACAGAAAATCCCCAGAAAAATTCGTTGCAGTTTGAGGTTGCATGAAAAGTTCACGGGGTAACAAAACGGTTTGTCGGCGACTCGTACTCTCGACTCGCGTGTAATCTTCAGATTCTCTCGCGAATTATTTTCCTATGAAGCTGTTTCTCCAGATCTGACTTACAGTGGCAGCAAACCTTTTATGGAGTTAATAGACTGGAGATTTAAATCTAACATGGTGATTAATTATGCATGGTGGGGGGGAATGTACGCCGATTTTATTTCCTATAAATAGTCTAATGAATACAAGTTTTATTTTGCATGTTTTTATTTGGTCATGACTAAATTCAGCTGAACTGTTTGAAATCATGCAGCACTGAGAAGAGCCAGAATTTAATAGAAATGTTTAAAACTGGTTTTAGATGTCCTGACTTTTTTTAGTCCCTGGTCTGGGCCAAGTTTCAAAGACACCCTGCAATTAAATGGGGGGCAATCAACAATTTCAGTTTCTCCAATAATAAAAATGACCCAATATATGGATAATCAGCAATATATGGATGTGCTTTATAGGCAGAGTTTCATTAATCATTAATGTTATTGCTTGGAGCAGTTTTACACATGAATAACGCCACTGTAATATAAAATACCACTGAGGTTTTTCTGGCTATGAGATGAGAGGAGAATGAAGAGGTTCGGCTATAACGAGGGGATACTTGCCAGTATCTGACCCAGGCCTCACACACACACACACATCATCATAAATGTAGGCTTGTGTTACGCGAATGTTTAAGCGGTGCTCTTATTGATACAGATGTATTGGTCATTAAGCCGGTTAGATTTGACGTCTCAGCTCCGCCGCGGCCAAAGAAAACAGCAGCGTTGCTTTGCTGCAGAAACGTTCCCGTCCGTTTGAAGAGAAGGAGCTACGCTCTGGTCTTTTCAGATTACCGGCTCACATATATTATAATCTGAGGAGTTGTTTTGTAGGCGTTTGACTTCAAACACGCTTTACAAGTGTCAAATTGCAAACATCGCTCCATGGTGCTCTACGCCACATTGGACTGAAGCAGGGATTGGTGGGGGGGAGACATCGGGTGGAGCTCTATGTAGCAACCCCCGACCCCCGACCCCCGCCTTCTGGAGCCTCGTCCTGCATCTCAGTTTTAGTGCTTAGGGCATTGGGGTTGGAGGGGGGTAGACTCTGCAGTTGGATCTTACACACCCCTCTCTCAAACCCAATCTAGTTAGTTCGCTTTATGGATACATATCTCCAACATTAAAACAGACACAAATGTACGGGGCGGACCTGCTCTAGACTGGAGGTGTTAGGGTGGGAGCGGGATGTAACCATCTTTAGATATGCTTTTTCTAAATCATATCAGTCTGGATGACAATTTCATTTCTTGAGTAGTCTTGAAATGTGAGAAAAGTTTAGGATTTGCTGAAATAATTTGCCAGGTTTGGAGAAGAATGGGAAAAAAAAAAAAACAATTTCCAGATCTCTTTCCGTTTCCCACTAAGCAAGGAAATGCAAACACAAAGCAGCTAAATAATAATATGCATAAAGCAGCAACACTGCTATAGCGACGCCTGAGAGTTTGCGCCTTGATTCCTGATCTTTCTGGCGGTGCATCAGCGTCGCTGCTCTGCGTTTCAAACTCACTGAACAAGCAGCCGATAAAGAGGGGAAAAATAAGTCTCATTTCGTCGAGCTAAAAGCATAAATTCAGTCATACCTTCGATGTCCTGTGGTCATAATCCATGTTGGAGAAAATATTTTCTCTTGGCTCTCGTAATCTGTTGTCCCTGTTGTCCAGGTGATTTTTGTCAATCCTGATGGATGTGAGAATTCCCCATGAGGCCATTTGCGTTTCTGCATGAACTAATGATAATACTGGTTAGTTTTTATTCAGAGGATCTTGTTAATTTTTTTTAAATATGACAAATCTTTTATTAGCCTAATCTCTTTTTTTTTACATATCTCATACAACTATTGTGCAATATGAACTGATTCAATTTCGACAATGTGACTCATTATGTAGCTGCATTTATAATAAACTAATATTATTAGTTTGTGGTCACCAGTAGTTTAATACCAAGAAGTAGTTTTGCTTAATTGAACTGTTTTTACATTCATTTCTGCATTTTATGCAAAAATAAAATATTTTGAATTTTTGCAAATGCAAAAGTACAAAAAGGCAATTTTGTCGAATTGCTAAAATGCAACTTTGTGCCTAAAATATTTGTCGAAATTAAACGTTCGAACTCTGAAGAACCGGTCTTGACACACACTTTTACTTCATTTCTTATTTATCTGCTTTCTTACAGTAGGAATGGTACGACGCTGTTGAGTTTTGAAGCATTGCCATAAATCTCTACAGGGAAGTAATATTCACAAAATGTGCTTTGCTGTCCTTGAAAATACAAGAGTTACAGATTGTGAAGTGGAAGAATTTGGCCTTCAAAACTCCGATAAATGAAAATATTACACCAATAACTGGTTTCATAATTTGTGGAACCTACAGATTAGATTGGAGTATCATTTAGTTACCTGAAGGTTCATATTTTGTTATGCAACATCCAAAATGTTTTCAGTTGTGGTCAGTCACAACATTTTTACATTTTTCTCCTCCTTTTTTTGTGCTTCTTTCAGTTGGAGGCGGAGTTAGTGTTGTGTGAGAAGGAGGAGGCGGAGCTCCAGGAGTACGCCAATCAGGTCCTGCAGCAGATCGCCGACCGGTGCCCGGACATTTTGGAACAAGTCGTCAATGCCTTGGAGGACAGCTGCTGACTGACCTTTGCACACACACACACCACACACACACCAACACGCTCACAGACTGACTGGAAAAGAAAAACACACACTCGCTTGCATGCAAAAGTCAAACAATGAGCACGAACACACCGGGGGAATAAAATAAAATAAAATAAAAACCTGCAAGCCGCCACAGTCCTCCTGAAACAGAAAGAAAATCAACGTTGAAGAAGTTCAACTGTGCTTCAGTTGTTCTATTCTAAGAGGAATGTTGGTGTTACATCGCTACCGAAAAACACATTTCCAATATCAACAAACTGTGCCAGCCGAAGGAAACGATGTCCCTCGGTCAGTTTAAAGTGCTTTATTGGCAGATTAAATCAGAATAGATCTATTTTTCTAACTCTTCTTAGAAAGAAAGCACTTCTGCTGCACTGACCATCTGTTACACTGACCATCTTGTAAGTCCTGGCTGGTGGCTGCGGCTCCACTCTGGGAAAATGGTTTCAACCCAAGAAAGAGGCGTAAAAAAAAAAGAAAGTTATTTGGGCTTGCCAGGCTGCTTCTGATGCTAGACTTGCACGTTGTTGCCACATTTCTTTTTATTATTAATCAATTTGAGTGTGCTGCCTTTCGCTATTTGCATCATTTGCTGCTATCTTAACTTTTAGTCAGTTTTTGTTCCTTTCTCTGCAGGTGTTTGATAGGAAATTTACAAATGTCTTTAGTACCTTCTTCACCTATAGGCAACCCTGGTAAGGATTGGTAAAACGCTTCAAAACAAACAAGTTTTTTTTTTTTGCAGTAATATATTTTTTCTGTTCTGCCTTTTGTACTTTGTACATCCCTCTTCTTATTGGACAAAATGTAGTCCTCTAATCCAACAAGGTAGAGGCATCTTTAGATAGAGATTGTTATGGGGAGAAAGTTGACTTTTCCAAATGTTTTGGCTCTTTATCGTGTTAAAATGTTATAAAGGCAACGTTTTCTAGCAGAGAGACGACCAGATTTTAGTTACATTTTTGTAATGAGGTTTCCAGGAGGAGAAAACGGCATCATAGGTCCTTCACATATTTAATTGTTTCGTGGCGAATTAACCTAATCTAAGCTTTGTGGAGCTCAGTCACACCACCAGATTAAACCTGGATTAACATCATGTCCAATTTATAGCTATTTTAAACATTTCAGCCACTCCAAATATTGACAAGCTTAAGCATTAGCTATTTCTCTTATTGACTATTGAAGATTAAAATGCCTTAATAAAATTTTGTGCTTTTTTTTGTCTTTTCTTTTTTGAACAAGTTATGTGTCTTAAGGAAAATGATAAATGAATTTAAACGTTAATATTTCTTGTTTCCTCTGCTTAAAAATTAGATTTTGTCAAAAGCTGTTTTTATCCTTCTCTACCAGGGGTTCGGTTAAATGTGGAAGGTTCTCTGGTTTCCTGTAAATCGTTGTGTAAGTTTGCGTCTCAGTTTGCCGTCTGTCGTCGCTCGTAATGAAAAAACCCGAAACGACGACGAATCTCGCAACAGAACCTTTACTCAAACACTCGGACGTTCCGCAAACGCAGATTGCTTCTGTGAAGACAAAAACATCTTTGGCTTAGTCACGTCGTCCAGACTGAAATCAGGTTGACTTCGAATAATTCCTCAGCACATCTTCCTCCTGAACGTCCCTTTAGAGTCAACAAGAGGTCAAATCGTTTCTGGAACGTCATTGTTTCTTTCCGAGAAGTAAGTGTTATATATAAATACAGATATATTTTTCTTGTTTCTTTTAAAAGTATGCATAAAAAAAAGTATTATAATCTTGGCTGGTCTGCGTCATATGGTGTCAAACTTTGTTTCTTTTTGTCATTTTGTGAATAATTGAGATGTTTTGTAAGACTTTGTTTCCACCGGGAAGACTTTTCAAAGTTCCTTGTCGAGTTCAACACTGACAGCATTAGCATGGTCCAGAGCTGCAGATTATTTCAAGTAAACATTATGTTCCTTGTTTTGAATCGGCTGTGTGAGTTTCGATGCTGTGTCTTGTCTGTCTTGAGGTTTTTCTTTTCGAAACGTCACCTGGTTGGACACGAAGCTGGAAGACTGGGATTTATGACTCGTCCTCAAATCTAACTGGTTTTTAAGTTATGACGGTTATGCTTTTTGGACTCTGAGCTGATTTATATGCATGAAAGTCAGCCCTTGGCTTCTTAAGTGAAACATTTATTGATCCCGCAGATTTTATGGATGGTTTGAAAACCCATGTGTGTCTCATTTAAGGAAGAGACCCAGTCAGATTTGAGCTTGTGTGTAAATTCCTTCTTCTGTTTTGTGTGTGTGTGTGTGTGTTTTTTACTGATAGTGTCCATTACTGGGAAGGATGCTGACTGCTACTCACTTTGAACTTGTTGTGGATCGAAAAATCAGAATGTGAGAGAATGAAATAAATAAATTAATGCTTTATCTTCACTTTTGCTTTGTGTTCTGTCCGTTTCTGTCGTTTCAACTCTTCCTTTATGATTTGTTTAGACATAAAATGATAACGGGCTTCGTTTAGTCTGCATGCGGACAAAGATGGAGGAGGCAAAAAAAAAAACGAGGCTAAAGTCTGCAAGAAAAGGTCAGTGGTAGTAGGTGTTAGTAAGCAATCTCTGGGAATTTTAAAGATTTATTTGAGCCTTTCCTTTAGTAGGGCGAACTGAGACTTCAAGAAACTACTTCGGCAACTTTTGAAAAGTAGAATTTGAGGCACAGCTTCAAAATTTGTGTTTTTCTTTTCTTTTTTTACATCGTATATTTACATAAATTTGTGCAATGGGTCCTTTTTTTTTGACTTCACCTCTTTCATTAATCTGAGTAAATATTTGATCACAGATCATTGAAATTGGTTGTTTTCCAACTTGTAAGAACAAAGGACACAATTTGTGTCAAATTATTGAACCTGAATGTTAGTTTTAATGTGTGTGTGTGGTGTCATTGTCCTTATTTCAGTCATTTGACCCAAACCATCGCCTTCAGAGGAAAGTAAATTGGTTAAACCCAGGATTCTTGAACTGCAGGTATGACTGGCAGAACTTCAGTTCTGAATATGAAAAAGGAAAAAAAAGGTCACATTAATTGTGAATGTAGAGCTAATGAGCTCCAGGAGCTGAACATATGGGTTATCCAAAGCACACTGAATGCTGCTTCGTCGAAATCCAATGAAAATAGACGTACGCAGTACAAGCTGTACCAGATGATTCCTGACCAGGAGCAGGAGTTTGCTACAAACTACCTTAGCTGTTCTCCAGTTGTATATTTGAAAACTGCTGGGATTTGCTAACTGATGTTCTCAGTGACGAGGCCATCTTTCATTATTACTACAACCTAATAACATATTTCTTTCTTTCTGGGACTGTCAAACACTGTAACATTATGTTCACTAAATGAGATTACAGTGGACCCTTGGTATTTGGGAGGGTTGCGATCCAAAGCCACCCATGAATTCTTCAAAAAGATCCTCATATCTGTCCGAAGACCAAATATACCTTATGTGTATTAATACAGCGTTTCTTTCTTCCACTCTTTGGGGTAAAGCCACATAAAATGAATGAAATGTTTAATTTGCAGATGACCAAAGTGGAAATAATTATTGTTTTTTTTTAGCAATCACTAAGTTGTTTTTTTTGTAAGGCAGCCATGTTGGATTTTGAGCTCTGCGTGGGTCAGACATCCAGCTTGTCTAGTTCTGTAAATGAAGTTACTGATGATAAAGAAGGATTACCCTCCCAATTCATTTTTATTTCACCTCAAATCAACAGCTAAATTTTCAGAACCTGAACTCAATTTGTGTGGTTTGTTTTGTTGTTTTTTTTTTTTTGTTTTTTTTTGTTTTTTTTTTGTTTTTTTTTACAGAAAACTCATCCAGAACGCACATCAGAACCGGTTTTGGAATGGCTAAAACATCAAGCTTCTGGAGATGACCCAGCCCTCTACCCTTTATTAAAACTTATTATGAACACCAGGCTCCTCCATTCGCTCTCTATCTTCTTCCACATGCAGACTAAACGGTGCCTGTTATCTTGTGCAAGTGGTTTATTTTCCTCTCCGCCTACTTCAGGGACACGATTGCATACCGGAGGCCTCTTTCTTTTTTTCTTTTTTTATCTGAACCTGTGTCCTTCAGAAAGGCTTCGCCTCACACCAGCTCTTCACCGACCTCCGCTGCGCCGTCCGCCAGGAAGCCGTCTGTCTGACTGTTTGGGTTTTAACCGTGCCGCTGTCCGATTCCTAGGCGCGCAAACAGATTAATGACACAGAGACGGCCTCCACAAACACACATTTGTAATGGGTGTTTGGTGGACGCTCGCCGAACCTGAAAATCCGGCACAGCAGACCTGACTTTGACCCTCGCCTGACGCTTTGACCTCCCGGCTCCGAGTTTCAGGTGAATGTGCTTCTTTCTGCTCTCTGAGCGCGAGTTCCTGACAGTCTGTAAACGTAACACGCGTCTTGCCCTCACATATGGCAACAACGCTTCACCCCCACCACCACACACCCCGTCTGTGCGCATGCTTTTTCTGCAGAGACTTCTGCTTTCTCCATCTACAGTCCTAATAAAAGCCAGCGGAGTGAGGCGGAGGGGATGGACAGAGCGACCAGGAGGAGGAGGAGGAGGAAGAGATACGGCTGCATGAGTCGCTGATTTATGTGATGAGAGAGAGATGGGTAGAAAAGTGGAGACACTCCACACTGAGCAGCAGACATTTGATCACCGCTGCTGAAACTCGAATCCCGCCGAATTTAACTTTGTGTTGGTCTACAAAAAAAAATAACATCTGAAGATAAATATTTAGATACATGAAAAATGTTCTGACTTTTATCCGTGAAGCTTTTGAAAATGACTTTTCTTCACGTTTTAATGCGTGTCTGCATGAATTTTTAACCAAAGGACTGTTTTTATTATTATTATTATTGTGAAGTGTGAATCTTTTAATGTTAAAACAAGAACTTGAAAGCTGAGATGAAATAATCAGGTTTATTGAACTCATTTTAACAACCCAATGCAGAGGAGTGATTAAATGAAATGTTAGAACAAAAAGATTTCCAACAGATTCATAAATTTAAACCTAGTTTATTTTAATAATAAAATAAGACTTTATTATGCAAACTACACCAAGTTAAATATTTAGCTTTCATCCTCTCATACCAATTAATACCAATCTCTGGGTTTATTTGCATGTAGCTTGATTTGCTGATTTAGATTTGCTTTCTAGGAATTATGAAAAATAACAAACGTGGAGCATAACTTTACACTCTAAACAAAATTACACTTTTCCGCTTAAATGAGACAAATAAGAAAACAATCTGATTTTTCAGTGTTTGAGAAGATTATCAGTCAGAGAGGATCATGGGAAAACTAGTGCGACGCCAGTGGCTTTAAAATGGTGCTAAGCATTTATATTAAGGTTTTGTTGCAAATATTTGCTACATTTTTTGTCCTGCATTGCTTTATGTGGTTATGGTTCAAATTTAAGAGATTTTAAAACTAACTTTAAGACTTTCTAGACTATGAATTTGATCAAATGCAACAATGATGAACGACATCGTCTCTGATTTAAAGGATACATTTTTCTTGACCTTGCATAAAAATGATTCTACTGACTATTGTGTGAAAAGTAAGGAAGAACGCCTTAAGGTGTTGCTGCTCAGAAGAATGTTTTCTGCCGATACTCCGCAGGATTAACCCAGTCAAAATCCATCTTTTTGGAGGGGAGATTTTTGCCTGCTGCTCCTGTATTTTACATTGAACTCAGACGAAGCTGCTGTACAGCGTGTGGGATGTGATGCACAGAATTGCTGCCAAACAGAAGTTGTGTTTGCTTTATCCTGCTGGGAGCACCATATGGGAGGAGCTTCCCGCTGCTCTGAGTTATTGCACGTTGGAAACTTTGCAGTAGCTGAATCTTGGCTTTTAATTATCCAGATCCAGTAAAAAAAAAACAAAAAGAGAGGGGGGGGAGGGGGTTAATAGAACCCCCCCCCGATTTTTTGTGTATTTTTAGACACAAAAAATCATGCCTTTCCTTACAGAGTCAAGATTACAACAGATACTTGTTTAGAGGCGCTTGGCGAGTCGGTCATTTCGAACTTGCCTTCTCGTATCCAGCAGAATCGTTCGCTGGTTTTGAGGCGATGTGGTTTCAATCATCACGTCAAACATGGACTGAAAAGAAGAAGAAGAAAAAAAAGAGGAAGGAGGTGATGGATGGAAAGCAAAACAAACAACTTACAGCTCACATTCAGGCTGGATGGATTGGTTTTTATGCTAAAATGATGATTGATTGTTACGGCCGTGGTTTGGTTTGCTAATCAACGTTTTCTAAAGTAAATCAATCGCTGCAGTCCTGGATGAGCGAGCCGAGGAGGACGGGAAGGAGGAAACAAAAACAACATCAACGGAGTCGGGCTGCTAAAATAAGCTGTTCGCCGCCGACAGACCAAACATCCTCCGACACTGATGACATTTTCCCTTTTCTGTGGTTCCAGTTCTGTCACTTTTCTGTTTTCGAGCCACAAGGCGACGGAGGCCAGACGGATCCGGCCTCACTGATGTGGGCAGAGAAGTTCACCTTTAAACCTTCTGCTGGCAGGTTTTCAGTCCGAGCTGTCGGAGGTTTAGATCGACGGCGAATCCGGCTCGTCTGGGCAGGATTTTTACCTTCTGCAGACAATTACGGATTAGGAAGCAACCGGCTTCGTGGAAGTCCAACAGAAACACAACATCTGTAAAAACCACGCCAGGAACCATTTGTATTTTTTTCACTGAAATGTTCCTTAATGTGTTTGTTTTCTTTTGCTTTGAATTGATATATTTCTGCTCATTTGAATCAAATTTATGTAGCATTTTGAGAAAAATAAGTTTCCTTTGTATGTAATCTGAATTTTATTTATTACTTTGTCTTTTTCTTACATCATGTGTTTCACCAAGGAACTTTGTGTACAAGTCATTTTGCACCTTCAGTACCAAACTTTTTTTTTTGCAGTGTCCCTGGAAAAGATGAGTTAAAAAGCTTTAAAATAAATTCATATTTGACTGCAGTAGAATAACTTCCATCTGATAAATTTAGAATAATCCACTGTGTGTAATTAGAGTGCAGCAGTTCATCTTCCTTAACATTTCAGGAGCCCGGTGCAAACAGAAAGTGAGATCATCACAGCGTTTCTGTAAATCCCGAGTCTTAATGCGACGGATGCGACCGTGGACGACGTTTTCTGGCTCAAAGACCAAATAACGTGACTCATTTTCAGCTTGGTGGCAGAACAGATTCAGATTTCAGATCTTGCTTCTAGAGGTTCCCGGGGCTTTTTGGAGGGGAAACAGGCCCAAAGCATCACAGGTAATTCACCGTACTTAACAGCATTTCCACAACAGTGTCTGCTGTCTGGTAGCTCAATCTTAGCCTCATGTTTACACTTATGTACTTTTTGTCTTTATCTTTAATCTTTGCTATAAATCGTCTATTTGATTTTGTCTCACCGTTACTCCTGTACGTTTTGTCTCTTTCTGGGATATAAGTGATATTTCTTGGCTGTCAGACTCGGGTTGCCCTTTGACCTCTTCACTTTTTCCTTTGCAGCTCGCTTGTGTGATGTCAATAAACGCTGAAAAAGAAAATGGACCTGCTTGTAAAATATGTGAGCCACATATTGTAGAGATAAAACAATGTGACAATATAACAACAGTATGTGTCAAATAAAGAAGAAATGTTGCCTTTTCTTCCGTCAGCGAGGTAGGAGTTAGAGAAAATGTATCATCTTAGTGGATATCAGGTTCTGGTCAGTTCTGGAGAACCGCTAGAAAGTTGTTTTGGAAAATATGATGGGGATGGGGAGAAAGAGCTGGACTGAGTTTAGATTCAGAAGTAACTGCAGATGGACAGATCATGCTTTTTTTTTCAAATTCAAGGTCTGACCTAATAGTTCAAATTTTCACTTATTCTGATTTTAGATGCTTATATTTCAAGGAAATTTAAAGCTATAATTAACCAGTCAGGCAGACAAAGTCCTTCTGAGATCAATGATAAATTTTAATAAACTAAAAGCCAAAATCAAGAGATGCGCTGATTACGCTTTCTATGGCTGATAAAGTTATTTGCTATTTTCTTTGACATCTGATTTGATGATTTACAATTTTTATTCCAAGGATTATGACACAAAAAGTTCAAATACACCATGAGCTAAAATGCGTTTATGTTTGGTGCTACTTGTGTGATTTATTACAAATGGTTATTTTGCTTTTTAACGTTTGCCTCCTTTTATGGTGGCCCATAGTAGAACTCTGGAAGTTGTTTGAGGCGCCCCTCGGACCACTGCCACCCTGGGTAGAGAGCCGCATTACCTGTAACAAACATGTCAAGTAATGATTGACGTTTCATTACTTACGTAAACCTAAAATGTAATTTTTTATTTTAAACTTTTAGAGGGGGGGTAACGGAAAAATGATACTTTTAAAGTGACGGTCAAAAAAATTGACAAAATAAGTTCCGTCTTTACAAAACTCAATGAGAGAAAATGTAGCAGCAGCTTCCAGATATAATATATGAAGTATTAGCAAGAGAGTATTGTACAGTAAAGCCGCTCTCTGGTGTCGTTTCCCCGTCTCTCGCTCCCAAAAATAAGTAAACGTATTAAGTTGCTGTACACTTCCGGTCTGTACAGTAAGACTTGATTAACTATCACCCTGCTGCAGCTGCGCACAGGTGAGTCTCATTAAGCGGCTAGCTAGCAGCTAACTGCAGGATATTGTCTTCGCGTCGTTTCTTTATTAGGAGAAATTTGATAACTTAAAAAAAAAAAAAAAGTTCTGGTCTCCTCCTCCATCCTTATTTACCACTTTCCCTCGTGTCTCTCTGTAGCGGCGGACAGACTTGAGAGCGGAGGACAGCTGCGGAGGAAAGCCCACTCCGGAGCTCTGTTGTTTCTCTCCACTCCCTCTTCTGTGTCCGCAGCTCCAACTTCTCGCTCCGTTTTTCGTGCGCGTAAAAACTTTGGCGAGCCGCGGTCTCCTCCTTCCCCTCCGTGCGTAAATTCTCTGGGAAGTGCTTTTGAAAACCTGCGAAGAAGTCTCACTTTACTTCTCCCACCTGTTGCTGAAGCGGACGGAGCAGAGGACAGGGCTCTCTATCCCGGCGGGACGACTTGGGGACTGAGCCGGACCCGGACCAGGGTCCCCCCGGTTCGGGCTCCTCCAGCAGCAGCTGCCGCCTGTGCGCGTCTCGTAAAAAAATTTTTAAAAAAAAAGCAGCCTGAAAAACAGCGCTGCGTGTGAAGTTTCCAACCGGACAGACAGACTTCAACACCTCGGACGGTGGAAGGAGATTTTTCTTTTTTTTTTTTTTTTTTTTCCCAGCAGAGCTAAGCAGCATTTCTACTCCGAGAGAGAAGAAGAAGAGGAGAAGGTAAGAGCTGTGTTTTTGTCTTATTTTATTAATAATGTTGGAGGAAAGTCGTTTAGAACTTTGGCTCATTTCTATCTTGCTTCACACTTTCCCAACTTTTCCTGATGTTTCTTTTAAAGTTGATTGTCCTGAGACCAGGGGTGAGTCTAGAAAACTTTGAAACGGGTGGCCAAGTGTTGGTGTTGGGGGGGGGGCAGGTGGGCACTGATGGGCTTAGGGGGTTTTCTGAATGAAAAGAAACAACTTTTGTTTCAGGGATTCCGATTGGTGCTTTTTATAGTTGCCCACCACCCAGGGCATTATCTTTTTAGGGGGTGGTAAAAGCACCAGGTTCACCCCCCTGATGTTTTGAAATAAGCTCTCGCCTCCAAATGGACATACTTTTCTTCAGTAATACATTTTTGTCTGAAATAAAGTTTAAAAACGTAAATGTAGGTGATTATGACATTCACTAGTTAGCATATGGACAGTGTTGGGATGCAGTATTTGCAACCTGCCAGCTTATTTACATCTGTTCAGTTATCCTCTGTTCTTTCCAGATGTGAATTTCTGAAACATGTAAATGTCTTTTTTCAGAAAACAGTCTAAAATTTTGACTAGGAATTGCTGACACTTGTTGCTTGTCTTTGATTTATATATATATATATATATATATATATATATAAATATATATATATATTATATATATATATATATATATATATTGTGGTTTGAATTGACAAAATAATTCTCATGTATTGACGGCAGCAGACTTTATCTGAAACGCTGAACTCATTTTAATCTGCTACTTTTGTTTAGAGCGTGACCCTTCAAATTGTTTAGTTTCTTTTGTCCTTTCTGTTCTGGTTTTGTGTTGTTTGTGATTCAAGTCAAATGAAGAGGATGCTTGTGATCGTTTTCATAAAGCACAGGAGGAAAAAAATGAGTTTGATGTAGCAAAAGATACACAAGTGGAGTGTTTTTATTTTATTTTTACAGCATTATTAATTAGTGGACTTACCTTGTCAATGTGGAGAAATCTTTTGACAAAAACAAAACTTAATGGCTGAAGATGATGGCACTTGGAGATGAAATCTTTATAGAGCTGGTTAAGAAAGTGAAATAATTCACGGTCAAAGTTGTCTTCCTTTTCTTAAATCCACAGACGTATGTGAACGCCTGCCGCCCCACTGGGGGCCCCGGTCGGTGGCCCCGGTCGGTGGCCCCGGTCGGTGGCACCACCGCCTCAGAGTTCAACAAGTTAAACTCTGTAGGAGTTTTTTGATGTAAATGATGGGTTTGAACTTGAGCGCCGACTGCGTGAGTTATTCAACAAGCAGTCAAGGTGAAAAAGGGTTCCGACTTTTATTCTATCTGAATTTATAGAAATTCATGTCCAAGCCTAATGTTTTCATTGTCACGGTCTCATTCCATATGACTTTGGCTACCCTTGACAGTGGTGAAAGGCTGTGTGTTTTTGTGTGTGTGTGTGTGTGTGTGTGTGTGTGTGTGTGTGTGTGTGTGTGTGTGTGTGTGTGTGTGTGTGTGTGTGTGTGTGTGTGTGTGTGTGTGTGTGTGTGTGTGTGTGTGTGTGTGTGTGTCGTGTCCCATCGACCTAAATGAAGGCAGCTCTGCGGTGCAGACCAGGACTATTTTGGTCGAAATCTTGCACAAATGTTTCTCTCAGTACAGAGAAATTGCTCTGCCTTCATCTGGGCCGTGCAGGGACTTGTTTGAAATCCAAGTCTGACTAACTGCAGTTCTGAGGGAACTCTGGACCGAGTTCACCATTCTGACAGCTATCATAAAACACACAAGTGTCTGCAGTGACTCACTTTGGTGAAAAGCTTTCATATAACAAATGATATAACGCGTTGATTCACTGCTGCGCATATGCATTTGTGATATATAAATATGTATAGTACTTTTGCAGCTGTAGACGAGCAAGAGACGCTGAACATGACTGGGAGCTACAGAGTGAAGCGTCAATATTTTCTACGATTTTTTTTTAATTTATTTTTTTTTAACTAAAACGAGCCCTAAAGATTTAGTTTAAATTTTCAAACCAAGAGGTTGGTAATATGGCAGAAATTATATTTTTTCTCTTTTCTTCAAAAATAATCAAGATTTCATCACAATTTTCATATATGAAGACATACATATGAAATAGTCAAAACCATTTATGCCATTTAACTAAAATGTGTTAAGAGACGAGTTGAGAATAATTGCAAAAGAGACCAAAAATTGTGGAATGAAGTGAGACAATTTTAAAGTTTGACTACATGTAGAGAAAAAGCATGAAGCATCAAATGAAGGTACAAAATGAGCAAAAATGTATATTACTGTATTCAGAAGGTTGAAAACTGTGAAGAAACTCTTGTATACAATTAGAATTGAACAAATTCATAATTACATGGGTAGAATTGATCATAGTGGCCAAAAATAACAAATGTCACCGTCGCATCTGTTGAGCCTTAATCACATTTTCTATTTGTGGACATGAATTGACATATTGGATTTCAGTTATTTCTACTCTCTTAACATTCTCATGAACTCTTCGTCTTCATTCTTGGATTTTATCCTCAGTTTTGCCCCAAATCCTTCTCACTCAAAGTGTTTATGAACCATCTAAACGTAAGAAGCCGGTTGTAAAAGAAGATAATCGAATGTCTGAGGGATTAAAGCTTCTCTGTCAAACATTCTGCTCATTCTGTCAACAAATAGTTTATTTTAAACGGTGAAATTGCTCTGTGTGAGTATACAGATGAGCAGTGGATACATTTTATTGGACGGAATTTGTTCAACAATCTTGTTTTATATGTTGCGAATCACTTAGACGGATTTGTGCGAAACGCAGCAGAAAAAGCCCGAAGCTCTAAAACCGCATGCATCGGCTGCAAAAAGGACCCGAGAGGAAGTCGGGGTCGTCTCTGGCGGTGACGTCTCCGGCCGGCCTCGTGGATTTCAGGGTTTCAGAGTCTGATATCTTCATAAATCCCCGAAGCCAGCTGACAACAGGGCTGATAAACCCTGCAAAGAGGAGAGGAAGTACACGTCTGTGGGCGTGTTGAGCGCTGGGGCCCGCTGTAACGTTAGATGTGTAGATAGGGGTGGCGAAAAGTGTTGCTGTCAACAAGTTAGCCATTAGAGAGAGATAATCTCTCCTCAGTCCACGTCCCGGCCAGCGTCTGCTCCTCCTCCCTTCTTTTCATGGTGCATTTTTATTTATGCTGTTTGGGATTTCTTCTACATAGTTCAAGATAAATGCGTTGGGCTCCTGGCCCCTCGCTCTGACTCTCAACCTTGACGTCTTTTCCTCAAGTGAAGCCTACCTGAGGCGGACGCCATAATTAAGGAATGTCAGCTCGTCCATTTGTCTCCTGTCCAGGCATTTGAGAAGATGGCCTTTCTCAAGGTTATGCTGTGGTGGGTTTGTGTTGGCATTCTTATGTTTTTTGTTTTTTGTTTTTTTTTACATAAAAACCCCTCAGGAAACAGGGGATGTGTTCGCTCTTCTGAGCTCTAATGACCAGGTTGGACTCCCAGATGGTGGTCTGTGTGAAGAGGATGGTCTCTTCAGATGAAGAGCAGGCATTTAAAACGCTTTAATCTGATTGGCTGGCTGCATCCTGGAAACTGCTCCCAGTGCAGCCTTGCGAGTGCTTATCCACTGTGGATAATGATTACTTGGCAGAGAAAGATCTTGCGCATTTTAAATGACTGAAATGCTATAATTTCATTATCCTTTTTTTTCATCCTTTTCATCAGACTTGTTATTGATGACAAGGTGAAGACTGGTGGAAAATACAGCGTAGATGAGGTAAATGCCTTTAGAAATAATCAGAACTGCTGCATAATGATAGATGCAGGTATAGTCCATAAATCCTTGGTGAAACCGTAATAAAACAGGAACATCCAACCCAGATGCTTCTCTTGCAGTGACCCCGACTCTTCAGCTGTTCTTCACGTCTGTCTTTCTGCTTCTCATTTGTCCTTGAAGCTGATTTTTTTTTTTTCCCCCCATTATGAGTTTTAATAGATTTTGTATCTGATTTTTAGATTTGTTGATCCATTTTCCTTTCTGACAAAAAAAAGTCTCCATTAAAAAAATTTGAGGTTGTAAAAATCTATTACACAGGCCCTTGTAAAAAGCAATCAAACTTTTTTATACTTTGTCACATTGCATTATGATTTATGTGGGAGTGAAGAATAAGAATGCATGATTTCACAAAACGACTAAAAATATAAAGCTGGAAAAAAAAGTATCTACTAATATTCTTAAAATCTGCCATTAATCAGAGAAAACAGAGGTTGATGGTAACTCTAAAGGAGCTCCAGAGACGCAGCTCCGTTTGGTGAAAAGGACAGCTATTAGTCATACACTCCACATATTTAGTTTTCATGGCAGAGTGTCATTTAGTAATTGCTGAGAGAAAGCCATAACAAGATTTGTTTCCAGTTTGCTTTAAGCTATTGAGAGGACACAGTAAACACATGGAAGAAGTTGCTCTCATCTGATTTACTCAAATATAGAGGAAACCTGACCTTGCTTATAACCCTGACCGCACCGTCCCGACTAAATCAGAGTTAAAATTCAAACTAACGTAGTTTCCGTGGACAAGCAGAGATATTTGGGAAAATCGGCAAAATGCGAATGTTAAATTAAACAGGATCGTCTTGACCTAGATTTAAAGCGTTTGGTTTTAATGTATCAAAATGCGAGTTGGCGAGTGTCAACGAGTGCACCCTAGCAAGGTTGGCTGCTTTGTTTCACATATTTTTATCAGGTTTGAAACAATGAAACACGCAGTCCAGCTTCTTGAGCAGGAATAATTGTTTCAGCAAAATGAACGAGAGAAGCTTAAAAACTCAGGATAAAACGTCTCGTGCTTCTCGTTAATGAAAACTTTCAGATTGTTAGAGCATTTTTTTATTGCTTTTCCTCTGAAGAACCAACTTAAATATAAGAGTTAAACTACAACAGCAGCTCCGTATGACCATAAATGTCCCAACTTTGAATAAATTAAAAAGTAGCGAGGTTTCGGTATCAGCATATTTTCCATTCGAAGAGGAACTCTAGCTACACTTTAACTTGGAGCACATACATACAGCTGTGTCATTTCCATAAACATTGGGTGTTTCGCAGATGGTAATTGTTTGTCCTTTCCGCCTTCTTGGAATCATTAAAATATCTCCGCTGCGCTCTGTTGCAATATAAAATAAGCTTATTCCTGAACTCGGAAGTATCAGTCTGCTGCGAGTCTCTGTGTGTGCTGACAGTACACTGTGGTCATGTGGTCATCATTATGGTCAAACTCAGTGTATTTCTGCATGTATCTGCGTGCTCAGATTCTGACTGCTTGACCACCAAGCATGTGTTTGTCAGTGTGTGTGTGTGTGTGTGTGTGCACATGTTGGAGGGGTGGCGGCAGCGGTTAGCAGCTATATCCTACCAGCTTCCTGGGCTAATAGTAAAAGCGGTTTATTGGAGACTTTATAGCCCCTGAAACCGTTTTATAAATCCGGCGGCTTGTGAGAGGGAGGACAGTCGCAGACCGGCGAGCCACAAGGCAGGTCAGTATGAAAACTCCTGCATCCCTGACTCAAATAGTGAGAAAAATGCTTCTTCTCAGCGCTGATGTTTTTACGGAATTGCATCTTCATGGCCGGGAAACTTCTTGGAATTTAAACAGTGTGACAGGCAGCACAAACTGGGCCAGTTACAGTAAATCTATCGTCTAAACATCTCATAACACAGAAAGCCTTTCTCTGCTGCTGCAGCCTCTTTACTTTTCGCTCATTTTCCTGTCTGCTCCCCTGATCCAGAGCTGATAAAACTATCAACAGCACACCTGCGGCGGGGGTTAAATGTCATCTGCGAGGACGGTACGGACTGTTAACTCAAACAGAAATGATAATTTTAGAGCAGGCTCACTGCAATAAACTTTCACTACTGACTTTTAAATTTCAAGACTTTATTTGCTGTTATAACCTCTTCTTTTTCTTTCAGTTGATTTATTTGCACTACTCATTAAGAGTACAGCTCTATCAGTTATTACAAAAAGCAACTTTAAGCTGTGCGCTGTTAGTCTCTGCATTTTCTAAATATTTCTCTTGGGCATATTTGGGCAAATGGATTGAAATTCTTCACAGGTTTAAGAGTTTCCTCTTAAACCTGTGAGCTTTTTCAAGCTTCACTTAAGGAAGGATTTTAAATCTTACTGAAAAGTAGTCTTGCTCTGCACTGCAATTATGATCAATACTTTGTCATGGATTACTGGATTAATGCAGCATAACATGATGTCCCATTCATGCCAGTGGAGTTCATCTGCTCTGATTTGAATCACTTTCTGCTGTGACCGCAGTTCGTTTAGCCTCCTGTACAGAAAGTCTCAGGGCTTAGTAGACGACTCTGTGGCGGTGCATCATGTTCAGATCCAGCCCATTAATTTCCCAACCTTAAATCATCATACTTCCTTCTTCTTATTTTGCTTCACCTATAGTCTCCTTTCTGGCCGTAGCTTTAGCTACTAAAAATCTATCAGTTTTGACTCTGAGATGGACTTGGTGAAGTTTGCTACATCATTACAGTTACTTTTCCTGGTTTATTTTTTTTCCCCATGTTGCGCCCATCCATTAAGGGCTCTGGCGCCCCCTGAGGGAGACGTGCCTCAAACCTTGCAAAGCAATGCTCCGTAGAGCCTCTATTGGATTGAAGTCAGGAAAATGTGCTAGTCTAATGTTACCCCGGTCAGTTAAAGCATATATTGGTGCCTGTGGCAGTGCTGACAGGTGCCAAGTCCTCTTGGAAAATAAAATCAGCATCTCTGTAAATCTTGTGAGCAGGGAGAAGCATGAAGCACTCTAAAACCTCCTGCTAGCTGGCTGTGTTGACTTTTGACTCGCTGGACCAATGGCAGATGAAATGGCTCCCCAAATTATTACCAACTAGAAACTCAATGCATTCAATATCCATGTTGTTTAGCCACTTCTTCCTTAGTTTTTCCTTCCACTCAACTTTCCAATATGGTGCTTGGATGCAACAAGCAGCTTTCTGAGAAACTGAGTTTTGACTTTAACTTGCTTTAAGCCATAATCTTCAAACACAACAGAAATGGGAGTATTTTTCTGCTGGTCCAGGGATAAAATAACAAAACCTTGAAAAATTGGGGGGAAAATATTATTTGGAAGCTTTGATAAAATAACTGATTATTTCTGGCTGAACATGTTTTCAGGCAATAACTTAGAAAGTTCTTTTCAAGTACTTTGTTTCTCAAGTAAGTACCCATAACACGCATAAAATTACTCATTTTAGAGCATTTAGCTATTGACCATGTTCTTTTCTTACTTTTGGGTTTGAACATTCAATCATAAAGAAGTGTATGGCCTGTGGATTGTGGTTTGGCTGCTCGCTTTTCAGATGACATAAACCTAGTTGGCTTTAAAGACGCAGCATTACATATAATTGTCATGCTGGTACATTTGTTGATCAGGATAAGCCATCGATGACCCTGTTTTCCTGCCAGCACTAAGACTCATTCCCAGCTTTTAGTCTGGCTTGGTTACAGACTAGTTTAACCACTAGAAGGAAACTGAAGTGCAACTGCTGATGAATCTGTTCAGTCTGTGTAAGTTTCTGTGTTTTCAGGGCAAAAAGAAACGGAGAGACAAGACGTGTAGGAGTTTGGGTGAAGACAGACATGGTGGTCAGTCAGACGAGAGGAAACGCTGCCTCTTACTGGTCGCTGCTTGCTACTACAACAGATCAAAGGAGCACAAAGTTCCACTTTCTGCTGTGTTTTGTGATCTATGCTGTCATGGAACAAAAAGTGTATGCTAGAAAACCTGTTTATTTGCTCACTATCTCTAAGGTGGAGCTTTTATTAATATTACTGCATGGTATTGTTTCTGTAGAAGATACAAAAAGCAGAAAAGTGGCGACTTTCAAGCAAGCTTATCTGCAGGGAGATGCCTCACACTTGAGTCCCTTTTTCTTCTTGCTTTGAAAAGATACTCTGAACTTTCCACATTTTTATTTAATTTATTTGCGTATTACAACCTTAAACCTTAATTTTGATAGAACATTTTATTTGATACAAATTAAAAAGTAGCATAAACTTGTGAGGTGGAAGAAGTATAAGTGGATTTCAAAGCGGCCCAGTCTTTTGGTAGATGACTTTAACTTAAATTGGTTGGAGAGATGTGTGAATGTATATTTTTAAGGATTATTTATTGGCGTTAAAACGTCAAAATGCTTTCACCCTAACACTTCTTCTGCAGTATTTCTCTATTTATCTTCTCCATTTCCATCTCTGCTAAAAAAAAAAAAGCATCCCCACAGCATGATGCTGCCACTACCTTGTTTTAGAGCTGGGTTTAGGCTAACATACACTCAAAGCTTTGCATGCAGCTCAGATTGATTTCATCTGAGCAGAGCGCCTTCTTCTGTGTTTTCTGTATCCTGGAACCAAAACTGTTGGTTTTACTGAGGAGAATGAGAGTAAAAGGTGCTTAAATGCATGCCACACTTTTCAGATTTTAAAACCATATTATCTTTTTTTCTTCCATTTGGTAATCATGCTGTATTTTGTGTTGGTCTATAACATCTCTCCCTTTGCTGTGTGTTTGTATGTTGGAGTAGTTTTAATATAATGAGATTCTCGGCACCCAGGTGCTCTTTCTAGATAATTACTGAGTGTTTTTTTTTTCTTTTTTTTTTTTTTTCTGTAGCCAGTCTTGGAACCAAAGCAATACCCAATCTGTCAACACACTTGCTGTGCTGAGTGGGAAGGAGGAGAGAAAGGATCAAATTAAAATTTATTCCCTCTATCTTGTTTCTGAGCCCCTCCCTGGCTCTCATCCTTTGAATTTTCAATCCGTCATGCTGCTCTCCGTCCTGCTCGCGCTCACCTTTTTATTTCCTCGGTGTTCCTTCCTCCTGTTTATTTCCTCCCCAGTCTGCCTATGAGTCCCACGCTCCTGGCTGCTTTTTGAGCTCAGACGAAGAACAACGCAACATTAGTCAGTCGTCTGGCAGAAAGGCAAAAATAATAGAAATCAGAACCAGCAGACAACATTGATTTACACGCAAACAGGCTCACACGTGCACATATTTTCTCCTACAGAACACATCCATCAGTGATTGGCTGAATTGATTTATTAGGAAGCATGGCTGGGGGTGTCTGCAGGGCGGACGGAGAGGAGCTGGGCTCTGCATTCGCTTTAGAGGGAGAGAACTGACTCTTTGCCAGATTAGCTTTTTAGATAACAAGAATACTGCTCTACCCCGGTTCGCTCAGTTTCCTCATGGCTTTATGACTCCATGCTGTAGTAACCGTTGAGTGGACTGCAGGTAATTAAGGAGATGGTGCACAAATGTTAAGTGTGCAATCTTAAAATGATGTAAGCATCTCCGAATTGCACTGCTGGCTAAAAATGCGACGTGGTTTCTGTTTGTGTGAAAACATTACCATTCCTGCAAATAAGTTAATCTAGTGGATTCACCCTGACTACGATCACATGTTTCTGCATTACTGAACTTTCACTTACGTATTTTAACATATGCAGCTTATATATTCCATCATTATGTCCCAATGCTGTCATTCCTGCAACCCCCCTGAGTCAAGCTGTCATTTGGGCGAACGGTCCGTCTGTCTTGCTGGCCATCATGCAGTGACGCGCTGTCGGTATTGAAACACACGGCAACGGCAATTAAAAAAAAAGACTGTAATTTGGAAAAACATCTTTTTATTCAGCCATCGGGGCTTCAGCTGTTTAAAAACAGTATTTTATATTCTAATTAATAAATAAAATATGTGCCATAGTAAGATGGGTTTTTTTTTTACTACAGTTTCTTTTTCTCCCCAAATGGAAGTTAACTTCACTTCCTCGAGGGTCAATGAGGTCACAGTTTCAAGATGACAACTTGTAGTAACAGTGAATGCAGACAGAGGGCGCTACATCACTGAAGCTCTTTATTGCTGGAGTGGACATTTGAAAAGAGAGAACTACATAAGGATTGACAGAAGTGGGAAGGAAGGATGGAAGGGGACAGGAGAAAAACTAAACAAGAACTGGAGTGGGGACAATTTAAATAAATGGAACATCTTTATTATTTCAACTCATCAGCCAAACAGCACAGAGCCTCTGGTTCTTTTTCTCCCAAACAACTCTCCCTCCCCCATCACGTCTCATGGTTGGATCCAGGCCATTGGCTCCCTCTCCAGCAGGGCACTACCATCATGACCAGCAGGGGCAGTGCAGCTCCCAGCATGTGGCTGGGGACAGGTGAGCTGATTATCCAGGTGTGCACCTGCTGGCAGCTTATGTTTCAGGATGATCACATGACCATGCTGGAACTGGAAAAGTGTTTCCCGCTCCCTCTTGTGGGAAACAAAAGAGGGAGTAAATGCTTCATATCATCAAACAAAATGTAGAGGAAAAATTCATGGCGATAACAAAAAAAAAATTTGAAAACTGCACTTTGTATTTATTCAGGCTATGTGAAGCAGTTGAAGCAATCATACATTTTCTATTACTAATCACATTCTGGCCACATCAAGGTCAAAGATGTGACATTATGACGTGAGCTTGAAGAGCTCAAACAGAAACCATCATGCTCTGATTTAAACAAACTCAAAAACAGATGGGACGAATAGTCACCGACATCTTTAAAACTTCAGTCCCTAAAATGACATGGAGATTTAATGTGACGCTATTTTATGAACCATTAAACTGCTCTTAAGTTACCACTGGATGGTTATTTATCTCAGACATTGTCTCAATAGTTCAGTGGATCTGAGACATCCTGGATGGTTGTGGTACAGCTGCATGTTGTGACCCTGCACTTTAGTTCAGAAAAATTAGAGCTGGACTGTATTATGATCCTGAAGACTATAGATAATTATGAGTTTGAACCACAGGGAAACAGAGAAAATATCCCAGGAGCAAGTGCAGCTGTAGAGCTGTGAGTCCACTGTATTTATATTTGATGTCCTGCTGTTAAAGTGGACTTGGTTTGCTTTGCATAACGTTGTGAATGGCCGTTATTGTGGAATGACGACTGTCCTCAAAGTATTTTGGAACTGCACCAATTGTATATTGGTGCAGAAAAGGGCTTAGTACACACACTTGTGGTGCTCCATTGGTTAGGCTTTTTAAATGTGAATAATTTCAAGACTGTAAAAGTGCAGCTTGGGCTTGGCACTTGTTATGCAAGTTGTTAAGAGGTCAATAAAGACATCTACTGTGAAAAGGAGATTGTATTTCTATATAATCTTTTTTTAATAAAAAGATTCTTAAAATACAGCTCAGTGCACAAATCAATTGTATTTCTCTTTGTTTGGAGTTGAGCAAATGCAGAAAGCTAATTATTTTCTAAGACAACACCACCAACATTGATATTATCTGAAGATGTGATCTAAATTCCAAGGACTAAAATGACTAGACTGCATATTTTAATTACATTGCTTCGTTTTTTTCATTATTATTCTACTCATTTTTCAGGCCAAAACTTTACCCACAGTTAATCACTAATTGCATTAAGTATTTAAACAAATAAAATAAAATTAGCTTCAAACATGTAAAAAACATTTTTCTGCTGTAGCCACAGTAACAGGCAAACCAGCAAACTGTGACTCATCAAAAGTCTCCACTTCTTTCTCCATCTTTGGCTTTTTGTTTCTCTGTCAACAACTCTCCTCCCCCTCTTTCTTTCAGTCCCTTCCCCTCCTTCGACACTTTCGGCGCCCTCCGCCCCCCCTCACCCCTTTCCTCATCACTGGATACAGACAAACACCCTCAAATGCCCCTCCGGCTCATCTTTAGCCCTGCCCATCCCTCTCCGGGCGCTGTGCCCAGAGAGAGGCAACATGAGCCGGGCATGGAGCCCCAGGCAGAGCCCCACAGCAACACCAGCACCCTGAAAAGAAGCTCTAAGGGAAGAGGGGAGAAAAGGCAGAAAATGAAATGAGAAGGAGGGGAGAAAGTGAAAGGGTGAGAAGACGGTGGAGGAGTGGAGATCAGCATTAAAGGAGGATGAAGAGATAAGAGGAGGGAAGAGTAGGAGAGACATGCAGCAGAGGAGAGGAGACAAAAGGAGATTAGAAAAATAGATAGATCAATAGACGGAGAGATACAGATAGAATCAGAGGAAGAAAGATACAGAGAAAAAGGAAAATGTGTGAAGCGGAGAGGAGGGGTGGGGGGAAAGGGAGAGCTTGGCAGACAGCCAGCTTTCCCCCGAGAGAGAGGTCAGAGCAGCGGACACGTCTCTGGAGAGAGAGAGAGAGAGTGTGTGTGTGTGTGTGTGTGTGTGTGTGTGTGTGTGTGTGTGTGTGTGTGTGTGTGTGTGTGTGTGTGTGTGTGTGTGTGTGTGTGTGTGTGTGTGTGTGTGTGTGTGTGTGTGTGTGTGTGTGTGTGTGTGTGTGTGTGTGTGTGTGTGTGTGTGTGTGTGTGTGTGTGTGTGTGTGGGGCGCGCACGCGCACACACTGTTTGTTAGTGTGGTTTGTGTGAAAGACGGTGGCAGCAGAGCTCAGAGGAGAGCAGTGGAGCGCAGAAAGGAACGGTGCAAGATTTGTATAAGAAATAGTCTGAAAAGAGACCTCAGATGGTAAAATCTGTTTATATGCTGCATAGATCTGTGTTTAAAAACAACACATTTAAAGGCTGAGGCTTATTTAGTCCATGTTATTTATTTTACTCACAACCTATGAAAACCAAGTAAAAATCTCATCCTGTTATTCAGTGCTGTAAGTATTTTACAATCTGTTCACATGTGCAATCTACTGTCTCATAGGTTTTCAAGTTTGGTTTAAGCCACATGTGTCAAACTCGTCGCCAAGGGGCCAAATATGGCGCACCATAGCTTTTTATTTGGCCCTCTAGACTCTAAAGGAACACATAGACAGAACCGTCAAGATAAGTCTGCTTAAATATTATTCTATCAGTCAAATCAAAGCTGTTATAATAATTCTGCAAATTATCATAACAGCGAGTGATTAAAAAGTTGCATTTCCCATTGTATATAAATGCAAATATTTCTAAATTAGTACCACAAACACTGATTTTTATTGCAAAAAAAATCTCCAAAACAATCAAAATCCTGGAGGGACTGAAAAGATGTTCAATATTATTTAAGATTAAGAATTTATTTATATTTTTATGAATTTTGGTAATCGATTATGGTACAACCGGCCCTTAAACATTCATGGTCTTAATTTGGCCCAAAATAAATTTGAGTTAGACATCCTTGGTCTACGCATTTACAGTTATAAGTGGCCAAAAGTTTTCATTCCCCCTGATTCTTTGAATTTGTCACCTTGCAACTATAAAATTATGTGTTTTATTAATATTGTATGTGTTGGGCCAACACAAGGTAATCCATAGTCGAGGGCTTGTTTTTAAATGTGTTGCAAACGGTTCGAGTGTGACATCTGTGCAAGTTTACTCTCATTATCATAAACCAAGGATATAGCAGGTCAATGAACACTATCTGGAGGCCACAGCATTACATGACCTTGCATGCCACATGCGCTGTAATTCTCTCTCACACACTTGCAATCAAACACAAAGCTCCATGAAATCCTGGGGGCCTCTTCAAGGCTCCTGGATTGGTCATGGAGGGTTTGGAGAAATGAGGAGGGAGGAGACGATAGATGATGTTCAGAAGAAAAAAAAAATTAGAGGGTAAAATAATTTGAGGGAAAAAAGCCCACAGTGAATCAAACACTAAAGTTAATGATATATGGATCTTATTTAAATTCCTGACTATCTGAGCTCACATCAGGAGCGAGCTGACGCCACATTTGTTCAGGCAAAGCATTTCAGAGAAGCTTGGACAGAAATATGCAGTCATTAAAAGTTTCTAAAAATAGCACATGTGGGTCATATTAATGTTTCGATGCTATATGTTCTGGGTTGGTTTCACACCGACTGTGTCAGTAGCCGAAGATAAACTAGTTTATAGATGCAAAAATAAAACAGGACAGTTTACACTTCATAATGGGATTGTAATACCAGAAAGAAGCAAATCTAATGCCACAAATAATGTTTCTATAAGATTAAGAAGTCAGAGTACCCGGAGAAAACCCAAATATCCCCCAGGAGAACTTTACACATAGAGGCTACAGCCTGGATTCAAACCGAGGACCTCCTTTCTCCATGGTAACGGTGCAAACAGCTGCCTCATAGTGTAACTCTGAATGGTTTTCCATTTCATTTCTATTACCAGCACGAGCTAATTGTGATTCTAAACATCATGTTTCTGAATGTTATTGTTCATTCTGTGAAAAATATTTCTAAAAGGTTCAGTCAGGTGTCATGAAGACTTCACTTCTTCTGCTTCTGGGTCTGACTTGGGGCCTAAAATACGGTTGTGTTGCACATGTTCGCTGTTTTTATGTGTATAATGTGAGTGTAAAGGTTGAGCTGGGGGCGTGGCCAGCAGCAGCTTATTTGGATTTAAAGTGACAGGAGGCCCTAAAACAGGAGCTCAAAATAAGAACTGACCAGACTGAAATCTCATTATCTAACTTGACTTGGTGCACAATATGTGATGAACATGTTTTGTTTTGCCCACAGATTTGTTTGAACCTGTTCAAGGAAGCATAATGGATCTCCTTTAACAACTTTTAGTTCAGCTGCATGAACGTACATCTTTCCCAACTCTGTCTGCACCTCCTTGTTTGTTGTAATGATGTAATTTGTATCTGTGAGATAACATTTCCCACTTTAACCACTGACATGAGGGTTAAAAACATTTTTCCCGGCTCGTGTTGCAGCGGAGCATTATTATTCCCGTCACCGACGGGACCAGAAGTGAATCTGAAGGTAGTTGCATAAAATTGGCTACTGATTCACTTCATGAGTCATCCTCCTTCTAAAACAATTTCATAAATTTTCCCACCAACAAAAGCATGACCACGAGATAAAGAAAATTATGTTTCTTTTTGTGTTTATGTATGTGTCATTTTGGAATTTTTCAGCAGGGCCTAAGCACTTGTACTTGTGCATTTGTGTGCTTTCTACATCTGGGCTTGGGCAATCTGTTTTAAACTTGTGTATTCTCGAGTGTGTATGTGTGTACCCTGAACCCAAGCGAGATCCAGCGAGCATGACGGAGGATGACAGCTTGATTTATGGCAAGGCTATAAGTAGAATGACTACTGCTACAGAGTGTGTGTTGCATATGTGCATGCGTGTGAGAGGAAAACACGGCAGAGAGAGAAGGAAAAATGGCAGGATGGGAAGGAAGGATCACGCTCAGAAAGAGGGGAGAGATGGAGATGGCGAGAGGAAAAGGGGGATGCAAGGAGGAGAGAGATAAGCTGAGCATGGAGGAGAAGCGGAGAGGATTGATGGGGGCGAGGATGATTGGAAAGGAGAAGGAAAGAGGTCAGAAAGGGCTTACTGTGATTGGAAGAGGAGCACCAAGTTACTTAGCTAGATATCCCAGATATAAAAACTATATGCATTAAGAATATTTTTAAAAGCGCAAGAGAAATTAAAGATTAGCTGATGTCTGCAACTTTGAAATGACAAGCTTCCTGCTGTTAGAGCTGTACCATAACTGGCAGTCAGCAATTTTGTGACATTAAATGATAAAGAAATAAAAGTTAAATTGTGATTGATTCTGCTCTGCAAATAATACAGATAAAAAAAAAACTTGTTTGATGAAATACAAGCACTGGTATCCACCATAGTATTTTAATATTAGCTGTAGAAAATATTGACCAGGACTTCCAGGTCAGTATGGGGCTAATTTAAAATCCAAAATAGACAATTTAACTGAGAGATGCTCCATATGCACTCAAAACTTATGAAAATTTCACACATCAGGGTAATAAACGCACAAACGGGAAACATAATTACTGCTAATTTCACTTTTCGACTCTTATCTTCACTTTGCTGCTGTAAAATTGTCCCGTTCTTTCATAATTTGAGCAAAAAATTTCTCCTTTTACTTTCTTGTCCAAAAAATAAGACGGTTTGGAAGAAATAATATGGACTAACATTGTGTTGAGGACACAGACAGAGAGCTGGGAGGAGGAAGGAGAGGCTGAGAAACCTGAGCAGCAGAGGTAGATGGAGAAAGAGAGCGCAGGCTTTGATCTATCTGTTGGTGGGAGCTGGTTTTGGCATCCAGCCAGAAAACCCCACAGCTCTCACACACACACACACACACACACACACACACACACACACAAAGACCCAAACAGACACACACACTCATAGTTAAGGCTCCAGAGCTTTGTTGATTATTTCTGCGGGGAGGATCAAAGACTCTCCATCCTCAGCCTCCTCCATCCATCCATCACCTATCTGTCATCTCACAAGTCTGTCTGTCCAGACATTCATCAAGCGGGTCATCTATCTTCCCATCAGATGAACTAAGCATGTCCATTGTTGTATAAATCTAACTCTCCCTTAAACTGACCAGATTTTTTTAGTTTTTATTTCAAACACTTAAAATTTCAACAGAAACAAGAACGGAAAACATAAAAATCCTAGTAAACGTCTTCTAGCAGGAAATATCTAAGACATTAAATGGACAGAAAAATCTAGAAGTTTTTCCCTTGCAATAGATTGTTGCTCATTTGACAATCAATATTGTAAAAAAAAAAAAAAAAAAAACATGTTAAATGTCACATTATAAAGACTGTCGTGCAGAGTTTCCAGTGTCACCACCATGACACAAAACTGTGTCACCTATTTATGGAAGATTAACTGAACTGCTTGTCATGTAAAAATGCTGTGCAGACAGGAACTGCACCACAGTAACACGATGCACATGCAAACAGACGCAGAGGAACCGAATGCACTGATCTGCTGTTGCGTAACCGACGCAGGTGTTGCCGCAAAATCAGTTTTCTATCCGCATCACCCTGCAGACTATCATTTTATGATGCATACACTCTAAATGTTGAATGAATGAGCTCTTGTCAATTTGGAAAAACCTGGAAGAAATTCTGCAAAAATGTCTTATAAAATTCAGTTGCAAACCTTATTGATGGGGTAATGGTTATGAATAGAGAAGAATTAGGTTTATGTTTAGGAGTTATTGGGCTAAACTGTTTCAAGAAAAGTAAGAGTGTACGTTGAGTTCATATCAGTGGGTTAAAGTGGGAAAATATTGTTGAACAGGACGTAGAGTGACGTCAACAGCTGCCACCATCAAGGTCAGGATCGTGTGTTTTGTACGAGAGACGATTCAGAGTCAGAGCAACATCTTCAGCTGTTGCTCAAGCTGTGAAGGAGTCGTTATCACTCACTTAGCTCTTTCTGTCGCTCCCTTTGTCTTCATTTCTTTCCTTCTTGTTGGCTACGTTGCTGTCTCTCGCTTAGATCTTGCTCGTCTCGGTTTAGAAAGTGGTCGTGGTTTCTTAAAACGTTCTCCTGTGTTTCTCCCCCTGATGTCTGCAGCAGTCGGCTCCAAGCTGAACCAGCTGCTTATGAATTCTCTCTGTGTGTCTTTATTTCTGTGAGCTGTGGAGCCTGAAGGTCTAACCCCCAGTTGAACTCTGATAGGTGTGTGTGTGAGTCGGGGCTGTAAACTCTAACCTTTGACCTCAGGCGCATACCTGTCTGATATTACGTCTATCTATCTATCCAGCTCTCCTTTTCCCTCTGTATCTATCCATCTCCATCTTTCTCTCTCTTTCTCTCTCAATCTCCATCCAGTCTGTTTTCTCTCTGGGGCTCTGGTGCCTTAGGCCGGATGTAAGGGTCATTAAAAAGCAGTGTGTGTGTGTGTGTGTGAGAGCAAGCACTCCATGCTGAAATGGAGGGCATTGGCCCTTCCTCCTCTGTCTGAAAAGGAAATACCAAATTACTGAGGTTCTCTCTCCTATTTGCTTTCTCATTTTTCTTTTTATATGATAGATATAGATGAAGTTAGCTTATACTGCAGCAAAGACCAAAACATTTTTTATACTTAAGTCTATAAAAGGTTTCTTGTCCCTTTCAGAACTGGACAGGGAAACTGTTTGCAATAAGGTTTGTGAAGTATTAGTAAGTAATAAGTATCTTACATCAGGAAAGCAGCAAACAAAACTCTAGTCAATCTGTTTGCTCAGGCTCTTCAATGGAAGGATAATCTTATGAAACTAAGCTCTAAATGATAGTCAACCACTATTTTCAAATGGGATACTTACTGCTTAGAAGTACTCTATATAACCCTACTTTTCTTTCCATAACCCTATTTGTGCAAAGTCTGCTTCTGAATTTTCAAGCACCAATTATCTTTACATTCAAAATCTGGCTAACTCTGTTGGTTCTTGTGGATTTGAGTGCCATGTTGTGTAAAACCTATACTGCTAAAAACACATTTTGATAGCTGAAAATGGGTTTTTAACACAATTTTAATGCTGCAGAGTATTGCCACCTTTGTGTTTCTGTAGTTGTTTGGGGTAGGTCTCATATTAAGACTTTTTTTTAACTTCAGGACAACTGCAGCTATCGGTAGCAGAGCATGAATAAAAGACAAAAACTCTTATATTGGTGAGAGAATGTTAATGATGTAATCCAACATAAGGAGAAATGGCAGTTCAGTCGAAAAGAAAAACACTTTCTGTTTTCTTTCACGGCAAAAAGAAGATGGAAGCCAGTAGAGAAAATAAGGAGAAAAGGTTGTCTGTGTGCTGGAGGTGTGCCATGGTGCCTGCCAGTCAGCCAGGCTGAGCTGAAGGGCCCCTGCTGGGGGTGGAGGGTTCAGGCGAGCCCCCTGCCTCCACCAGCCAACTGGAGTGTGCTGGGAAACGGAGGAAGAGGGAGAAGAAGGGGGGATGTGGAAGAAGAGATAATGATCCTGAGAGAAGAAGAGGTAAAAATGAGGAAAAAAAAGGAAAGAAATGTAAGTGGACAGCCGTGAACTGCAGAGGAGGAGGAGAATGTTGTGTGATGTTGATGCAGAGAGAGAGGTGGAGAAGGTAGACCTGGAGCAGGAATGTAAGGAATGGAGGAGTTTTCCTCCGGCTGCAGACAGAAACAGAGGGAGGGCAGGAGATCCTGTCCTGCTCCTGCAGAGCGCTGCGCCGCCACAGTGGTCACTTGTGCTTTTTAATCAGATATGCAGATGTTTAACAGATAAAGATCTGCCTGCCTAATCATTTTTTAAAATCTGTTATATCGTTTATGGGAATCTTAAATCAAATGTAAAAAAAAGAAAATATAAGGTTTGTTTTTGTATTTAATCCATGCTACTGGCAATTATTGCCGCAGCTTGTTTTACACTCAGTGTTTACTGCCAGCAAATAAGAAGTGATTCATGCTAAAGCTACAAGAATTTAGAGCTTGGAATAATTTAAAAGCAATGACAAAAAGCCATTGCTTTTAAATTATTTTGTTTTAGCTAAAACAGCTAATCAGGTCTTTGAACTTTTGTTTTTCTGCTTCTACATTCGTGCATTTCCATGCTTGTCTTCTTTTTCACATGTGTACCTTAGATTGTCTTTAAACTTTAATGGGGCCTTTGCAGAGGGACTAGAGTCGTTTCATTGTGGTGAGGATGAAGTTTAAAGCAAGCAATGTTTTATTTGAGCAGCTCATTCCAGCAGCAGGTTTTATTTGATGAAAAAATAACACAAGAAACAAACCAGAACCTTTACATCACAAAAGCTGTAAAGTCACAATGCCTTGCTAACATGTTCATATCGCTCAATCAAACTAATGTAAATATTTTGTTAGTTAAAAGCTCCAAACCTCGACTAAAGCTGAAAGTTTTGGGGGCTTTTTAATGGGAAAAATCTACAATCAACCTATACAAAACCCAATGCTATACTTATAGTTTTGTCAACTGATTAGTAAATGGTGCATCTTAAAAGTATCGTAAAATGGAAATGTAGAGCACAACTGTAAACTCATTAAGAAGTCCATTTAAATTGACAAGAAGACAAAAATGCCACTGTTGAACGAGGAGCAAATGAAGTTTAGCTAATGCTAATTCACAACACACGTCATTTCAAGACACTTTATTAAAAAAAATCTATTGAATCCATTAATACTTGCATTCAGATTACTCCCAAAAGACGTAGGAGTTATGATTTCATAACATCTACATGGCCAAATACTGTATGTTCTGTATTTCTTGTCAAGCTTTTGGTTTTTGTTTTGTAAGAGTAACAGTACATGATGATACATCACATAATAGCACCATAAATTACACTAACATTTGTGGCCATTGTGCCAGAATGTGGAAGCTTCGCTGGGTCTGCTTATTTCTGCCCAGTGACACTCGCTTTTATGTTGCCTTTTAATTCCTCTGTTGCATTGTCTACCTTGTCTTCTTCTTTAATTCTTTTTTTCTCCTTTGCACACACATTGGCGTCACTCAGGAGCAGTTTTTTGCCAAAGCCTCTAAACACAGCGGGACATCTTTGTTTCCTCCAGCTCCTCGCTCTCTTAGGGACCTGTGCTACATTCTCTTATTTGTCCTGTTTTATCTCAAAATGTAGCCACTCTGGCATATCTGTGTACATGTGCAGCGAAGAAAAGCCCTCTCTGTTTGTCAGCTTATCCTCCCTAGATTTGGTTCAGGGATGCTCTGAGGGAGAGGAAGGAGATGGCGGGGAAAGACGGAACAGAGAGCATGAGGAATGCGACGATGGAAATTGAAGTGGGGTGATTTCAGAAAAGAAAAAGCTTAATAATGGTAAATGATGGGAAAGCTGAAAGGTGGAGGTGAAGGGGAGGTGAAAACGGGTCACATGCATGACAGGAGAGGAAGTGGAGGAGGAGGATCTGGTCACAGAGCTGTAGTCGCTCTTTATGTGGCAACAAAAATCAATAGGCCTTTCTGCATTCATGTATGTGCCTTTACTTTAAAAGTCCTGTCAGCACTATAATAACACACTGGATGTATTAACATTTTGTAAAAGCAATTATTGAAATGGTGAGTTGACTCAAAACATTTGCTCCTGTAGCTGCAGCTACAAAGAGCTGGACTAAACACGTATGCACAAAGATTTACATTTATGAAATAAATGTAGAATTTCCCTTCCTTTTTACAAATGCAAAGTGCTTTGCGCACATTTCTTGCATACGATTCCAATAAAATACACCAAAGATAGCTGTTGTAAAATGCACTGTCAGAATGAACTGGAACAAAGTGAAGTTTTCTTTTCTCTCCACGCTGTTCAAAGACTTTCCTTCTAGTGAACTAGATCTGCATCCAGCTGTCGTGGCTAATTCTCCCCTTTGTTTTGCAACATCAAGCCTGCAATGCCAGAAGTTGTGGAGTGAAATATTGATAAATTTTCATCAGCGACACACTTCACTGTTGATGCACAAAAACGACAGGAACAAATCATTAAAGTACACATAAGGAAGAAAGAGCCAAAATGACTTCTGATCCTGATAGATGAAGCTTGGAGGGGCTCTCAATCAGCCGTAGATGCATATGTATGACTGATCAAGCTTGACTATTTGTCAGGACTCTTTCATTCATAACTTGGCGCAGTTCATATAACATTTATACCCTAACAAAGGAATCTCTTAGCATTTCTTGTGTTTTTCTATCACTTTTCTCTCAGATGTTTCCCCCTTGTTCTCCTCTTTGACTTGTTTCCTCTCTTCGCCTTCCCTGCCATCCATCTTTCAGCTTCTCCTCCACTTCCTCCCTCTTCTTTTCTTCCTGCTTGCCACACACACGCTGGCATGCTGACACTTAAACTAAATGCACTCACACAAACCCTATTCCCTTACTACCTCCTCTCACCACCCACATAGAAAGGAGGACACATCCAGGCCACAAAACATACACACACACACACACACTTGCACGCACACACACATAGAGTACTTTCAGCGCTTTCTTCTTTACCATACTCAGCAAGATCAGATGTCAAGCCGACTGACAAGGGGCACACAGAGGCAGTGTTTTTCCCCACACCATGCTCTGTTTCCTCCTCCCTCTTATAGAATGTGTGCATTTTTTTAAAACCGTCTTACAAACACTGACATGCACGGTTTTTTTTTTATTTTCCCGTCGTTGCGTTTTAGGGGAGTCGGTGAAGCGATGAAGCAAAGAGGAAAGGACTGATGAGAAAGGGAAAAGTTGAAGATAAATATAGGAACGCTATAGTCTGACTTACAGCTACACATGTAAGCGGAGCATCTAGCAGAGCATGCAAGCAGGATGCAAGAAGCGGTTTGAGCATGCAACACACATGCACAGGAAAGGGCAACATGAATAAATGCATTTCAAGCATGAACTAAAACCTCCATGCACCAGAAGTCTCCCACACACCGGCAGCCAAAATGGTTTAAGTACTACATGCTTACATGGGCCACGCCATTAAATTAGATGCATTCTCATATATACATGTAGAATAAACCTTTTCAGTGCTGCAAGGGAGACGTGTTAACACGAATATAGGAAGTATGGATATAGCATAATCCCAATAGAGACTGCTGTGCTGTGGTTGCTGATGCAGTTCAGCGTCAGAGTTAGAGAAGTCAGACCTTCCTATATTTCCAGAGAAATAAAACCTGGAGCATATTTTTAGGTGGAAAAGAAGAATATTGACAAATTAGATGCATGAAATAAAAAGATATTGCTGTAGTTTTAGAAACAATACTTTTTACACAATAGAATGTAGTCTGTCTACTTTAAGATTTATATGAAATGTATTGACACAAGAAGCTGAAACCTACTTGGATCAACTTATTTAATTTAAACTTTTATTGTGGTTTTGTTTTCTCTTTGCAAGCACGTACTTTGATTTCTAGACATACAACCGCTGGTATTGGAGGGGTTTCTTTTTTAGATGAAAAGCAGTTGTGCAACATGCATCTTCATCTACAGATAAGATATTTCCTTCTACTCGCTTCACAATGAGGCTCTTATGCAGCAGATTCAATGCCTTGCTCAAGGGGAACGCGGCTGGCGATGGAACGGAGAGTGGTTTTCATTCATTTGTTCGGCAGCCTTCCAGTGAAAACCACGCAGCGTTCACCTTACGGCTACTACTGGCCCTGATATATATTTAAGTGCAGGCTGCCATCAGCCGAACACACAAAACACACAGAGCAACACGGCCACAGAGCATGTGTACAAGCCAGATTTGGCTCCATCCTCATGTCTGCCATATGGTTGATTCCTCCCTGCTGTGCAAACCCTGCAGGCCAAACACTCGGTGCTCGTGTGTGGGAGTCCGATTGTGTGTGAACGTGCAACGGAGCCAGCGAACAAAACAGAAGCAAATCAGAGCAAAAGAAAGAGCAGAACAATATCTATCAGGATGTGTTGTTCTGGAGGAAAAAAATTATATCTGCAGTTTCAAAATGCTAACCGTGCGTCGTTGTTCAAGTAAAGCCAACAGCAGCAGTTTACCCACCAGCCTCAGTCATTTTTAATATGGAGGCGCTGGATCAAACATTAATATCCTCTTTGTTGGGATGCACAGTGCTGTGGTGTTGGGATACAGTTGTGTGAAAAAATCAGGGCACTCTGTGAAAGTGTGTTTTCATTAGAAAACAGGATGGGTGGGAGGACTGAATTTTGACTTCTTTGCAATAACTTCAAACACCCTCAGTTTATTCCAACTTAAAATGGCAAAAACAGGAGCAGAACATAAACACTTTCTATTTGGAAGGAGATTTGCCCTCAGTTTGCTACAAGTAAGAGTAGACGCCATGTTGACATGAATAAAACTGCCGTTTCATTTTATTCGACTGTGGGGAAAATGGGGAAGATTTTGTCGCAATTGTCAAAGTCCAGGTCTAATTGTCCAAGTAAGTTCACTCTCAAATGTGAGACAGGCTTTCTTTTTTTCCAGCAGTGGTGGTGGAAATTAGGGAATAGTTGAAAAATGAAGTAAAAAAAAAAAAGAAGCGAGAGAGAGAAAATTTCGCTAAACGGGAAAGTTGGGGTTCTCTACTTGTCGGTGTGGTTGAGGTGTGGATCTCCTCCCAAACCAAAGTTAGCACATTAACACATAATGCGAATCATTAAAGTAGAAGGCAGAAGTTGTAAACGAGCATTAATATTCTTCCGACGTGGTTTTCTGTGACCACTGCAAAACCAGAGTTTACACCACAGCAAATAATCAAATGCACCTGTTGATCTGCATCTCAACTAGTTCACCAAGCTAAACTTCTTCAGAGTGAAAATTTGATAAATGTGTTGGATGTCCTTAAAATGATTTGAGTAGCATAAAATTATGCATTAATATACAAGCATTGAATAAATTATCTATGATATTTAGCAATAGGGATTTCTACCAATCTATTGATGGGGTTGTGATTAAGCATGTGAGATCAGATTCCTTTGTGTGACTGTAAATATATTAACTAAACTAAATTGGTTTGCACAATGTTAAAAATAGACTTGACGTCCTGTTTCTCAAATTATACATGAGGTGGATTGAAAATGTTTTTTTTTTTTATGAATTTACCACTGAAACCTTAAATAGAACCGATTTAATTTCAGCTCATTCTTCGACAATTGAATTAGTCAGATTTCGACTTGCCTAATAAGAAACCTCGCCTTACCGTTTTCCTGTTTGGTCTGAACCTGGTAGGATTTATTCAACAAAACCTGGCTGATGTTTGGAGGAACAACCAACTTTTTCTTGTGTTTTGGCTCAGATGTTAAAAGTGTTGTTTTTTGTTGTTGTTTTTTTGTGGTCTGCAGAAACTGAAAATGTCAGCGTTTTATTCTGGCAGCTGTGCTTCTGACATAAGCTGTTGTGATGATGGCACAGACGCCTCTGGGTGGCTGCATTTGAAAACTCGCATTTCCCCCTGAAATTATGCCTTCGAGACTCGAGCTTTTCAGACAATAGGAGAGGTCTCTGCGAAATCCGATTCGCTCAGACGTTGCTAAGAGTGCAGCACAAAAGGGATTCCAGGAAGTATGTCCAGGTTCAAAGTGGAAATTTATCCTGAAGAAGAGACAAATCATCCATCCATCCATCCATTTTCTTCCGCTTATCCGGGATCGGTCGCGGGGGCAGCAGCTTCAGAAGGGAGGCCCAGACTTCCCTCTCCCCAGCCACGTCTTCCAGCTCCTCCGGGGGAACCCCAAGGCGTTCCCAGGCCAGCCGAGAGACATAGTCCCTCCAGCGTGTCCTGGGTCTTCCTCGGGGCCTCCTCCCGGTGGGACGTGCCCGGAACACCTCACCAGGGAGGCGTCCAGGAGGCATCCTGACCAGATGACCGAGCCTCAACTGGCTCCTCTCGACGTGGAGGAGCAGCGGCTCTACTTTGAGTCCCTCCCGGATGACCGAGCTTCTCACCCTATCTCTAAGGGAGAACCCGGTCACCCTGCGGGGAAACCCATTTCGGCCGCTTGTATCCGTGATCTCGTTCTTTTGGTCATGACCCAAAGCTCATGACCATAGATGAGGGTGGGAACGTAGATCGACCGGTAAATCGAGAGCTTCGCCTTTTGACTCAGCTCTCTCTTCACCACGACGGACCGGTACAGTGCCCGCTTCACGGCAGACGCCGCCCCAATCCGCCTGTCGATCTCCCGCTCCCTTCTTCCCTCATTCGTGAACAAGATCCCCAGATACTTAAACTCCTCCACTTGAGGAGGAGTAATCAGGTAATTAAAAATGCTTTCAGAACAGACGGGCCAACGGTCCATCCTGATTTTCCAGACTTTTAAGACATTGTCCTTGGCAGAAAGCAGGACTGTCTTCATGTTGATCTCCAATGATTCTCTGCTTTCATCACTCCTACAGGTTAGTCTGAATAAATCTTTACTTAGGCCAAAACAAATAATCTTTTAGTTTCTCAAAATAGCTCTTTTATCATTCTCCAGGCTGTTGTTTTGTTGCGTTCTTGTATAAAGTCGTCTGGAGCTAAAAATAAAGAACATAATTGAGCTGCAAATCTATACGCCTCGCTGGTGCTTAAAGGAAACAAAACTCTCCGATTAGCCAACTTCAAGTTACCTTTAACTTATTGGCTTGGTAAAACAAATCCCACTCTGACCCAAAGTTCACTTTTGATTGGTTAATCCTTGTTGACATAGTGCAGAGTGAAGCAAGAGCCGTTAGAGCTGAACACCGAAGAAAGCTTTTGTTACTTGAGCGAGTCAACCAGGACTAATCCTCAGATGGACTCTTGCTGCAACGCCAAGTTTATGTTTAAATAAAACTCGGGTCTGAACCGACGCCGCCGGTGGTCTCTCTGCGCTGTCTGAAATTGAACCCCGTGGTGCAACCGAAGCCGTGCTGTTCAGATGTATATTTCACCTGAAGAGACGGGTCTAAAAGAGAGCTGCGTATCTGCAGGACCTGCAGGTCCTGGTGAGCAGCCGATGCTACATTTGGATTTGGACCCAACGTGCTCTTGTCCCATTCAGACGCTGGAAGGATTGAGGTGGATCTTATGACAGTCAGCTTCTCCATCCAAACAAAATAGCCTTTTGGTCATAAGTCCCCAAATTAAACTTTGAACATGCTGTAAAGACCTAAACGGAGACTTGATCACCTGTAAGGTTTTGTGAAACATAGTCAAAAGAGTGGAAAAAAAGTTGGATTATTTACTGCAATTTACTAGTTTGACGTTATGAAACCAGAAGTGAGTCGATGTTTATGTGATATTTGTTTCTCTAATCTTTTGTAAACTGTTCAGTCTTTTAGATTTTGAACATTTTTTGCCCACTTAATATAAAATATCAGAGTTGTGAATGACTTATCTACAGATGCGATTTAAAATTACGACATTGTTTTACGAGTTGAGTCATGATTTGCTACATCGCGATGTATTTTCCACGAAAAAGAGAAGGTAGTCGACTTTTATCTGCCTCGGTTTGAAACCAACCGGTGCGAATAGGTGGCATTTCAACGGCTTGCTTCATTCACAAATTTCAAACGCATGTAGATCTTCATGGAGACGACCGGCTGAGGAGATGCTCTGATACAGAAGCGAAGAGGAGGCAGTGAGAGCGGAGAGGAGGGGGACAAGAATGAGGTTGGACAGACAGCAGCCTCTGTGAACCTGCACAGGCAAGCACAGGCAAGCTGCTTTTGTGTGTGTGTGTGTGTGAGAGGCAGAGAAAGCGGGAATGTTTTGACAGCTCAGAGCCATCACAGCAGCAGAAGGCAGAGTGTGTGTGCGTCTCTGTGCAAGCAGGTCTTGTGTGGCTGTGCATGCACTGTATTTTTGAGTGTTTCTGCATCTGAGTGGAAGACCAAAAGGAGAGAAGGATCATTACATCCATCCAGAGACAAAGAGGGGAAGGAGAAGGCTAGCATTACAGTCGTGGATGGAGAACAGTTAGACATGTTTGTCTTCTGCATGAAAGGGAGTTTGCGTGTATATGCAGAGGACGCCTGCCGCCGTGCAGGCCCGATCATGAATCAAACGTCGAGCACCGCTAATCCACACTGAACGGGAACACATGAACTCATGAACCGCGGCCTTCTTCACCTTCAGCTCGCGGTCTCACTGGGAGCTGCCCTCAACAAATTTGCTCGTCTGAAGACGATTCTGAGCAGCTGGAGGTGAGATGTTTTGCTCAAGGGCACCTCGACCTGACCGTATTATTAAATCTTTTTTTTTCTTAAAGTAGACCATTACTAATTCACCTTCTCTGCCTTTTTTCCCAGCCAGGCTGAGCTGTTGACCCTCCAGTCCCATTTCTTTGAGCTACTGCCCCCAGGCTACAGCTTGAGCAGCTGACGGTGTTTGACTGGGAACTATGGTTTGTCTCATACAAAAAAGGGCTATTGTGAGCCAATAATTTGAATTCACCGTCTTTTGATTATCAACTCAAGCCGAAAATGAAATAACTGAAAATCAAGCACCTACGACATCACCAGGAAGCGATGAGTAAATGGTTTCTGTTTAGATTTAAGGCATGAAAACAAAGTGGGGAAAAACTTAAATACGCCTTCACTGTTGCTCCTTCAGTATTGACAAACCCAAAATGACCTCTGAGAAAATATGTAGACAGGTGCAAACATTACAAAAAAATGTCCTTGCAAAATTCCGAAATGAGAATTTGTCAGCGTTGGTGTCCTTATAATACCTAAAAAAAATCCAGTTGTGGTTTTTCCATCACTTGCTACAGCTCTGTGTCATATTTGAATCTTCTTTTATGTTGTTTTTGTCACCATTGATTCAGCCAGTTTCACAGCTCTAAAATTCTTAAGCATCATGGGCTCAGTTTTAAACCATATCTGTGGTCAGGTATCATTCTCCTTACCACAAACAACATACAACAAATTTCAATCTAAACTTCCTGATCAAAATCCTGCAGCTGCGAAACACGTTTGACTATTGTCTTGTTCCTGACCATTGGGTGCTTCCTTCCTTCTTTTTCTCATCCTTCTCTCCACCTGTTCAGTCTAATTACGAGTGTTGGCCCAAACTTTTGGTCCATTTATTTTCTTTCATTTAATTTTCCTTTTATTATTTTACTCTGGTGAAACACGTTGTGGTATTGTCGAACTGAAATCTCGATTGTGAAGTCTGGTGTCTTCCCCTGGATGGTGTAACATGTCGCTCTCTACAGCTCAATATTGCATGTTCAGTCCTGTAAAATGTATTTATTTATATTACTGAAATCAAACCGTGTGTGAAGGGATCCAAAGGTGGTTTTGCAGGCAAAGACGGTCTCATAAGTTTGAGTTGACTGGAGAAGCTTGAAGATGGATACAAATAAAATATTACATTTTCCTTACAAACTCAGGATTGTGTTTAATGACCGTACTAGTCTTTTACCGCTAGAGTCACTCTCAGCATATCTATTCTGATCATTTTCATTTATTTTATTTTTTTTTGTTAGTTGATCATTTTCCCAAATACTATTAAAACAAAGATGTTGAAATCTTGTAAAAGGATCAGTCAGAAAGTGTGAAAAAGTGTTTGCCTCCTTCTGGATTTCAAATTTTTGCACAGTTGTCGCACTTGTTTCAGAACATTAAACTAATTTAAATATTATTTAGGACCAATTTTGGTAATTGAGAGCTATCAGCCTGGAAGAGGAAAGGGTTACAGAGTTTAAACAGTTTCTTTTCTCCAACTTTTTCCAGAAAAAAAGGGAAAACTGTGGTATTCCACATGGGATTCAAAGACTGAATCAAACAAGTTCCAGGAAAATGAGATTAAGAGTTGAATCTTCCTCAGACAGTCCGTCGACTTTTCCTACCAGACAACCAATGCACACCAGCAAACAGGCAACACAAGTGTTTGCTGTTTGACAAGGATGCATGTTTGTCCTGCCCTTTTAAAGGAGGCTAAAAAATGTTTGTGTCTGTCTATGGAGGTTAGGTGTGTGAGAGGGGGGATGCATGCGTGCTAACAATGTATCCGCATGTCCCCTGTGTCAAAATCTGGCTAAATCAAGTGAAGCATGTTGTGTGTGTGTCAGGCCAGATCAATATGAGCTAATCAATAGGAGAAGACAGCTAGAAGGACCACAGGGACGAGATGCACACACCTGGTGAAAATGTAGCCCTCGTTTGTATTCCACACTCGGTTTCCTCCCTTATTTTCTCTCATTTCTACTCCCATGTCTTATTCTCACCGTAGTTCTTCAAATATTGTATTTTTTTTAACCTCTTTCTGGCACAAACACACACTCGCTATCTCTCTCTTACGTTTTACCAACCCATCTGACTGCACATTCCCTTAAACTACATTTTCTTTACGGAAACAAACAACTTGGTCCCAGACACAAGAGCTAGTTTTATCTACCAGTTTGTGAAATAAACAATCATGTCACAAAACTCTATTTTTTTATATTTATGCAAAATTTACTGGCAATCCTTACAGTTAATATTTGCATCTGAATGTAAAAGACAACTTATGGCAAAATACTTTCTATTTAAATTCTCATACATAAGTTTCCTTTGAATAATTCATTTGAAGTGTTTTTCCCCCCATTTTCAAATATTTTAAAAGCTCAAGAAAAAGTCCAAGGTTAAGAAAAGAAATCTTGATTTGCGTGACTACAAGGATTCAGTCTTTCCTAAACGCACGCTTTTCTGAAAACCATTTAATTTCTTCATAATTTATTAAAGATTTTTAACCTGTGTAACATCTTATCTATTGAATGTAGATAAATTTTGCTAATAACCAAAACAGATGCGTGTAAATGAATTGGGAGCAGCAAAATTATTAAACCAAATCAAAAGTATTTATGACTAAACATTTCAAGGTTACAAATACCTCTGTATATTTATTAGCTTGGCCCTCTCTTGAATTTTTACAGAAATAATTCAGCCTCATTTTCCTTACAGACTTAAAGATCTTAAAAATAATGCAAAAAAATCTATTCTAATGCAAATAGATACTGACTTGCGAGCCAAGCCAAAAACAGATGGGAATAAGCCTTTAGTCGGTGCTTCAATGCTCTGGGTCTCTGTTAAATTCACTCAGCATGCAAATTGACTGTAATTCACTTACTGAGTGATAAGAGTGCTACTTTGTCTCAGTAATGCCTTTATACGCTGAATATTAAATAACTCTATGATGGAAATGTCCTCATGGTTTGGATATCCAGTTTGGCATAATGTGGGCTGACCGGGATGTTGTCTTTGGTCCGACTCAGTTTTGCACAAAATTATACATCCTTCATACATTCAATTGTGATTTTTTCATGCAATATCACAACTCAAAATCTCTTCCTTTGCCTCAAAAACAACTTAATATCTATTGAGAAATAAAACCTGAAATGTGGTTTTCTTGATGTTGCTTTTTACTATTAAATTCTCACTATTTTTCTTCTGTTTGCTCAGATTCAATATTCAAATCTTTCTTTTCTATATTTTTCAGATCTGACTATAAACAACTCATATTTTAGCTTGTTAACTTTACATTAAATCTTTTCTACGACCACAACTCAGTTGTATTGAACACAACATTGAGATCCAGTAAAACCAACATTGCAGACTCTATGCCATAGTTATTTTGTTTTTCAGAATAAAAGTAACTTTGGAAAACACAACCTTTCACTATGTATTAAACTTAGTTTTTATAAAGTCTGGTGTGGTATTATAATCTTAATTGTCTGATTTATTTTGGATGCAAAAAAATAATTTCAAGTAACAGAAATAAAAGTTTGAAAACATCTGTGTGTGTGTGTGTGTGTGTGGTGTGTGTGTGTGTAGTGTGTGTGTGTGTGGGTGTGTGTGTGTGTGTGTGTGTTGTGTGTGTGTGTGTGTGTTGTGTGTGTGTGTGTGTGTGTGTGTGTGTGTGTGTGTGATTCATCTGTATAGTGTTTACTCAAATAATTGAACTTCAAATTTAATGAAGGTCACTACTTTTCTCACAACATATGTTTGCAGTCTTTAACCAGTTTCATTTCTGTCACTATTGTAGAAACCTTTGAGAGGCTCTGCTTTAGAGATTTGTAAATCTCTTAAAGCAGAGCCCTGAAATGTTCTTGTTATGATAAAATCTGCTCATTTCTTATAAAATATCTGTTAAAATCCCTGCCCTACATGGCTGCAGCAGGGATATTTTTCCTTGGGTTTTTCTTTTTTTTCTTTTTGCTTAAAAAGAGCGTGGCAATTTTTAAGCAAACTGACGCAGGAGCTGAAAAGTTACTCTTTATTGATGCTTGAATGACAAGTTCAGCTGACAGGAAGATGGAGAGAGACAGGCACGCAAAACTTGTGAGCTCATGCATTATGCACACGCACCTTGAATCACACGTGCACAGGAAGACAAGCGCACACAAGCACAGCACACCTCCCACGCTACCGAGGCACCGACTCTCCTGACAAATTGGAGCGTGCGCGAGCCTGGTTTGTTTTTGGCATTACGGCTCTGTCACATTTTTGTCAGGGCTGTGCGCGGTTTCAGAGCGAGACAAAGAAAGCTAAAAAGAACACTCATGTTGTTCTCCCTCCGTCTCCGTCCTGCTTTTTACTGATGCTGCTCGTTGGGATTGAAGTGGGAATGTGGAGCAGAAGTCAGCATCATGTGATGCATAATTCTTAGTGTCCTATTGTTACAGCCCAGACTGTTATATAATTCAGAGAAGACATCCACATTTTGATTGCAAATGAAGCAGTGTCCTATGACTTTACATAAAAGATTTAATGTGTTGTCTTCTCATCCAGTCTGTTGGAACGGTTTTCTGAATAAAATGCCAATGCTTCGCATGAAAAGTTAGATGAATTCACGTGATTATAGCTGAACAATGTGCTATTCAAACTAACCAGATGCAAAATCTAATGTCACTGCCTCTATAGTAACAATAATAAAACACTCTTGAATTAAAAGGAACAGAATTGCTCTTTTTTTTTCTTTGCTTCAACAAAAATCAGATTTATTTGACAAGAAGAAGCGGAAATAGATTTTTCCTTCTGCAGAAATAATAGTCTGGCAGAACATTGCCACATGGTTTACTGCACTCAAACTGATGTAAATTTTCTGGTATTCAGTTATTTTAAAGGGGTCCAGGACTAGTCTAACACACCTAAATATGTTATAAATTCAACCTAATTGTTTTGTGACACATAAGTTAATTACTTCAAAAAATATGCTGCATCAACATTTTTACGAGTTTTCTGTTGAAACAAACATGATCAGCTTGTGATTTACTGTTCATTTTATTAGATTGAGCTAACACCATTAGCAGGAGCTAACATGAAATCAAAAAATCAAATCAAATGGGAAGATAATGAATGGATGTGCAAAGTGACAATGAAGCAACTTGAAGTCAGCACACACCGTTTGAGAAAATGAATCACCTACCCAGAATGCACTGTATCGTAAACGTGGCAATGTCAGTGTGACACTTTATTTAAATTAATAAAAACTAAACAGCCTGGACTATATTTACTTTACATATGAAATTAATGTTTTTAAAATAATCTATTGTTACAACTAGTTGTGGATTCCATTTAGTAAACAGGTCAATATTGGCAGTGGCACCATTTGTAATAGCAAACTACGTAGAGTTGAAGTAAGATATTGACTGCTAAAACATCTCCATAGACTGAATCTGAGTTATGTGTTGTGATTTGCTTTCAACATCTAATTTATGTGCTGAGTCACTGAGTTGATGAGGAATATTCATGTTGGCCGCACTCAGAAATCTTCATTTCTACTTCTACTTCTCTTCGGAAAGATTTTTCCAAGACCAATAACGGTTATTTTTGGTGTTACTGCCTTGTTGTTGAAGTCAGACATTTTGAGTTCTTCACCTACATTGAGAAACGGCTCGTTACACTCAGAAAATGTGCAGCTTAAGTGTGTGTACGTGTGTGTTTGCCTAAAATGTCCAACTGAAGATAATTAGCTTGTCCTGCTGGGCAGCAAGGTATGAGAGAGGCACAGGTTTTTGCATAAACACTCTGTATTCGTGTGCCAGCTATTGTCGAAGTTTAGGCCTTTTTTTCTAATGGAAGAGTTTTGGTGTGTGGGTGTGCGCACTCAGACGGTATTTTAACACGGCTAGCCGACTTCTTGCAGCCCACAGTTAAACAGTGACTCACAAATTCCTCTCTCACTCTGCCTCGCTTTCTCACCATCATCGTTTTTCCCCCCTCTGTTCTTTTTCACTCCTTTTTTTTTAACACATTTCACTGGTTTTCTGACATTTTGTTTCTCTGACATGCCTTCTCTCCCCCCCCCCCCCCCCCCCCCCCCCCCTGTAGGTTTGGTGCTGACTATAGCAAACTTTAGGACAGAGGTGCTTCCCCTCCGCCCTCTCCCCTTCGCTTCGCCCCCCTGCTGGCAAAGCTCCTGTCAGCCCCAGACCCAGTAAGTTAAAACACTTCTACTCTTGATTTTAACTTGTCTATTTAGTCATTGATTTCCCTTTCATTTAAATATGTATTCATGGTTACAAAGTGTAAGGCCTTGGGCTTCTCCTCACTAGCCTTGCCTTGCACTTGCCACTTTTTTGTTTTAAAATTCAATCACTGGTTTAGTGTGTCACTATGTGCCAGTATTTGGGAACATTTGGAAACTTCCAGAATGTATATTGTGGTGACCAGATTGTTTTGGAGGATTGCATCTATCAAGGTTGACATGCAAAATTATTTAGTCTTCATGGTGGCTCACTGCTAAGAACAGAACATTAAAATGGAAGTAAGGCACCAACAAAATCCAAGTAAAACAGATTTGATCAACTACAGTTGGTTTGATAGCTGTGACTGAAGAGTTACAATGTGCATGGATTAATAAAAAATGGTGCCACCTGATCAAATTGCCTTAATTTAAACCAAAAAAGTTACAATTATATCTGCAGCTTCTAATGTAATATTGATTCTGGATGGAGTTACTATAACTCCATCTGTCTTTATGTTGTATGATATTTCTATAGCAGACAGCTATTTTGATCCATAGATGTAAGAACAGAGTTTTATCCTTTTTTTGATGTTCTGATCTTTACGTTTTTTTAGCAGTTTAAGAAAGTTTAGAGTAGCTAGACCCATTAGTTCAGAGTTAAAGAATAGTAGTAATGATTGTCCTTTCAGCATCACCAAATCTTCATAAAAGCTATCAATTTGATGCTTTTCCACACAACTTTACCAAGGGTACTGTTTATTAAACATGTGGACTAGAAAGAATAAACATAGAAAAGATCAGCTTTTAGCTTTGAGTTTGACATTTTCAAATAGCAAAATGTCTGTAGTCAAAGTTTAAGGATTTAAGTTGTCAATGGGATCTTGAAACAAGTAGGACAAATATGAGCTGCCATGTTTGTGATATGCAGGTATGACTCTAGAGATGCATGTAAAAGCCTGTGGAATAATGTGTCTGCTACACATTAGACCATTTACTCATACCAGCTAGTAGTACTAATTGCTCCAGAAGAAAAAAAAAAACAAAAAGGAAACAAATGTAATGAGCTTTGTACAAGCCCCCAGTCTCACATGCTTTCATACAAGGAATGCCGTTTCCCCAAATCAAAAGCAAAGCTGAATGTTCTTGTCCGTAAAGAAGAAAAAAAACGGTTCCTGACGCACAAGGGTGCACACGTACACAACCCCCGAGGGCCCCAGGGACTTCAAAGAGCCGTCTACTGTACCTCAGCGACACCTCAACACCAGGTGCCACAGAAGTGAGGAAGGAAGGAGGGAGAGAGGTAGAGTGGGTAGAACTGGCTCTGGATAAGGAGTGCTGAATGCCAAGAACAGTCTTTGGGACGATGGTTAAAAAGAAGAAACAAACAAGGTCAGAATCGAAGCGAGAGATAGAGGAAATATGTGGGAGTGAACGAGGTTACAGAGCGAAAGAGGAGACAGAAGAGCAGAAGTGGAGATGACGACTGGAGGGAAAAGAGAAGTTAGAAAGGAAGGAAAAGCAACAGAGCAGCAGAGAAAAAGTGTGATATGGACCAGAAAGGCAGACAGAGTGGCAGAAAAGAGAAGCAGACAGGGAGCAGTTGGAGCTGAAGACAGAGGCATGTGGGGGAGGGCAGTAACAGTGTGCTGCTAATACCCACTGCTGCTTTGTTGCGAAGAACCCCAGTTCCCTTTTTTTATTGGTGAACTATTCCTTTAATGACAGCAGTAAAACACAGTCACACACGTACATATTGCTGTTCCTCTCTGTCTGACAGGATATAATGTTCTGAGCACAACGTGACGAGCCAAAGTTGAACTTTTACAACTGGCAGGCTGATTGCTTACACTCACACAAACCAACCTTTAAAGGCAATGGCAGCTGTTATTAAATAAAAAGGTTTTACCAGGGATATATATATATGTATATATTGAAAGACACCGGTCAAAGATCGGTTTATTTTATGATTGGAGTGGAATGTATAAGAATGTTTACATCCAGAGATCAGAGCAGATATTTACATAAACTGCATAAAGGCATAACCTTTTCTCACTGTTTTCCTTTAAATCAGGCCAAAATATTTTATTTTATGAACATTTCAATTACAATTACCAAAATTATTCCTTTTCAGTACATGTCATATTAACGGAAAAATAAAATAATAATAAAAAGTTACTTATTTGGTACATGAAACCACATGACAGGTGTCAAGCATTATGTATTCACTCACAATCGCTTGCTAGAATTTTGTCCCATTCCTGCAGACAGAACTGGTGTGACTGGATTCAGTTTGTGAACTTTTTCAACTTTGGCCGCTTCTCTAAGACTGAGATCAGAACTTTGTGATGCCCACCCCAAAATACAACTCTGTTGTCCTTTCATGCATGAATTATGATCGTTTGTGTCAGGATTTTTTTCCTAAGTTTTTTTGATTTTCTTAAGACATGAAAAAAGGCAGGAATTATTCTATTTTTTTAGGTGATCAATTGTAATAGTATTGTTATTTAGGGGTTATCTGATGCCACAATATTTATTTCCCTACAAGAGTTGTCTACAGTAGAAGGAGGGACCGGGTCGGTCGGCATGCTCTTTTGTCTGTCGGCCATATTGGATTTAACAGAAATAATTTCTTGCATTTGCAGCTGATGGCCAGTAGTTGATGGTGTGTTTTATGATGCATTAGTGTCCACTTCAGTGGTCTGTGTACATTTATAACATAAAACTCCACAAGAAGCACAAGAACATGGCTCTTAGATAGGTCCACTGTAGTGACCACTGGATGAAAGGGAGACTTCATAACTAGGGCTGCACAGTGGTGCAGTTGGTAGAACTGTTACCTTGCAGCAAGAAGGTTCTGGGTGTGATTCCCAGCCCAGGATTTTTCTGCGTGGAGTTTGCATGTTCTCCCTGTGCATGCGTGGGTTCTTTCCGGGTACTCCGGCTTCCTCCCACAATCCAAAAACATGACTGTCAGGTTAATTGACCTCTCTAAATTGTCCCTAGGTGTGTGAGAGTGTGTGTGCATGGTTGTTTGTCCTGTGTGTCTGTCGTAAATGACCTCAAACAGAAAAAGCTCAACCTAGTGTATTGCTTTGTCATCTGGGATAATACTCAGTGGTAGAGCTAAGAAAGAAGAGTAGATTTTAGTCTTATCAGCCTGTAAAACACCATAAGAGTTATAAAAATGGTGAAAACGACTCCAGTCTTCTCTGTACAGCCGACTGGGGCAGCTTAGCTCGAAAACACATAAAGCAGGGTTAAAAAGCAAAGCACTGGCATTTTTAAGAGAACATTTGCATGGGCTGTACTTTCTTGTGTTGCAGCCTTGAAATTTTCCAGAAGCTGCCCACCAGCTGTGGGAAATATGAAGTTGTCAGACCGGACATTGTACAGACTTCTAGCTGCCAATCACAAATCCAGCATTTTAGAAAAAAGCATCAATGAAATCCAAATGTTTGTGTATGTTGTTCAGACTTTATGTGATAGGCCTACAGAAAGTATTGTATAACTGTAAAGTGGAAGCATTCCCGAGTTTGTATTCATCCTACTGTACCCCTAATAAATCCAGAGCAACCAGTTGCTTTCAGAAATCACCTAATAAAGAGAAGTATAAAGCAGGGTCAGGTTATAAAAGAATAAACCAGCCATGAAATTAGAGCTTTGATCAGAGAAACAGCTAAAGAGACCTGTTTTAACTCTGGAGGAGCTGCAGAGATCAAGAGCAAGAGATCAAGAGCAAAGTCTGACATTTATAGACGAGTGGCAAGAAGAAACCCAATTTTCAAAGAAAGCATAAGTGTGAAATTAAAGAACCTTGTGCTTGCATGCAAAACATTATTTGTGATTAAAAACTAACTCTTAAGAACACCATTGTGGTCACAGGAGATTTATGGCATGCTCCATCTAGGACAGTCGAGATGTCACAGAGAAGTTAAAGAAATAGTTTGAGTATCTGCACTGGCTATAAATATTCTGCTGTGGCCTTAAACCTAAATCTGCAGCTTCACCATTTAGGCTTTTCTAGCTCCACCACTGCCTTCTAAAGTTATGCTAATTTAGAAATGCTAAATGTTTTACTTCTAAGGTTTTAGGAAATGTTCACATCTGGGCTGATGTAGGAAAGTTTCTATTGCTAAAAGAGTATCTAAGAGTAAGTATTGTAATTAGAGTAGGCTGGACTTTGTGGGACTGAGCCAGTTCAGCTTTTGTTTTTAAATGAAACTCATTATGGATTAGGTTATTCTACTATAGCTGTGTGTGTAATAAACAAGTTTAAATGGTGGATTTCAAACTGATTTTCACAACAAGAAACAATCACTACAGAATATTAATGTAGAAAAATACACGTTAACATGTTGGGGGGTGGGGGGTTATGCAGAGATTGAATTAAACACAGGCATTTTAAATGTTTAACATTAAAGTTTAAATCTTTGTGTTACTTTAAGGAAAAGTAAGTCCATTCAGTTGTTTATTTCATGTATAGCAGATGAATACCAGCTAAAACCACAATGTGTGGAAAGTGCCTATTGCAGCCTTTTCTCACTTATTGTCTTAGATTTATTTTCCCCCATTTATAAGGAACCAAGAAAAAATGTGGAAAGTTTTAGCAGTTTTTGTGCCAGGCTCTCTTAGGAATTAAAAACTGACACTACTTCAGTAACATTTTTTGATTCACTCGCAATATTCAGTTTTACTTATCACATATAGCTGAGTGTTTGTAATACATCTCACACTAGTCAGCTCATCATTTTACAAGGGAGCAACAATGTAGCTTTTGATGCCTGATGGTGATATTTTTCAACAATGGAAAGACTGGTAGCTCTTTTAAAACAATTCAAAATATGCAATGATGATCAATTCTGCAAAAATCTTGAGCTGAATTTTCTGTCTCTATTGTAGATGCAAATGTAGCAGCTTCAATAAGCAATTTGATTTCATGTTAAATTGAAATCTGTCCTAAAGATGGCCTGCACTGCACGCACATGACTCACAAACTAGACAAGACTAAACCCTGGCAACCTTCCTCCCTGCTGACGTGTCCTTGAGCAAGTCACCAACTCCCCCAGCAGCTCCAGCAGAGGTGCTTTGGAGCCGATCCCCGACCTCTGACCTCTTTGAGGAGGGTAGTGCACACAAAGAGGGATTCTCCCTGCGGGGATTAATAAAGTATCCCATTATCATTTGAATGCAGTCGATTGTATCTTTGTAAGTCTACATTTCATCCTGCTGAAGCTTTTCTGCAGCAGTACGCAATGTGACCTCCCTGTATCCATCAGGAGAGGATCTGCACACCAAATGTCACATGATAGGAACCAGTCGGTTTATCTCGTATACCTCCCTGCTCGCTGTTCATCTAATGAATGTATTCCAGCTGTGTCCTCGCTAGTTTGTTCTTCTGTGGCCAGGATTGCAAACTGTAAACTGCATTAAAAGCACAAGCCTTTCATGTACTTTGAGTAGTCATTATAAGGCAAAACCTTTGAAATTTTATTGCTGTTGTGGAAACAAGGGGGGGGAACCACTGTTTCTAATATAACTGCAGATATAACTACAAAAACCCAGTCCTGTCCCAGTAACAGTCATGGGGAGTCTGCTACAGGGTCAGATGAGTCCTGCCAATAATTAGAGTACGGCTGTAGTAATCACCATAAAGCATAGTGAAGTAGCTCCTTTATTAAGTTTTGACGCCCTTTTATGTTGTTTATTCTGGCATTATATTGCACACAGCTGAGTTACATTTCCCATTAAAGTGACTTCTGAAGGTACAGATTGTATTTAGGTACAATTGCATGGCATTCTTTTTGAAAAGTGTGCATCCCTTTGCTTCCTCTTCACAATTGTATGCTTTTTTTCTCCCCTCATCACATAAAATCCAATTAGCATCGTCATTTTAACCTGACAGAACTTTCAGACGGCACTGAAATTTCTATTGTTAGCAGATTTTGCTATTTTGTATGTATGTATCTCAGAGCTATGGCTACACATGTGACAATTCTCTCCATAAGAACAAAATATTCCCCCCAAAGGTTTCAGCAAACGTTTCAGAATGTCAGACAACTTTGTTGCGGTGCTATTGCACAATACCAAAGCCCCGCTAAAGAGGAACTTAAAAAACAGCAAACACTGACATTTTATGTGTGTCCCACTGGTCAACAATCCCTCTTGTTGGCCTTTATCCTCAAATCCCCATGGATGGAGAGTCAGGAGGGAGAGAATGCTTAAATGCTTTGAATGATGGTGTGGAATGCTAAAAGGAAGAGTGCATGTGTGTGTATGTGTTTGTGTGCGAGTAGGGGGGATGTGTGGAGGTGCTGGTTGGGTCCCCTGCCTGGTCTGGGATCTGGTATGCGTGACTGAACAAGAGGAGGGGAAAAAAAGGAGGGAAAAAATGAAAAAAAAACCACCAAAACCTGTCGCTAACTTCTAAAAGTAGACAATGGTTACTGAGCAGGCCTGGCAAACCCTGTGCGTATGTGGTGTGTGTCGCTTCACACACAGGACACCTCCTGATGGAAAGCAGTAAGAGGAAACTTGGATGTGACTGCAAAGACACAGCCAAATAATTAAAGCAAAGCATAAAAATTAAATAAAAAATGCCCTTAAAGGTAAAAAAAAACCTTCATAAAAATTCATTAACCTGAAATAATCTGTGATGTGAATCTCATCATCTTTTTCTCCCCCTAACTTTGCACATTCTGGTTGCATCTGAAGATGACTAGGAGACTTTGATGATTAAAAAAAATCAGCAAGGCAGAACAGTTTGCTATAATAAATGCCATGGTGATAATTAATTACACAGGCACCGCAGCCAAATCAAGACGCCAAGCATCCATTTTGAGCGTCCTCATAAATAAAACAACAAATGAGATTTTTTTGTTTTGTTTTTTGTTCAAATCCTTTTGTTAAGCAGGACAATGGTCCTAAATATGTGGGCAGCTATTTGGAGTCGTGTATTAAAAATAATAAACACCATATTGTTCTGAAGAAGTGCACTAGAGCTCATTGGGGAGGAATTTAAAACAACACAAATAATCCACACCGCTGGTTTGTTCATTATATAAATATCTTTAATTGTTTTTAACCGTAAGAATATAAAACAATTTAATTTGGGATTCTGCATTCTTTTTCTTTACAAACACATAATATACAGTACATCTCTTTATTGTCAAAGACACCCACACACACACGCACACACACAGCTTCTTCAGCAGGACGCACATCCGTTTATATTCATTTTCTTGCAGGTCATTGCATTACAATAAAAATGCGCACACACTGGCCTCAGTGTGCGCGTGTGCATGTGTGTACAGTCTAAATCTGCGTGTTTTTTTTTTTTTCAAAGGAAGGACGGTAAGATGAGAAAAGGGGGAAAAAAAGATGTATATTCTGCTCGTTGCAACCCAAAACTCGAGGGAGCGAGGAAGGGGGGTCGGGGGGGGAATCGATTGCTATTTATTCTAAGCATGTCTCAGAATTGATTCGGAGGGTATTTTTATTCAGAGAGATGAAGAGGAGGGTACAAATGGAGGGTTGGGGGGAAAGGGAAGCTGTGCACCGATAAGGGCAACATGAATATGAGTGCGTCTGTACTAATGTGGGAAAATAAGAGCACAAGACAAACCCTGATTTGTTACGATTAATAAAGGGTAAGACATAGAAATCACTTCAATTTGAAGTACTCTGAACACTCATCACCACCAGCATGCCTTACAAAAACACCTACAAGCTCAACAGGACCTACAAGGTTTAACATAGCTGTTGTTATACCCTTCTCTTGTTCGTGTCATAAGTAGGCATGGCCCGGTTATTATTAGGATATACCAAGATCTTGCAGTTTTGAAATCACTAAAATGTCACACCCGATCTTTTCTTTTCTCCGATTTAAACACCTTTTCAATAAATCTGGGTGCATGGAGGATAGAGTAACGCAGTGCTACCCCTACATCACTTGTTGCTTCACACTGCCAGTCAGCTGGCTGAAAAAAAAATGCTTCTACAATATTCACCTTGTTTATCAGAAAGACACATTTGGCTTTTCGGAAATACACAGACCATAATGCTGTGGAAACTAAAGAAGTGCCAAAAGACCCTTATTATAGAAATGCACCGATCTGGCTTTTACCAGCCAACACCAATTTCTGTTTAAAAAAAAAAGACGACCTGCAAATTCCAATGTTTTTCCAACCTATTATTTTATTTGGCTTATGAAAACAACTGTCTTAGATATTTCTGGTTGTGAAAAACTCTGATGGCGTGAAAACTACAGCAAACCACTCATGAAAAATGACTCATTTCAGCAGACATCTCCTCCAAAGGTGCAGCAATTAGGCCTTAACTGGCCGACCCCAATTTCTCTTTGGTGGCCTGACCTGCCGATTCTGATGTTTTCTGACAAACGCATAAAAAAGCAAAAAAAATATGGTGCGACTTTTATTGATTATTGGGCGTAGTTGAGTCCAGAAAATAAAAACTATAGGATGACCAGATATCAAGTACATATCTCTAATTTTGAATGTAAGTTTTGTTAAATTAAAAAGTGCATCAAAGTACTACTTACTCTTTTGCCGATACATTTACAGACCAAAAAGTATATTCGATATTTGACCCAAGGATCAAGATGCATCTCTATTTTTGCTTTATCTTTGTATCAAAACCAATTTGCAGCAATAAGAATATTTGTTGCTTTACTTTTTTGAATGAAAGCTGTGTTTATCAGTTTAAAATGTTTGCATTTCTACTTATCTTATAAGGAAAAGTGCAAAGAATCTGATACCGACCCATGCCTAGTCACAGCAAAACAATTATAGGTATTTTTGCCACAGGGTATGCTCTTAATCCTGCCAGGAAAGAACATTAAAGTTGGACTTTATCCTTTTAAAGAATGAAGCAAACGCACAAGAAAACGTTTTCTGATGCTTGAGTTGGGATTTTTTTTTTTTTTTGTGAAGTGACGTCTGCTTGTAATCAGATTAAACTCCACAGAAAATGGGTGCTGTTTATAGGGTTAAATTAACAAAGGTAGTCAGATTGTGTACTGGTCTCCTTTCTCTGGCTCTGCTCATGAAAGAAGGGAGGGAGGAAAAGAGGGATGGGGGAGGGGGCAGACACAGTCCCTTTAGGCACATTTTCTACCAGTCTCATTTCTCAGCTTTCCTTCTTCGTTTTGAACTGTATACATCCCTTAAGAAACAACCACATACGAGGTAGCCAAACATTTATTAGGCGTGATGGCTGTAGCGGCGATTAGTCGTCAAATCTGAACTCGTAGCAAAAATAAATCTCATTCATAAGTTTCAACAACCTGTCTTTGCTTTGAATATAAAAAAAGGATTTTGGATGGACATAAGTGTCAAGAATCAAAGTGTTTTTGTAAGAAGAAAATTATAAGTTGTTTGAAAAATGAGCTAAGTTACTGCAGTTCAGGTCAGATATTTCTTGAGATATTAAAACTCTGATTTGTTAGAGGGTTTCCAGGAAGTCTTATATTTAAGATATGAGTCTAGATGCTGCAGGGCCAACAGAATGAAAAGTTAAACATCTGAAAAGAAGAGGCAGGTCAAATGGAAGAGGCTCACCTTACATCGGAGGATGCAGGGAGGGGTTTTCTCTTTTTAAATAAAAGAAAGCCAGCTGAGCTTTTCACCCTGACTCCTCCTGCTCCTTGTGACCCCTTTCCATCCAAAAAAGAAACGCACACAAACACACACACGCGCAAACACACACCAAAACACTCCCAATCACCTCACTTTCTCACTCTCCGTCATCTGCCAGAGTCCCAGGTTCAACACTTTAAGGCAGGGGAGCTGCGTGATTCGCTCCAGTCCCCTCTTGGTGATCTTGGTACATCCATACAGGTCGATGCCCACCAGCTGGGTCAGGTGGTCGGCTATGAGCTCCAGCCCTTTGTCTGTGATGCGCACGCACTGTCCAATGTTCAGGGTCCTCAGCTCGTGCATCTGCCTCACCATCCGGTTTATCCCGTCATCCGAGATGTGGCAGGAGCACAGGGACAAGGACTTGAGCTGGTACAGTCCCTGAGCAATGTACGCCAGGGTCTGGTCCCCAATCTTGTCGCAAAAGGAGACGTCCAGCCCGGAGAGCCGAAGGGTGCCCATCGCAAGGTGCATAGTTCCTGTGTCACTGATGTTGTCACAGGAGCGCAAGTTGAGGCTCCACAGGGAGGTCATGTGAGACAGGTGGATCATCCCCGCGTCCGAGATCCCACCACAGAAGCTCAGATTCAACACCCGCAGCTTGGTAAGCCCCTTGGAGATATGCTTGAGTGACAGGTCTGTCAGCTTCTGACAGTCTTGGAGGGTCAGGTACTCCAGGTTCAAGCAACCCTCCGCCGCACTCCGGGTCATCCCCGCCAAATGTCCGATCCCTACATCTGAGACGTGCCTGCAGGACCTCAGATTGAGGCTCTTAAGTCTGTGGAGCCCCCAGGCTATCAACAGAAGCCCGGTGTTTGTGATGTTGCTGCAGCCGCCGAGCTCCAGCACCTCCAGGTTCTTCAGGTACTGGGCGATCCTGCCTAGACTGGAATCTGTGATCTGCTTGCAGAGACTTAGGTTCAGAACCCTTAGAGACGGGATCTCCTGCACAAACGCGTGGCCCAGTCCGTTATCTGTTAGGTTGTAGCAGCCAGACAGGTTGAGGGACTCTATGTTCGGCATCCCCTGGATGACATAGCTCAGGCTGCGGCGCAGGGACAAGATCTGGACTCTCCGGATCCCCCTGGCCTGTAGGCTGGGGAACAAGGAAGGATTTGCCCGGCGGAGGTGAAGCTTGGCTTCCACCCCCCTCCACACCGACTTGTGGTAAGATGCATCCCTCCAAGCGATGCACACTTGGGCCACCCTGCCTTTGTCCCTCACGTCCAGGTAGCTGAAAATCATGGCCAAAATTTCTGGGAAGAGGCACGAAATGTGCGTCTCCATTGTTTTTCAAAACCCAGGCATATAAGAATCAATACTCCACACCTCCAAGGCTGAAAAACGAACCCCCTTCTGCACTTGAAATTATGCAAAAGTAACAACAGTCCCAGTTGTTTTTCCTCTCTCTCTCTTTTTTTTTTAAAGAACTAGAAAGCAGGAGTTGTGTGCAGATCTTGTTTTATTTTACTCCTACTCTCACTCTGAACTGTGCAAAATCGATCCAACTCTCTCTGGTGCCACGTGATCCGGTCTGGTTGCGCAGCAGGATTCAAATAGATATTGTTAAAGTAAAAAAAAAAGCAAAGAAAAACGTTAATTCCTGCTTGAACACCGCTATCCGCCAAAAAGGAGCAGGAAGAAGGGGCAAAAGGAAGAAGGAGGAGGAGAGGAGGAAAAAAGCGTCAATCCTTCCCCCCTCTCCCTCTTCTCTCAGACGACGCTTCCTCGTAATATACCCACAGAAAGCCTTCCTCCGGCGGCCGAGCGGGGATCCAGACGGTCGTACATTTCAGAAGGAGGAAGTAAGCGCTGAAGCGGCAGTCTTAGCGCTGCTGGCTACGGGGCAGCTCCATGACAGAGTGGGGGGGGGAAAAGCGGAAAAGACGGGAGTTTAGGTTGGCTTTGTGGGCAGAGTGAGAGGCAGAGAGGGGCGTCCTGAGCTCAAAGCCTTTGTCTGCTCTTTTCAAACCGACTTGGCAGGAAACCCGGCACTCTGGCAACACCGGAGGGGTCGACGCCACGAATGGCGCTCACAGTAACTCCTCATAGCTGCTTCACGTCACTAATAGCTCTTACAGTTGCTCTATGAATATTTGTAACAGCGAAAAAATGAGATTTGAGGTGTTTATTACGCGCCAGAGTGCGAGTTTATTTCTTGTCTGAGTCTGAGCACCCCTACTCTCTCCGTGTGACACAGTTGGTTTGTCCCGCCTCAGCTGGAACGGTGCGAACAGTTTCCCTTGGAAACCAACTTCTTACAATTCAGTTCACTTTGGGTTTTAACCCTTTAAACGGACCACACAGGAAACATTGACAAGCCAACAGGACAGTCGGCTTCTACTCTGTGTGTGTCGTTGGAAGGTTGTTTTTTTCCCCCCTCCATGTTACTGATTTTAATCGTTGTTTCGAGGAATTCCCCCAAACGGCCCAGAAACAGACACCGGTGTTCTTTGTTCAGTCCCAGTCTGAGAGCTCCACTTTCCTCCATTTCCCTTTTCTTTAAATGGAAAGTAATACTAAAGAAATGAAGTCTATTGAATTTTTGTCTTTTTCAAGCCTGGATAAGTAGACTAAGGGGGGGAAAAAAGAGTATCGAATTTCTTTTCTGAGTTCTCCTTCATTCATAGTCCATTCTCCATAAACCAAAACAAAAAAAACACCTTGCATTAAATTTAACCATTTCATTGATTATTTTTGAGATATTGACAGACGCCACAGAGAAATGCTCACTCACTCATAATTCAAAGAGTGATATTTAATCGCTACAGACACTGCTGTTTCAAAAATAATATGGAATCAAAATAACCTTTATTGTCCCACAAAGGTGAAATTCAGGTGTACCAACCGCAAGTAATAGCTTGCAGATTCACATAAATTTGAAAAAAAAAAAAAAAAAAAAAACCACACACAGAAAGTAAGAATAACACACTAGATATGGTAAATTTAATAAGAAAATACAATACGTATGTTTAATAATTTACATTGTGTTATGGGGTACAAAGACCTCACTTTTTGACTTTAATATTCAATAGGTTGTATTTTAAAAACAAAGGTTAATGTTATATTATTAAATGGGATGCTGTTGAATAAAACGTTACAGTGACAATAAAATTCTGAAAAAGAAAGTAATGTGGTCCTAGAATAAATTAACTTGAAAAGAAAACATATCCATTCAAATATTTTAAAAACATGCTAATGAAAATGTAATTAATTTACTCAAAATGTTAGAGAATTACATTTAAAATGAGTACAGGAATATCAGTATTTGGTCAGGGCTCCTTTTTGTATAAATTACTGCATCATCCATGGCATGGCATGCAGGTTATCCACCTGTGGCTCAGCTGAAATGTTAAAGAAGCTCATGTTGATCGTCTGCATTAATAGTTATGGGTGTCTTTCATTTTCCTCTTGACAATACAATCATGATTTTTAGTTTCAACCGATCTTTTTCCTGACTCAAAGGGGATGTTTTTGCCTTTGGGCTTTTTCCTGTTTCCGTGCAACTCTCCCATGGACGCTCCAAATATATACCTCAACAGCTGAGGTATATTTGCAATTTCTTAGCTCTTTAGTGGTTGTTTTGAGTTTTATGAAACTCTACAAGAGATAAAACCCAAGTTAACAAGACGTTAAGGTAATGATATTGATTTTCAGGTAGATTAATAAATGTCTGAGAAATTTTGACTAGATTGATGACTCTCGGTTGATTGGTTAGGAGTAAATTGGTAAAAGTAATTAGTTTCAGATTGAAATTACTGCACTTTTTTAGTCAAAGTGCTTTTGCACTAAAACCACCAACTTGCTAAAGTTGTATTAGACGTGCAGCAGTCCCCGTAGGTAGTCTGCGAACACAGAGGAAGCACAAGGGAAGTTTCAGCAAGCAAATTACCATTCCACTGTTGACAGTCTGTCGAAGGAGGACCATATGGCAGCTCAACACATCCAGCAGGCTTGATGAGCGACATGCGCGTATCTGCAGCCAGCGGGGCAGTGCCCTCTTATAGACGACCAGCTGAAGCAGGAAGGAGAAACAGCAGGGAAAAGGTAAATAAAACACCACAACCCCCCTGAATGATGACAGATAACATGGCCATTAAAGTGGATATTGGTGTTTTAGGCAGTGGGTAGGTGACAAGTCCCGCTGGAAAATGAAATCAACATCTTAATCAGGCTCATCAGCTGAGAGAAACATGAAGTGTTATACAAATGTCCTGCTGGATGACTCCCTAAATAAATCATCGCTGATTGTTGAAGCTTCACTGGACCTCGAACAAGTTGGATTTTGTTTCTTTTCCACTCTTCCTCCAGATTGCAGGAGGTGAACTTCTAACTTGCATCTAAAAAGAGGACAATTAGTAACAATCCAATCATTTTTCTCCTCAGTCCAGGTAAGATGCTTCTGATCTTATCATGGGTTGAGGAGTGGCTTAACTCAAGGATTTGAACTGTTGTAGTCCTAGGTGTGTATGTTTACTGTGGCTCTTGGAAGCACAACTCCAGCTGCTTTGAGAAATGTCCAGGCTGCAGTTATCCTTCCACTAAACTTTCTGTTATTTCATATGGATTAATCACATTTATGCAGTAAAAGTAAAAACATATGCTATATTCACATTAAATATATTTCCCTCTATACCAGAAACCTATAAATGAGTTTTACAGTTTAAATTGAAACACTAAATTAGATAAACTGAGTAAGAAACTCCTCCGGATCAAAAAAGTAAGATTTCTGTTGATGAAAACTCCATCGTATTTTACATCTAGCATCAGTAACATTTTCATATTCCTTCATGCACAATATAATCCAGGCAAACTAAAATGCATTTATTTCTAAAACGTCTATAAGAGTGAAACCTGTTATTCCACGTATTCACCTAAATTTCTGCATGCAAATGAATTAAATTAATTTTTGTGGCCTCACCTCAAAACTAAAAACTTGTTCTGATTTCCAGGGAGATTTGATTTCATATGTTCTGAAAAATGAACTACAGGCCAGAAGTGGATTGCTGAAATACTAATTCAGTTGTTACTCTTGTTCAAATCCCAACATAAAATAAGTCAGCTCGGAAGAAGAACTTCCTTACGTAGCATTGAAAATAATTAGTCACTTCATGCTGCCTGTTTTTAATCCCTTTATGCTATTTTTACATAAATTGACCTATTAATAGCCTCCTGATGTTGCACAATAGATCCGTTTAGTAGATATCTGAAGCAGGTTTTCACTTGGAATGCGAGAAAACATTCCGGATCCATCCCTCTTCTCTTAACTCATGTTCTGTACTTTCATCAAGGGTAAAAACAAAGCAGCTAACTGCATTGTCCCTTGTGGCTGCCAACACCTACGTCCTTGGTATTCAGGGGCAGAGTGCGTCATGCATTTTCAAAATAGCAGTCCTGACATGAATACCAAGCTTAATAATGACAGAGCAAACACCTTGGGTGGGAAAGTCACTGCATCTCCCAGCAGAACATGGCCCAACGGTACTGGGTTCTGGTCTGTTTGATGAACCTTCTGGGATGGAAGTGATGGATGCTTGTCAAAAGCCACTTTATGGCTTAAACAACATCCTCCGTAGATTTGTTTCGCTTATTAAATAGAGAAATTTAAAAATTATTGCGCAACTCTTAGGTTTGCATTGATGGTGATGCGTAGTGCAAATTGTTTGCCACATACTGTGCTAGGAAAAAAAGAGTCAATTTTTAGATCTTCTATTTTAGCTTTTGTTTCGCAAATTAAATGTTTAATATTGTCAAACTTTAGTGTTTAATTAAAAAAATAAATAGTTGAACTTTTTCAGGGCCTATGGATGCAACCACTCGCAGTGTGAGAGTTGTTTTTTTCTTGCATCCTGTGTTAACTTTAGGACAGATGTAACAGGTCACACAACTTTCAGGTATGGTTTCTGTTTTTCTCTCCAGTCCACTAGACATTTTTTCAAACAATCTCGGATCATCTGAATAATTTTTTTGGAACTCCTTTATGGATATAATTCCTGCCCAATCGTGCCTCATTATTGGATCATGGGAGGACTGCAGTAATTTTGCTGTTCAACATTGTTTTATGAGCTCATGAATTGGTATTAATTCTGAGAGTAATTTCATAGGCTGATCATTTCTTGAACAATGTTCTGTGTTTCTCCAAAGTTTTTCTCGATCATTGTGAATGACGGTTTCCTTGTGGATCAATGAAGTCAAAAAGTGATTTCTTCATGTAATCATGAAAAGTGGGCTTGGTATTCAATCATTTTATCTTCAGCTTATCAATTAAGAAAAGTAAAACTATACTTAGACATTTAACTGTGTTAAGAACTGAATAATTGTAGGAGGAAAATACACAGTCCAGTCACATTAATGTGACCATCTGTCAAAAGCCAGAATAACCACCTTTCGCAGAGCGAACTGCTACGAGACGTGCAGGAAGAGAGTCACTTAGGTCCCTGAAGGTCTTCTCTGGGATGTTGAGCCATGCCGACTCTAATGCCGTGGCCAGCTGCGCTAGATTACGCGGTTGAGGATCCATGGCGCGAACAACTCGATCGAGATGGTCCCACAGATGCTCGATTGGGTTTAAGTCAGGTGAGTTTGCTGGCCAGGGGAGGACGGTAAACTCATCCTGGTGCTCTTCGAACCACGCACGTACACTGGCAGCTGTATGGCACCTCGCATTGTCCTGCTGGAAGATGCCATCATCCTGAGGAAAAACAATGCGCATGTAGGGGTGGACATGGTCCGCAAGGACAGATGCGTACTTGTATTGATCCATCGTGCCTTCCACAATAATCAGTGAACCCAGAGAATGCCAGGAAAACATTCCCCAGACCATAATGCTCCCGCCTCCAGCTTGGACCGTTCCTGCAATGGTTGCAGGGTGGTTCCTTTCAGAGGTTTCACGCCTTATACGCCAACGTCCATCTGTCCGATGGAGCATAAAACGCGATTCATCTGAAAACGCTACCTGTCGCCACTCAGTGGACGTCCAGCTGCTGTACTGGCGTGCAAATTCTAGCCTTCGTCGTCGATGAACACCAGTCAGCATAGGTGCACGAACCAGGCGTCTGCTTCGGAGGCCCAGACGCAGCAATGTTCGCTGAATAGTGGTTTGGGAGACACTTGTGGTAGCCCCTTGGTTCATTTTAGTGGTCAGTTGCTCAACGGTAGCCCGTCTATCTGCCCGAACGCATCTCCGCAACCGTCGTTCGCCTCTGTCATCTATGGCCCGTGGTGCACCACATTTGCCACGTCGTTGATTTTGGACAGTCCCATTTTGCCATGCACGGTACACTTTTACCACGGCGGCACGCGAACAGTTCACAAACTCAGCCGTTTCGGAAATGCTTCCACCCTTGGCCCGAAAGCCAATGATCATGCCCTTTTGGACGTCGGATAAATCGCTTCGTTTCTGCATTACGCCAACGATTGAAATGTTTTCCGAAGCCCACACACACCCTTTATATACGCTCAACTGCACTGTGCTGCCACCTGCCTTCTGTGATTGGTTATTTAACTCTGAAGTGGAAAGTACGTGGTGGTCACATTAATGTGACTGGACTGTGTACGTTTTCGCAGTACTGCTTCACAATTATGAACTACTTTTTGTTTAATCCCTATTAATACATTAAAGCTTATAGTTATGATGTGGCAAAATATGAAAAGGTTGAAGTGGTTCAAATGTATTCCTAGTATCAGTAGCTATACATACCTTCCCCACATCCAGCCTCTGCATATGTGTGTGTAGTGTGTGTGTGTGTGTGTGGCTGCACAGCATGCTTTTTTTTCTTCTGTTTTTCTGTCTACCTCCCATTCCAACTGTGTGTGTGTGTGCATGTGTGTGCCCTGCTGGGGTGTGTCATAGCCCTCTTAGAAAACCCGCTGGGCCCCCGCTTAGCACTCACACTGAGCGAGAAGGAGGGGATGGAGAGGTATGGAGGGATTTGGCGAGGGAGAGAAGGGGTCAGAGGAAGAGGAGGGAAAAGAGGAAGGCATCAGTGTGTCAAATGAAGGTTTCAAAATCGAGCTCAAAGGGTGAAAAGAAGGTGAGGGGATGTTAAAGCGAGGTGAGAGCATGATCCCCCAGATTTAAGCAGGTGTTTTTTTTTTGTTTTTTTTTCTGTATTATCTCTAAAGTTTTTCCCTCTAATCCTGCGGGTTGTTTCTTCCAGCGTCTTCAGCCTCTCGTCTGCTCGTGTATTCGGGGCTTGTGTAACTTTGTGTCTGCGTTTGATAATTCAGGGGAGGGCTCTAACAGGATAATTGCTCGTGTCGACAACACGCTTCATCTGTACCCGCAGCGATCGCCGGTTGCCAAGGTTACGTGGCCATGTGTCAACACGTTCCCCCTCGAAGGTCGACGCCTTCCTGAATGGATATTACCGTGACTCTGTAGATTCTCTTCCTTCTCCATGACAAGCAGACTAACAGAACTGCACGCAGCAAAAAGAGAGAAAGGCGGCGGATCCGATGACCTGGGTGGCCTGAACGCTGTACTCGCTGAATCTTTAATGTTCCCTCAGGTGTTTCCTCGCTCCACCAGGGCTTCACCTGTATCGCAGTGAAACCTGGTCTTTATGTGTGTGTGTGTTTGTGTTGATTTGCCCTGAAAGGTTTCTCAGCTGTTCTCATTTACTCTCTACTAGTGCAAACATTTTACATAATCCTGCCCTGCTGCTCGGTACCGAACAAGGTCCTCTGGCCGTCTTTAATGTTCTCCATAGAGACACTGCAGAGCTACCCCCCCCAAAAAGTCAATAATTCAGTTCCTTGTAAAGGTCTTCATACTTGTCTATCTTTTGCATAATGACATTTTATGTGTCAGAGTTGCAATATGCAACTTTTATCTAGAAAGAAAAAGTGTTTTAAATAGCTAAAATTGTTGCTATGTCATGGCAGCATACTTGGAGACTGATAAACCGTAAAAACTGCATAGAAAATGTTTGGTAAAAGTTGTTTATAATATATTTACTGAACTGCAAATTAATATTAAACACATTTTATGAGTCTCCCAATAAGTAAATAAAGCTTTGATTTGTTTTGGAGAAAGTTTTTTTGAGATTTTGGACATTTTCTCACGGCTGCGTTTTTAAAGAAACCTTTGAGAGGTCACATGAAAAACTGCAGAGGCCAGTGTTTGCGTCACATCCCCAACTCCAAACAACTCCTCATACATATTTAAAAGAGGCTTCTGACTCTGAGAGAATGGCTGTATTCACTGGCATTACCACAGGGTTTTTCTTGTTGTTTTTTTAAGAGTCCAGGTTGATTAAATGTTATTGGGCAAAAATAGCTGGTGCAGCAGCTCTTCAGGCACCTAAAAGTAGTTGTTAGACAGACCACATAGAGTTATTGGTACATTTACAATTTAAGAGAAAAGCCCTAGAGGTAGATTTTAGAGCACAGAAATGCAGGAAAGGTTGGAATCAGGGGAGATGCAGTTATTGAACTAGATCTTCCATCTCCATCCTTTTCCACTCCGTCTCTTTCTCTTCGTACCTTATGTCCACTTTTGCTCCCTCTCTCTGATCCGACAGCTTGCCTGTGCATCCGACTCGCTACAGTAGGCTCGTGTTGTTGTGTTGTTACACAATGCAGCCGTCCTTCTGTTTTTGCACCACACTTTCTGCCTAGGTGTGTGTGTCTGTCTGCGCGTTTGTGTGCGTGCGTGTGTGTGTGTGTGTGTGAGTCCTCAGCGATGCTCGCCATTTCTGCCAGCTCTGCAGTCTGACATAGGAGATTTTTCAGGCATGCACACTCTCTCCCACAGTACTCAGCATTTTGGCATTTTCTCAATGCACTCTGTCATCTGCTGGCATGAAAAGTCTGCATATTGTTCCGTGTGTGTGTATGTGTTTGGTGTGTGTTTGCGAGCCCGTCTACATTGTTTCTGTCTGTCTGAAGATGGAAAACAATGAATTTTTGCCTTAGATGAATAAAAAGTTGCTTACTTTTGCCAACCACTGTCCCCGCTACATGTAGTTTCTAATTGTGAAGTGGAAGAAAGATGATGCAATGTTGTGAAGAAGTGTTTTGCTTCTTAGAAATTTGTTGGTTTTGCTTTCTTGTCAGCTAAAAAAAAGCTATTTAAAATGATAAATGTAAATAATGACAGGTAAAATAACTTCAGTAAATTATCTTTTTGAAAATATTTGAAAAACTTCTGAACAACAAAAAAGAACCTAAAATAATTAGATGTAAAATATAATTGCGTGTATGTAACATAAGTGAAAAACTGAAACCAAAGAATTAAAATGTTAGTTAATCTTTTCAGTTACTGTCAATCAAGTAGTGATAAGAGGCAAGGTTTAGCAACATGAAATAAAAGTACTTTATTGTCTTTAGATGCGTCTTTCCTGCTGTGGCACAAATGACAACTTCCTAGACATTCTTAGGTAATCTGAATAAAACCAGATAAGAGATGCAAATTAGACTACTAGCCAAGATTTGTCCTTTTTATTCCCTCATTTCATATTCCCAAACTGTAGATCTTAAACTTGAATCTACTCTCCTAAAGTAAATTAAAATGTGCCGATAGTTTAGGTGAAAAAATGTGTTTTTTTTTCGATAGGTGTTTTGGAAAAGCCTGAGTAAAGCACGGAGTTGCATGTGTCTGTTTGGACTTGTCAAAGTGTTTGTTAATTTCTCCTGGGAAGGGATCAGGAGGCTGGTGCTGCTCAGGGCACGGGGAAATCAGGGGACATGACCCAGCTGCACGCTCCTCTCCCTGGACGCACCGATCAGGGACGCGGCCTCGATCGCAGGATTCTACTCCAGTGCAAATCAAGGCCAAGTGGATTTTCTCTGAAATATTCCACTTTTCTCAGCCTGGATTAATGTATAGGTATTTGATTAAAGAACATCAAAATTTGCAGCAGATTTTTTTTCTTTTTTTTTATTTGTTAGCTGCATCGGTTTGCCTCTGGGTCAAAGAAAAATCCCAAATTCTTGACTAAAATCAATTGTCTGGCCCTTCAGACTTGCTTGCAGCAGATGGAAAACCTTTACATCAGACTGAAGGCAGTGGTGATGCCACTGCGCTCTTAGTACTTGCGGATTAGCCTCATTCCCTGCTCATTTTCCTTGTTTTGTTGTCACAATGTCTCCATTATGGGAATCAAACTTCCCTATACATACAGTACAAGAGGTTTCTGTGCCTTGACCATCAGTTGGATTCTCAGACACTGTCATCAGTTTACACCAGAGGAGGATCTGAATCTGAAGTCTTTTTTTTTTAATGAAATGTTGCACTGCAACATTTCTCAGCCTGAATTGTTAAATTCTAATATGTGCCCTATGAGTTCTCCTCCTTCTTTTAATCCTCCCCCATCATTACCTACAATGCCATGCAGCTGGGGACCGTATTTCACAGGTAGTGCAGCACATGCCAATCTACTGTGCATGTGCAGCCGGCCTGATCATGGTACCGTGTGTGTTGGCGAGCTATCGGGCTCCACGCAGCACCCAGATATGCTGCCACCAGAATAATGAACCAACACTATCTCATCCCAAAGGGTTTGTGGGAGGCTCAAAACAGTCAGGGAAACTCCCACATGTCATCACACATTAAGTGGAGCTTACTTTGTTCTTAAAGACCTTGCAGAGATGGATTGTTAATGTAGTAGTGGGGAATCTTAGTGTGCTGTAAAATGGACCTAAGCTCCAGATAAAGTGGCACCGTTATTTTTATTGACGGAAAATTCAAATGTTTGAGTGGAGATTTGATTGTGTTTGACTTTGCGGCCAACGTGGATCCACTTATAGTAGTTAAATTTTTTGCTGATGTGTTTTTACAGATTTGCAACAGTATGACATAAGCTCAGAAAAAAAAACGGCTTCACTTTTTGCACATAAACAAATCTAAACAAATATCAGAACAAGCTACTTTGACTTGTCAGACGCACATAGAAGTGTGAGGAAAGAGCTCAGAAGTGAAGCGACAGAACAAAGCAGAGTGCTGCAGAGAAACAGATGGCGAGACAAAGAAGAGAGAAGTGTGAGAACAAGTAAAAAAGAGACATAGAAGTGCAGAAGGGATATATTTAGAGGGAAAGATGGAGAGAGTTTTAGCCTCCCAGCTAGAGGCATGACTCATCTTCTGCCAGCTGACATAAGGATGGATGGAGACAAGGAGGAGGGAGATGGACAGAGTCTGGGAGAGGGAGGAGAAGGAGACGGGAGGGGAGGACGGGAGCAACGGAGGTAGGAGAGAGAGATGGAGGAACAGGGATGCAGAAGCAAGGTGGAAAGGAGTGATGGAGGGAGAATAAAGCAAGATGGGTTTCCATGTATGGTTGTGTTTGTAGCCGGAGAGAAAAACAAAGAGGCAGATTTAAAGCCTAAAGCTTCTTCAAAGCTACTTCCAACTCTGTCTGCATGTCCCTCTGGGTGTGTGTGTGAGAGAGGACGATTTCAGCTGTAAATTCCCCTGCAGGCGGCTGCATTTGGCAGATTGCTGCAGAACAAGTGTTTATGATTAATAGAAATGCAATGAAAAGGGTGACACTGAGGAAAAAGAGCTTTAATGTGAGAGCAGAGGAGTTTAAAATGTTAAAGTCTGACATTAATTCTGGCTTCCAGACCCTTTGGTTGCTACAGACTTGTCTCGTCTCTCTCCCAGAGGAAGCTTTGACGTCTTTGCATCCAGTGGTCCTAACACAAAGTGGAGAGTCACTGGTCTTCCACCCACGCGTTTAATTTCAGTGGTGATCAAGGGAAATAATTTTACCAGTGGTTTATGAGTGTGTGTTTCTATTGGGTCTTGATTTTCTTCTAGGGTTCAAGAAGAACCGGCAGGAGTTTACAGAAGCAAGGGAGACTCACAGATGAGATGGATATCAAAATAGACTGTGTCTAATGGCAGAAGGAAATGAAAAACCAAAAACCTGAGATCCTCTCTAATGAATCATGAAGCCACCTGGGACAGGTGGACTGTGGGCAGAGGTTACAGTCCTCAACACAAATGTTCCTGGTTTGATTTCTGGCCACTGCATGGCTTCTCTTCTTCCTTTTCAGCTAATGAATAAAGGCCACCGGTGATGTATTACCAAGAGAAAAAAAAAGAGAAACACACAAAAACAAATTCCAAGGTCCATCGACGTTAACTGGAGATCATAAAACAAAATAAAACGAGGAATGCGGAAGGAAGACAGCCGAGGGAAGAATAACACAGCATTGATGCACCAGTACTAACTGGGAATATATACTGGGGAGGAGAATTAATGAGTGAAAGAATAAGCAGATGAGAATAATGAGCAGAGTGGAAGCAGCTGAGAGAGCAATCGGAGACGGAGCGATTTAAAACGACTAAGAACGAATTGAACACGGCCGGAAACTAAAAAGCAAACCTGAACTGGTTTAGTTTTAGTTAATCTCTGCATCCATTTTCCAATAAACTCTGACCATCTTTTTTTTCCTGTTCTTGCTGTTTGAATCCAAATTTTTGTTGTTTTTGTGAACATAGGTCAGAACGCAGGCAGACGGGTCAATCAGGAGTTTCCTAAAAGCAGCACTGATGAAAATACAAAGTAAAAATACTTTAAAGGAAGCAACATTCAGAATTATTCTGTGTTTGCACTTTGCTGCTAAAGACTGAATCTACACCTAGAAAAATTGTATTTGTATTTTAAGTTTCACTCACAGATGTGTATTAATTTTTGTTTGTATTTTTAAAACGACATTTTCACTTTCACAACTTTTACTTTGCAAAAGGGCTGCTTTATTATTAATAATATCAGTTTGGCACTGTTTCAGTAATGTTTCCCAATTGTACCTTTATCTTAAACTATTCGTATTATTGAAAAAAAAAATTAGCATTTGTCATTTAAAAAAAACCAAAACCTGTCTAGATGTCTCGGCGGAGATGAAGGCGCTCAAAAAACCGAAGTTTGCTCTGTGCATCCTCAGCTTTCTCCTCTGCCTGAACTCTCTCCCCTTTAACTAATGAGCAATCAATTTAAAAGTGACATTCATTTCCTAGAATTAATACTTTGCTTTCTGGCACCAGCGGCTTCCTCGGGGCACCAGCTCAGCCTCCATCAGCCGACTGCAGCTGCTTTCCCTGCAGGAGGGGAGCTGGCTGCTGCCGCCGCTCCAGTCTGGCACTGGAGGCGATAAAAAAGTGAGGCTGGATGTTAATCCAGAGAGGAGTTGCCGACTTTCTCAGGCATTGCTCCCTGTTGCACGCCTATTGCTCATATCCTCCAGGGACGTGCCGCCCTCCCTGCGCCTTCCACCCCTTTCTGCCGCTCTGGATCCTTTACATGGACACTCCCTCCCTCTTTCACCCTCCACTCGCTCCCCTCCCTTTTCTTTCTTCCTCTTACTTTGTCCAAGTTGTGCCTTTGCGCCCTCACCCCCTCCCTCCCTGTCTTTACCTCCATTTCTTTTGCTGAAGGGACGACTGCGGCCCGACTGCTCCTCCTAGTGTCTGAATAGAGACATTGCATGAAGGATTCGAGTTATACGACTCATTTTTGGTTCTTTATTCTTATATTTCCAAAGATTTAATTTTGTTTGCAGATCCTAAATGAGACTTGAGCAAATTCACTTTGCAGTGTCTCAAAAGCTGATATGGATTGTAAGCATAAAGGAGATGAACATGAACACAACTGAATATAGGTACTTATATCTGTATTAAAGTTTGGACATTTGGATAACAGTAGATGGTGCTGTAATATTAGTCTGTTTAATCCAAAGGCTGCTACTGAATTTGTCATCTAATTGCCGTGTCCCTCTCTACTGATACAGATTTTTGTTTTAATCTTATAGTACAGGACTGACCATTGATGTATATTAAATTTAGAAAATATTAAAAGGCAACATTTTATAACCACTTGTAATTCTTTGCATTTTCTTTCCAAGCAGGCAAACGTTCTTGTAATCTCTAAATTGTCTTGGTTAGTAGTGTTATTCTGTAAATAATGACACTTTTAATGCAAAGTTGACACTTGACGTTTTATGCAACTTTGCATAAACGAGTTAAAAGTGTCATTATTTACCGAATGACATGTCATGACGACAATCCTACAAATTCAAGAAGACCCCTTCATTTTCATAACATGCGTTATGTCAGTCTCATGCGCAATCTTTCAAATAAAAGTGCTTTTTAATTATTAGTGAAAAATAAATTAATCTGGTGAGTAGCAAGATAGCTGCATAATTTTCCTTCCACTTTAATATAGTTTATGTGTCTGTGTTTGAATATTTGTTGCAAAATGTATTGTAGTTTGAAGTTATGTGACAAAATACCCTAAGCCTGTAACAACAGCAGTTTAATGTTGGATATTGAATCATTGTGTCTGTTTTTAAAATGTTGAAAAAACTAGAAATGGCACTAGAATATGTCAGGGCAACTCGGAGTACGATTGAGTAAAAACCAAAACCAAACAGCAGATCAAATATCTGAATAATAATTGCAAAATAAATATCAGTCAAAATAAAAAGACTGCATGAAAATAGAAACTATATATATAAAGGTTTATTTATCTGTGTAATTAACATCTTCCACAGTCATTACTGAATGTTTGCCGATAACTAAAAGTTAATATTTATCTTTTCCCAGATGGGGGCGCTGTCATCCTATTAGTCGTCTCATTTGAGAAGAGAAAACTACAACAAGAAAATAATTTCTTAACCTCATACCATGCATTACTGTGGATGTATTTACTCTGCAAGAGGTTTAAACGCTCAAAGATGAGTTGCACCTTTTTACCTTCCGTCCTGCTGTCTCAGTGTACCCCACACACCAAAACGTTGACGTTTCTCACTGAGGTCATTGAGAGTAAACGATGATCTCAGCAAACGTGTATGGCAAATTATTTCTGAAGTATGAAACTGCTAAATAAACAAGGATCCAACCTGTCGATGTGAGTATTTGTAAAGCTGTCCTTTTCCGTCTATTTTGAGCAAAAACAGCCAAGAGGAGCTCATTACCAGCAGCACTTTATGGATGGTTTTGATCGGTTTCTTTTAGACTTCGGGGGCCTCCCATTCAAGTCCTCCTTTGGCCGAGTGGATGCGGTCTTTATAGAGAGGCACTGAGTCGGATCAAAGAGCTGCTCTGAAGGTTCACCACCCACCGACCCGCCTGCAGTTTGTCTTATAGACCCGGTTATGAATTGAGGAGAGCTCGCTTCAACACGCCTTTTCTTTTTTTCCTAACCGTCTGTCTGTGAATGTGTAGGGTAGCATGTGCCTGTTTCTACGTGTGTGTGTGTGTCTTTTTTTATTTTTAAACTCCAAAGAGGGGGAAGGATTAGGAGATTTTTGAGGCACTCACCTTTTACTCAAACAAATCATTCACTTCAGCTGATAAAAGGAATCTGACCCACACAAACTTTTAGTAAAGGCTGTTTGTTAAGCTAAAAAAAAAAGGTTCAGCCCCCATTCACATGTATGGGTGGATGGATGGAGAAGAAGGAATCAACAACTGGATTGCCACACTTCAATCACCTCAGGCCACAATCTGTTGTCTACAGGACCTCAATAAAATATTCACACCCCACATTTTGGGATGTTGCAGCCATAAACCAGACTACTTTATCTTGATTTTATGCAAACAAACCAGCGGGTGTCGCAAGAAAGTGGGAGGAAAATAATACATCCTTTGCATGATGCTGCCACTGCCGTGTTGCGAAGGGGCCATCAGATTAAAGCATCTCGTCTTAAAGTGCCACTATTCTGCAGCTTTCAGGTCAATCTCTGCTCCAACACATCTGAATCAAGTGACTGCTTAATTACCAGGCCTTCACAAAGGAAGTAAGTCAAGTTTTGCTTCAGGTGGGTTGTAACAAGTATACATCCAAAAGTTGCAGTACAGAATTACTCAAGGACTGAAGTTGCTGATTAAATATACCACTCTTTGTTTTTATTTGTAATAAAAAAAACCTCTCAACTTATGTGTTTTCCTTCAAAGTGACAACCATGCAGAACTGTTTGTAAAAGCCGATTAAAGCGTGATCCATAAGTGGACATTCCTGCAAAATATTTACAAACGAGAAAACGAAAGCGGGACCAGCCATCTTTACTTTATCGCCCCTAAAAATATTCAACAAATAACCTTCAGAAGGAATCTAATTAGCAATAGATTAACAATTGATTACTGATTATAACCCTAGCAGACACTAGCTCATCGTTTGCATTCCACGTGTCATATTTGCCGTTTTGGACAATAGATTTAAGTCCAACCCCACAGCATGGCATTTTATTAAGATGTATCAAAAATAAAATGAAGTGGTAAATTCATATACATGTCACACTTTTCACATTTGCAGAGTTATTTGTAAACCATTTTCTATCCACTCTTTTGTGTTGATCTATTAAATAGAATATCCAATTTATTCTGGGTTTTTGGTGATATGGGCGGGGAGGACCCAGAATACAGACATTTGTAGATGGATGTGTCAGATCCCTGATGTGTGTGTGGTTTCCAGTTGTTCATCTGATCTCCTCTCACGTGGTGACAGGGGGGAGGGGGGGGGAGGGGGGGAGGGGGGCGGATCTGGACTGAAGTCGGGGTGCGAAAAAGAGGAGGAGTCTAAAGTGAAACCAGGAATGGGAGCGATAGCAGCGTCAGAGCAGCTGCAGGGGGACAGGGAGGACAGGCAGCTCTCCTCACCTTTTTCAGATTTTTAATATCCTTGTTAATATGTGTATTTTTATTTTACTGTCCAAACCAGACAGCTGGATTCTGCGTGTTTCACACTGGCTTGTTTTATGTGTCTGCTGAAAAGAGGAGGCTTAAACTGGACTAATAAACTGTTTAACGCACAACGTTTTCATTTAACGAAAGTAACGAAAGTGGATTTTTTTCCCCCCCTCCACCTCCGATAGATTCAGATGATCATCTGCTTGATACCTTGGGATAAACTTAATTCTTTTTTGTTTTGTTGTTGTTTTGTTTTGTTTGTTTCTGGCTTATTGTATAGCTGCGCAGAAAGAGTCTGATAATCGTACAGGAACAATTTGGCACACCGGCAGAGGACTTGTGAGCCGGAGCCGAACTCGCACCGTCTCCATTAATTATCCGGAGCAGGACGCGCGGTGACCCTTCTCTTCTCACCCGTCGTCTCAACAGCAGAGCACTTTGCCCCGCACCGGCTGCTCGGCGGTGCCGCGGCGGACAGTCATGGACAACAGGCCCGTCCCGAGGAGACGGACCGGAGCCGTCCGGCATCTGCTGCAGCTGGCGTGCGTCGTCCTCGCCTGCGGCTCCCAGCTTCTGATGGTGGAGGCGAATTCGTGGTGGTGAGTGACCGATAACTGGAGATGCCGCTTTGAAATCTGCCCGTGTGGTTCGAATGGGGGTTTTATCATTTGGAGCGACGTTTGGCGCATAATTGGCGCAACAGTTACGCGTCAGGCGTTGTTTTCTTATTTTAAGATGCATTCATTCAGCTGTTTTTTTTCTTTTTTTTTTGCTTTGTGACTTTGAATGCTGGGTTTGAGTAGAACAAACGTGAAGGCTCTGTCACAATATTTACCCTGGTTGACCTCCCAAATGGCACAGCCTTGCACCTCCAGGGTGCTTTATCCACACTTGTTTTAGAAACCGCTATAGGATTAGATGAACATTGGTGAAATGATGTCGCAGACGTTCCTGCAGAATCAGCATTTAGATGGTTTGTTTCATGTACTGAGCTGAAGAGTGAGGGGTTTTTTTTTTGGGGGGGGGGCGGGGGGGAGGGGGTCATAGGGAAGGAATCCAAGGAGTAATAAAGATAGTGGCTGTAGAGATGTTCTCCACAGGAGTCTATTTATCTGTGTTTTATAGCCCACTTGTCCCAGTAAAACTTGCGCCTGACTTTTGTGCTCTCCTGCCAGCATACCAGAGACTCCGCTGCATTCCCACTTTTAATCAGATTTTCAAATGTCCCGCATCTTTCAGGTCTCTAGGTCTGACCCCGATCCAGCGGCCCGAGATGTACATCATCGGCGCTCAGCCTCTCTGCAGTCAGCTTTCTGGCCTTTCACAGGTGAGTTTCCCCGCACCGTGCATGGGGAATCTCCCCACAGGGACGGCCGAGGAGTGTCGAGCCATTAGGCAGCTAATCTCTGCTAATCCCGGCTGATGTTCCTGTGTGGCCCCGCAGAGTCAGAGGAAGCTGTGCCAGCTGTACCAAGACCACATGAGCTACATCGGAGACGGAGCGAGGACGGGCATCAAGGAGTGCCAGTACCAGTTCAAACAGAGGAGGTGGAACTGCAGCACTGTGGACAGCACGTCCGTGTTTGGACGGGTCATGCACATTGGTGAGCCTTTCATGCTGGATGTGTTAAAATTCAAGGCAGCAGCAGGTTTGAGGTTCCTATAAGGAGGTATTACTGTAATTTTCTCTGGGTTTTTTTTTCAATCTACAGGGTAAAATTCCCAAGAGCATCAATGTGGTTGTTTAGAAAACTTATTATTTTTAATGAACGTGAACTAGCTTTGAGGGCACACCAGAGATTTATAAAGATTCAAAAACATAAGCATTTCACCACAGTTTATTCCTTAATCTGTAGTTTCCCATCTGTCTTGAGCAGAGGTGAGCTGCCCCTCCCCACCCGCTGCTGCACACTGCCGATCAGGCTTCAGTCTTTCAATGCAATTTAAAATGCGTATGAAGGAACGTTAAGAGAAAACTGCAGCTTCTTAACATGATTACAGAATCGAGGTGATTTGCTTTTCAGCTGTAATATTTATTAGGACATGACTCGGATACGTTTCTTTGTTTTGTTCAGATACAGGATTTTGCTCATCAGGGTAATAAAAACAAATCCACCAAGTTTACAGCTTGTGTTTTCAATGTCTGCGTTAATGAATGGTTTTAGATTTGTTATATGTTAGCCTGAATCTTAATAGAACTGAATGGGTTTTTGTCACTTGTATTTGTCTGGCATCAATACCAAGAAAATTGATATAACTATTGCAATGTATTGTTTTTGCTTATTTGATTTAATTTCCCTTCTAATCATGTAAATCACTTTGAAATGCCCTGCTGTTGAACATGTTCTTTACAGATACCTTGCCTGGAAGAAACACGTGTATTTTGGAAAGCTGAAGGTGAAGACTTTAAGACGATATTTATTTTAAAAATATCAGAATTTACCCTATAACGCGCAAGCTGTGCAAAAGAATCGCCTTCAACGTCATATGAATACAATAAAAAACAAAATTATCCAGTAATTCAACAAATTTAAGATGCGAACTTCCAATTGCTTCCCTGTCAATATTATTCTGATTACAGATGTATATTTATGACAAAAATTTGGACAAAACGCGCTGAGTTAACAACTTTTGCGCAGGCGCAGTAAAGGAGGTTCTCAGTTCAACGCAAAACGCGACGCACCATCGACGGAAGTCATGCGTAAAGACGCTCGAGGGTGTAAAAAAAAAAAAAAAAAAAAAAAAAAAAAACCAAGTAGCTTCAAAAATATGCTTTGTATCTCCGGTATTATGAGTTCGGGTCCGTGTCCAGCTCGTTTAAACCCCCAGCAGGCGATGTGGGAAACGTCTCTTCAACAAGTAAGTGTCAAATCCGCTGCAGGCGGTCAGTCCGTCCGAGAGCCGAGGTGTTTGGCTGCCCTTCTCTCTGCCTCTCCGTGTTGCCGGTGGGCTCAGTCCTCCGGGTTTATACCGAGGTGTGAGGCAGCCCCCATTGTCCCGCGGCTCTCCTTTTGAAATGCGCTGATGAGCTCGCATCGAGCCGGCAATTCCGGACCTGCTATTTGAAGTCGAGTCTCCACAGTCCCATAAAGCTGACGGGGGAACTGTTTCTTTAAAAGCGCACCGAATAATAATAAAAAAAGCTCGCACGCCTCGTTTTCTTCTTTTTTTATGCATTACCTTTCTGTCTGTCTGTGTCTGTTGATTCCAGTCCACACTGTGGTTTATACAAATAGCTGGTTACTTACTACACAATACTAAATACTCCCAACAGAAAATCTGCAATGGAAGCACAACCAAAAAGATTCATATTTTATATTTGTATACCTTTTTTGATATAAAATAATGGCTCTCCAATCAGGGAAACATGGCTTGGAGGGCGCCTCAATTAGGACTTAAAGTTACTGTTGATTTGTTGTATCACTTAACAGCCACAAGGGCATAGAGTGCAGCTCCATTGCTTAAATGAGGGTATGATTAGTCCTTTCCAAGTTGTTGGTATTTATTAAAATTGAGAGCATGATTTTATCTCCAGAATACACATAAGTTACACAAAACTGGAAACTGTGGCCTCAAGTCAGGATTCTGTTTGTTATTGTTATAGAAATGACTTGCGTTCAGGTTTCTTAACGTCCTACTTGTCAGCATATTTATCTCATCTTCTCCGTTTGGTTTTTAAGTGGTTGTGTATTAATGCAGACAGAGAGTTGGTGGTTTTGTTTTTTGGTTGGTGGTTTTGAGCAAACTGAGATCAATAACATCGACGTGGGAGAAAGTGGTAAATCGTTTGTGGCTTGATTTAAATTAGCTGCTTACATCGAATGAATGAGTTGATAACAGGCAATTAGACACAAGTCCGTAGATATACGTAAATCTGAAACTCTGTTTTATTTCCATTACTAATAAATTTTCAGGTAGAGTCAAGAAAATATGTATGTTTTTATTGGTGTTAGCATACCAAATATATTTTGAAGGTTTTACGTTAAGTTGACTGACAAAAAACAACAAAAAACAATTGCCCTGCAAAAGTAACCGTCTTGAACTTTTTGACATTGTGATTTTCTTAGAACAATAAACGGACAACTCAATTGGGCTGTTTTGCAAAAATAAATTAATAAATAAAGATTAGGGAAATGGTGTATAAAGCTGAGACATGCTTCAAGTATTACCTCAAGGTGGCTGAATACAAATTCACCTAATGCTTTTCAGAATGTTATTATTTTAAAAGAAAGTATCTTCTTTTTCTGACACTTAATCAGTTAATAGATTGTGAAAGGTCTGTTCAAAATCTAAGTAAAAAAAATCTAATACACATAAATAAAGATCTATAGCTGTACCTAAATATTTTTTTCAAATTTATTTTGTTGAAGTGATTAAACTAAAGTTATTGTCCCATCTAACCAAAGGCTAGTTTGCAGGCCCAGTCACTGATTAGGCATTTAGAAGCTCATCTTTAAACTAATAGCAGAAATAAACTTAGTTAAAACCAAGAGTAGCAAATGTTTTTCATTTCCATGTTACGTTAAAATCAGTTTGTTCACTAACATTGTCTAACAAACTTCACCAACAGCTTTATTCATACTGAGAGTTAATCACATGCAAATTTATTGATTTATTAATTAGGTTTCTGAACTACATTTAGAAATTTCAAAAGAAATGAGTTTTTTTTGTTGCAAAAATGTTTGAGAAACAAAGTTTTTAAATGTATATATATATTTTACAGACAACTAAATGAAAACTAATGTTTTTATGTATTTATTTTATGTATTTTTTTATTGAAAAACTAAGATCCTGCCTCTCTGTAGTGGCAGCATTATGCTGTGGGGTTAATTATATTTCTTTATATTCTTATTTCATGATCTCTGAAACAAATCGATGTATCAGGTGTGGAAACAAAAGCGAGCATCATGTTCAGTTTTATTTCAGCTAAGTTTATTTTTCCACTTCAAACTCACAACAGAAAAAACTTCACCAAAACATAGTAAATTCAGTTCATCCACAGAGATTAAAGTGGGTTACATACAGTACATTCCCAATTGATCCTAGTTATAAAACAGTCGAGCTCAATTTATTATTCAGACGAGTTGGAAACTTTTCTTTCAATGTAAACTCAGCCAATTGCATTGAATCAATGGCTTGCAGCAATCACTACTCCTTGATAAACATGCAACCAGAGATGGATTTTGTTTGCAATATGTTGAAATGGCAATAAGATACACTGGAAGTCTATGATGGTAATATGTAATGTGCAAAAAAATTGAGCGACAGAGAATTGCACCTCGCGTCGTTTTTGAAATCTTAAGAAAAAAAATATCTCGTGTTTTTCACTCCACCAGGCTCAAGGGAGACGGCATTCACGTACGCCATCAGCGCGGCCGGTGTCGTCAACGCCATCAGTCGGGCGTGCCGCGACGGCGAGCTCTCTACATGTGGCTGCAGCCGCGCCGCCCGGCCCCCGACCTGCCGCGCGACTGGCTGTGGGGAGGCTGCGGCGACAACGTGCATTACGGCTACAGATTCGCCCGGGAATTTGTCGACGCCAAGGAGCGGGAGAAGAATTACCCGCGCGGGTCGAGAGAGTTCGCCCGAATGCTCATGAACCTGCACAACAACGAAGCGGGGAGACAGGTATGACAAACCCAACACACACCGCCACTTTTTGTTCTGCTGTGGGAACTTTGTTGGGGCAAATGTGTTTTTCCCCTTTTTTACCCGCATACTATATCTGTATGTCTGTTAGGAATGTGTGTCAAAGTTGACGTGGCCTTCCCACACTGTGTGTGTGTGGGTTATTTATTGGGAACCTGCAAATGGTACAACTGCTAACGCCCTTGGAGTTTAGCTGGGTCGCCCAGGTCAAGGCACATTCCAGCGCTTTAACGCACAGACACACATGCACGGATAAACACGGACAGATGCAACACATTAGACGTCAGCATTATTATTATTATTATTATTATAATTGGGAACATGACATTTGGTGGATCCATTTCATGGCACGTTTGCAAGATGTCGCGTATTTTTAAATCTGCCCTTCTGGTCGTAAACTGTCCGCCTCGCCTGTTTGGGTGCAGGCCGCTTATCTCCACCGCAGCTTTGTTTAAGCTGTTTACAGGACAGAGACATGCATGTGTGTATGCACAAATGCCCCGTTTGATTTGTGTGAGAGACAGTGAGCCCAGGTTTGTGTGTGTCAGAGGTCAAAGGTGAGGGTCTGGAGAGCTTGTGTTTCTGCCGACGGTCCCGTTGGGGCTATAGAAGAAAGTATGAGGAGGAAGATATACTGCCGCAGCTTTGTATTAACACATGCTTCCACACACGCACACTCTTTTGAAATAACTTTTCCTTCCTTCTCCTGTTTGATCCTTCGCTTTCATTGTCGTCTGTCCATCGAAACGGAAGAGAGGAGAAGAGGGAGATGAAAAGGTGGGGAGGAAGACCGTTTCTCTCCTTCTCCTCATCCCTCCGTTCCGTCTTTCTTCTGAGGACACGCTGGTTTGTCCTAAGTGGGATTTGTCTTGCTTGGCTGAACAAGGCAAACCACAGAGTCTTTGTAGAGGATGTAGAGGTCTGCCACTGTGTGTGTGTGTGTGTGTGTGTGTGTGTGTGTGTGGTGTGTGTGAGTGAGCAGTGTGGTCGTCTGTGTGTCCTGATGTCTGGAGGCAGAGACGCACATCAAGGGAGGAATCTTTGTCAAACTTGACCGATTGTCACCAACCAAAATTAGATGGTCATTCAGCTTTCTGTTTAACATCAAATATTCCTCAGCTTGGTTTTTCATTATGTGAATTCTGTTGAAAACCTCCTGTCTGGCAGATTTACACGTAAAGCAACCTCACTCACTGTCAGAGGACAACAGAGAGACCCAAACACACACTTGCATTTATGAACGGTTTGGAGAGACCACTGAACATTTGGATGATATGGAAAAAGCCAGTGTAAACACACAGAAAACTCCAGGCCATAATGGGAACCCAGGCGAAAAAATGCTTCAGCAAAGAACAGAAGATTAAAAAAAATGTATATAAGATATAAAACACACATTTCTGCTCCCAATCTGTGCAGTAATATCATCACTGCACATTGTAAGAATCAGTATGCAGTCAGATCTGCTTCAGGTGTTTCTTCATAAACAACACCAGGCGGGTGACAATTGCAGTGCCCTGAAAGCATATCTGGAGGAAATCTAACAATGCACATGACCATAGACATACCAAATCCACAGTGACGCAAGGTGGCAGTAGCATTTTGCTGTGGGAATGCTTTCTTGAGCCGGTGCATTAATTAGGTCTACTGGTAAGACTGACAACTAGCCAAAGAAAACTATAATGTAAACCATCTAGTTTTCCTACATTTAGGTCAAAACAAAGACTCTATTTCAAAATGCAGTAACACCAACAATGCCAGTGAAGCGCAGACGTGTGTTGGCTTTTTTCCTTAACTTCTCACTTTTTTTATAGCTTAGCCTGGCACCAAAAGGCAGCCTGTGTTCTCCATTTCTGTCCTTGTGTGTTTCAGACACGGGCAAGTACACACCCATACACACACTCGCTCACTCTAACCCTGACTGAGTAAAACCCATTGTGCTTGACACAGAGAGCATGTCTCCACCATGGATGACTGGCCATGAAGGTCCAGAGTCACTGTGCCCAGCAGGCATGACCCACCAAATACCTCACCATGGCACTGGACAAACAGATGCCTGCTTTGATTGGACAGAATGGGGTTCTTGGCTGCTACTGTTTTGTGGTAAAAGTGTTTTTGCACGGGAGAAATAAGTGTTGTAGTTATAATATCTCAAGCTAAACCACCAAACGTGTGTAGCCTTAATAACAAATACCATTGTCCTCTGTTTTCCGTGGCTGTGTGAGGAGGTCACGGGGGTCGGATCACAGGATTGCAGGGTGCCGAGTGCTATGCCTGCTGGGTAGTAAAGTAGAGGTCTGAAAGCAGGGGGTAGGAGGTGGGACGCAGGGGTCAGGGGTGTTTGGGATGCAGAGGTTAACGGAGGTGAGAAGGTAATTGAGATCAGGCAACGTGAGGAGAGAGAATGATGGGTTTCATTAGCGTCAGGGGAAATTAGGAATCAGAGGTAAATGATTCAGGGAGTAAATGTGTGGTAGCTTGTCTGGTGCACACTAAACTCTGTGCAGCGCTCAATGAAAGTGGGCGTAATTTATGTGGGTGTTTAGGATAGGGGTGTTTTAATGTGGCTTGTTTATTAAATGTTGTTTAGGTGACCTGGTAAAGCTGCAAGGTTTACTGCTGCAGAGACCGTAAATCTTCTATTTCCTGTTCTGTGTTTTGTTTTAAACAAACCCATATGTTCAGAACACAGCAACATCCTACAAATTACAGGCTTTCTGAGGGGGAAAAAAACGTGACAGAACGTCAAATGTTTCCAATGTTTGATTTGTGGTTTTAAAGTTAGCTAAGGGTGAAGGAAGTGAAGCAGAGATGTGTTTTTTACGATCTTTCTTGAGAAAAAGAAAAGTTTCAGCTACCACAATGCAACTTTGATAACACTAGTATTTAGGGGTTTCAGTGAAAAGTGGTGTACTCTTTTTCATCAATACACCAAAATAAAATACTGCGCAATCAACTGCTTTTTAAAGTCATCTACTAGTAGCCTGTAATTAAATCTGTGAAGGATTATATTTTTTAAAATGTTACGGAATAAACAGCATTATGAAGACCAAAAATGCAACAAACGAGTCCAAAAGACTTGCAATTGCAGTAAGAGGTGGTTCTATTGAGCTAAAATGGTTGTTTGTACAAATACACCACTCTATTAAGGTCAGGAGACTTTTTCATTCCTTTTCGCTATGATTCATTAATTTATGGTTACTATCAGACACATTTCCCATAAAATACCCAAAAGTGTGTGGTGACAACTTAACATTTTGTTATAACATTGTGTTTTAGAAAGGATCTCCATTTTAAAATTCAGGGTAAATGTAAATATATTTATACATACAGTTTATTAGTCATTTCCATTCAGAAGAACTTATACTGTAAATTTGACTCTGGGATGTTGACATGAGAAATTGTTGCAGGAATTCTGTAGTTGCATGTTTCCACCACTAGATGGTAGCAGAGCAGCATTGAAACTAAGAATTCAGACTTCTGTACTTTGCTGCCATGCCGGTTCTTTTCTTTTCTGGTAGGAGGATTAATTTACAGATATACATGAACGTCTGTCTTTCACCAGGCCGTCTACAACCAAGCGCATGTCGCCTGCAAGTGTCACGGAGTCTCCGGGTCCTGCAGTCTGAAAACTTGTTGGCTTCAGCTGGCTGACTTCAGGCGAGTCGGAGAATTTCTGAAAGAGAAATACGACAGTGCTGCGGCCATGCAGATTGGACGCAAGGTATTGATTTGATATGTAGTGACCACAAACATTTACTTGAATGCTTTATTGGTGAAATGTGCTAAACAGATACACTTGACTTGATGCACTCACTTTATTTAAAGTCCAGACCACTGATCTGGTGGTCCACTGTCCAGATGTATCACTCAAACTTCTTCTTTTGCTCTGCCAGGGGAAGCTGGAGCTGAAAGACAAGCGCTTCAACAACCCGACACCTGAGGACATGGTCTACATTGACACAAGCCCCGACTACTGTCTCCGGAACGAAACCACGGGCTCGCTGGGAACGCACGGCCGCTACTGCAACAAAACCTCGGAGGGCATGGACGGCTGCGAGCTGATGTGCTGCGGCAGAGGGTACGACCAGTTCAAGACGTACAAGCACGAGCGCTGCCACTGCAAGTTCCACTGGTGCTGCTACGTCAAGTGCCGGCGCTGCACGACTCTCGTGGACCAGTTTTTGTGCAAATAGCACAAACCTAAAGAAATGGGAGAGGAAGGAGGAGGTTATGAAGAATGATGATATCCTTTTTAATATAAAGAGCTGATCAATGGACTGATATATATACATATATATATTAAAAAAAATATGTCCAATATTCTGATCACGGTCCTGATGGAAGAACAAAACGGCACAAACGAGGATGTAAGGGAAAAACAGAACAGGTTTCAATCCCTTAAAGTGGGGACACTTTGACCTGTGTGAGCTGAAGAGATGAAAATAAATATATAATTAAGAAAGCAAGAAATCTACAGCGTACACATTTTAACTTAAAGAGACTTATGTTTGTTTTAAAGTGTGAAGCAGCCTTGATTCCTCTGATTGCCTGCTGCTTTTTTAATGCAAGAGCACTGCTAACATCACCGTATGCACTCCCACCCCACTGGCAGGAGCGAAGAAAACTACAACCAGCAGAAAGGGAACAAGTCAAGGTGACTGTGAACCCAAAGTGCCTTGTAGAAGTATTCATACCAGTTCAGCTATTTTTCACGTTTCATCCAAAAACTGGATTTTACGTGACAAACCAACAAAAAGTGGTCCATAGATATGCAGTACAAGGAAAATGATCCATGTTGAGACATTTTTTGTTGTAATTATAGTTATAAATAACATTCTGCTCTGAACAAGTTTGATGTTGCTGTTAGAATGGTGCAAGCATCTCTCCCTGTCCAGTAGAAAACACTCTACTATTACCATATTTTCCCCACTATAAGGCGCACCTAAAAACCTTCAATTTCCTCAAAAGCCAACAGTGCGCCTTATAATCCAGTGCACCTTATATATGGGCCAATATTGATCCACAACAGGTCTAGCTATTACGGTAAGCAGCCGCCGACTTCATTATCCCCCGTAGAAGAAGCAGCGCGCTGTTCATGCTGGGATAGTTGTCAGAATGCTGGTTTGTTAATAAAGTTTGACTGACCTATTCATAGACATGAATACCAACTGTCTAGAAGCAGGTCATCTGCAGCTCATTTAGCACCACGTTCGCTATGAACATGCTGTGCGCGAACGGAGAAGGGTGACCATCGTCCGACCACGCCCCGGCCCAGTCGCGGATGCTTCTCCTCGCCGACCCGAGTCATTCTTTATGTCAACAAAGTGGCTTCAGATATTTATCCGGGGTGCTTTTACTAAGGTTACCAAGGGACCAGCCCCTATACATTTAAAACCTGGGAGTTCGGGGGAAAAGAGACGGCGACTGCGGCGGCAGCGTGTTGGTTGGTCTGTGTTACCCAGAAAGAAGTTGGGCACAATATCTCAACACCAACACCGTGAGTGAAACAATGACTGGGGCAGCCTACTATATAAAGTACTTGGGGACCACTTCTTTATTATAATACATCCACATTTGTAGAAGACGGAACAAATCATGTCCCTTATAGGTTCAATATGGGACGGGTGGCAATCGTAGCGTCTATTCTACGCACCTCATAATGCGGTGTGCCTTTTGTTATATATGACAAAAAGTTTTAAAATAGGCTTTTCATTGAAGGTGCGCCTTATAATCCAGTGTGGCTTACAGTGCGGAAAATACGGTCCTGAAAATAAAGAGATCAGACTCACTTCTCTGAGCTTATTCCCACCAGAAAATCTATTTTTGCTAACTGCGTTATAGTATGGGACTCAAAGCATGATGATTCCACCACCATGTAGGGATTAAAGCAATCATGTCCAGTTTTAGGGTCTGCCAGACTTTTTTATTAAAATGTTTTGTCTTTAACTGGCCAAATCACCTGCTTTCACATATTTGCTCTGCTCCCTTCATGGCTTTTTGCAACGTAAATTTCACACCGACTCTAGCATCGGCTCCACCAACCTCTGAAATCCATTCATTTGTGCTTCATGCTCCACGCAACAATGTTTCCATCTCCTCCCTCAGCGTCAAAGTGCAAGCAGCTCGGCACGACTTGCGTTGCACTCGGGTTAAAGTTGATATTTGTTGCACTTTGACTGCAGTTACACAACGACAGATCCTCACTTGGCCAATAGATACAAGATATCTATCAAAGTGCTCCACACTGAGTAGAAAGCAGCCTGTTAATATGGAAACCAAACTCCTTCACTTGCTCTCTAAAGGGTTACATGTTTCTTTTTTTATCTTCTTTCCTGTTGGTTTTAGCACAAAGGAAATGTAAGATCTGCAACTCAAACATAATAATAATAATCCTTTTTATTGTGAAACTCTACCTCTTGTTGTGTTGTACTTTGCTATGGATGGACAGAGTGCAGTACCATCAGTGTTGCTTCCAGTTTTCCGATCCACATCTGTGAAGCTCAAAGGATGCCGTCTGTCTTTCTTCTCGTCACTCTTCTTTCAAGGCCAGATTTATTAGTTGACCTCTAATTGCTATTCTACCCGTCTGATTATGATCATGTCTTGAAAGGTTTGCAGTTCTTGTATCTATTTTTAGATGATAGATTGAACATCTTGGTGAGAAGTTCAAAGCTTGAGATGTAGTTTTATAACCTAACTCTGCTTTAACCTTCTCTACAATCTTTTCCGTGACCTTTCTGCTTCATTCCTTGGGCTTTCAAGATGCCGTTTGTCCACTAATGTCTCCAACAAATCTCTAAAGCTTTCAAAGATTTATTGAATTTCAACTGAGATTTACCTAAGTGCATATGTACTCCATTTACGTAGAAGACTTCCTACGGTTCAGGGAAAAGAGGGCTGGTTGCGTCTTTCGATTTTTAATCTCTAGCAAAAATAGAAAAGTTCATGCCGTTTTCCTTCCGCCTCATAATTACTTTCCACTTTGTGTTTATGTAGCAAATCCCAATAATTGCAGTTTGCAGCTCTAAAGTGACAAAATGTGAACAAGGATATTGAATATTTTTGCAAGGCATTGCAAAGAGAGGGACTCCAGATACTTCACTCTTTTTTTTTTGTAACAAACTTTAGGTGAAAAAGAAGAGCTCACATAAATCCAGTTCTAAATGCCTGAACCTGCAGCAACATCACCAAAATGCTAACAATAATTCTCAAAAGGACAGGGCGCACTCCCCTTTGTGTCGGTGACCTGACAAATGATCCTGTTTCGGGTTAATGAGGCCTGCTGCTTGCAGCCGTCTTGACATTGTTGCTGTTTAAGTGGGCAGTTTGCTGTCTAGCTCCATAACCTTCACGTCAGGTGAAGAAGGCACCCAGTAGAGAGATGAACATGTTGGACTGGCCTTAATGAAGACATGCGAAGAGACGCTTTCAGTGCCAAGTGGACCTTTTTCATCTGACGATGTCAAACAAGTTGTTAAGTGTTGCGTTGACTTGGTGTTTTTGCCAGGACTGTGACACTTTGTGTCTCTGTGATGCAGATAATAGACACGTTTGTGGACACATGAGGAAAATAAATGCAAGAAGAAACAAGAACTGGACTGCAATTCCTTACAAGCAACGTTCAAGAACTTGGTGCATAAGAATCTATATTTTGTTGGTGTTTATAAGCTTATGATGTTTTCTATGTTTTATACATGCATATTACTGTGTATTCTTTTGATAAAGTAGACGTTGAAAGTGAAGCTTTCTGTCTGCTGCCATTCTTCTGGAAAGGTCTGACCCAGGTTAACACGTTCCCTCCTCTACAGCTAAGCCTTTTTTTTTCTTCTTTTTTTTTACCTGGTTGCATTATTTTTGCAATACGGTAAAAAAAATGTCAGAAAATGCAGAGTTTGAGAATGTCTGTACACACAAGAAAGAAACAAAAAAGGAGAATTTGTTACTTTAATTTTCTGAAAGTTGAATCTAGAATCTTCTCTCATACAACCTTCCGTCTTAGTATTTTTTTAACTAAAGATGCATAAATTTGTTTTCTTCTTGGTGATATTTTGTTCTGGTTTTCATTAGTGATCACTTGTCAATTTAACATACAACTATTTTGGATTTTTACCTAAAGTTTTACATCAGAACTTGCTGATTTTCCAGCTAATTTTCCCCATAAATTTTCTTGCCTTTTCCCCTAAAGACCTTTGATTCCAACAGATGGCCTGACAGACTCTGACCCTACAAACTCCTTGTTTGTTCTCAATCTTTCTCCCACAACATTCATTTTCCACATTTAAAAACTAAGCATCAATGTATTGATTCCCATAAATACCATCAAGATGATCTTAAGTTGTCTCTTAACATTTGTTTGCCAGTGTTTTTCAATGCTTAGCACTGAATGTCAAGGCTAATCGGGTCAGAACAGTGACCCTACTGACAATCCCATTACTTGCAGCTGCTTGCAGGTAATTGGATTAGACAACTGACCAGAGCGGCACGAGTGACCTGCACCCCTGTGTATGAGAAATCCTCCTCACCTGACGGAGGACGGTGAATGTCTGGGGTCATCTGTTATTGTAGACAAACTCTCAATGCCTGTTGGAGCTGGAAGCATAATAATCAGTAAATCGGTAACTGATAATCCATAAAGTGTGCCATATATGTCGATCATGACGTGTGTGTGTGAGGCTCTAGCAAGATTGGATCAGTGAAAGTGTAACCTTCAGGCCCATCTAATCCTCCTGGCCTGACAGCCATCTGTTTACAAAGTGCTGCCAGCTTGAATTTGTACAAACAGAAAACTAAACACTTGGTAAGGATTTCTGCCCTTATGTCGCTTTATATTAAATGTTTGTTTTTCTTGTGTATTTTCTTAACTTTAGGGTGAGGCTGTTTTTTGAAAGCTAGTAATTGCAGAGAATCACAGAGGTAAGTGTGTTTAGTACATGTGAATACTTTTATTTTGTTGATGACCAGGTTAGTGTTGTCTTTTAGTTTTTCTTGGGTGTGGATTTTTATTGAATAGTGACTTGGAAATGTATGCATATGTAAACATACAGCTACTTATTTTCTTGGGATTTTATTGTCACAGACCTATTTACAGTATTGCGTTGCAGTTTAATGGAGGAAAAATGATTGAACGCTGTACAGAGCCAGGTTTTTGCTGCAATTAGTCCTCAAGCTGCATCAGGTTTACAGACTGAACTTTTTAGCATTTTTCTTGGCAAAAATGCATCAAGCTCCGTTATCCTGGATGGCAAATGCCTATATTGATACATACATAAACTGTAGACTCATCTTTAACAAACAGATCATTATTTAATGGTTCTACACCGATCTTAAAGCTAATTAACTGCTCCATTCTTGATTGATCAGTTGTATTCCTGGTTCAGTCATCTTTTTAGCTGCAATTAAACAAGATGCGAGATCTAGGGAGTTCTGGCTCCTGGTGGATTAAAGGCTCTGGCCGATCATATCATGGGTTTGGAGCTGGTGATTGTGGTGATGGATTGAACAGAAATTTGGGCTCTTATATTCCAATCTTTGAGTTGGGAATAAACTGCACAAGGTGAATTTTGATTTTTGAGTGTAATATAAAAAATGTACTAGGTGTGGATACCTTTACAAGGCATTGTTTTTTGCCTATTCTTGTTTGTTTTCTTTTTGGCAAATTTTGACTTTGAACAATGAGGCCATTATCCTTAAAACCTCTTTTGTCTAAGCGCAGGAGGGAGAAAGCTGCTTTTTCCTCTAAAATCATAATAAAACCCTGAGTAAAGATGTTTGCATTAACTGCCCAGTTCCCGTGTTTAACAGGCCATTTATCATGTTGGAGTAAGAGCATTTCCCCCGCATTTAGCCACATGATACCAGACGCAAAGGGTACAAAGGGATTTTGCACAATATGTTTGTAGATTAGCCAGCAGCTGGTGTGGGAAATCTCTCTGTGATCTAGATTAGCTGAAGTGAGGAAACCGTTTCATTTTCAAATACCATAAACCTACAGAGCGCGACAGATCCCAAGCCTTTTCCTCATTCAGCTGCTTACGCTGCTGTTTTACTCCTCAAACACAAACAGAGCTCAAAGACCAAGTCAAACACAAATGCTCAGCCACTTATCCATAAGCTCATTCATCCATATGCTTTCTACAAGCTGTGGTAGGAGCAGAATGGATCGCTGAGTAGCCTGAATATCTAATCTTCTGGGGATGGCTCTGCAGACGGAGTAAGTGCTCTCTGAGTCGGGAGGTCAGCTTCCACGTCAGTGCTGCTTTCTGTGCGTCTCAAATATCTTCGAAAGCGCTTCTGCTTATTGACCTTTTAGCCCCCATTTACGATATGGCTACAAAAGCCAAAACAATATAGAAATATTTAGTTTCAGCTTGTTTTTGTTTTTTTTTACTGCAGTTTAGCAAAGAAAGATATTCAGTTCCTTGCAAAAATAATATAAACTGCTAAACCTTTTTCACATTTTATGGCAGAACTGCACATGCCATTATTCAACTGACAAATCGGTGCGTAATTGTTGAGTGGAAGGTAAAACATTGTTTAATCAACTCCTCGTTTTTATAGTTCAGGTTGCACGTTTAGACGTGCTTAGGTAAATTTACACCACAGTCTGAAATTTTCCACATCTTCTAAAATATTTTCTCCCACTATTGTCCTGTATTTAGCTCCATATGTCATCATGTTGACTCTGACCGGTTTTGCCCTCTGAAGAAAAGTCCCACAGCATAATGCTGCCACTGCTATGTTTGGAGTGTTTTTAGAATTTTTTTGTTCTGAAAGCTAAACTATGAAACAAACAAATATTGTGAGCTGTCAGAAAACCTGATAAGCAATCGTTTTCCTGTCTAATTTTTCCTAATGCTATCATAGAAAATCCCAACAAATTACATTCAAGTTTGTTTCTAATGTGACAAAATATGGAAAGGTTCAGGGTTTGTGAATTATTTTTTAATGCACCAACGTTTTTACATTCAACTTAATTTTGTACTGATGAAAGAAATAACAGATTTTATGCCTGAAAATTAAAAAGTTTGGTGATGCATTAAATATCTCTGAGCAGCTGAAATAAATGTATTCCTTCAGAAATTGCCCACAGCAAGTAATGAAGTCATTATACTCAAAACATGCACTTAGACACTGTATTGATTCAAGTACCGAAAGTGTTGACTTCAAGATTTAATGAGAAATAACTATTAACATAATATTCCACTTAGCACAGTCAAAACCATATTTTGTTTAATGCATTTTTCTTTTTTCCGAGGAGCTAAAGAATGAAGTGTGGTGTGTGTAGTGCATTATGTGCTCACATTGCAACCCACATGCAGGTAAGTGTGTTGGATGTAGGTCATGGTTAAGTAACCTAATTTTAAAATATTTAAGGCTGATCCTATCATGGCTACAGTGATACCCGGTGTGATCGAACAGGGCTGGTATTGAATGTTGCTTCATTGTTTCAGGTCTTTGTGTCTTCTTAAAAGCTTCGTATATAATCTTGAGGATTGATTATGGGCCACATTTTTTTCTTATATACTCTGGTTTTGTTTGGAATAAACATGTTGCCTAACAACAGTAAGAGTCATTGCATAAACCGAATAAAAGCCATTTGAAGTTCAGCAAATTATAATTATGATTGTGTTTTCAGGTGTGGCGCACTGGCTGTAACCCGCCTATGTCGTGTGAAAACCTTCATCCTGCCAACGATGTTCACACCCTAAAAAAACTCGACAGTCAACTAATGGAAAATTACCTGGACAAGCTCGCTTTCAACTTAGGAGGCGGTAGAGAAGATACGGTTAAGATGACAGTTTGACTGAAAGGCTCAACAGAAACGGCTCAACAGAACATAAACCGGCCCTTGCGGTTCTGGCCAACGGGGGTCTTTGTCCCTGGAAAACCGCCCCTGTTATGGCACCTGTACTGAAGAGATAATACTGAATTAATTCCTCATGTTGATATGTGCTGGTGCAGAAACTGTAATTAATTGGTCCCTTGGACCAGTTTCATTTTTTACCTTCACATTTTTATAATGAATTAAAACTTAAGGTGTTGCATTTTTAGCTGGAGCTACATTGGGATAAGATCATATTGTTCATCTTGTTTGTTTCATCCTCTTTTTCTGTGCCCCCATCAAAAGAAACAACAACAAAAAAAAAGGTAAATTTAGTTTACAACTGCTATTTTAAGCCTGTATACGATTTTGAAAGATCTTCATATTTTTTCAAATTTACTCAAATCTGGTCAGGCAAACTGAAACATACATTTGAAAGTTTTATTTTTTTTCCAGTATTGTCCTGCATTTAAATTCTTGCATCTAAGCATCATCTCTGATTTGCTTCCCTTTTTCAGTTGGAGAAAAAAGCTTCTCCATAGCATAATGCTGCCATCACCATGCCCTTGAGAGATGTTTTCAAGGTGACATGAACTTTAATATGAGTTCATTTATTCATTGTAGAAAAATTCATATAAAAAATTAGCTTAACCAGAACAATGGCACCATAATTACTGGTAAAAATTCCTGCAGCATAAATGTAAACTAAAACAATAATTGAATGTAATGTACACGTAATTTCCAATGTTAATCTACGTTTTAAATTGTAGTTCCCTAAATGTGTGTTATCTAAGAAAAAAAAGCCACTTACTATATTCTGCACGAATTTAATCAGGATAAAAGAAACAAAAAGATACATAGCAATTTTAGAGTTACCCTCTGTGTAAAACAAACTTTCGCTCTTATTTTTGTCACATTACAACTAAAAACTTACTGGGATTTTATCTGACATCATTAAATATAAATGTGAAGTGGAAAGAGAAAAAAAAGAAAAAAAAAAGGTTGTGCAATGAAGGTTGCATAAACAAACTGGTTATGCCAACAATAAGTTCAGTGAAGGACACTGTTGTATTCAGGGTTTAGTTTGGTAGCTTTTAATGTTTCTCTCATAGGTAAAGAACCGAGACAATCCTGGAAAAATTCAAGACATCCAAGTAGAGAAATCATGTTTTAAATAATATTTTGAGCACATGATTGAATCTGACAGAACTGCATAGAAATGACAAGAATGGAAATTATTTTCTGACGTCAAGTCAAAGGATTGTCATTTGGTTTTATCTGATTTAGTTCCAGGAAGAGGAATAGAAATGTTCACAGTCTGAGTCGGTTTCATAGGTTTTTAGTGCAACTATAGACAAACATTTAGTTTACCCTTAGTTTGCCCTCACTATCAGTAAAATTAGTGTGGCGGTCATGTGAACGTGGTCTTGGACTATGTCAGAGTGAGAGACAAAAGTGTTTCACGTCTTCTACCCAGGTCAAGATAAAATCAATTTCTAAAGCATAGCTGTTGCACAAACCTACATCATGCTTTTGGGAAAGAGATAATATTATCAAATGTTTTTCTTCTAAACTGGATTTAGATAAAGATGCTGTACTCACAGTGCTGTGAAAAGGTGTTTGCTCCCATAGAGATTGATTTTTTTTTGTTTGTTTGCTTAAATATTTCAGATCATTAAACAAAATGTTATATCTGACAAACTTAACCACTCGAATTGATACAAAAGACAGTTTTCAAGTAATGCCACACCCTGGCTTTATTGCAGTCAAAGCTTTAGAATATACTAATTAGGGCCTGTCTTAATGCATGAAATAGGCTAAAATATCTTTAAAAACATTTTTGAAACTGCATAACTATTTATGCCAACCTTGGCACAAGGTGGCATCTGCTCAGTCACACACAGCAGATATCAGCATGTGTTTAAGAAAAGAAAAGAAAAATAAGAGTAAAAACTTTAAAACATATTCTCTAAAACCTAAAAGTATTTTTTTGAAAACAAATATTTGCAAGGATACTTGCTAAGCTTGTTTAAAGATGAAACTGGTGTGTCTGTTAACCATTCAAAAAAATGTTTCTGAAGCTTGGAGTTCAGGAATACACCCAGCTGCCAGAGCTTTGTATCACAATAACTAATTCCCTGTTGCACAACCAAGTGCTGTCTGTAATTGCATTGCATTTGGGAGTGGGGTTATATGTGCTCTGGCATGAAATTCGCATGTCTGCACGCACTTCTTAAATCAGCGATGCAGAGGTGGGAAACAACAGATGATTCAGTTATGCTTTCATTGGCTCGATTCAAGTCGACTGTGTGCACACTGTCAAGGCAATTTGGACAACAGATAGATGGAGAGTGGTCTTATTACAAAGTATATATAGTTCTAGATTTATAATCTGCTGCCATTGCTGGGAAGATTTTACTTGCTTAAGAACTTTTAACAGATTTAGACAGTTTAAAAAATTTTATTGTTCCTCTAGATTTTCTTTAAATCTCTCAAAATTTCATAAAGTAGCATTTTCCTATTTACCATCATACAATCTTATGTCACTAGGGTTATTTTCCTGTTTTGTTTGTTTATGATTTGCATCTTTATTGTCCATTTAATTTTTACTTTGTTTTCAGCTTTTATTCAGTTATTTCTACAGTAAGTCTTCGGGGTTTTTTTGTTTTTAGTATTGTTGCCTTTGAATAACAGCTTTGGTTGAAAACTACAATAAAAGAATCATGTCTTGTTCCTGGTCGTCGGTGATTGGTCAGTTTTTTCGCAGAGCCATCTGATTGGCTATCTTGTGCTCATGCGAGTAGCGTCACGGGCTGAACGCCTCCCCTCCCGTAGGTGAGTGAGCTCTGGAAGGGAGCTCGCTTAGTAACCGTTTAGGCTGGAGAGGAGCTGGGTGGCAGCTACAACTCGCTGCCAACTCTTTTAACATCACCCAGAGCACTGATTTCTCCTCGGACATTCGGAGCAGGTGAATATTACCAATTGTATTTGATACTGTTGATTATCAGTGCTGTTTTTATGTCCTATTGTAGCCTGTTAAATATCACCCCGTACTTTCCTTAATGTAACATTAGCGCCTCCCTGAATAGCAGCCTTGCTATCCAGCTAATTCTGGCTGTCAAAACAACAGGAGTTAGAAGCTGCTAGCCAGCCCCAAAAAACCCAGCTTTTCTTTGTCTTTGGGAGACATTGTTCCTCACGTGAACCTGTTATTTAGCATGTTTAAAGACATTGAGTGCGACGGGGAAAGCTGTCAACACAAACACAGTCTTGTCTAAAATACTTTTCTCGCTTTTGTCAGACGTGGCAGCGGACTAGCCAGCTCGCTAGCTCCGTGTAAACAAACCATGTTCACAGACTGCTGAAGGGCTGCGGTATGTCTGGTGTCTTTTTTCCCCCTTTAGCCCTTTCTAGGTGTAACTACGGTTATTTTTTTTTTTTACATTAGCGTAATGTCAGCAAGATGACACACAATTTTGTTGATGTCTTGTATTAAATTGGTCAAAGTTGGCGCTGTCAGTGGAAGGTTAGACTGCCTGGAGTTTGTCTTTTCTTTGTCTTGCTCGCCAGGGTTGAGTTGATACCTGGGGTCTCTGAGCTCCCTCTATTCATTTACTTCTCTCATCTTGACATTATTTTAGTGAACATAGTTTCCCTTTTTGGTATTTAAAGGTGAGTTGTTAAGTGACTGACAGGTAGCCGCTGTTTTCAGTTTTTCAATACGAGTTTTATTCTTTATTTACACTTGCTTCTTGCTCACTAAAGTCAGTAAAAAATAGGATGGCAGAAAATACCAGGTACAAAACTTACTGCGTTTTCTAATGTATATTAACTTTTTTTAAAATTAGTTTTGAATTTAAAGAGACATTACCAAGTATGTCAGGATTATTATCAAAATAGTTGGACAAGATTCCACCATGAATTCTTCTTGTATGCCCTTGTATTAGTGCATTTTTAGATGATTTCTAGACCACTTATCAAATATGCTCAATTTTTTTAATATAAATTATGGAACATATTACCTAACACTCTATTAATTTTGTATACAAACAGTTGCTTTTTTTGGTTTGTTTAAACATGCATTTTGTGGGCTGAAACTTCAGCATATATCCCTGGCTAGGTTGTCAATAGAAACAGAACAAAAAATACTGTTGTTCTGTAATTGTTTGAAATGATTAAATAACCTCAACAATTGCTTTTTTTTTTTACCTTGATTTAAAATAACACAAATTTTATGACATTTACCCAATAACCTTGAAACAATAATGCAAATTTATTAGTTTATTTAGAACAGAAAGGCCATACTTTATCCTGCTGTAAATACAGCTTCATCATAATGGGAGTAATGAGGGACACACCTTAAGTTTCCACACCAAGACCCAACCTGTTTTCTGCAATGAGATTAATTTGTCTCGTAAACGAGGGGCTGACCTTAGCATTTTTTTGACATCCCATTAAATTCACCTTAAACTGTTGGAGTTGTGTAGCGTAAATTTTGTGCAGTTCTCAAAGTATGATTTAAAAAAAAAAAAAAAACCTTGATATGCACTTATAGCAGTAGACTACCCAGAAAACAAGATTTTACTAGCCAACTGCATGGATGTGTGTCTATAACTTTATAAGTAAAAATATAAGCATTTGTTGATGTGTTGAACCGTTACTGTATTACATCAGAAGAAAATGTTAAGCATTTTCCCAGAGTATTCCAAAAATAGCTTGTTGTCAAACAGTTGTCATGTAGTTACTAGCACTGAGAAACACATTTATCATTAGTAAACTAGTCACAGCTGAATATTTGTCTCCGGTGTAGGAGTATGAGACGGAACTTGTCATTTTTAGATATCTGATATTTCTCTCCATCTGAATATGGTGCAACATCCAATTTTCAGTCAGTGTTCTTCAGGCCTGAAGTCATTTTATAAATATTTTATTGTCTGAGTAGTTTTCTTAGACAAAAACTTCAGCAGTATAGAAACTCTTTCTGTAATCTACCTATATGAGAGATTCATATTTAATACAGTTTCTTTTCCTCGATTAAGTTTCCATTTACAACTTACCCAAAGTGACAGAATGAAACTGAAGTACGTGGAATCATGAGTTGAATAATAACCGTTATGTTATTATTGAGCCGCTTTTCATTACGCCCGGAACATGCTTCATTTTTAAACTGACAAACAAATTCATCTTGTGATTTCAGAACAGATATTTACTGCATAATTTGTTTGACGTTTCACTGCCTTTCACAATCAGCATTGTGTAAGATTCTGCAGTGGAAAATATGGCCTGAATTTTGTCCAAAGTCTGCAACTATTACTTAAGCTGCTATGAGCTCCAACCCTGCAAGACATTGATATTGAGCATATGTCATGTTATTTTATGACAAAGTACAGCTTTTAATGTGTAATGATGTCAGTGTTTGAAAGTGTGCCAGCCAGGAGAGTAGCTAAACATAGCTCATAGAGTAATAGATCTATCAATGTGAAAGTGATTGATCACGAAAGAGAAGAGCTGCTTTATTGTATTTTTATTTTTTTTAATATACATCTCTTATGCTATCCACTTTTATTTATTTTCAAAACAAACCATAAAGCAGTTTGAGTGTGTTTGGTGGAAAAACACGACTTGCAAAGCTTTAGATTGACACCTGCTGTCATAAATGTTCAGACACAATACTTGCATAAGCCAAAATAAATAAGATTATCGAGACTTAAATGCTTTATCCATGGACACAGTAATCATCTTAACCCATGAAATGCCTTTAGAGGGTGTATGATTGAATGGGATTCCTTTGAAGCTGCAGTCAAAATTTTAAGCAAATTCTTTCCAATTATATTAAAGTTTAAGATAAAGAATAAGCAACTATTTAAGAAACCAGACCACAATGTGATCTAATTCATCCTCAAAGACTATAAATAAATTGGCCGCCGTTCTAGGGACGTTTGGAAAACCCGAAATTTGGTAATGGCAAACAGTTATTAATAATGTGGCTGTCATCAGTCAGTTTCACGCTGCATACAAAAAGGAATATGTATTTTTAATAGCTCCATGTTGCTCTTTTTTTTATCTTCTGAGACCACTTATTTTCATTTGACCCACTTTTGGATTACCACCTAGTGCTTTAAAGCCACTACATTTGGTTGTTCACCAGCAGGACGGACAACCTTATTGTGGTCTACTGGGTTCCCTCTGTCAGTAGTGGTTTGGCTTCATGCACACTTGGAGCTCAGCTTTTAATTAGCTGTGAATAGTCATTTTAGACTTTGTGTGGGCTTCATGCCCGACTAAAAAGAGTCGAGGTATTTTGAATAATTTAGGTTTACAAAAATCGTCATAAATACCAGATGTGTTATAATAGTAACTTTTTTTATTGCCACAAATTTAAACATTTTTTTCCACAATCCCTGAAATAATGTTAAAATCACAAGGTCACTATTTAATATATAAGATTTGTCCACATAAAGCATAAAGACTAGTTCTTATTACATTATCAAAATTAGAATAATTTATTAATCCTAGACTGAAGCTATTTTTATGTTTTATCCATTAAAAATGTATCAATTGCAAAGAGATTTTTTTGTAGATTGGCTGAATCCTATTTAAGACATTTGTGAAATGTATTTATATATTTTTACCAATTTTTCAATATGACCCTTAGGTTTTTTTTATACCAAATAATAATTTTATATGGTAACAAAATTAATTTCAGCATTCTACGCTGAAATTATTTTTCTTTTATTCAAATAAACTATTTAATAACCTTTGAAGCTGTTTGACCAGCATGAGATTCTTGCTGATTCTTTGACTTACAATAAATGTAATTTAATTTAATTGTCTTTTGGTGAGGAAAATATTTAATCAACTTGGGACCAACATTTAATGAAATCCAGTCATAAATACATGTTTTTATTTAAGTTTTCCCTATGAAATAATTTTTTTTATTTGTATCATTACTTTAAAGCTTGTAAACATTGACAATTTAAGGGAGTTAAAACGTACCATGCTTGTCAGAAGTGTGTTCCTGATAATATCTGTGCTGCGTCTCGACTAAGAGAACGAGTGTGTGTTTGTGTCAAATGCTCGTCACACTGTCGCTCTTTGTTCCGGTCTCAATCATAAGACTCCTGGCAGCTGGACCAGAATGTCCCTGCTGTATCAGGACACCAGGGGACACCCACTTTGTCCGTTTGCTCTTGATGTTAGCGGTTCGTTTTTATGTAGAAGCTAGCTGGGCGATGCGCCGGAATCACACCGCATTACTGCACCCCAAAAGTGAACCCCACCCAAATGAGGTTTCAGCTCAAAGCCAACTCTACTCACTATTTATGATCAGCTGTAGCTTTGTGGAGACAGAGGTTGAAACTGGATTTTGGGTAATGTTATAGTTTGGTTGGAGTGTGCCGTGTTGAAATGTCTGTGTCTCACTCGTATTGAACAGCAGAACCAGTCATCTGGCTTCAAACAGCAGGTTTGGTTCTCTGCAGAGCTGCCCCACATTTAAATGGATACTTGTGTGAAACCCCCAACCACAGGGATGCACAACGCAACGCACTACAACCACAACCTGCATTTAAGTGTGGAAAGCGTATTTATGCCTGATCCACAAACATTTTTGCACAGGCAACAGAAAACCTGACGGTGAGTTCATGTCATTTATCTCGAAGCAACCAAACTTTGCAGAGGTTGTGGGCCGATCAGCATCAGTGGTTAGAAATTCACGAGATTAGAATTTTCACCAACTCTTAGTGATTCTTGCTTTGGTTAAGGAAAACTGAACAACCTGAACTCACAGCAGCAAAAGTGTCTTTATTTTTTCCTGAAGTAAAGAAACGTGTGAGAGTTTAAACTAATAGACTGATATTGCAACAGAACAGTGGCTAGGGTTATCAATGTCGTGCAAAGGCCACTGTCCAAAGCAGGTTGTCACCAGTCTTATCTTTCTATCTTCATGGTTTTGGACTGACGAGTAGACGAACGAGCTCCATGTGACTGTCAAAGGTTGAAGAGTTTTTGCCTTTTCGACCCGTATTGGGTAGAGATCCACCAATCAATCAGCCAGCGATCAGGTTTGGGTCGTTTTAGCTCTAATCCAGGAACAGCTGGTCAAATACTGAAGTTTAATTCCCCCCTCCCCGGTTATGTTTCATTAAACTAAGAACTGCCATTTCCAGTTGACCACCTGGAAATGTTTTGATGCCCCTTGATTAAATAAGTCTTATTGACAAATATTAAGATATACATGGGGATTATCCTACAAATCCTTCCTTTTCTGCTCAACAAATTGGTATTTGACAAAATCTGACACCGGTATCGGCCTGGAAAAGGCCTAATTGGTGCATCTCTTAGCGATTTGTCTTGCTCTTTGCTTCACAAAGTGATTTTAAGTACGTTCAGTTTTGGCTTCAAATGTCCGTAAGAAAGCTTGCTAGCAAGACATTAGTGAGAACGGACAGAAGATGGAGATCTTTGTAGGCTTGATGTTGATGAGGGTGAGTAGTTGAGCCTGTGTAACGTGTTTGTGAGTCAGTGTTACCGGCTTGGCCGCTTGGTCATCTGTCAGGTTGTAAAACTTGTACTGCAGGTTAGCGCAAAACAGAACGTCATGTTGAGGTAGGATTGTGAGTAGAAACAAAAACAAGAGAAGGGAATGCCAGTAGTGACCCGTTAAAGTTGACCGCTCAATGTCGTCTTCTAACTTGTCTTGTATGTCATCCTTTAAAGGAGTTGTGACTAAGAAATTAAAAAGGCTGTGCATTTGTTGTGTGGGAGAGAAATTCTGTGAAATGTGTGTTTATCTGGCGTTACACATTTTGGTGAGTGTCTGTGTTGGGGGGAGAGAGAGGGAGAGCGATGACGTACCAAGTGGCATGCAGGCAGCCGGCCATGTCTGATGAAATGACTCATACAGCCAGCACACATAGAAGGGAAAATTTCATGCCGTTGGACAGCCTCGAACAATAAGCAGCAAATACGAAGAAGGAGCTCAGGTTCTGAATAAGCAGCGTACATGTCGAACTTCCTATCATTTCCTCAAATTAAGAAAAAAAAAACATTAGCTGTCGTCACTGGAATGTGGTGGTTAGTAGGAAAGAAACCCCCGGAGGTTGATTTATGGCTGTATTTCTATTGTTGATTCCAACTAACTAGTCTAATACTGCTTACATTATTTAACCAATACAGTTTTTGGCCCATAATCAGAGATTAGATACTTTCTTTGGCAGAAAACAGAAATAGGTTGAAGTGAGTCTAATGGAGAAGACTGATAAACCCGTTCATATTTTCTCCCTCAAATGTCTTCACATAGAAATACCTAAATATGTAATGTTTAGGTATACAATCAGATTCCTAAATGAAACGGGAGGAGTAAAGATGACTGCTGTTGACCTCCTGGTAACATGTTATAGTAATCAGCGATAGAATGACGTGTTTACCTGCCGTACATAGACATGACTGCAGTGCTGCCGTTTTTTTACAGCCTGACCTTTGTCCTATATTTACTTCCTGAGTGAGAGTAAAGAAAACAGTACTTGCTTTTAAACTGCTTTTGACCCACATGTTAGTGTGTCATTACAGGACACCACATATTCATGCACAGTTAAAAGTGGAGACTGAGTTGAAAAACCAGTTTGTTATTTATATATGTTTTTTTTCCTCCTTTTATTTTTATGCACAAGCAAATAATTGACCTACTTTAGTTTGCTAAAGTTCCTCTTTTTTTTCTTCATAAAAAAAAAATCCCCCAGTTCATTAGTTTGTTCAAACCTTTGTCACAAGGCTTGCTATGACTTGCAATGCTTTCTGTTGAGCAGCGTTTCTAGTATTTGTAAGAAAATAACAGTTGCAGTCCACAGTGGAAATAAGATCTCACAATCCAAAACACCTTAGTGTCCAGAGCAGAGGTGTACTTTATAACTACTTTTCTTTCTATTTTATTTCCTTCAGCTGGGATCTCTGCACCACTTGTAAAAATAACAGTGCAAATCATTTTATATCGATCCTTTTATTTAGTTTTCAGCAGTTCTTCATTTGAGTTTAGTGTAGTTACAGTGCTGGATACAGTGATTGATTTATGCCTGCCACTCTACACCAGTAACTGGTCCCACATTACTTAGTTGTGGCCTCAGTTGCTCTGCTTATATATATATATATATATATATACCTGACTTGTGAGTGTATGTTTTCATGTTTATGTTTTGACCCAGAGTACTTGTCTCCAGTTAATCAACACTGACATTTTTCAGAATCAAAACATACACGTTTTAAATTAAGGGGTGAAAAGCGATGACATGCTGCATTGCATGTGAGTTCGCCTCACATGACTGCTTTCAAATTGTTTTTAAAAAATGATCAATTTAACAAAAGGCGTGGCGCTCCTCTCTCCCCTTCCAACTCTGGATATGCTGCACAAAGCTTTGAATTTGTCGGACGAAAACAAGGAGCAACATGCAGAGCAGATGAAATGAGATTTGTGACGCCACGCTAAGAATAGACTGGAAGAACAAAGTCAAAGATGTTTTGCACACAAATACCTGACTGATTCATGACCCCGGTTTCTTTTGTATTAAGCTTTTTATTTTGTTTTTTTTTGGCTGTAATCTCAACAATGTGCGACATTATAATAGCTTTCACCTTGGCACCTACGCCTGTCTTGTAGGTATTAAACATGGAGGTAAAATCATCGATGTAAAAATGCCACTTGATGATTATGATGATGATAATGACGACTCCGAGTGAGATTAATTCTGTTTTATAGCTATAATTGAAAAAGGAAAATGTGAGTATTTTGGAAGACTTTAATGTAGAAATGAAACCGATTCTTAAACGGTGGAATTTTCAGTCTAAAAGTGAAGCCTGCGTGATAGCAGTTGCCCGTCTGGGAGCAATGCGATCATAGTTACCCTGCATGAAACCGTTTGGTGACTCATTCTGCTTCCTGTTGCGGACAGACATAACGTGTCAGCTGTTGTAGGGGCTAAAGCAACCCGGGAGTCGGTCGGTTCAGATCCTTGAAAGCACGTCCTGGATTGGGTGTGTGAAGCAGCTCTTGTTTTGTGTTCCTGCCATATCTTTACTTCCATCAAATGAGCCTTTTTATCTTAATTAGGGGCCGGGGCGGTCTGTACTGTTCTGTTTGTTTTGCTACTGTTATTTTCATAAATGGCGCCAATGATTGCATGCGAGTCTTTTGATTTCTCAAACATTCTTGCAACATCAAACTTCTCGAACAAAGTAAAGTGAACAATGTCCGTTTAGTGGTGGATAAATATGCTTCTTTACTTTTTCTTTTTTTTTTTTTTTTTTTTTTTTTGCTTTCCGGACCTTTCCAAATTGTCAAAGGGACGGTTTGTGCTCGCACTGCGATCACATGAGTCTGTCCTCCTGGGGGCTAAACTAACAGCTGAAAAAAAAAAAATCACATCAAAAGTAGCTGTGAAAGCAAACTTTCCAACATGACAGGAAATGTGGCAGTGGCTACCAGAGAAAAGTGCTACGCCTATTTTAGATAATAGTTGGGCTGCAGAAATAGAAATCGATAAGACGTCACGGGCCTGAGTAAATAACATCGCTTTCTGAAGGTTCATTTAATGTGTAAAACATAAGAGTACTAGTATTTGTTTCTTTCTCCTGTTACCTTTAGTCCTCTTTCAATATGTGTTGAAGAAACTCTCTTGTTTACCTGAGGAGTTATTTTCCCCACTGAGCGTAATAAACTTTAATGTATGTGTTGTGAGAGCGTAAATGAAGCAGCCCTATGCTAACCTTTGGGACATGTTTACATCGATTTGTCGTCACTGGAGCCCAGTGAAAGATGGGGAGGTAAACATATGGCAAGCAGCAGTATGTGGAAATGAGTCTGCAGCTGCATTCTTGACTTGTTTCCAAATTGTCGAAGCTTTGGTCGCCCTTTTCAGAAACCTGCAGTTAAAATATCAGCATGTACTTTTTTTTTTTTTTGTGGAACTGTTTACAAGTTTAATGCGGCTGTTCCCATCAGAACCTTCTTTAATCTATTTAGGGATGGGCTCACATTTGAACTGTGGTTCTTAACAGCTAACTCGGTTTAAGAGGAAAGCTACAGTGCAAAACAGTTTGCCATCGGGGGAATACTTCAGCTTCCTGTATGTGAATGTCTCGCTGCTGTCCTTGACACCTCTCGTTGCGAAGCAACTCGCCATGACAGCAAGTTGGCAGCTTCTTATTGTCTGCAACTCTTGTTAAATGCAGTATTTAGGGTGGATGGCATGATGGAGTGATTCAGACAAGACACTGAGGGATATTTTGGAGGCTGACTTGAGTTACTTGACATCTTTTATTTAAAGTTTGGGACTGGTTAAAAGTGTTGAATGTTTTCTTCAGCTGACTGCCGTGTTTGAATTATCTTTACATTTTTACGTTGATGTTATGTTGTTGTTTTTTGTTTGATCTGTTGTATTTTAATTTTACAGTAAATTGGGACTAACATCAGTCGTTGTTTTTCTCTTTCCTTCAGTTTCTCTTTGGACTTCAGTTCCTCTCCAGCTTAATCCCATAAAGCCTCGACTCAAACCCATCCTCAAGGTCACAGACTTCAGCTACAACCCAGGTATTTAATATTCAGACATCTTGCAACACGCTTCAATCTATGTTATTCATTGCAGTAATATTTTTATTTATCCCAAAGGGAAATGAAATTATCAATTGAATTAATTCAGCTCAATAAATCCAAGTGCAACCAGTTGCTGCAGAAATGAACTAATTAAGTCAATGTGAGCCATGTCTGGGACAGCAACAATCTTTTGTAAGACGCTGCAGTAAAACATGGCAGTGGCAGCATCATGCAGAGGGGAAGCTTTTTATACATTTCTTGTAAGGATGAAGTCGGGAAGTTGATAGATTGAGTGCTTTCGGCAAAGTACGAGTAAAACTTTCTTGGTACACAGACCACAAAAATTTACAGCTGTACATTGAGGTTTGAGTTTTGACCTGCCTGCGTGACTTTTATTTATTTGAACTTCCCACTCTTTAATTGTTTCAGGTGTTGGTTTGTTTTTTTTTTTTCCGTTGGTGGCTGCACCCCTCAGTCCTTCTGTCCGGCTCCAACCGAGCTCCTTCTTGCTTTCAAATAAAGAAGGCAGTCCAGCCTCTCAAGCTGGACGAAGAAGAGACGGTCAGGGCCGGGGGGCCAGCTGAGGACCCGGCCTTCGTGCTGCGACACAGAAACTCTAACCTCACAGAAAACGCCACAAACGGCTCACCTGCAGGTCCCATGAGTCCACGGGAGAAAAACACACGCCCACACCTCAGGCTCTTCAACCAGTCACCTCAGCACCGCAGAGTGCCCCTCACACCATGGCGTGAGTACAGGACACACACACGACACACACACCTGCCTGCTGTCAGCAGCTTTGGGGCTTTGTTCAGAGGCATGTGGCATGGCGGGGCTTTACTGGGTCACACTGTAAAACAACACCAAAACTCGCATCCTAGCGTTAATAATGTAAGAGGAGTCATTAAGAGGTTAGGGGCGTGAAGCTGACCCGTTTGAAAACAAAATGATACATTTTCTCACTTAAATAGGAAAAAAGAAAATAAAGGACATTTCAAATCTTTGTGAACAACATGTAAAGTGTTAAGCAGATTATGTTTCAAACTCAGTAAAATCTTCTAAAGAGCAATTTTGAACTAGATTTTTGAAGCGGAATTAGAAAAGTTTGAAGTCTCCTTTAAAGTACTGCTGAGCCACTCTTAAGCCTAAAGAGCTGCAGCAGAGACCAGATAACGGAGCTTAATCGGTTCTCTGGGGGAATGTAAAAACTTTAAATGTGCAAGAAAAACATGACTTAAAATTCAAAGGAACAGATTTTATTTCCTGAAGTTATCTTGAAAAGCAGCGCTCAAAGCTTTCTGAAGACCTGCAATTTTTTTTCTATCTACCTTTTCCATTTCTGCTCATTTTCATCTCGGTGTGGTTTGAATCCACCACCAAGACTCTAGATGTTTTGTTTTTTTTTTTTTTTGTTTTTTCAGTTTGCTGCAACATAATTGATTATTAAGTCAGATTTTTGAGTTTTCTTGCCTTGGTCACGAGCCTCTTTGTCCAAGGTTCCCAACATCCACCTCCACTTATTGATAACCGCACCACTTTCAAGGCTCTGCAGGCTCTGATGACTCACACTGTGCTGTAGCAATTAGAGCTGCATTATGATGAAGCTGGCTCTGCTTCATCAGTCAGTTCCTTTCTAAGTTAATGGCGATGTGTTGTTATTTAACAACGGATTCACAAAGAGGCTGGCGACCTGACTGGAAAGAGAGCAAACAAATCTGACTATTGACCAATGCACCAGATGCTCTGAGACGCTTTGTTCGTTTTCAATTGCTGTGTGTAAGCGGTCAGTTCTGTTCTTTTTAGCAGGAAAGAGCTGTCAAGCTGAAACATAACCTTTTTTTTTTTTATTTGATTGGTGTGTGAGGGTTCAAACTTTTTTTTTTTACCTGCTGTAACACAACACGTAAACCTGAGATGGCATCAGAAGACACCTGCCTCGATCACAACCAGGCATATGGTGTCCAACCCCTCAGTGCCCTAAACAAGGCCTCGTTTCACTCATTCTCGACGTGTGTGTGTGTGTGTGTGTGTGTGTGTGTGTGTGTGTGTGTGTGTGTGTGTGTGTGTGTGTGTGTGTGTGTGTGTGTGTGTGTGTGTGTGTGTGTGTGTGTGTGTGTGTGTGTGTGTGTGTGTGTGTGTGTGTGTGTGTGTGTGTGTGTGTGTGTGTGTGTGTGTGTGAAGAAGATTTCAGGCTGGTATCCCACATCCTGTTTACCACCAGGTTTCATCTGGTACACTTCTGTCTTCAGCTGCACTCGCTCCATTCAGGCTGTTCTTGCTTTCATATGATATTTTTTAATGACATCAGAAGTGAATTACAATTCAGACACGTTCTGTTGTTTTCTAAAGCAACTTGATGGCTTCCAATAAAGCCAACAAGTAGACATTATAATGCACAGTTAGAAAATTAACTTCATAAAAAACTGAACTGCACTCAGATTCAGTTTTGCAGCTTTTAATTTCATCACTGGAAGACAAGCAGACTTTATAAGACTTATATAAAGTTTGTTAAATTTTCTGGCTAATAGAGCTGAGACAGTTAATCGGTTTAATCGTGACGATTATTGAAATAATTGTCAACTAGTTTAGGAATCAATTAATTGTTGTCTGGATTATGCAAACTCAAAAGATGAAAGAACACACTCAGAGCAGTACTTGACACAAAGCTGTATAATAAAATACACATTTTGCAACTTTTCAGGAGGAAGAGTTTTAGCTTCACCTGGTTCAAATTCTGTACAAAAATCTCCTATTAAGCCTATTTAAAAAGTCGTGTGATCTGTTAGGGAAGTGAAATTAGCTGAAACTTTATGGTGCAACAGACAATGATGGCGTTTACTTGCGTAATCCCAATCGAACGCCTGTTGTTCATTTGTTGAGTGAAGGAAAACAAAAAACGTTAAAGTGGCAGATTTAAGCACTGTGCTTCCTGACCAGGAAGCACAGTGTCCTGACCAGGACACTGTGCTTCCTGGTCAGAACAGGAAGCACAGTGTCCTGTCTTCGGAACAGGCCGCTACCGAGGGTCACGGTGTCTTTTCCTACGATCCCAAGACGGCAGTGAACATGTGTGAGTCACGTGTTGAATATCTCCCCTGAAGATTAATGTGTGCAGGGGGGAGCTCTTCCCTCTCTGGCATGTTCTACTGTCAGACTTTCCAAAGTTTCAACTCTGTTCCTCTTAGCTTTCTGCTCCTCCTCTGTTTTTACTCTTAATCTCCCTTCCAGGACTTTGTGGCTCCTGCTGACTCACTATTAAATGCCACCAAGCAGCAGATACCTCAAAATGCAAACGTGTGACGGGCGTGTTTGCAGAAAACCAGTCATTAGTCAGGTGAAATTGACCAGAAAGAACAACATGGAGTTAATGAGTCTGAGGGGAGCTGGGTATATGTTCTTTGTGGCAGAGAAGAAGTCTGGCCTTCTGGGAATCAGAAGAAAAACATCCTGATTCACTTCTAGGTAGAAAGAGCTCGCAAACCCTTTTTTATTCCTATCTCTGCTTATCAATCAGGATATGTGGGGAATGCAGAAAAACCCTTTTTATCCATACAGATGTAGTTTTACTGTCCAAAAAATTAAGAAAACCATTGTAAATAATTTAGGTAAAGTAAATATCTGATCTTAAAAATGTGCTGTATGGTTTTTGGTTTGGTTTTTTTGCATTTGATTTTAGTATCGGAGTAAAGGCCCCAATTAAAAATTACTTCTAACCTGAGCAACATTCACAAAGTGACTCACTGGTTTACAGCTTTATTACATTGTTACATTGATAAACCATTTAACCGTCATTGGTGTGGTGTGCGTGCATTAGGGCTGTATAATAATAGCGATATCATGATATATATCGATATTTTCTTAGAAAAAAATCGATATTCATCTGCAAGTATCGTAACATCCAACTGTCACCTTTCTCACTCATTGCTTGCTTTGCACCAGGTCATCAGGCTTAGAGTGATTCCTTCAGATGTTCAGGTTAAAAAGGTATCAAACTATTCAGACCAGGTACTTGGTTCACTTTATTTACTTTACAAATGCATGTCAGCTACAGTTTGTACTGTTTTAATTAAAATAAACAAGTTTTCTCACCACTTCTTTGATTCATTTTGTCCAGCAGTCGACTTTAAGTCTGTGTCCAACCAGAGCCAGGTATTGTGTAGCTGGTGCTTTTAATCAGTTTTCAGTTAAATTAATTCAATCCAACTTTATAACAGTTACAAAATATCACCAAATTCACTCTGTCCCTCTAAAATCATTCAGAAAATCGCAAAAGTGTATAGAATTGTATCGTTTACTGAATATTGCAATATATATTGTATCGTGGGCAGAATATCGTGTATCGTATTGTGAGATTATTGTATCACTACAGCCCTACTGTGTGTGTGTGTGTGTGTATATATATATATATATACAGTGTATATATATATATATATATATATATATATATATATATATATATATATTTCAGCTAAGGGTGTGTCTGCATTTCATTGATAAGGCTTCTTTATCATCTATGTACGCACACCTCAAATATAACATTGCTTAAGTGGACAAAATTACTCTTATCGGAAAAGGTGAACATGAAGCTGAGCTATGTCTTCATGTTTATTTTAGTGAGAGTAGAAAAAGAAATCTTCCCTTTGCTGGACTGAAAAAAAAAGAAAAGGTATTTACACTTCCATTTTTCCAGGAAGTGATTAGCAGAACTATTTTGTTTAGTTGGATCTGGATCCCAGAGTGAAAGGTGATGCGCTGTGCAAACACACCGATGGCTCTTTGTAGAAGCTTCTCCTAGGTGCCTCAGGTGTTGTTTCTTTGAAATCAGTTCTGAGAACAACTGCAGAGGCTTTCTGCTGAAGTATGACTACAACTGCGATGCAGGGAATAAATAACTGGGCGTGCTAGATGAGCAGCCAACCTGGGCGCCTCCAAGAGGGGACGGTACCGTCGGCCCGACATCCAGACACTTTTATACGGAGTGAAATTTGACTCCAGAGCCTTTGCCCTTCTGGCCAGTCGGAGGCTGAATAGCTGAGGTTTGGTCACATGTTGCATGTGCAGATCTCTGAGGGGGTTTGATGTGGTAAATGTAAAAATTTCCCAAGAACATGGGTTGTTTCAGTCTTTAAATGTTTTCTGATGATTAGCAGAAGCTCCTCATGAGCTGATGTCTCCAGACATCCTGTGCCACCTGCCACCAAACCTCACCACTGCGGCTTTCAGTGAGGACAGAACTCTGTGCAGCTGAAACGTTCCTCAGAAAAGAAGTGGTTTTAGTTTGTGTTTTGTGGTCTGTCAACCAATTTGAACACCTCCAGCTCCAACTAAAAATCAACCGAAACGGCTGTGACCAAAACAAGAAACCTACTTTTGAGTTCCACCTTTGATTTGAGATTCACCAATCAGAAATGTAAGGACGATCTTTGATCTGCTGATACCAATTTTAGCTAGTTCTGATTTTGTTATGTAAAGTAAAGACGATATGTTGTCAAGTGGACTTCATGAGCAGCTGTTGGCATCTTTTCCAAGCCATTTAGCGTGAGTAGAGTCTGATTCTGTGTGCTCTTTGCAGCTGACTGAAAGAAGTCCTAATGCATGTCGCAAACTCAACACTAGCAGATGCAAAACAGCCCATAAACCACAGAAACTGGGAAGTACATTTCATCAGAAGGGGCATTATTCTAAGAGCAGACAGGAACTGGGCTGATCCAGAGGAATTTTTGGTCTGTTTTATTATTATTATTATTATTATTTTTTAAATAGGTTTTGTATCAAACTGCATTCTCATTTTTTATTTCTGTCTCATTGAATTTCCTCACTTTCTTTCCTCCTTCAGAGCTACAACAACAGAAGGTGCTTTTCCCCCCCGTTACCTTTGTTCACAATAAAGTAATATGTGTTGAATGGAGGTTTGGATGATTTCAGCTGCTTCCACTGCTGTGCTTATCACGGTTTTCCACCTGATTTCTTTTTGGTTTTTCCATGGAGCACTGCTGTCTCTGTGTGTGTGTGTGTGTGTGTGTGTGTGTGTGTGTGTGTGTGTGTGTGTGTGTGTGTGTGTGTGTGTGTGTGTGTGTGTGTGTGTGTGTGTGTGTGTGTGTGTGTGTGTGTGTGTGTGTGTGTGTGTGTGTGTGTGTGTGTGTGTGTGTGTGTGTGTGTGTGTGTGTTACGTCTGTTTGTTTGTTTGTACACCAGTTCTGATTAATGACTGCATATTTATCACCGGCGGCCCCGGCTGCCCAGCTGTGAGACTAAATTCACACTTTTCGGTTGTTGAGCTTTTCCTGTTTGTGATTGGCAGGCGGTGGCTGCGTCTGCCAATTTTATTGGTCGATTATCTAATAATCCATTGCATTTTTGGAGTATTTTTGGAATAGGTTTCAAATTTCTAAAATATATGCGCAGGCATCAAAACAGTCATTCTTTTAAAAAGGCTTGCTTTTACGCTCCAAAGTAAAAACCTGAATGTTTTATATGTTGGTTTATATTTAGGATCCAAATTTCTTCAAATGTGGATATTTAAAAATAAAGCCATTGTATTCTCTACAAAATAAAAGGTTTAATCTTTCATAGGTTAGACAATTGATCAACTTTGGTCCTACTCTTCCAGTCCAGATGTCTTCAGTGATTTTTAATGGCATTACAAAATAAAAATCATGTTTTTGAAAGGTTTAAAAGTGGTTGCAGGATTTCTTTTTGAACTGTGTACATTCCCGTTACATTTTATTTCTGTTCTTTTAAAATTCTTCATTTTGTTACACACGCAGTGTAATTATGTGACACAAAATAGTCCAAAGCCTTTCAGGGAAGGCAAAACAAGTCCAACAGGTTTATGGTCGAGGCAAACTTCACCAGATCTCCTGGTCTGCTTTCCATTGTGACGCTCATTAACATGATTAATTGGCACTTTGGCAATCATTTTCTCGTGAGCTATCATCCGAGAAAATGTCTATATGTTTAAGCTCTGGAGGTTTTGGCGTGAATCCAGTCTAATGTCGTCCGTCTGCCCTGTTTCAGTCTGTCCAGGAAGAGGATGACAGAGGAGAGGAGAGGGATCGGAGTGAGGATGAGCGAAGCAACGACGAAGGCTTTATGGCAAGAACTCCGTTGCTGCAAGCTCACCACGCCATGGAAAAGATGGAGGAGTTTGTACATAAGGTAAAAATATATATATATTTATTTTTACACCTTTAATTCTGTTAGCGTTCACATGTTTAGGGTGGCTGTACTTTGGCTCGTATTTCTCACTAAGCTCCAACCAGGTGTTTGTTTTACTGAGACACTCAATAAAATCCACACAGTAAAAAGAAAAACTGCTACTAATAAAACCATAAAAAATATGACAGGCTTGTGCCCTTAAGTAAACTACAGCCGTGGTGTCCAAGGAATAAAGACAAGACAGGTTCTAACAAGCCATTTTTGGACTTGGGCCAAAATGGAAAATAAACCTATACAGTTGTTACTCGTAGTTATTGTATTAATGGGTGGGAGAAGCAATCTCTACCTGCTATTATTGACGACTTGTAGTTGGATTTGTATTGAGCACCCTGTTTTAATATTAACCTAGTCAGTAGCACTTTTTGTGCTCGATTCCCCTTAAATGTGCGCAGCAGAGGCCTGCAGTTCTGCTTCGTTACGCTGCTCAGAACCTTCTGTCATCTGATCACCTGACTGGACCTCTTAATTACTTAGACAACTTTGAAAATAGATTTGAGCTCAGCCATCAAAAATGCACCACTGTGAATAATTTACCAACCAGTTTAAAATCATACTTGACTTGTACGTGCATTGCAATAGTTTGTAAAGTAATAAGGCAAGCACACACTAAGATTATCCTGTATAGACAGGCCCCTGCCATTGATAGATTAGATGATGTTGCTGGAGTGTGTAGATTTACACACTCTGTCTTCTAAAATCACAGCCAGCAGTTTGAAAATGACGGCAATAAATCTTTCAGACGCTTCTCCCCTCTCACTGTCTGCCATGTTTACTATGTCAGACTTCACTTAATTTATTTACATCAGGCCGCACCGAATCTGATAATGTGACGTTGAAATCTTCGCTGGACACTCTGTAGATATTACAGCTGTAATTTCCTGTGCCACAAAAACGCGTTCCTAATTTCCGCCGTTTATTAAGCAACCAACCGCTCCTGATAGAGAACGTCTTGTACCTTAGGCTTTTTACTGGCTCTTGGTGCCTTTGGGCAAAAACCGATTTAAGGTTCTTTTCTGTTTCGCTTACCAAACAGATGTGGGAGGGTCGGTGGCGCGTCATCCCTCACGACGTGCTCCCGGATTGGCTGAAAGACAACGACTTCCTGCTACACGGCCACAGACCACCGATGCCTTCATTTCGCGCCTGCTTCAAGAGCATCTTCAGAATCCACACAGAGACGGGGAACATTTGGACACACCTGCTAGGTACGCGGCGGCTCACACTCTCATCCCAACCTCCCTCTGTGAACCGAACACAAACGTTTTGTTTCCAGAGAATGCGTTAAAGAACAATGCTCTTGCAGCACAAAGGGTAATTAGGACTGAAATAGAAACTTTCATTTCCTCCTTTAATCTTCATATTTAGCCAGATTGTACTGTAATCTGTTAGCTAACAGAATTACTGTTTAAGATGCCTAAGAAGCAGTTTCAGTGTCTTGCATGAGAAGTGTTGAAAGTATGATTGATTGAATGCCAAGGACTCAGACTAAGTTGAACATTTAATCTACTAACGGAGATAAGCTGCTCTTATCAGTGCAACTTTTGGCTGAACTCGTTCGTTTTATGCCAACGTTACAAAACTAGTTTTGGAGCTCTCTTCTGCCATCTAGTGGTGTGATAAACCCTCTACATCAGGGGAGCCCCAGACCTACAGTTAAGGATATTTCCAGCCAAATGCATTTATTGCAAAAACAATTAAAAAAACTGCAAACAATAATGTATAAATGTTCTCCCTTTTATTATGACTCATTCCTCTTATTCTCACTCTTACCGTCACTATTCTTCTCTCCTCCTTTCTGCAGGCTGCTTGTTCTTCCTCTGCCTGGGTCTCATGTACATGTTCAGACCCAACATGTCTTTTGTGGCTCCACTGCAAGAGAAGGTAGTAATTGGGATGTTTTTCCTCGGAGCCATCCTCTGCCTCTCCTTCTCCTGGCTCTTCCACACAGTCTACTGTCACTCGGAGGGCGTGTCCAGAATCTTTTCCAAGTAAGACACAGAACTGTGTTTTTTTTTTTCTTTTTTTTGTTTTTTTTTGTGACGGTGGAAGTATAGGAAGTGAAAGACTCTTACTAACTGAATTATGTTATGCTCAGATTGGACTACAGTGGGATTGCCTTTCTGATCATGGGCTCCTTCGTCCCCTGGTTGTACTATTCTTTCTACTGCTCGCCTCAGCCCTGCTTCATCTACCTGATAATTGTGTGTGTCCTGGGTCTGGCTGCCATCACAGTTTCACAATGTGACTTTTTCGCCACGCCGCAGTACAGAGCAGTCAGAGCAGGTAAAGCTCAAGCTTCACTTTGGCATTTCACAAATGAACAAACGCCAGTTGCCAGCCCTCGTATGCTGTTTCGTGTTTTTCTCTGGGACCTACTGAATTCTCCTGTCTGGTCCTAGGAGTGTTTGTAGGTTTGGGTCTGAGCGGCGTGGTTCCCACCCTTCACTTTGTCATCAGCGAGGGTCTGATCAAAGCCACCACCATCGGTCAGATGGGCTGGCTGTTTCTCATGGCGACGCTCTACATCACCGGCGCCTGTTTGTACGCCGCTCGCATCCCAGAGAGGTTCTTCCCTGGCAAGTGTGACATCTGGGTGAGTGTCGAGCAAACGCACGTGATAAGTATGTGCAACTTATGTTGCGGTTACGTCTCCCCGCTCACTGCTGCGGCTGTGTGCGTTCCTCTTTTTGTCACAGTTCCACTCCCACCAGCTGTTCCACATCCTGGTAGTCGCCGGGGCTTTCGTCCATTTCCACGGCGTCTCTAACTTGCAGGAGTTTCGGTACACTGCAGGGGGCGGCTGCACTGAGGATGGCAGGCTTTAACACACACACACAAACACTCTGACTCACTCATCCACTGACAGTATACGAGACGGCACTGGCTCACGTAATATGCACAGACCCCAACTCGCTCTTCAGACTGAACCGTACACAGATCTCATCGCTGCAACCGAAGACCACAGTGGCTTGTCCCCCCCGATCCCCAGGGGGCGCTGTTAATCCGACAGACATCAAAATGGGCTTGCTCTCATTTCGTCTCAGTTTTTCCACTTTCTGTGTCCAACACTTCTTCTACGGCAGCCTGTTTGTGTCAAGCAGGTCGGGACGGATCGGGAGGTTTGAAGCTCCTCTTTGTGTCGATCTGATTCTTGGATTAATGAACCAACTTCACAAGCATTTTGGGTGATGGTTTTTTTTTCTCCCCCCCCCCTCTCCATTGGTGAATGCTGTTTTTCTGAGTCACTTTTCTGATGAGGATTGAAAACATTTGAGTGAAAAAGGCCTTCAGAGTTCTTCCTTTATTAAGCTTTGTAAGTTAGGATGGATGGGACAAAAAAGGTTCATAGTCTCTTTTAATTAAAAAAAAATGTAAATAAGATTTCTAAATGTTTGGTTATAGATTTGTATGAAATTTATTTTAAGAAAAATACAAAAAACATGTTATAAAATATGAATGAATCAATATGTTACCTGATAATTAAAGTGGAGTAAGGGTGTCCACCCATAACGGTGGCAGGGAAACAAATATGGCGGTGGTGGGATTTCTTTCTCACAGCTTTAGATTGTTTTTAAGTGATGGAGATCTGTAGGAACATTGACAAAATATTAGCAGTTGATATTTTGTCGCAGTTGTTTAAGGGTCACAACTCTGGTTAAATAGATATTGACAAGAAGACCACTGGATTTCTGACTGAGCCTTGAGTACTGGTCCAAAATCTTGAAACAGACATAAAAGCATAACAACACGAAACAAAAACCCATCTTTATATGTAGCGGCTTTAATTCATCCTTATACTGTTAAATTATCTATATAAAGGTAAATCTTACTTCTGTTCTACCCATATAAAATTATTTTTTCTACACCTTCCTCTAAATGATTTATTAAAACATATTAAGCCTACCCAAGATATTTTTATAAGCAATGCCTCGATCATATCTATTATTTTTTATAATTGTGATCAAACTGCAGTCTCCTTAAAAACACATGCAGTTTGTTTTAATCCTCATCCTGAGTTGCTCTCCTTAAGGATGAGGATAATTTCTTCTTGAAAGTGTTTTGTTTATTTAGACATTTTTCTTTTCTTTTGCGTTTTATGTATCCACTTGAATGCAGGCTTTAATTTCAGGTTATTTATTTTCTTTGTTAGATCATAATAAACACTCGGTGACCAAAGATAAAGTCACTTATAAACAGTTATGTTTAATCTGATGTTATCTTTAAAAAAAAGTTCCTGCTTCTTTAAAGGGCTCGTGGTTAGTCTCAGATGTTGAGACGACACTTGGTGATTGATAAAAGGTGAACTTTTTCTATTCAAGTTTTCAGGTAATACCAAATTTTTACATTTGCATAATAAAATAATCTTTTTTCAGCTTTTTTTCTCTCTGAATTATGTTTCAATTGCTGTTTGAAATTTAGGTTTGCAAGTTCTTAATCAGCAAGTTGAGTGATCTGCTTTCTCTTCTTTGCATCACATATTTTATAAAATAAGAAATAGATCTTGCTTTGTTCTGTTGTTTTTCTTTCATTTTCTATTTGTTTTATCAATCTTAATTTATTTCTCTCCCAGAGAGCATATTGTCTGTTGAAGCACATATTCCATTCTGATGGGAGTGTTTGATTTGCTATAGACCTTTATACCTGCTGTTTTGTTCTAATAAAAAGATTTTTTGGACTGAGTTTGTCTAACTAGTTTTTGCTCTGTGAGAGAAAAGTATGGAGTTTGCTTAAATGCGTTTTGCAGGTCCGGAGAAGTATGAAGAAAGGAAATAGAGTATGAAAATTATGTTTTTTCCAGATGTTCTGTCTCATTGTGTAAATATTTCATCTGTCCATCTGGTGTTTTGTTGATCCATTGGTCTAACCATTCACTTAATCTGCATGTTATTTCAGAAAAAAAAAACAAAAGTGTAGTTTATAAAATGTTGCTTTTTCACGAATACAGGCGGCACGTTACAAAACAACCCCATATCTGTGAGGTGGAAATGTAGAGCGCCCCCTCTTGGTCAAAAATGGAAAAACACTGGACGAGCCATAAGGGCGCTAGACTTTGTGCATTAGGGGACAATTAATTTCACCTGCTGGAGGCAGAACTTGGTTTTAGTTCTTCGTTGGTTGTCTCCCAGCACATTCCTGTCACGTAAGTCTTGTTTTCGATGTCGTTTTTATGCAATTGATGTTGCTATGTTTTAGTAGAAAAGGGACTACAGTATAAGTTGTGGCATAATCAATACAGTTATAGTAAAATTCACCCTAATTGGGTGAATGTGATCGACTGAATCGTAAACTCTGAAAGCACCAAGTTAAGTAAAAACGGATTTAGTCATTTGTATAATATAATCCTTGGGTGACATTGTGGTCCACATTACATACAAGTTGGTGGCGGCGACGTAACGGTGGTAAAGCAAAAAATTTTGATGTCGAGCAAAATTGGGGCGGCTGGTGACGTCATCGGCCAAAATTATAACTTTTAATATATCATAAGTCATTATTTTTGTCAAAACACTTTATATCGGCTATCTTAGGGACTTTGTGTCCTTGCATAACCTTTTGAGATATAAAAGTGCGGCTGACTCCCAGTTCTTGTTTCAAAATAAATACACACTGTTTTGTTCAATTTGCAGGGAAATTAAACGTAAAACTAATAGTTTGTCCTCATGATTAGTTTCAAGATTCATCTTCTAAGCTGTATGTGCAAAGTCGGACAGTTTTGTTTATAGTTTCTCAGTTTAAGAAATTAACGTGTTTACAGTTATCTGGATCTACCATAATAGTCCAATATTCTTTATCTTTTCAATCTGTGCAGATCTTCAGTTAAGTTCAAATGACTGTTTATTTTTACTCTTTCTAAAATTAGAGCTAAACAAAACGGGTTTAGTGATTCTTGAAAGTAGGGACAAAATGGGTTAATTTTCCCATAATTTTTTTTTTTGTTATTCCTCAAATTTATGTATACAAATATGTCAAATAACGTTTTGGAAATGTAGAGATGCTGAGGTACAGGCTCCCAGTTGCAACATTTTTAAAAAAAATTGCATTTTCAATCTACCTGACCTAGAACGTTGTCCTCACCATCTGACAAAAATACATCAAAAATAATTTTTAATTACCCTATTTGTGATATTTTACTTACTTTACAGACAAAAGCTTCTCAAGAAACAAAATAAATATTATTTAAAGGAAAAAACAAAAAGTCCATCTGACTGAGTTGACACTGCATGATGGAGTTGACACAAAACTGAAGGTGGTGACAAACTAGTGAGTAAAATGAAAAACTTGCTACATGTGAAGTAATGCAATTTATGTAAAATACATTAAAATGATTTAACTGCACATTTAAATGAGATTTGACGACAATTTCACTGAAAGAGTCAGAAAAACTCTGATGGAGTTGACAAAAAGCCAAACTACCTCAATTTATTTGATGTTAATCTGAAGGAGGCCATATTGTAGCTCATCGGGTTCTTAAAATCTTTACAATTTACCAAAATTAAGCTTTTATTTCACAAAATGTCAAAGTTTTGTAAATTGTCAGTTATGATGTTGACACATCATGGTTGTAACAAAAAACTTAGGAATAAAAAGAAGAAAAATCTAAAGAATAACTTAAGCTAACCAGAGCTAACTAACCCTCTTAGCAAAGGAAGAGACAGGAAGTGGTCATGGGGTCCTCAGAAGTTCTGGCGCCCCCTGATTTTTTTTTTTTTTTTTTTTTTTTACATTCTTTTCATTTCTGACGGTGTTGACAAAAACTAAGGACAAATTTCAATGGAGTTGGAAAATATATAGAAATGATTTTTAATTCAATTTATTGATACCTTTATAATTATTTATATGACTACTTATACTTTATTGTCATGATATATAATTTTAATATATTTTTAAATTGTTTTAAACTATTATGTATTGAGTTCTGCTCCTGGACAAAGGCTTTTACAGGCATCATCCACCGACTACAATGCTTAAAAAATATATTCCTATATATACCTGGAAAATATACATCGTTGTGCTCACATGACCCAGGTTAGTCAGATATTTGAAAAAATATATATTTTGTGTATATTTTATTCAAATTTTGTGCTTTATCCATAGGACCTGTTTTGTCCCTAATCTCAAGAATCACTGACCTGCTGAGCTGCTCGTCCTTTGAATAAGAAACGTTTCCCTTCAGACATGTAGGTTTCATTTCTCTGCAATTGTTGGACAATCAGATTCTTCCCTCTTCCTCTCCAGGGAAAAGAAACGACACAAACAGCTGCTTTTCATTTGTTGGGCAGTCTGAATATTATTATTTTGTTTTCTCAACAGGAACCGTGGACAAAGAAGAGGCTTCTTCATATCTCAAACAGTTTTACATTGAAATCTGTGAAGGTATTTTCAAATTGTTAAATATATATGTTGCAGCATAAAAAAGCACAAAGTGTTGGGTATTTTATGGACAGGTAACAGTTAACCTGTTAACAGGTTAACTTATGCTGTCAATTGTTATAAGTTAATGAATGAAATAATTTATCTCAATAGGTGGAATATAAACTCAATCACCTTATGAGCATTTATGACACCTCATGGAGAACCGGGTATAGACAGTGGATGGATGGACAGAATTCCTAATTTTCTAACATGAAATAAAAAAAATATTTTAAAAAATCAGACACCTTACTGATAGGCTTCTATTAAGGACAGTTAATGATGTGATTGCTTGAGAAAATCAGACCCAATCATTCAGAATTTATATACCTAGTGTTTTTTAATACAATAATTGTTTATTGTTCCAGAAATATAAAGAAAAGTGTTTAAAACAAAAATTTCAGTATGTATTTATATAGTTTTATATAAATATAAAAGATTATAATAGATAAATATTTTGTTTTATAATATATATATATATATATATATATATATATAATAATTTTTATCATCAACCTCTCTTTCTCTTAAGAGAGAAAGGATAATTATTTATATGGGTGCTGTTTCCTAACATTACCTGCAAAAGAAAATGATTAGTGACCAAATGATCGCAGAGGGTTTACATTCAAAGACTGTTTCAGCGGGTCATTGACGTCAATCTGTGACGTGTGGTTCGGGCTTTGAGTTCGACACAGGAGGGTTACGTGGTCACCAAAGACCAGCTGAGCCAATCAGGTGCAGGCATTATGTACAGTATTTGAATATAAGCCCTTTTCCTTTTTCGTCTTAAGTGGTAATTATTTCTCTAAGTGAAGCATCTCAAAGAAAAAAAGTCATAAACAACTTATATTTTATTTAAGTATGCAGCTTACATAATGCAAGTACACTTTATGTAAACTGGTAGAATATTTGAGGTTGCGTATTTACATATATTGACACAAAAAAGAAAAGAGAAAGTGACCAAATTATCACAGAGGACCTAAAAAAAATACTGTGATGTAGATTAAATACCTATTTCTAAGTATCTACATCATATATCTATATCACATGTCATGATGTGACTATTAAATCTTAGTCACATGATACAGATTGTGTCAGTAAAAGCATTGACCTGCTGAGCCAATCAGTTGCAGGTAACTGCACAGTTGTAATTACACACTGTAAATTAATGCCACCTCACTAAGTATTTTTTAATGTAAACGTACACGTTGAAATACCCATATGTATTTATAACTACTATAATTATAGTTTCTTTGAAATCTATCATTTATCATTTATGCATAATATATATGCAACACGTGTTTTTCATATAGATAAATGCATTTACAAACTAGCTCGAAACAAAAAAGTGTTTAGATTCTTCCAACACAGATAAGACGCTGTATGTGTGTTTACAAATAATTAGACTAATTAAAATTAATTAAATTGTTGAAACAAAGTCAGAGTTTTGTACAGAAGTTCCACAATTTTTGACTAGTTTGGTTGTAAGATATTCTCAGCCTCCGATTTAAAGGAAGACTGTTATATTTTAATATGTATTTTTGGAGATCTGATGGATGTTGAGACCTTGTAAGGAAAACGTATTAAAGAGAAATGTTCCACTATTGGATATAAGGCATAGTAGGAACTATAAAAAATATTCATTTGAGTAAAAGAAAAGTACATCTCAAGCATGTTAGGATGAACATTCCACAGGAGTGATAGTAAGAGTTTCAAACCCACTTAGAAAAAAAAAGAAAGGGTAGAGCTTTGGTCTGTGAACAGTGGAGAATCCAACAACAGAGTAAAGAAAAGCTTGCAGTCCTGTTTTTGTCTCAGTGAAGCAACATCCTGTGATGGAATGCATCAGCTCCCTGGTCTCTGTGTTGTAGAAGGAGACTTCTCCCCTCTCGTAATCAACAAACACACCAATTCTCCTGAAGTTCGTTGGACACAGCGAGCCTCGAAATACCCAGGCTCCATGCTCAGGTGTGAGTGGAAACAGCTCATCCCTTTTAATGGACTCTTTGACCACTCCCAAGGCCCAGGATCTGCTCAGGTTGACGTCAACTTCGTAGTAGAACCGACCTGAAGAAAAACCTTCATTTCCCAGAACAGCATAGTAATGTCTGAATCGCCCGTCCGAACGATGGAAGAAGTGCCATCTTGGTCTATAGCTCAGTGTCTTCCCATCTGCAGTTACAGTGAGGTGTGGGTGGGCGGTGGAGGAGTTCAGAGTCACATCGACTGCATTGCATTGCTGGATCATCATCAGCTTGTCCTTCGGCGGACGCCACACATCTGGGGTAGAAGGTCTCATGTTTTCAGCTCCACAGCAATCAGATGAACTGATCTTCTGAATCAGCATGTCTATCTCACTATTGATGCTCTTTTTTATTTGGCCTACTGACTGTTTCACCAACCCTGCATAGGTGTGCTGTTCAGTAAATGGGTCTAACAGAACGGTGTTCGCAGGTGTAAGATTGGGTGGACAGTTCTGCAGCAGGTAGAGGTAGTCTTCTGACTTTATCAGTTGCTCAATTTCAGATCTCCTTTTCCTCAAATCAGAAAGGTCTTGCTCCAGCAGAGTGATCCGACCTTCAGTTTGATTCTCTGATTCTTTCTGCTTCTGTTCAATTGCTCTAACCAGTTCATCCTGCTTTTGTTGTAAAGAAAGCACCAGGGCTGACAAAACTTCTGCAATCTGTTCACTGTCGTTGACGGATTTTTTCCTGCCCTTCTGAACTGAATCTTTGAGTTTTTTAATGCTTTGAGATTTGGAGTTCTCCTTCTTTTTCATCTCTAAGGTCACGTTCTCGTACATGCCTCTCCTGTCTTTGAAGGCGCGCTCCAGTGGAACAGCCTCGTGGCCCGTGTGGTCGTCGTTCAAACACATCATGCAAACACACTGCCCGTCTGTGCGGCAGCAGAGCTCCAGCATCTTGTCGTGCTTCTTGCACACCCTGTCCTCCAGGTTGGACACGGGATTGATCAGCTTGTGCTTCTTCAGGCTCTTGTGGGATTCCAGATGTGGCTCACAATATGAGGCCAAACACACCAGGCACGTCTTGTGGGCTTTGAGCTTCGGTTCGGCGCAGACGTCACATGGAACCTCTCCTGGTTGGGCTACGATCTTAGGACCACTCTGTACTCTCGTGTGGTTGAAATGCTCCACCACGTCTCTGAACTCTGAATTAACCTGGAGTTTTGGTTTATTGCCCAACTTCTTTTTGCAGAGGGGACACTGTGCAGGTCTACTGTCCTGACTGTTCCAGTACTGGGTGATGCAGCCCTTGCAGAAGTTGTGTCCACATGGAGTGGAGACGGGCTCTTTGAACTCACTGAGGCAGATTGAGCACAGGACCTGTTCTTCATACAGGATGCTGCAAGCTGAGGCCATGTCTGAAAAGGATCATTGATCAATTGAGTTTGACATTGAAAATTCACACCAGAGGAGTGAATTTAAAGGTAATAAAAAAGATGGCAACCTGCGAATTAATGCATGTTTATGCCATTAAAATGAAAGATTATACTACAAGTTGAGATCACTGGGGGAAAAAATCTGAAGAGCAAAAAAAAAAACAAAAACACTTTTGTTCTTTTGCCAAGGGTAGAGCAAAAGAACAAGAAATAAGTGTTGATCATTAAAACTGCCAATCGTACAAATCAAATTTTAATCAGCTATTTTTTAAAAATCACTTGAGTGTTTGGTATTGTAGCTAAATAACAACAAGAAACATTTATTAAAGTTTCTTGGTGACAGATGGACCTTGTTGTTGACAGTAAGAGGTGGAGCCAATGGTAATACATGAAAGAACCAGTTTGAACAACATGATTTGAATTCTTCAGTTTGTGGGGAGTGGATATGAAAACACAAATGCACCAACAACTTCCTGGTTATCTGACTAGTTTATAGATGGCGATTTTAGAAGAAATCCAAGTGGACCTGTCTGTATATCAAGCAGGTATCGCAAGCAACATGTACTTCATCTAACTGAATATGTTCACATTCTAAAGAGGGAACATTTCTACAGAAACCGATGATCCTGTGTAATCAACAGTTGCTACTTATGAAGAGCTGCAGGAAGTCTGTTGACAATTGAATGATGACTAATTTTCTGTGAACTTGTTTGTTGTACAGATGTTAAAACATACACTCACTTTGCCAATTTGTATGCCAAGGTCCTTCATTAATTCGTACATGCTAACATGCTTCATTAATAATTTTTTACTGATTTGAAATGCATTAACTGTAACACTGTACAGTACAAGTATATGTTTTCTGCAGTACATACAGTTGGTGTATAACATGTTGTTTTATATTAGGATTTCCATATTCAGTTTAAGGGCAGAGTAGGTCTGACCTCCTAGCAGCATCACTAGAAATAATAAACTGTCTTACTAAACTCGAATAAACATTTAAAGTAGTGTGGAATTTACCTGCGTCGTTGTCTCTGCCTGATTTCAGTCTTGCTTAGGCACGCAGTTTTTTTTTTATCTATGTGGCAGGAAGAAGGTGGAGGCTGCAACTATTGGCAGGGTGACTGCAAGTGAGCCGCTCAGTATAAAAGCTGAGGTGAGCTGCGGACTGACACTTGTTGTTTACTGCGTTTCCGTGTTGAGCTGCCTGTGTGCCGAGTACATGTCAGGATGGCTGCCTGCGCATTTACAACTGCTTGTACTTTGTAGTTATAGAGCTTTTTACCAGCAGAAACGTACTGGTGTATTTACCTCCATGTTTGATTATGGGTGAAATGGTATAACAAGCAGGCCTTTAAAGTCCTGAAACTAAAAATTTCACTTGTACTTTACCAAGTAATGCTTGTCCAATCAAAGGATAACCTATCTTTAATGGGCTTTGTGTTTACATTCAAAGCGGGTCATTGACATCAATCTGTGACAATGATTCGGAGTTGATGCAAGAGGGTCAACTGATGCGTTTTGTCAAATGCATCAGTTTCCATAGAAAAAAATAAAACATTTGTTGGACGACCGTATTTAATTATATAATGTACTTCATATGATGCCATTGTTTTGAATACACAGAAGTGAACAACTTCTGTGAACAACACACTTCTGTGTGTGAACATAAAGGAAGGTTGCAGATGACCTCCCATTCATGGGCGTTGTACAGTATATGAACAGTATTTGAATTTAGGCCCTTTTATTTTTTTCATTGTAATGTTTATATACACTGGTGATTAATTATATTTCTTGCTGAGAGAAAATGTTTATATTTGATGGGTTTTACTCTTTACAAATGTCGACACGAAAAAGAAGAGAAAGTGAATTACTTCCAAAGGCTGTCTGTGAAAAACACTACAGAAAATATAGACATTTATTTCTACATATCTGCAATGCCTTATCATTTAGGAGAAATATTTGCACATATATCCACGTTTCAGGCAGTCTAGTCACACAGGAATCTCACTGCACTTCTCCAATTACTGAAATGAAGCTTTATTTGGCATAAACAGGAATTCATTCATTTGCATTCTAGGAGAACTACTGAAGTGTACAATAAATCTCAGTCACATGACACAGACTGACGTCAGTGAAAGCAATAACTTGATGAGCCAATACCTTCAATTGATGACCTTATTTACATACAGTCTTTAAATGAAAGCCCTTTTCACTAATCATGTTCTCTTTTTTCTTTATTATCAATTTATACTGTCATATATATAAAAACGTTTATAGATATATAGATCTATATAGATACAGATGGAGATATATTATTGGGTGATTGCAGAGTGACTACAATCAGAGACTCGGCAAATGATACTGGTTGGGATTTACCAAGAACACAACAACAAAAAACAGGCTGTAGAAAAGGAGTTGTTGATGCAACTGGAATTAAGAGAGCAGCTCTATTACTGCATTGAATGTTTCCTGCATGAAGAGAGGAGGATGGGATGTGTCTCGAAAGAAATAATCAGCAACAGAATTAGTATATGTGCATTTTTTTTCCTTTTCTTTTTTGGCACAGTTGTCTGTAGAGAAGAGATTTGGAGTCGTCCTGTCTGGATTTCTCTAGTATTAACGCTCAATACAAGAACAAACGCCTATAATTAATTATTTAATTAATTATTGGGCTAATTGATGAATAAACACTGCTGCATAGTGCCTCTCCCTAGCAAATCACCTTCCCTCGAAGTTTATTGCAAAGTTACACAGTAAAATTAGCAATTTGAAAAAAAAAAGTGTCATAAGCTGCTGTAGAGCTGATGTGTGCATTAATGAATGCGCATCATTAGCCATGGGAAATATCCAGTCCGCTGCATGCCAAACGTGCTGACGAAGCAGTTGAGGACTGTTGTGACGAAGACTATGATGGTTGTTACGTTGTTCAAGTAGTCCAGACGCCTTTGCAGAGTAGAGTTGTTCAGATCCCGACGGCCTGTGTCACAAAAAAGCACAAGTGCACAACAAACAAAAAGAAAGTCTGTATCACACTGTTCCTCTTAAATCAAAAACAATAAAAACAACACAGAGAAACAAGCAACTTTATTTCATCATGCTTGCTTTAATACTTGTGGACGTCCATTTATATTTTACTTCTTTGTAAAAACTAAACGGGCACAGCCCAAGTTTTCTTCAAATCACTGGATTTATTCAAGTTTCTGAAGGTGAAAGCTTACAGTCGTCGACCCTTATTTCTCACTGAAACTGAACCTCAATTACATTTTTATAAGCAGTTTTTTAAGTTAAGCACAAATATGGAGTAAAACTGTTTGCTGAAACTCATTAAACAACAGAAAAGACAGAACATTTGTATAAAAGTCTAAAAATCACAGCCCCACAAAAGAAACAGTGAGACAGGCAAAAGTTTAGTTAGATTACAGCTTGAGTCTCTTTACAAAAAGTCCATTTATTTGCCTTAATTTTGTCTCAGATTAAGGTGTTAATTGCATTTGAGTTGAATTCGTCCTCATTGTTGATCTGTGTCAGTAGTGGAGTCTGGCCAGCAGCCAGCGGAAGAAGCCGGTCCTCTTGGAGCCGAAGAAACTAACGAAGAAGTTGGTCACCGTGGTGGCAAAGATGACGCCCGTGGTGACGTTGTTCAGGTAGTCGAGTCGCTTCTGATTGGACACCACATTCAGGTCCCTGCGGGCTACAACATACAAACACACACACACATACACACACGTGCGCACGCAGACACAACAAACAATTTCCCACATTACCATCAAACACACACGCACGCATACGGTTGTTGCTCACAATCTCGCTATTATGCTCTCCACACATTCATACTATTCAGTCATATGCCCCTCCAGCCTCCGTGTTGTCTGATTTATATTTTAACAGAACCCCCCACCCCGCAAAACCTTGGCGTAAATAAGCTCAAACTTGTCTTCAACTGGAAAAATTAAAATTAATCATTTTTCATTATAGACCTATGTCAACTTTCTGGCTTATATCTGTTACCTTTAACTTCTAGGAAGCGTTTTATACAGCATTTTGTTCAACATTATCTGTTAAAGTCTCAGATTTATGAGAGCAGCTTTGATGAGTTTGATGTTTGGTCACTTTACTTTCATTCTTATGTACTGGTTTATTAGGCTGGTACTTTAATTACAATATAAGAATTAAAAAGTGAGCCCACTACTATCTCGCTAAAGTGCATTGTTTTTAAATTCAAGGTTTCTTCTGCGCTAAACTAGCTAACCAGCTACTGCTACCTTCCATCCATCCATTCATAATACATGGATAATGCTACTATTATTAATAATGACTTTACCATACATGTTCAATACCTGTAAAAAGCGAATAGCATGTTAGCATAGCTTAAAAACTAGTTTTGCACTATGCTAAGTTAACCCCATTGGTTGTAGCGACACATTATAAACTATGGGTTTTATTTCAGCCAAACATTTTTTTAAAATGGTTTTTTATTTAGATTATTTTTTAGGTATGTAGCTATTTGTAAGATGAGGACTGGTAACTTGTTTTGCTTCTATGAACTTTAAAGCTGCTGTACGTAACTTTTGAAAAAATGTTATTTTGATTATTTGTTAAAACTACTGTACTCACTATGTTATGACAGTATAACATGAGACAGATAATTTGTGAAAAAACATCAATCTTCTCTGCCTCCCCCATGTAGTTCTGCTGCCATCTGCAGAAATGCACTTCTGGTCAGAAACAACCAATCTGAGTCAGTACTTTGACACGAAACAGGAAAAAGCACCCTGAACATCCCAGATGTTGTTAGTCTGAGTAAATACACAAACAATAGGGGGTTTTATTAAATTTTTCATCGAAAATTTAAATGTAATGTCTATGAATCAGTGTACTTACTGTACATTAGCTAAGGGTGACTCATAAGATAAAGCGATGAAATAGCCACCGGAGGAGGCAGCTGCGCTGTGTGCCAAATGCGGCTTTGATGACGTTTACAAGGAGGGTGAGGAAGATTATGCCCGTGACCAGATTGTTCAGGAAGTTCAGACATCGTCGGTACGAGGGGAGGAGTGTCAGCTCAAAACGAGCTGCGCAGACACACACGTTCACACACGTCAGCAGCAGCACACACGCGACAGACGCACATGCACAGACGGACAACAAAATGGAGACAGTCACACAACTAGTTGGTCCTTTGGCCCAGTCCATTCACACTTGATGGCATAAAAAGCGTGTTATTCGGTGAGTAGGACAGTAAGTTATACCAATTTGTGTGTCCATCAGTCTGAGCAGACGTGTTAGAAATAAAAATCATTTCAGCAAAAACAGAGTCAGAAGTGCATCCTGGCAAATAGGCCGGTGCGCTCCATCCCAAGGACAGAAATAAAGATGTTGGTGATGAAGATGAGGAAGATGGTGAGGGTTGCTTTGTTGTTCAAGCTGTCCAGGCGTTTCTGGTTGGCCTCTTCATTTAAGTCCCGTCGGGCTGCAACACACATTGATCAACGCATACAAAAACTAACAACAAAATGCAGGACAACACTTGGAACACAGACGCGTTGCACCAAAATTTGCTAAAAATAAAACAGATAAGATGCAGCGTGTAGATGAATTAATGTGTTAATATGGTTAGAAAAACACTAAAAAAAGAAATCTGAGATCGAGTAACTTATTTTCCTAATGCTCACCTATTATGATAATCAAAACGCCGGCAACTATCTGAAGAGCCAGGGAGAAGGATATGAGCGTCAGGACAGCAGCATAGTACCTGAGAATCAAAACGTGACAAATGTGTTTGCAAAATGCACTACTGATGCAACGACGAGTGTGGTTTCCTAAGAAACGCCCACAGCGGCATACCTGTATCCTGCTCCTTGTTCAATGACGGTCTTCATGTGCGTGATGTTGGCCAGGAACAGAGCGATGTCCAGCATGCCTTCGGCTGCTGTCTTCTTGGTAGCATACAGGTTCATGTTCAAGTTCGGTGTGGAAACTCCCTGAAACAAACAAGAGAAGATGAGTCATTTATTACTGAAGTAATACTTATAATGTCTTTGGTCGGAGTCCTTTAAATGAGGCAGAAAAACAGAGTGCACAGCAATAAAATTTAAGAAGATGTCATAAAATATGAATGGAACAAATAAAAGGTGCAGACCAGTGGAAAAATAAAATAAAATTTTAACTTTTCCCAACTTCATGAAAAAATCAATACAACCACTAGAGGGCAGCAGAGCACAGAGAGCTGAAATAACACGTGTATGCCGGTGTTTACGTTTCCTTCCGAAGATAATATGCCAAAATTGAAAAAGCGCAGTTGGCAGTTTTCATAATTTTCCAAGTCCAGCAACTATAAACAACAATATTCTAAATATCTTAAAAGCTGCTGGTTTTTTATTTTTTAACACTGACAGAAATCCTTTGGTTTAGGTCAGTGGTGAACAAAAATTCAAATGATTCAAAATCACTCAGTCAAAACTACTTATTGGCCAGATGAAAATGTATAATTTAATTTCAAACTAAAATTACAAAAAAATGTTTTTGACCTGAGCAGCAATGAAGTAGCCCTACAACACTTTTGTTTATTTATTTAAACCAATTAGATCCAGAGCTTAAAAAGTTATTTGCCATTTCCCTACCTAAAAGAAAAGCATCCAGTTTGCAAGTTGTTTAAGGCTGTATGAAATTATTGAGCCTTTTCTCAGCAATAAAATAAGAATTGGGTTGCTGTTTATTCAAAAGCACTTGCTGTATTTAGCTAAGTTTAATAGACTTACTAAAAGCAGATATAGCTGCACAAAATCTGCTTTTGAGTAAAAGCAGCAGGATGGATCTGTTCTGAGAATGCAGAAAGTGTGGATTTTAAAAGCTGAATACTTTGTGTTGTACGTAATATTATCTATTCTAAGAGCATTTCATTTTGTCTGAAACGGTTTGCCGTAGTTAAAAAACAACAAAAGTTTCCATCTCCATCAACTGCCATTGTTGAAATGCTGGCTGGATGGGGAGGGGGGGCAAAACAAAACGAGTGACTTTCTGCACTTCAGTCAAACGTGGTAATGCAAATACCCCCTACCTCCCTCGGAGAATCATTTGATGGGGAAGCTGGAAAGTTTTATATACAGACAGTGCGAAAAGATATCCGCTTGAGTATTTACAAGCAGCTCATTGAGACGACAAGAAAACATAATACACCCTTACATAAGCCTTCGGTTTATGACACGCAGTCCGTGTTGGGGGCAGGAACCCTGCGGATGTGCTGTCCCCTGTTTCCTCTGGGACTGAACTGCAGGTTCATATGACGGGTAGTAAAGACAGAGCTGTAGATCTTAGACCATGACTGGATTATTTGTACCTAAAGTAGAGTCAGTGCAGCGTAAATCGTAAGTGTGTTTTTCTTCTGGCCGTTTAGACAGCTAGAGGAAGGCACGGATCACATACATAAAGATTATCATATACAGACTCGGGACACACTGTACTTTATGACCTCATTGCGCAGTAATGTATGTCTCTGTGCCAAAATAAACTGCGGGGCTGACATTCTGGATGTACTGTAGCTGTTTAACACAGTTAAACCCCCTTGTACTTTTGTCCTGTGTGCTTTTCAGGAAACTGTCATCTCTGCCTTTTCTCTGTTAAATAAGGACAAAATAACCAAACTTTAAATCAAACACAGCAGCTACTACTGTTCTACTGTTCTTCTTCTTCTACTGTTGTCTTTTCCTTTTTGTTTTCATTCCTGCTACCACAAACCAACATACATTTTTAAAAGGAACCCATAACCTGGCGCTCTTGAGGAAACAAACCTCAAATGCAAATGTACGTATATGTGTACGTCATCAAAGCTTCATGGCTTTTTGTCGGGGCAACAAAACATGGAAATCTCTCTGTTTTCACTGTTGTGGTATTGGATGGCATTGAAATTGAATTTAGGGGCTGCCATGTTCCACTTGATGGGGCATACTTTGTTGCAGCTGCTGAGCCAGAGATATGACAACATGTTTTCTTTTGCTGTGCAAAAGGTAGAAGGGAGGCAGCGGTATGCTGAGAAGATTCCTGACTTCATCTGAAGGTTGTGTGATTGCGCAGAAAGGAGATCATGCTCAGTTGGACCTTGTGAGGTAACATCTAACAAACACTTAACTCAAAATGACAGTGGGATCTGATTGGTCCCCCACTACTCTAAGCATTAGTTTGCACCATTTTCAAAAGCAGAATAACTACCCACCACAACAAAGACCGGAGTATAGAACGGTGCTAAAAAATCTCTTTCAACATGACAGCAAACAAACCAAAACTCACTCAGTCCTAAAAGCTTTATTATTTTTAATATATTTGGCCACTTTGAAGGCAGGATCTTTTTTTTTTTTTTTACTGAAAAGACATTCCTTTTACACTCCTTTCTGAAATATTCCAGTACCGGCAAACAAAAAGGGACACGAGCAGCACGCAGGATGTAAACACATGGCTCCTGCCAGCAGAGATCATGTGATGCGGTTTCTTCCTCGCAGTGTTGCAACACCGCAGCTACAACACTACTTTCACTCTTGGCACACTTCCTGCTGCATTAAAGCTGTGATTTTCCACGTGAACTTTGATATCAAATAATTCACTGATATGAATATTTTGGAGTTCTGTGACCGACCAAAACAGGTTTTGAGCTACTAAAAGGTCCGATGCCAAAAGCGAAAAACATAACGTTTGCACGTGTTTAAAGTGTTCTCAGTGGGTAATCTAAAACATATCAACTTGTTTATGGCTTATGCTAAAAGTTTTTAATCTGACTCCCCACACAGCCTGTGCTACAGAACAGGTTTGGTCCAGCCTAGGTAAATCTCCAAGAAACTATTCAGCAGTTCCTAGAATCAGCTCTGTCAAAGCCATATAAATGCAAGTGCCGTGGTTTTTAGTTTTTTCTTTTCTTTTTTTCTTTCTAAAAGTATGAGAGAAACAACTGGGTTTGGAGCAAAGAAGTGAGGAAGGGATTCAAAAAGCCAGCGTTCAACATAGCTATTTTTCAGAAAATGCCATTTATGTATACTGGCTCGCGTCCATCTTTTCCTCGTTTGGGGACGCGTGGTCACACTTTATCAACATCAGCCTTGGGCGTGCTGCCAAAATACACACACATCACAACCAAAACACTGCATTTTTACAAGCCATGTGCGTACACTTAGTGTAAGACTTGCAAGCATGCATTTATCATGCTTAATCTGCACTTATCTTCATCTAGAAAAATGTGCTCATAAATTGGTAGTTCAGCCTTTGTTTCTCTCGAAAGGATGGAGGGAAATAGGTCAATATTTACAGCAGTAATGTTGCTGCAGAAGGTCGGCAAAGGCTTCATCTAAAAAGTACGAGTGCGAATGCTGAATACTTACTCTGGCTGCATCTTAAAATGATCTAAAGGTGATTATTTTCCCTTTGTTTTTTTTTTTTGTACATCGCTTGAGGCACTTGAGCTATTATTTCTTCTCACTCATCAGACGCCATGAGAGATGGAAAAATACTCGGTGGATCACGTCCGCGCAGAATAAAAGCTACTCAGGACTCGCAAAGCCTTTATGGATCAGCACATGCGTCATTACTGACCGTCGAGTTCTCTCACATTTACTTCAGCCTCCCGAATGGAATGTGACCTGGCTTTGAGGGAGGATTTCTATCATGCAAGCTTCTTAAAGAAGCATTTATCATGTCGATCTCCCTGCTGAAAACCATATGATGGAGGAATGCATATGGAGAATCAAAACAAACATTGTTTCAGCTTGTGTTGATCTAAAAAAAAAACAAAACTGCCCTATGGTCATGCTGTAGAACATGTTGATTCTTACAGAAGATAAACTTTAAAGTGGACTACTATTAGAAAGACAACACATTTATAGAAAAGAAAAACAAGCAGAGGCCACAAGGAAAGATTTAGGACCTTTCTGCTGTGAAGCTGCAGTGCTAACCAAGAGGGAGAAGAAGAAGAAATGCAGTTTTTATTGTCCCACAATGGAGACTTTTCTGTACAACAGCAGCAAAGTTGACGGGCAATCAAAGTACTAAATATAAAAAAGAAGTATAAAATAAAAAAGTACTGTACAGTGGGGTTAAAGTAAACAAAATAATTAGCATTTATAATATGACAATTTCATATTTAATACCATGTGAATAATAACATTAAAGAAAAAATACAGATCCGCATTAATATTTTCTAAATGTCACTCAGTTACAATAATTACCCGTCACAAACTCATGATAGTTTTAGCATGAGAATGCTGATTTTTAAAATGAAAATTGTAATTTTATATGCAAGGTAGCCAATAATAAGTGACAACTTTGGGGGATGTTTATTTGTAGCATAACGAATTGAATGGGTCAAAGTTCTGGGCTAATATTGTTCCAGAATGTCTGCCACGATGATGATATTTGGAAATCTTAGTATCAACACTTGACATAAAGTTTGCAAGCCACGAGTTTGGGGCTTCTTGGGTTTGGAAGTATATAGATCAAGCTCCACCTTTGTTCATGAATGGTCAATCAAGTCGGCACCATAAAGATTTTGCAAAGGCAGGATAGGTATAAAGCGTTCCTTACGTACAAAGAAAAATGACAGGTCAATGGTGTAGATTCTTTTTAGATGGTGTTTTTGTGCTCATATTCAAGTGAAAAAAGTTGGAGAAGCTGGTTAAAAAAAACAGACAAAAAACTCAATTGCAAATTAATTCCATCACCTTCCATTCGAGTGTTGGAAATCCAGAGCCCACAAGTAGACAAAACAAAAAAACCCAACCAACCAAAACAACAACACCAAAAACAAAAGCTAGATAGTTACTTTTAGCTAAAATAAACCTATATCAAAGTGTACAAAATTAATAAAATAAATAACACTAAAAAAAGAAACCTGTGACCAAAAATACAATATTTAATTTAATAGAAAACACTCAATTTGCACAACGTTGCTAACCGCCATAAAAATCGGAACAGAAGAATTTGCACAACATCTTCTTGATGATGTCATTACGCCGTCACGTGATTCCCTCCCGGCGCACTTTGATCTGGAAATAGCTTTGTTTTAATATCTGAAAATGTTTGACACTGAAAATTACAAACTAGGACGGATATGACACCTAAGCAGGAATGCTGCGTGTGCACCCACGACGAAACAAATGATGTACAGTCTGTGCTGAAACCAAAAATAAGTTATGTCGAATGTGCGTACGTTTGTGTGCGTGTTGTGCGCTTGCATTTTGGCACGGTCTTTACCGTAGGACTACGTCACAGGCATCCTATACATCCCAATTCAGATAATTGAAATGTACACAGAATTAACATGATGGAATATTGTAACATAATTCTGGTTGCATCTGGTGGCCATTTTTCAGCTCCTATCCTATTGGTTCCACATGTAAATGTCGACTGGGCATTGGCTGAGATGGTTCACACAAATCTTGCTTTTGAATTTGAGAATTGCTCTTGGCATTTACTAACGAGGCGCAGTGTATACAGTGTGGTAACACAGCTAACGAACTGGAGATTGTGGTGATGTTTGACGTAGAGCTCCTAAGTGACAGACAGCAAATCAAGAAGAAGTAACATGAGGAAACTTGAGAAATACCAGAGGCTCAAAGAGGAAATAGAGAGGTTTCAGAAAGCCAAGGTCACAGTGATCATGCTGTCATCGGGTTATGACCCACGGACTGGGAGAGAGGCTCCAGTGGATTCCAGGAACAATGTTGGAGATCTCTTTCCAGTTGGGAATACTCCCAAGTAACAGGTCTCTGGTAGAGAACCGAAGTTTGAAAAGGCAACCACAGACACTGAGGAGTGTGTGGAGTTATATAAATATGTACATGTTTGTGTGTGTAACCGAGAGCTGAAAGTAAACTGCACTTTGACACAGAGAGCTGCTCTTTCCCCGTTTAGTTTCTGAGGTTGCTATTTATATAAAAACTTGCTTTCCCACTCATCCAAAAAGTCCTCGTAAAAACTCTCGTACCTGGACTCGGGACTGTATCACAAAATGTACATGACCTGTACCTGAAGCTCCCTTATACACACCGTCAACATTACGCATACTTATGATATGTACTTGAATGAGGAGTATATAAAAATATTCTGTGGGGCAAAAACACACAGATCCACATGGGAGCACCTCCTGCTCTCTGCATGCTTAGACAGGAAGTGTTCCTCCCCTGGACTCTAGTTGGACAGCGTAACAGCCAATGGGAAGAGAAGCTCGACTAGGAGTGGATCTCTGGTTCTCTGTTGCTCTTTGTGTACTGCATCTTATTTTCACTGTCTCTTTGTCTCAGTGCCAGTATATTTGACTATATTTAATTTTTTTCCCATGTGCTCTTTTTGCCTGAAGGCATCGTCTTTCTCTTTGGTTTTTACGTAATGGCACTTTTTTTAAGGGAGTGGGAGGAAAACAAAAAAGCAGATGACGAGAAACAGACGACAGAGAAAGGAAGAGACGGTTTGAAGGGAAGCAGATAGATACAGCATCAGAGACACGAGTGGGGCTCCTGGAAAAAGTGTCGGAAAGATTCAACACTTGACACGGATCTCTCAGTAAATTCTAACGTTTGCTTTTAATAAAAAGAAATTAGAAAACGTGATTGCTACCGCATATAATTAAACAAAAGCTTACGAGAGGCCATGTGTTTTTGTATCTGTCGTTTTGCATAATTTGGGGATTGTTGAGATGACCTCTAGCCCTCACTTTGATGTTGAAAAAGGCAAGGAAGGGGCCACATTCATTTCGCCACACACATGCAAGCATATACACATGATCTAAGACCACTTTACAAACATGCAGCAGGCTAAGAGCTATTTACCCCTGACCTCTGGTCTGTATAGCTAAAGTATCTCTCTGCTCGCTGCCTTATAATCAGCAAAACTGCCAGCAGAGTTTAAATTTGCTCATGCATTTGAGGAAATGACCCCTGCCTCATCCCTTTTCTTCACCTCAATGAAGTTTTTTTTTTTTGTGAAACTATCAGCGTGACAGAACGTCCAGTTACTTTTTTTATGCTTTAAATGAGTTAAACTAAGAGTGATATGAAAACAAATGTTGGAAAATGCAAAATGTTATTTTTAAATTATTATAATTATTTATTATTAAGAAAACAAAAACAATCCAAACCAATCTAGCCCAATGTGAAATCATTTATTATCCATAAACCAAACGACCCTGGTTGTACTAAATAGCAACAAGCCAGTCCTTCATTTCTATGGAGGAATTTTGTCCCACACTTTTTTGCAGAATTATTGCACTTCAACCCAATTGTAGGGCTTCTGAGCATTTAAAGTCTTTCTATGATCATGCCACAAAATCTGAACTAGATTAGTCTGGACTTTGTTTGGTCAGTTTAAAACCTTGGTTTCTTTTAAACATTGCCTGGTTTCTGCATTTGGGCCCTTAATTTTAAGTTGGTTTGGATAGTTTTTTTTTCCTTTAAAAAAATTTAAATAAACTACATTTTGTGTTTATTTGGGTTGGCTGACATTAAAAAAAGTTATTTCAGAGTAACTAAAAGGCAAAAACAGAACAAATCTCTAAGGATGAAACTATTTTTTCATACCATTGCAATTAATTGTTCTGGTCTTTTTTGAAAGACAGATGCAGATAATCATAAACATAAATATTAGGTGTGTAACCACGACTTATGGAATGAAATCTTGTGGTTTTTTCCCCCCATGATTTGAAGAGAAAGTTTCTCAAAGGGAAGTCTGTCTTGTGAAGTTCTGTTTAGTTGCTGTCAAGATGTCACATTGTCGGGTGATGTTAACTTAGGCTATTATAATCGACTTAAAACATAAAGGCAGATATGTTAAATCTATGATTGAGACTCTTACTTTGAAGTAAGACAGGAAGTAACAGATGAGTTATCCTCATGTTTCCAACATAAACCAGTAACACTGAAAAACCTCCATAACCTTTAAATTGCTTTTTGCCAGCATTGAAAAATCAAACACTACATATAACCAAGTATTTGTGAGCACTTAGAGAATACAGTGATTCCCCAGATTTTTCTGTGGAATGATACTCCAAATTGTTCACAAAGAAAAATCATAGATCAACATTAACTTTTTAAATGACAAAACCGTACACGTAGGTTTAAAAACTCAACAAATCTGGAGTTAAATGTTCTACAATAATTACAGATTCTTTAAAAGGCAGCTTTAAATTTGCAAAGTTTTTATTTTCATTTTACTTTTGGGTATGTGTGAGAAATAAAAACAACAAATAAATCATGAACTTGCCAACCTTCAGTGACCTTTTGTGTCAGACCCCCAGCAATGAGGCAGTCTCACTTAAAGAAACACTGACCCCCCACACGGAGAGAAAACACGGTCCGATTTTTACGGCGACCAGATTCGGGGTAAGAACACAGGGAACCTTCTGCTAACCGGCGCATCGTTTTCTATCTCGGACTTCTGGAGCGTGTTCTCTTTTCCACCCGGGCCTCCATCTGCCATCTGAGAGGAGCAGAGGAAGCTTGGCTCTGATCTGATATCAGCTGATGCCCTTTCCAACTTGGGCCACATGATATGACTGAGTTTCTTATTTCAGTTCCTCACTCTGGAACTGGCTGCTTTCTGCTCTGCAGGACTTCCTTGGGCAGCCCTGTCGTTTACACATTACATAACAACTGCGCCGTTTAATACTGATTTCCTTTAATTTGATCAGTCTCAGAATATCAAGCTTATCAAGATGTAAGCTATGTTACTACTTAGCTCAGTCTTGCTTACATAAAGGTGAACCTTAAAAATAGTGAATTATAACAGTCATAGACTGACTCAGTCCCACAAGTCTTTGCTCTCCAGTGTGAAGCAGCCCCGCCTTGTCACTGCATTTCCATCCAACACTACGACTACGATGTTACATAAGTTGCAGAAACAATGATAATGTAATTTGCTCCTAGAGTGGGTTCATGTTATTTAGAACATTGGGTAGTGATTAACTTAGCCCACTCTGTGCATATGTCTATAAAGGAAGAGGAATTTAATCTGATCTTTTAAAAACGTTTTTGGCCCATTTTAGGAACTACTTTTGACTGCACACACTTTAAACTGGTGCCTTATGTGGAATTCAGTTTTCTTGCCTTTTAAACTTTAAAGCACCTTATTTGTGTTTTATGTTCTCTTTTCTTGGAGTAAAAGTTGATAGTTTGTCATAATTTTACTGCAATTATCAACTTTTGAAGTTTTAATCTTGTGTGTTTGTGTGTGGAAAAAGAGTCCATAAACACCTGGTTCTTCTCCGTCAGTCAAACTGCAGGAGCATGTTATGAAAGAGGCTGACGTATTTTAAATACTGTAATACGATCATAATACCCCTTGACAAATGTTAGACATGCTTGTGTGTGTGTGTGCGTGCATTTAACTGTGTGACACTTCTTGTGGGTTTGTGCCAGGTGGATCTTGATTTCTATCATATGCCAGCAGTGTGTGCACTTGCAGTGTTCTCAGTCCCACAGCTCACTGTCATGGTAACTTTACAAACATGATCATAAACAAACGTTTTCAGTGTCACTCCGATGATTTTTTTTTTTTAAGTTTTGTGTTCAAAAGCAGGAACATTTCCCTGTGTCAAACTTTATGTGGCCTTAGTTTTATCTGTCCATCCGTCCATTGAACCTCCGCACCAATATGCCTAATGGTGAACTCTTGATTTTTAAATTTCAAAATAACCTAAAATATTCAGGACCCCAAGAAAGTAGTTTTTACTTGAAAATGTCTCGATTACCGTAACAGTGATTTTACTTAAATTGTTAAGTCGTTTCGTTAAAATATCTGGTGTGTATTTAATTGATTAGCAGAGGAAAAAGCAACAACCAGAAACAAAACACCCCAATTTGGGCTTCTACTTATTTTTGATACAAATGGAACCCCATAACTTTGTGCATTTCAGTCTCTATATGATTTTATAAGAAAGATTATCATGTTTAACTCTATTAACTCATGTGAGTTTACGAAGAACACACAAAATCTGAATCTTTGCTTTGTTTTTTGGTATTAGTTTCCTTTATTTGCTTTTATATTGTAAAATAGGCAGACAATATTTTATGCTCTTTGAACCTCCAGACTAAATATGATTCATTTCGGTTAAAGTTGATGACATTATTTTTAAAACAGGAAAATGTTTGATGGATTAAAATATGTTGGTTTACTGAACTGCATTGCCCGAATCCCACAATTCGTTTTATTAAATTTATTACAAACTTTAATAAAACCTACCGTATTTTTTGGACAATAAGCTGCTACTTTTCTTCCAACGCTTTGAACCATGCAGCTTGTAGCCCTGGATTTTTCTTCAACCGCCAGGGGGCGCTTTAGCAGGAAGTGAATCATTGGAAGTCAAAATTGGAAATCAAAGAAGAAAGTTCAGGTTTTCATTTAGAACAAGCACATGCTAGCAGCAGGCACAACGGAGAAATTTCTTCAAACTCATATGATGGAGCTTTTAAGTTGAAGGCTATCGATCTGGTAGTAGAGGAGGGAAACGAAGCCGCTCCACGTAAACTCGACGTGAACGAAACCGCGGTTCAGCTTTGGTGAGCAAAGAAGATCCCAGCGGCTTATAGCTTGGTACCGCTTATACATGTACGTTTCCCGTTTTTTTCCCCCCTCCAAAAATGTAGCTGAGGCTTAAAGTATGGTGCGCTCTGTAGTCAGGGAAATACGGTAGTTTATTTTTAAGACTTAAAATCTTGATAATCCTCTTCTTTGTGCCCCAAGAGTTCTGAACCAACAAGAAGGATCAGATTTAACCTTGACATCTTGCAGCTTCTTTGTGTAAAACTGTATGAGAAAAAGTGAACTTCACCGTGGACACTTAAGACAGGAGGGGAAATCTGTTTTTGCCATTAATTTTCACTTTCTTTTAAGGTTTAAAAAACCCAAAACAAAACAGATGCTTCCCGACACATCGCACAGAGAAACATTTGTAATCTGCATTTTCAAATGAATTTATAAACAGTCTTTGGGCCCACATTTCTAAACATTGTTGGGTGATTTAATATCTCCAGCTGGTGTTTGCAGATCTGGCTCAAAACGGTGTGTGTTTGCAGCATCATACAAAGCAGGATTTGAAACTGCTGACTGTTTAAAAAAAAAAAAATCTTTGCACAACTTAACTGTTGATACAGACATGTCAGTTTGCACAGAGTGAACGGTGTGGATAAACAAAGCCCACCAGAGAGGGTTCAGACATGTAGTGGAGGATGTTTAGAAGGACTTTATGGCTTTGTAATTGCACTCTGGTTGTTAAACGAACTTTTTCCAAGTTAGTTTTATACAGAACCAACACAAAGCTGAAACAACTGTGGTCTACATCGGGCATCAGGGAAATCTTTTGGCGTCAGATACAGTTTCAGTAAGTGAAGCAGCAGACTGATAAAAATAAGAATAGCAGGTCTTTTTTTAGATTCTTTTTCAAGAATTGTATGTGACTGGCACATCGGTGAACATTGTAAAAGAGGTGTATAATACAATACTTTGCAAATGTCAACCAATTCAAATGTCATGATGCATGATTTTTGAAGAATTGGAAAAGGATATATAAATCAAGTGCTCCAAATGCATACAAAATTCCCTTTATTAATAAATAGACTCCACATTTGTGTGACGTAATCTCAGGGTAAATCCTATTGTTCTGTAAATGGCTCAGGTGTTTATTTTTTGGAGAACATAAGTTATTAAATAGTATCAAGAAAACCAAGAAATGCACCAAAGATGTGGAAATGTTTAAAGCTGTAAAAAGAGCTTTAAAACCTTTTTAACATCCCAGAATGCTGGTTAGTCAATCATCTGAAAATGGAAAGAGTATGGCGCTACAGCAGATCAGGCTATAAAGTGGTTTCATATTGAGACTTTAATCTTTAGTTAAGATTAGCCTGAACGAAAATGCACACCAGACCTAACTTCAAATTATTTGTAAACAAAAGATGATGTCTTTTATATGAACAATTTAATATTTTGTTTTGGTCTGACATACAATCCCAAAGTTTGAGTTTTAACATGAGGAAAAAAGGTTAAGGGGGAATGAATACTTTTACAAAGTACCGTTTCTGCACAGTCAACAAACGTGATAGCCATTCCAAGTCCATATATTTTTCCAAAGTATGTTCATGTTTCCTCTTTGTCTCTGTGTGGCACACTGTAGGTGCTGAGCCTTTAAAAATCATTAAAGGATCAAAGGACCTGAGTCATGTGAGCTTTTGAGTGCCGTGGCAAACACTGCGGTTAGAAAACAAGTCCCAACAGCGTTTGAGGTTTTGACTGATTTAAAATCCAGTGACCTAAAAAAGACAAACTGCCACGCTTTAATCTCAATTTACAGTTGGCTGTATCCAAAGCAAACAAGACAAGTGGATTTTAGGATGGGCACACTAATTGAAGGCTTGTGTGTGAGTGTGTGCGTGTGTGTGATTTAGTGTAAACAGCATCACTGAGTGGATATGTTTTGGATAGAACAGGAGATATGCTATGAGAAGAACAGAGAACTCCTGAAATGTGAAAGTGGTACTTCAGAGTGGTTTTCTTTTAATTTTCTGGTGTTACTCTTTCCACAGAGATGTTTTTTCCCACAGATGTTGGGAGTTTGAACCTCCCCCCAGGCCGTCAAACTCGAGTGACGTCACAGGACATTCTTCCCAGCGACTTCCTGGCTTTCATGGCCCCGGCCTTCATCACCGTCCGCAGCATTCGCTTCCCGTGAGTGAGAGTTATCCCGTTTCCCCGAGTTCCAAGAATTCTGCACAAGTGGCTGCAGGACAATATGCAACGCAAGTTAACAAGTACATTTTTCTTGAGTTTTAAAATGCGTTGTGGAGCATTCAGATTCTCCTGTTTTCTCTCCACTTTATATCTATCTTCACTGTGTTTTGTCGCTTAACTTGCAAATCCATTTAAACCCTCCTCCTGACATTTGCTGTGAGACAAAAAAGGGCATGAACATGTCAAGAAAAACCTTCCAAACCAAATTAGATGCATCTGCTATTAATAAGTGGAACTTTAACTGACCAGGTGGGTTTTAGCTTTTGCTTAAGGTGAACTTGAATGCGGCTGTTCGATGCGCACATTAAAGGTGACATTCCTACTCAAATGAGCTTATCTTGGTCTCATTTGTTTACATCACAAAGGCCTGACAGTTTAACTAGGGTGTGTAGACTTTTGATGTGTACTGTACTCTAGTTTGGTTTTAATGACTGCTGACTTTATTTTCCTGTACTTTAAATGTGACAGTTGGAGACAAAGAGAAGAGAGGTTTTACAAGAGTAACCTGTGCTGGTTCAGCCAGTCAGACATGATTAACCATAGATCCAGGTTTAAGATTTTCTTTTTATTATATGTACATATACTTCAGACTGTTTGCCTTGTGAACATATGTTACAGGGGAAATACGCATATATTGGACCTATAGGACACAAATATGCATACACAACTAACTGTATAAATGTCTACTGTGAACATTCCTTCAGGTAAAGAAGTGTCTTCTGCATGCACACAAATGCAACTCTTCCAGCGTGGTGCTCATCTATACGTACATGTGGGCACATGCTGCTTCACATTAAAGCATACCTTTTATACATATTAGAAAGCACATGTGCACCCAGTCGAGATAATTCCTACCTGTAAAGATCCACTTTACACACATTAAGCAAAACAATTTTCTGGGACACAAACAACGTCAAAGCATATATGTTGTTCTGTAGCTTAAAAGAGACATAGTTTATTGTATTTTATGGTCATCACTGGATATTTAACATATGGTAAGCTAGATAATTTGAAATCTCAGATTCTATTTTGTTTTTCTGGTATTTTATTGCCATCATGATAACTTCTTTGCTTATTGATGATCCTGCTTGTTCCAGGCTGCACAGTGGCGCAGTTGGTAGAGCTGTTGCCTTGCAGCAAGAAGATTCTGGGTTCAATTCCCGGCCCTGGTCTTTCTGCATGGAGTTTGCATGTTCTACCTGTGCATGCATGGGTTTTCTCTGGGTACTCTAGTTTTTCTCCCACAGTCCACAAAACTGACTGACTGTCAGGCTAATTGGCCTCTCCAAATTGTCCCTAGGTGTGAGTTTGTGTGTGCATGGTTGTTTGTCCTGTGTGTCTCTGTGTTGCCCTGCGACAGACTGGCGACCTGTCCAGGGTGAACCCGCCTCTCGCCCGGAACGTCAGCTGGAGATGGACACCAGCACCTCTCCTGACCCCACTAAGGGACCAAGGGTGTTCCCTTTCTTAGTCAAAACCGCTGAAGCTATAACAGCAACAACAACAATACATTCAACTTATCGGTCTAAGATTACCCTAAAATAGTCGTCCACATTCCTCCCGTTCCTTCTTTATCCAAACTGGAACTTGAGAAAGACCTACGTGCAAATAAACTCCAATAATGAATCTGATATTAGCAATTTGCATGATTAGCATCCATGTCGATCATAGAGCTACATAATTATCTCAAACACTAAAGATCTTGAAACCACTGTTCTAATTTCCCCTTGAGAAAGCCCTTCAGCACTGAATTATTAATACCAGTTCATTAACTTGGTCCCGGCATTCCAGCACTGTAGCAGCCTGGGGTCCAGCTGTAGCAATAACATATCTTATGGAGGCCTACTGTTTAGTGGCTCCAGTTGCTTAATATGCTTTTGTGTTATTGCTTTGCTTGGGGAAAAAAATGTAAGTGGTTTGCCCGCCAGAGTCCAAGGGTATTTGTTTTCACTGTGAAGGTGATGCACCAATACACTCTCACTGCTGAGAACAGTGGAGGTAACTAAACATCGGTATGGCTATTTATTCAAGTCCACAGAGGCCCATAAATAAAATGTTTAGATGTTTGCACAGGGAGATGTGATGCTGAAAAAAAAACTGTGAAGCATAGTTTTGGTCATGGGAAATGCTGAAAGTGCAACACAAGTGTGTCTATATGATCTTTCTATGGCATGCAATAGAAATCGTTTCTTGTGCTTTATGGTCATCAGTGATCAGTAAATATAATCCAAATCATTTTAAAGCACAGACATTAAATTCATAACTTTTCTAAAGTCATGATTGTATTAATAGACAACGGTTGTGGATTGTGTGTGAAACATTAATTTATGACTTCCAATTCTGTTATGGATTCACGCAGAGAAGAATTAAGTATAAATAACAGTGGGTTTGTGCCACAGTAGGCTGGATCTCACTGTGATGAAGCCAACGCTAGCTCCATCAGCACTGCAGACGCAGTGAGGCGCTTCATTGACAGTGGCTAGATGATATAAGCCTGAACTACTGCTGTAAGCAATAAAAACAATTCCTTAATGCTTTGCCCCAACTTTAGATCTTTATACCTCTAGAAAATCTTACATTACGCCTCTGGATTGGCAACAATCCAGTTTTGGACACAGGTTTTTCTAATTTTTCCACAAACTTATGCCACAAATTTGCTCTCTAAACTTGCATTATGCCCTTTGTACGTCTGATTAGACACGACACCCGCCTCCAAAGCTTGTAATTTAAATCTGCACTCCTTTTTTTTTAAACATACTTGTGTATACTTCTGCACTTGTTTACATTCACACACAAGCTGCCCGACATGCATGCAACACCAAGGAGAAAAAATCAGGTCTGGGTTTGTTCCCACAGACACTCACTTTGTCTTATTCAGTGACCTAACCGCTTTACCGAAGGGCAGGGAAGCACAGATAGAAAGAGGTCCGCATTTACCTCCGAGTGACCTCAGTCTTAACACAAACACATAAGCCCAACAACTGAGCAAATAGCAACACATTTCCTAGAGAAAGTCTAGGAAAATTGCAATAAATTTCACTTCTCATTTTAGTGCCACTTCTTATGAAACGAGTTCAGAAAGGAAACAGCAAGAGGTTCTGTATTTGAATCCGAACTACATGCATGGACTCTTTGTTTAATAATGAAATATTTACCTGAAAGAAATGTGTATATTCCATAATGTTTATTTTTCATTTTTTTGAAGAGAAGAGTACATAAGGAGTCATAAAAGTGCCCCAGACAAGCTCGGCAGTGAATGAGAGAGGCTAGCTTTACAGGCCTAGTGTGTGTTTGTGATTTATGTGCATCTGCTGGGGTGTGTGCATGCATACTTGAGTTGTAGTGTTGTAGAGTCCCAGCGAGCCAGCGCAGGCGTTGGAGAGGGGCTTCCTGCTGCTTCTTGGCAAGCGCGACTAGGTCGAAGTGGACGAAGACGAAAAAGCGTGGCACAAAACTCTCAGTCCAAACTCCGCTCATAATGATTTATTCCTATGCTCTGAGGAGCCACTTAACTTAATTTGACATTACTGTCATCATAAACTATATCATGCAGAGAGCAGAAAGAGTCTGTCACTAGCTGAAAACAAGATTCCAGTGGAAGCCGAGTTTGTGGTGACAATAATGGAGCCAGATAACTGCTCTTTTTCACCCTGACAATGTAATTATGAGTTTACGAGAAAGGAGAGCAAGAGACAGGGAGACGGGGGTCATGATTTAATTGTTTATATCTGACACTCTGTAGTTTCAGTCAATCTAGGCTTTATTGGGCTCATACAATCTCTGAGAAAAAGGGGGAAATAGTTTGTGAACTGCCTCTTCAAAGCTGCCACTTGTCCTAAATTGGTAGTGCCCACATTGAAAAGTTAAATTCTCCTTGAATGAAAGTTTTGCAATCAAACAAGAAAAAGACTTTGGTATCTGTGACAATTGAAGACTTGTCTTCAATTGTCAATCAGATACTTTGGTATCTGTGACAATTGAAGACAAGTCTTCAATTGTCACAGATACCAAAGTCAATCTTTCAAACTTAATCATGTACCAACAGTTGAATATAGTGGTGGAAGCGTCATGCTATGGGCTTTTATTGGACAAAAATGGAAAAGTTGGGTACAGGAATTACCTAAAAAAAATCGTCAATTTCATCTCAGATTATGAACCTAATTGGGTGGTTCAAATGGACAACAATCCCAAACACACACCAAAAGTCCTGTGAGGCTTTTAACTCGGTATGTTGTCAGACTATATGCAAATATGAATACTCCTGAGTGCAACTTTTCTACACACAATAAATAAAAAGAAGATGGAAGAAAATCCACATGCTGCCAGAATGATGAGTCATAATGAAATGAAAGTAAAATTTTGAAATCAGATGCACATCACCTGGTAATCATTAACATCTCTATTGCTTTCCAGCTGTTCAAAGTTGAACCATTTTTTGATTAAGCTTAACTGGTCACCATAAATGCAGCTAATCGGAGTTGACAGTACTATCATTTTTAATTTCAGTTTTAAATTACTGCATGGAAAACAAGTGAAACAACGGGTCAAAAATGAAATTGTGTCACAGGGTGTGTGTTTACTCTCCCCAGATGGTGGCAAGGAATTTCACCCAGCCATGTTCTGAACCTGTTTCTGATCTGTTTGTTAAAATATAAACTGATCAAATATATATATATATATATATATATAATATACGTGGAGTACCTTGCAACAGGATTTACACCTCTTGAATGTTTTCGTATTTAACAAACATCAGCGTGTTTATTGGCTAACAAAGTAGAAGATATTTTATTAGGAAGAGAGGAAATAATACTTTTACATTTAGTTTTTTTTTTTTTGTTTTTTTTTTTTACAAATTAAAGGTAATGTTCTGAATGGGTTGTGAGAATGCCAGTCATTACAACAGTTTAAAGCAGTGGTCCCCAAACTACGGCCCGCGGGCCGGATCCGGCCCGCCTCCACATTTGGTCCGGCCCCCTAAACAATACCAGAGAGCATTCAGAGTTTTTTTTTTTCATTTACCGTATTTTCCGGACTATTAGACTTTTATATGTAGATTTTTCTTCAACCACCAGCTTGCTCTTTAGCAGGAAGTAAATCATTGGAAGTCTTGGTTACTTGTGCGCCAACATTGAGCCCACAAGCAGCAAAATGAGTAAGAAACAGATCAGATGTCTTTGGAAAGTTTCTTTTTCAAAGGGGAAAAGGCCCAGAGAAGAGACAGGAGAATGGATTTATCCCAGACCGGTTGGTGATTCCCACATTACAAGCCCACTCTGCATAACATGCAGAGAAACAAGCTCAGGGCGTTAGTCATTATCATGAGTTAAAATTTTCACGAAAGTAAAATGTTCGTTTTTGTGGCGCTTCTGTATATTATTTTGAAGGGATACATACGTTACCATAGTGACCAGAGTCAGAGCGTTTGGGCAGTGGTCGAGAGGAGAGGAGTAGAGCTTGTGAGTCTTAAGTCTGGTTTAGATGGAAAGATTTAAGAATTGTCGGCCAATTCTCCAAACCTCTGTGACCACAGAGCTGATAAAAGTACAACAGGTTCGATCAGTTCGTGTTCAGCCACAAGGCAGAAACCGATTCTAGTCATGAACGTCCCTATTTCAGAGGATAATCCAGTAAAAACCCCCAACATAGCGAGAATTCAGAATAAGCAAACACGGATGACGATGTAGAAGCAATAGTGATAGTTTGTGGAGTCATTTTAAGAGATAAAAGACGTAACAGAAAGAAAAGGCGGTGGATGAAGACGACGGGAGCAGCCGCTCTATTTGCTGCACTATGATTTGGAGGTGAATATGTTTTTTCATAGTTCACATTTTTAACTGAATAAACATAATAATGACCTTTAGATTTAATAATAAACATTTCCACATATCATCTCCGATATCCACCGGACTCTCAGTTGCGCGATACGTCAGCTGTTTGGGATTCCCCTCTGTTCTTTTATGTCACCGCGCTTTCTGATTGGCCACCTGTCACATTCAACAGGTTGTATTCTCGTTCCCAGGCAGGGAAAAACCCCACAGGCTGCGATAAAAGGGCCAAGACAACCCAAATAGGGCATATTCAGGATTTAGTGGGAACACCAACATGCAGAAGCCTTATCTGATTGGCGTGTCCCCCTCCTCCCCCCGGCCGCAACAAAATTTCCAAGTCTTGACCGGTTCGCGGTAATAAAAAGGTTGGGGAACCACTGATTTAGCACATGCTAGTAGCAAACACAAAGGATCAGCACTTTTACTGTTACAGTTACCGTTCGGAAACTACCGTAATAAGTTCTGTTAAATCTAAACTTTGCAACTTTTTCTTTTTCAACCCGAATAAATGTGATATTCAATTGACCTGTTATGACTCAAATTTTGGGTGTCCGCCTCCCTCTGCTGCTGCTGCATCGGTGTGGAAAACCCAGAGCGGCACAGATATCTGAGGCTTATATGTGTACGTTTACTGGTTTAAAAAAAAAATACTTTGGGATTGTGGCTCATAGTTTGGAAAATACTGATTTTTTTCTGTGAAGAACCCAGAGAGGGTTATTTGATTGTGCTTTCTGGAAAACAATATATTTTTACATTTAGGCACTCCTGCAATCGTCACACTTTTTCTGTTACACACACTGACTCCGGCACCCCACCAGAGAAGGAAAAAGTTATGTGGCCCTCACAGGGAAAAGTTTGGGGACCACTGGTTTAAAGTCTCGTCTCATTTGAAGATTACACTCAAAAGTTTCCAGAATCGCAAAGACAATTGCACAGCTTCTTGTACTTCACACCCCCTGCCTGAATGTAACAGTTACACACATACACACACACACGCACACAAACCCACGTTAAGTTTTGCAGTATGATGTAGGGATGGAAAATGAATGTAATAACACATATAAATATTAAATTGTGCAGACTTGCCCGACAGTGGCCCCCTCTTCTTCCATTATCTGACAAAGTCACTGACTAACCAGTTCAGACTTGTTTACATTGAAGAACTGACTCTGACTGCCGTACAGGAAAGGCTGCTGGGATTTAAGTTGTCAAAGTTGTGTTTATACCTTGACATTAGGACAGGGGATATACATCCACACTGATTTATGAGGGACCTCAGAGGTTTTAGGGTGAACAAAAAGTTCTGGGAACTACCTTAGGAGCTGTTGGATCAAAGTCCTGTTTTCTGTATGACTAAACTGCCTGCATTGGACAGACAAGTAGCTTTCAAGTTGAAAGACATTCCATGCCTTTCAGCAACTGAAAAATTGCAACTTCCCATTAATTTAAGCATATTGTTTTTTCTCCCTTGGGAAAATAAAAATAATATTATGGGATTGTTTAGTTTCTACATCAGATTAAGAGAGTCATCTTTGATGTGATGATATGTTGATAATCTAACTTGAATAACTTGCCGATTTTGTTTCTGTGCAATGTCTGACAGCTTTTATAATCAAATGCTGTGGAAGACGGGCAATGTGAGGACTTCCCAGGAGTTTTGCACCTGAGTTTTTCAAATGCCTTGGCCAACAAGAACTTTGTTCTGGTTCTTGGAAATCAGAGTGACCTGCAGCTGACTTGAGGCCTGAACTGAGGAGCTGGGCGGGAGATGACTAATGAATACACAGACCTGATTACATGTGCCTATGGGGAAAATAAACAGAGAAAACCTGAAGGATTAACTGAGGAATTTGTTGAATTTACTAGTTCTATTTTTGTCGCTTTCAGTATTTCTAGTACTGACTTGTGCTAACAATATTCAAAAGGTTATAGACGTAAATATTATTGACCAATTCATTTTTTTTGTTTTTCTTAGATTCTCGATAGTATATGAATAGAAGACAACAATCAATTATTTGAGTATAATTGGTAATCTAAATCAAAATTTTCTTTCCAGATTACGGCTTCATCGGTGTAAAAGAAGCTAGTTGCTTCAAAAGCCACACATTATGTCAAAAGTCCTTTTTAAAAAAAAAAAAAGACTGACAAAAACAGATAGGAGATGGTATCGTAAAAAGCGCAGTATTGCTTCTGAACATAGAACATGCGTTCAGAGTGTTCTCTCTTTTACTAACATCGAAACTTGACTCTCGTGCTTTGAGAGGCCATGTGATTATTTCTAAGTCTTTATCAGCACTCCACACACTGCTGCCGTGCGCTATACATAGAGAGTGACTTGGAGGTGCAAAGCCTTCACACCATGGAAATAGATTCATCATGATGGCTACACACACAGAGACGGATGAAAAACTCAGGAGTTCAAATGAACTATCCCAGGTTCAGTCAATGTTATCATGGATCATAGCTAAACGGGATTTAAGGTTAAAGGCTTAGGAATTACGTCATGGCAATGTGAAATGAAGAAAAAATGTCTAATAGTAACGCCTCACAGTCTGAGTCGATGTGTTATTAATTTCAGACCCTTCGGTTATTGTACAACATCAGCAGAGGTTTGAATTTGTAGGTGAAATCACATCTAGTCTTTACATAGCTGGGACTAAGATAGTTTCTCTTGCGCATTGTCGCTGGCATTTATAATCACACATACATTATGATCACAATGTCTTTAACGATGCAGTAGCTACCATCTGTTCGCTCAAATAACAGGTGAGTGGCATGGCTGAGGTATCAAACAGTCCTGGTTATCCAACAGGATGTACATTTTGCTATGCACTAGATGCTCACTCCCACACGAACTCATTTCAGCCTCAGTGTGGATTATATGCTTCTCATTTCATCTGTCAACAGATATTAAAGCCACCAGCGGTGAATAGTTGCGGTAGGACTTGGCCACACATCTTTGTGCAAAGCCATATGTCGCAACAGACATAAGCGACAGCAGATTGTGGCTAGAAGGTCCTCTGTGAGGTGTTGAGCTTCTGCTTTCTCTATAGCTGCTTCCTGACGCCACAAAGGACAATGTTTTCCTTTCTTACTGAGGCTGTCGGCACAAATAAGGTTCATTCATACAGGGTGACTCACTCAAACGTGGATACGTGCTTAGAGTTGGACTGGTTGTGTAATTTCATTAATTGATGGCTGGCAGGTTTGAGTGGATCTAGAAAGTGTACACGCCATTGTTTTAGATGCAAACAAATCAGACTGCAGTATGTTTAGCTTAAATATAACTCTGTTCATTATCCATCCAGCCATCTGTTGTCTTTATTTATGCGTCTTTGCTGGTGTCCGTCTCCAGCAGTCATTAGGCAGGTAGGACAGGTTGTCAGTGTATCACGAATCATCAGAAACAAATAACTGTGTTGGAGGTAGAAGTGTCATAAATATACACATTAAATATGACGCTGTTGTCATTGTGATACAGTAAACTCTCTGTCAGATTTTTATCCTGTCAGTGACCTTCTCTTCTTCGCCTGCTCCCAAAACCTACAATGGTTCCATTAGAATCCATTATTAACCTTCACACCTTAGTCCTAATAGATATTTGATTGATGCTGCGATCACGTCTCTGTCTCGGAACATTGTCCAGACTCTGAACCTAAACCTTAAGGAGGCAAGCGGCAACCCTCTGATCCTCAGCTCTCACTTACGCAGGACATACCACAGCTGCGTGGCGTAGCCAAGACGGGAGCAGTGATTCAGAGGGACAGATATGCCAGGAGGGACGCAACAAAGATGAGAGGGAAAAGGGAGAAGGAAACATAAAAACAGGAGGAATGCAGTGAAGAAGCGCCGCAGCGCAAAGCAGGAAAACTTCTCTTATTTACCCGACTTGGTCCGTCTGTTTGGGACGCACTAACCTGCAGTGGGCCGCTGGCTGGCATGGTGGATCTCATCGACGCCAGGTCGATGTCGCGTCCCTGCTCTCCTCTCTCTGTCTTCCCCAGTCCCTGCATCATCAGGCCTGCAGCGAGTGCTCCAGAAGTCGAGATAAACACACGCTTTAGAGTCGCTCCCACAGCAGTGAAAAAGTGCCAATGCGACGATGGCAGAGGTCGTTGTGAAAGGGAGATGCCCTGGAAGCCAGGCGCCGAGCACCAAGTAAGGCCAGGCAGGACAACAGACAAACAAACGGCTTATTCAGTCCATCCTGGTCGCCTCCTCTCACTGATTCACACTTTACAATCTGTTTGTCTGATGCTCTTTTTTTTTAGATACTAAATCTATTGTAGTTTGTTCAAACCTTGAACATAATCATAATTCACAGTGGAAAAATATTCTCCAATATTTGAAAATTATCAGTACCATTATCACACTACCATTCCTACTTTGGGTTTTCTGCAAGAAATTCACTGGAACACAACAATAGACTTTCAGGAGACTCACCGTTTTGTGTCTTTGACAACAGAACGCTGACTGTTGGCAATTGAAATATGGCAAATGTTAATTATTCTTACTTAAAAGCATAATGTTTAGCCAAATTTAATGTCAGGCAGTTTTTAAAAAGTGTCAGTAAATATCTGGTTACAACTTTCTAGATGAGGTCTTTATCAAGTAAAGGTAAAGATTTTCACCTGCTCGTTGTAGGTTTCTCTCTAATGATGAGACCTGGCTCATTGTGCAATTTCATTTCTTTTGAGCTGATTAAACTTCCAGAAAGTTCCTGGAATATGAGCTGATGCTGCCTGAGCAACAGTTTTGTTTTTGTAGTTTCATTCTCCTTCTCCCTGCTGTCTTTTTAGGATTTTGAGGCTGTTCAAAAGGCTGTGATAGACTTTTTTTTTACGTATGTGTACTTTATTGGACTGAAAGTTACTAAATTAATCCCTAAATTGGAGGTTAAACACAACCCCCCACCCACAGGCATTTAATTTCTGTTCCTAGAAGAAGCTTGCACAAGACGGCTCATTTAGCCAAAACCTCTTTATTTTCTGGTTCCAAGAATGAAAAAAAAACAAGAGTATTTGGAGGATGACATTTACAGATCCTCCTCCAAATGATAAATCCTGATGTCAACAGAACAGCTTAAGTTATTTGGTAAACATGTTTGCTTGTTTCTCCCAGTGTTAGCTTTGTACCAGGTGGATAAATACGACTTTGGAAAGGTTTTGGTTTACCTAAGATGAAAGACTGAGGTTTGAGAGGGAATGCATTCACAGATTGAAGTCTCAATATTTCTGTATGTTTTGCTTCGAATCTTTTGGTGTGGTGTGAAGCAATTGCCCTGCAAGCTTCCAGCTTTCAAACTTCAGTTTTTTCATGACCATTTTCAGAAGGATTACGGTAATCTTTGCTTAAACCATTTGAACTTCACATATTTATGACCTAAGCACAAATCTGGTACCTGTTATGTTGACGTGTAAACAAATTTTGAAAATAAAATCTGAAAATTCATAAAGCGCAAGATGTGAAATGTTCTAAGGGAAACGAATACTAGCAGCATGTCTCAGAAATAGTATTGTAGCACAATAAAAATGACACCCATTGCAGTATAATTAAAAATGCACTATGCCCAGAAATATCAGGAACTGTTCATTAAAAATGCTTCAAGCCTATAAAATGAATTTCAGGTTATAACTGTATAAACAGTTGGAAAACACACGTTAGATCCTAACCTGTAAATTGATTCATGCGCAAATGTGATTTGCTGAAGTGTTAAGCAAAAAGTATTTAAGGAAAATTAAAATTTCAAGTAGCTATTCTTAAGAAACGGCAACTGAGAGAAATAGCGGAGGTGTGTCAAATTACAGAGGAACTGGCAACGAGTCTTGCAGAGTCACACCTCTCTGGAACGAACTGCGGCTGTTGATATTTACAGCCATTCAGAAGGCACGGTAGAGTCTGTGCCATGGTTTATGGCAGCACTTCACGCCCCGTTGTTGGCTGCCAGCTAATGGCTGATGTAATAATGATTGCTGTAAAATACTGCACTGACATGCTGACATTTTTATTAATTTGGCATCTGATCAAAAGGAACGTCTGTTTACCAACACCTTTATATTTCACAATGTCTTTGGGAAATCCTGGGTTCTGTTTTTTTTTTTTTTTTTTTTTTTTGTTATTCCATCCGCCTTCCTAGGTTTTTGTTTCCTGGTAGGAAGTTTCTCCTCAGGCAAAACTCATTATGTCATCATAGAAGGAGTGCATCTTATTGCATCTATACTCTCATGGGGGTTTGATTGCTGTTTTCATCACTATGGACAGCAGTTTCACAGTTCACAGTTTCACAGCTTTCTAAGGCCATTCGATTACAACAGGATTTGATGGGCTTCGTTTGAATGCGAAGCGGTGACTGACTTTACTGCCCACTCAGTATCTTAGCCTTTTCTGTTCTCCATTCTTGGTCATGCTATCTGATAACACCGCCACACAAATTTAAAATTCAAAATCTACATAACTTTCCTAAACGTATGGAAGGTTTCTGCATCGCCATCATCAGCTTTAATCATGGATCTCTTCGCTGTCATGAGGGGATGTAGGCTAGGTTTTTATCTGCACAGATACAGCGTCCTACCGAGCGTCATGCGTATTTATTTGAACCTGGTAAGACATCATTAAATATGTTATCAGACCTTGTCTTTTTAAAGTATGTACATGTGCATTGCAGAGCAATGAACTCGAGACTCCTGCTTGCAGGAACATTCCTTGCAGGATCTTTATCACCAGAATAGAGACTGTTCTCGATGTGGCAGTGAGCTATATGGATTAAACTGACTTGACTGAGCTTGCCGTGAAAAATTATCACTCGTTCTCTCCCTAGAGTCATTTGAATCAATTAAGAAAAGTGACTCATGTAGTTTGCGAACATAAAAGTGATCAACATTTCATCTCATACATAGCTGTGGTGGAGAGAACAGCATCAAAGTGAAATGCTGTTTCATTAATCATCAAGAGAAATTCTATGTTTTTTTCTTTCTTCAAAACATCTGCAGGCATGACACAAAAATCTAAAAAAAAAAAGAGTTCCATTAATGGCAAGCTCAGATAAGTTGGGTTTGATTAATATACTGTATGTCAAGTTTAAGAGACATTTCTAGTAATTGGAGACCGGCAGGATAATTAAAGTTTCCTTGAAATGCCAACTGCTTTTAAAACCTTGTAAACAATTTGCGTGAGAAATGTTGCAGACACTCATTACATGTGCTCTCCAGTGTGACTCGGTAGGAGAAATCAATTGCGTCCGATAATAGTGGAGGAAAAGTCAACGACTGCAGGTTAGAAAAGTTTAGTTAAGAAATCCTCCAAAACGTTAAAAATGCTGTCAAAGGTTTCCCATCTCTACACACCTTTTCTGACTTCTTTAACTAGAAGACTTGGTAATTTAGTGACCTATTAAAACCCAAAACTAGAACAGGGGAATCATGCGCAATTTTCACTTATTCTGAAAGCTTTTGGCTTTTCATTACAAGTGGAACGTCAAATTCTCGTCTGCCCTTCAATCTGTCACCGTTTTGCCATTACTTTTATGTTCCTTCTAATCATGTAAAGCACTTTGAATTGTTGCTGGAAATGTGCCACTCTATAAATAAAGCTGGCTTGTCTGGTTTGCCACAGTAAAAATATATTTTGTAGAGAAGAAAAACACTGCCATAACTCATTCCTGCTATTTGTGTGCTGGCTTTACAAAACAATGCAAATGCTTTCTGCTCACTCCATCCATCCACTGACGCAACTGACGAGCATTAGGAACCACATTAGAACTACGTGTCTGAATATGACTTCAGCTTGAATCATAAGCTCTAGTTTGCAAATTTATGCTTCATATCGCCTCGCTTTTCCTGGGAGCCTTTTTGTTTTTGTTTTTCATGTTTTTGCAAAAGGTAGTACCTAAGAACACTGACAAGTCCAAACAAGAAATGAGAAATTTCAGCTGTTAACGTTCTTTATGTTTATGACCCATGTTTTATAATACCAAAACGGAAAATAAAAAAATCTCTCACTGTTGTAAACCAAACACTTTCTGTGCCGCGTGGTTGTGAAATGAACTTAATAGCTAGCAGTTAGCATATGTCATGACGCTAAACCAGTCTTTCGGTGTCAGCAGCAGTGTTTCTCAGGAACTGGCGTTTAAAACGGTTTCGTTGTGGTTTTGAATGATTCCCTAAAATCAGCTGAGGCAACATCTGTTTGCAGACTCTGTCTTTTGTCAGCCTTTAGTTGTCTTTGTGCCATTTGTTCAGTGGCTCTTTCTGCTCCACACAAAGAGAAGGCTTCAGCAGCTGAGTGCCAGGCAGCGCTGACCTCTCACTTTCTACCTCTTTGTCACACTCACATGCACGTACAGATACACTCTTTGCTAGACACTACCAGTCTCTCCTCCTATAAAGAGGCCTTTATGCACCAGAGAGCTTATTAGCAATGACAGAAACACATATTTCCTTGTCTTGTCTTTATTCCAGTCACGTTCTGAGGTTTTAGAAGCTGATTATTTCTAAATTCAAAGACACACACACACATGCATGCATGCTCTACCAGGAAGCCACTTCAAAGTTAACAGAGCAAAGTTGTACATCTCCACTCCTGATGACAGCTGATAACAGCAGCCGTGCACCAGCAGATCAAAACAAGCCTCCAAAGTCTTGCCCACACTCATGTACAAATATAGACATACGTACGTTCGGCAGGCGACCCAGGATGAGGGCGTAACGGATCAAAGCGATAGTCCGTGTTCCTGACAGAGCAACAGGTGCTTGTGCGCTTTTATCTTTCACCTGGGCGGAGAGGTGGCGTGATTTTATTTTTTTCTAGTTTAGAGTTTCCAAAAAGCTTCCATAGTCACTTAAAACTTTTAGCATGAAAGCAGTGTGCACTTAAATACATCATTGTTCCAATTTTATAGTCATATAATGCAGAAAAAGTACTGCAATGCTGCTGCTGATGTACATTTAAGGGATTAAAGCGCAACGTAAGACTAACATAAGTAGTTTATGACCTATTTGCACACCATGTAAGTGAAATAAAATCTTTAAAATAAAGCAAACAGAGACTCTATGTATATCTTGTTAAACTCAAAATGATTGATAGTTTTGATTTCTTTTCCTTCTGAATCTTTGTTTTTATTTCCATCTGGTCTGTTCATTGATTGATGACAACAAAAGTACTATGTGAGGAGTATGCAGATGTAGCTTTTTAATAAACTAAAACAAATATCTAACTTTGCTTTTGAAAGGTTGTAGGCGAAGATCCAGCTAAAAACAGACCTTTTGCTTCAGTCTCACCTGAGAGAAAATTGTTATGGATACAGAAACACACAGAGGGAGCAGTTCAAAAACAGTGTTTGGGTAATCTATTATGGATCAGTACAGAAACGTGTTTAAATTGCCTATTTCTGTATAAGTGGAGTGCTATTTTTTTTTTCTGTAAAGTATCTTGAGAGGCCATATTTTGCTATGATTTTTGGAGGCTGATCATCTGTTGGTGTTGGTTGACTGTGCCCAAGTTTGGCACATCTGTCCATCAGGATACCTTAGAGCTTGATGCTTTCCTCTGCTGACGAGTTGCATGTAGATCCTGAATTAATCAGCAGGACTGGACTCCTGCCCACAATGTCCAAAGTACAAATGCCTTCATGTAACTTAACCCTGCTCCAAACTTCAGCTCAACCTTTTCACTGACCCGCCTGCTGTGCTCCATGATGCTGTTCATTCACCAGATCCATAATAAATCTCCCAGGCCTTCGGGGAACAGCTGATTCATGAGGTAAAATGACTTACAGATAGACTTTGTTTAGTAAATAGATATCCTCGGCCATCAGTTAGCTATGCTTGATTTAAAAAAACATTTTTTTTTTCACAATTTGTGTTGCTCTTTTACATACATAAAATGCCAACAAAAATATTGAAGCTTATAGATGTGATGTAGGAAAGTGTAAATGCTTATATCTGCAAACCATTGTAGAATCAACAATAGTCTAACTAATGTACATTAGGACTCTGAGGTTATGTAGTTTTATTCTTATCGAAGGTAGGGACTTAATTCTCATAACTGATGTGTTTCATCTTCTCAAACTTGGTCCTGTTTTTAAAAAAATTAAAAGTCTCAATCATTCATCATATAGTAATGAGATCTAGGAGCACCATTCATTTTCCTTGGTACCCCTTCAAAAGTTGAGACAAAGACTAAATATTAACTTTTTAGTATCATTAAGACTGGAACCATTGTGCATATTAAAGTATATTTGCAAATTAAAATAGGCAGTTGAAAGTAGTTGAACATTTTAGCTATTTCTCAGCAGCACAAAGTCATGTTGAAGCGTTTAGCCTCAAATAAAAGCAACATTGAAATGATGAAATACTTTGTTTTTCAGTCAGCGTCTCCTTAACGTTAAATAATACTGTGGAGTCCTGGGAATTTTGGTATAATGGAAAAGGCTAATTTAGCAATTAACTCAATTGTTGTGGTTCACAGTCCAAAATTATGAAACTCATTTTGACCACGTTTTATCTCTGCCACCATATCAAGTTCTGTTCAGTCCAGTTTTATGCTGTTTACTGTTAAATAGCTTCACCTCCATTATTTTTGCCACACAAAATTTAATAGGTTCCTTTCACAGGAAATCATAAACCCCCCCACAAATGTTCTGTCACACTTGATAAACTAGAACTCCCATTGTCTGAAATGGGTCAACAACGTAACGCCGTTGGTGTCCCTGCCCTGGATCTATTGTAGTCTCTCAGATGAAGACCAGGTGCTCCACTTTGAAAAGAGAAGACATTAGTAAAGGTGCTCTGAAGTGATTCAGGATGTTGGACCAGGTTATCAACCATGTGATTCAGGCCTGAGACGACGACGAATCACACGGTCACAGATGTGAACTCGCAATGTTTAATAAGAACTCTCTATTTGTTCCAATTTTGGACATTATCAAAGATTTCCATTGTAGGGGGAAAAAAATGACTCGGACATAAAATAACACCTGCCCCACTTTTTCCATAAATCCTAAGCTGTTAATGACTTATTTTATTTCAGATGCTTTGTTTTCAAAATAAATAAGCTTTAAGAAAAGAAAATGAAAGGGCCTCGATTCAAGTACTGTATGTAAATAGAACTGTGCAGTCGCCTGCACCTGATTGGCTCTGCTGACCATTGGTCAGGTGACCCTTCTGTGACTCAAAGCCCGAAACACTCGTCACAGATTGAGGTCAATGACAAACTGAACCAGAGTCTTTGAATGTAGACCCTCTGCGATCATTTGGTCACTAATTATTTTCTTTGTCTTGCATGTAAATGCTTGTAAACACAAAACCCATTAAAGATAGGTTATCGTTTCTTAAATGGACAATCACTGCTTTGCAAAGTACAAGGGAAATTTTTAATGCCGGGTCTTTATTTAAAGGCCTGTATCAAGTGAAAATCGATTTGATTTTTTTCCCTTCAGAAAATTGTAAGCCAATTAACATATTTTAAAAATAATTTTTGTTTATGGTTGGAATTATTTTTGCACAAATATTACATTTCTTTTTTAGAGTCAAAGTGAGAGACGAATTTAAATTTCTCTGTACTTTTCCTGCCATATTTATGTTTTCCAAATAAAAACTGTGATATTACAGAAGCGTGTTAAAAAAATACTATGAATACATATATATATTCCATTTTGTCTTGTTACAGTAAGGAAAAGGTTTTTAAATATTTTTAAATATTACGAGTAAAAAACTGAAAACTGTGGGACGCACATCACTTCGTTGAACCTCCTTCTGCTCCAGTTGTTGTTGCAGGTCTTCTATGTTCTGTTTCTATCGGCTTTTTGCCTTGATATCGGTGATAAAGATTTTCCTATTTCCGAAAGAGCTCAAGTTCCTTCAGACTGGACAAAGAGTGTTTGCGAAATACACTTTTGTCACCGATTCTCTAATTGGATTTTGGTGAATGAGTGAATTATCCACTCTTGGAAAATAGCAGTACAACAAGCTTTGTTGTTGTCATTCTTTCTTTTCTCAAGGGCTGGCCATTCCGCGTCTCTTAACTGCTGTGTGTTTGGCACCGCCCTGAACAACCGAGGTCATTATTGTCCCTGTCAGCACACTCAATTATAATTTAATCTGTATGGAGACATTCTTAGAGACCCCTGGCGGACATATGTGGGTGGGTACGGATTACAAAATTTGCAGAGCATGTGAGTCCTGGACTAGGAGTTGCACAAAATTTTGTTTCTCACCTGGCTACAACCCCTTCTTCTACATGTTTGCATGCTGCAAACTGCAAACAGAATCTCTTATGATTTCCTTTCAAAAGCTCTGTCACTCCCACTTTTCTGTTAGACAAGAGCACGCCATTTCTTACATGCCATTGGAGGTGTGGATGGTTGTAGATCCTCCAGAGTTACCATGGAGTTTGAGAGACTTTTTCATAACAATGAAGTATGTGGAAATAATACATTTGATTACGCCTTATTTACAGCCATGAATTATGCAATCTGCCTCACTTTGTAGTGGAAAACACGAGGCGACCCAAATGATTCGGGGGTTGGCAGACGGCTTCAGAGGTAGGTTTAAGTTTCCTGAGATATTGAGCAGAGGGTCAAGAGAGCAGGGCAGGAAGGTGATCACTGAGATTTCCTCAGGGACCATCTGTGAGAGCACACTTGAAGGAGACAAAGACTCAAAGGGCCCAGCCTGTAACTAAGGAAACGACAACAAAGTGAGACACAGAGGAGAAAGGAAGTCAGACTGTATGTAGAGTAGTAGGTTTCCACAGCAACTTCAATCATCTGGTAAATTAGTGATCTATTAAAAATTGTAATCAGGTGTGAGTTGCAGAGAGATTATGCTACAGATTAAAAAAAATCAGTGTTGTCTTGTACCTTAAACTCTGTATTGGTATTTTAACAGTTAAATGACAGTTTCCTTCACTGCTAGCTTGTTTCAAACCACAGCCAACACCACACACGGGTGGTTTCCACCGCCAAAAAACTCAACCTCAGTGACTTTATATAATTTTCTATCACTTGAAAGCAAATCAATGTATTGGAATAACTGCAATCAGCTTAGAAAAAGGTTGCAAAAACTAAAGAAATAGATAAATAAAAAGGTCAAAGTAAGAGATGATTGACTCTACTTTTACTATAGTTATGATCACTTGTTGTATTTAATCTCTTCTAGTCTCCTCTGCCTGGCAAGGCATGCCTACCCTTTAAATTACTTTAGCAATAAAAAAGCAACCTCATATTTAATCTACTCCTCGGTCTCCAGGGACAGGGGCCTTATTCATGTTAATTGCCTTTTAATTTAGACTGTTCCAACTGCAAGTGAGAACATTTACGGGAAAACGTCGAGCTTCCTCACCAGCCTGCAGGGAGAGACGCACTTAATTACAGATGTGGGGAGTGCAGCTTTGTGGCGATATCAGGCAAAATCTGCTGAGCTGGACTCTAAATACAGACAGACTGGACTCTTTAGTGTCACTATCTGGTAGGAGATTGTACTGCAGTCACATTGTGCTGATTTTTTAAAAAAAAAAAAGAAAAAAAAGCCAGCTGCTCAAACTCAAAACACTACCGACACACATCATGAGGCTGCACAGACGAGGTAAAAGCTGTAGTCAGAAATCTGACTTTCTTGGAAAGTTTTGACTTGAGGCAAAAAAAAAACAAAACACTACCCATAAAAGCAGACCGAAAGAATGCAAAGAGAGAACAAGAGTAGTTTAGCCTGAATGCAGAGTCACAGAGGAGGGAAGTGACAGGTTCATTGTTGCAACACACAATCTTTTTTTACACCCACGTGCTTCGACCTGGAAGAAGACGAGAAGACATCTCGCTGCACAGGAGTCATAGCTGAAGCAGGTTCAGCTTTGAGCGCAGTGGATACGTACAAAAAAGCCATAAAAGGAAACATATTAATCATGCTTTCAACTTCCTGTGCTAAAGTGGCGCGAATCGCTGCTGCACACCATCACCGTTGAGTCCAAGCTGTAGAATCTTCACTTTGCTCATGCGTGTGTATGAGGATGAAAGCGAAGAAGTCGTCTTTTGGTGTTTGTTTCTAAACAGCTTGCGAAGTCATCGCAGCGACCAGGGATCGAAACTGAAATGACTCTGTTTTCAAAGAAACTGAGTCGACTAACTTCTGATTAGTGGCAGCTGTCATAACGCCGAATTGTAGCTTTGGGAATAACCAGGAAATAACGACTGGTGGAAATTAGCCATGATTGTGGTCATTTGAGATTTCCTAATAATGCCAAATTGTACAGCATCATGTCAAATCCACAGCTATTGAGATTGACATCAGATGATTGCTACATGCGTTGTGAAGTCATGACCTTCGTACAGCGATGACCTTGTGTAAACTTCTGTAATTTATGCATTAAATGCCTAAAAACATGGGAGTCGATTTCTACTGGATAATATCCACATCTTCAGTGCAGCACATATAAAAAGGACTGGTTGTAAGTCTGAAAGTAAAAGTGAGGCAGAAGTCAAAAGAGAAAGACATGACAATGCAGTACACACACAAGTTCCTCTCTGTGCATTTCAGCAGAATTGGCACTCTTACATGGCACGCACGCAGTCCTGGAAGCTAAATTTTGACAACCTGAGCTGAGTTTTGACAAGTTCCCCGACTTGCCGTAGTTCGTCAAATCGGATTCATTCTCTCTGACATTTATAAATGAGGTAACACGACTGGCTGTTTGTTCTCCTGCAGGAATTATGGAGCCGAACAAGAATGTTTAACATAAAAACTGCCAGGATGGCATCATGACCTTTAGCGAAATTGCACATCTATTGAAGGAAAAGCTCACAATTATCTATAAACTTGTCATTTTCTCTCATGAAACTCATCCATCTGAAGCTGACTGACAGCAGCCAAGGGGTTTGAGGAGGAAAAAAAAAATCACCTGATTGCATACTTAACTTAGAGAAGCAGAAGAGCACATATAAATACAAACATGTACACACATGCACTGCAATATTGACACCCTTTCTTTGCATATTTCCCCCTGATATATTCTGAGCTCTCTTTCTTTCAAGCTTCCTCTTTTGCACATTTGTGGCTTTGTGTGGCTTTTGTGCTGTTTGTGAGCTGAAAAGCCACATGCAATGTGTGTGTACATTTCCTGAATGTGCATGTAGGCAAATTATGACACAGAAAACCTGTTGAATCTCAGGAAAAGGTGGGTAAGAAACAGTCGTGCATGTGCACCGTGTTGCATTGTGCTACACGGCACACTCACAAATGCAGATGAGCCTGACAAAGGAAATGTACATGTATTTTAAATAAACAACTTCTCAATGCAATCTTAATTTAGTTTTTTTTCCTCTCACCTATTAAAGAAAAAGCATTACATCAAAGGTAAGGTGGACCGTTTTGCAGAACAGACATCACTGAAAAGTAGGCTACAAGTGTTTTGCAAAGGTTTTCATACGTCTTGAGTGTTTTTGTTACATAACAAACACAAAATTGAATGAGTTTTATCAGGAGTCCGATGACAGACGTGAAGCAAAGCAGAATTGCCAAGACAAAGGAAACAAGTAGTTTCCAAAAACTTTTGCAAATATAAATCTGAAAACTCAGCCATGTAATTGTAAAAAAAGAAAAAAAAGTCCCTATTAATGTGATGCTCCTAAGTAAAACACAATTTCCACACAGATAAAATGGTGGCTGTGAAAGAGCGGCAAGAAGAAGTCAGTTGAAAGTCCTGAGAAGTCCAGTTAAGGTGACGACATTCAAGTCTGTTGTTGCATCTTGACAAAGTGTAAAGATGATTAAGTGGTAGGAATACTTTTCAAAACAACAAAGAAAAAACACTACATAATGTTCTCTGGCACTGTTTTAAAAAAAAGAACTATTTGAAAAAATAACTTTTTTGCCAACTCATTCATCGTTCACATTATTCTCCAACAGATGAGAAACCAACCTTTTTGAGGCACGAACTGATTGAAGCTTTGACAGCAGCAGTGTTTTTGAAGTAAGCGAACGCCCCCTAAATCGATTATCGTTCAGATGAAAAGATCAGCATTCACCGTGATTTACTGCTGTGAGAAATGTCAACTAAACTAAACTAGACTTGCTCGAACATATACACCAGAATTGGGAACTCGAGTATTGCAATGCCAATCTTACTATTCAGCTCTTGGAAATGTTTTCTGGTTGCGTAAAAAAAAAAAAAGAAAGAAAAAAATTAGCTGCTTACCACTGAGTCAGCAAAACCGTATTTCAGAACTGCAGAGCGATGTGTTCTGCTCAGCTTGGCAGAAGGAAGCCTTAACATTCGGTAATTATTGCCAAAGCGGAGAGGATCTTTGTTTCGGAACATCTCACGGATGGTGAAGTTGACCGTAAAAATAAATCTCTCGCCTAAATATTTCAAGATGGAGGAGGTTAGCTGCTTTGGTAATCGTATGTGAGTTTGTGTGGTTGTCTGTCTCTGCCTTAAATTTGATGCTGCTAACCTTGATGTTGCTTTTCATGCTATCTGGTGATTGCTGTTTCTTTCCCGTGCCTAATTATTTGCTTCTGTAACTTTAACCTTTTACCTTCCGTAATCAAGGCCCCCCCTGACCAACCAAACAATACGAAAGTACAACTAGGAGCTCTGTTACAAAATGTTTCATGTATAACACAAATGTGTTTTTTTTTTTAATCAAAGGATTTTCATTGTGTAGTAATTTGACAAAGAAATCAACACAATTCCCTGTTCCACAAACAACCTGCATTCGTACCCCACAGTAATCAGCTGCTACTGTTTCCACTACCACTTGTTTCATTGCTGCATTTAGAGGTGAGGAAGCAGATTTCATTTCCTTTATTTAACCAGGTAAGCCCCATTGAGATCTAGATCTCATTTTCAAGGGGGACCTGGGCAGAAGTCTGCAGTACACAACATACACACCTAGGGACAATTTGGAGAGGCCAATTACCCTGACAGTCATGTTTTTTGACTGTGGGAGGAAACCGGAGTACCCGGAGAAAACCCACGCATGCACAGGGAGAACATGCAAACTCCATGCAGAAAGGCCGGGGCTGGGAATCAAACCCAGAACCTTCTTTCTGCAAGGCAACAGCTTTACCAACTGCGCCACTGTGCAGCCACAGATTCAGGACAAGCAGATGCTGACCTGCTGTTTTACTGGATGAGCAGAAGGATTCCGGTTGCCTGCATGTCCAGCTTTTTTCTGAAACATTGGTGAGGAACAAGGTGTAGGTGTTTCATGCAGGTCAGCTCAAAGTCATGTCTGGTTAATGACTTTAAAGATCTGACTCTGACTCCATGCTCGATGTATTTTGTACATCCTCATCCTGTTGGCTCAGTCCGTTTGGGTGCCTCCTCAGTTGATGATCATACTTCTCCAAATGAGTCTCATCTTCCACAAATGGAGGGCGTTGCAAATGTACAGACATTTTCAAACTCAATGGGATTCTGGGTCGGTTTAGTTTGATCACTCAGATTGAAATGTATTAAGACTATATTGGTTGACTTAAAGCTATTTACTCAAAGTTATTGGATTAACAAGGTCCATACAAGAATTGCTTTCAACACGTTTTATGCTCAACATAAAATGTCGTGTTCATGAGACTGCAGGCATTGTGCTGACACCTGAAAAAACGCTACGGTGATGACGATGCTCCGAGAATCATTGTACATAAATCGCATTTGCGGACGTAACCTCTTCAAACAAGTGGTACAAGGTTATGACTTTGCCTACAATAGAGGTACGATCTGCCCCCTGGCCCTCTGGTATCAGCACTATATAACGTGAGCGTCGTAGTTTGTGCTGTCAAGGGAAATATAAGTTGGCCAGTCAGCTTAATGGATAAGGACAAAGAGAGCAGCTAACATGTTCATAGATGCAGTACATTCAAGGAATGCTGTTTGTTTTGCTGTAATTTCCAACAAACGGCAGGCTTTTCATAAATACTCGTTTTCACTCGACTTTTTAAATGTCAACTTCTGGTGTTTAGAGGTGTGCAAGTCAAGTTTTTATAGGCGCAGTTTTTGTTCTAGCAGTTGCGCAGCTTCCTGAAAACAAGTATAAAGGCAAATCACGCAAGTTTAGTTGTAAACACACATCTACCTCCAGCGGTCGCCCTTTCTTTCCATATGAGTTGTGTCAAACGCAGCAGTGAGAACCAATGATGCCAACACTGAAGTGTTGGGCGCATTGCTGATGTAAGTCACTTTAAACTTTTGCCAATATTGTAAAGTGGTCAACGGTCTGATTTCAATGCATGTAAAAGGTTGCTTTTATTCAAATGCAGTGGATTTGTTCGATAAATAGTTTTCCTCCTACGTTAGGTTTTATTGAGAGATTTATGATCCGGTTCTATAAGTTAATAGCTGCGGTTCTTGGGGTCAATCCAAAGTGAACTGAGTAAAGAGAAACAGAAAAGTTTCGTCATGCTCTAAGGTGAATAGTTCAACATATTCATTGTTTTATTTTTATCTGAAATTGGCTAAGTAAACCACAGATAAGACTGTAAGAAGGCAAAGCGCAACGTATGGACACTCTTGCATTATGAAGCTATAGTAAATATTATACGTAGACCTACATTCCATAGAGCCATTGTATATCATTTCTTGTTTGTTTCAGTGAGAACATGCTTTTCCCCTGTTGAGCAATCCCACACAGTATAGCTTCAGTGCCTGAAGGAAGGTGCAGGATGTACAGCATGTGTGCCCAGAGAAGGAAAAGGAACACCAAGTAACCATCGCGCACAAATTGTACACGTTCCTCTCGCTTTTCAGGTTGAGATGCAGGAGTGAACTGAATGATTTGTTCCAAACGCTCTCAATTAGTCCTTTACGCAAAAACCCAGCAGAACAAGGTCAGGACCCAGTTTGGGTCTTTTCTTACTCAAAGCTGTGGTGGATTGGACTGTCTAATGCAAATCTTTATCATTTAACCTATAGGTCAGAGCAGATATTTTTCTTGTGGTTTTGGATCTTGGGATATATACAGTATATGTATGTATGTGTGTGTGTGTGTGTGTGTGTGTGTGTGTGTGTGTTGTGTGTGTGTGTGTGTGTGTGTGTGTGTGTGTGTGTGTATGACAAAAGGTTTTTGTCAAATAAATTACAAAAACATCTATTAATATATGAAAAAACAGTCAATAGAAAGAAATCCAAAGATTTTCCAAGACATTAAGCTACTATTAAAATAATTTGAAGTCATTTTTCGTCAAATGGCAATGATTACTTTGAATACGAATGCTAAAATGTCAGGGCCGCTGTCAAATTGTGCTGTTTTTGAAAGGTGCACAATTTTTTAATACCTGCAAAAGAATAAAAATAACAACAAAACAATTAAAAGAATAAAGTCAACAACTGTCAGAAGAAAGTGAATTATGATTAAATCCCATAAAAATTGGAATCTGACAACAAAACGGAATATTCGGGTCCCAACTGGCGCTTTTGACTAAATGTCATTGAGCTCAAAAAGACAACTCTACTTCCGGTTTAGACTTTCAGAATTAAATTTCTATTACTAGCGGTGTTTCATTCACTTTGCATAAACCCTTACAGCAGTTTACATAATGGATGTTTTCTATTTTTAGTGTCTACTGTTTACATACTTAATTAGATTTTTGTAGTAATACTGGTTTACAGGTAGTATTTATTATAGCTATTTTAAGCTTTTTACATGTTTAATTTATTATGTGTTTATCACATAGAGATCTTACACGTGACTAGAGCATGGTTAGAAGTTTTTTCAATTTAATCAGACCATATTTCTTTGTATGGAAAATAAAACATTTCTTATTCTACTGGTACTTGAGGAGATTTTTTTTTTTGGTACTGTAAAAGCCTAGGAACCCCTCGACATCTTTTACATTTTATTTTATTTTTCTTGGGTCAGAGACCCCTTCTTAAACTGTTTTTTGTGTGTCCACAACATGACTTTGACATATTTGTTGAAGTTATGTATTATTTTTGTTTAGGAAGCACAGACGCATCTAGTACTATATTAAATAAATAAACAAACAAAGAGTTAATGATACTTTCTTTTGTCAGTCACTTTATCTAGAATAGGTGCATAGGAGAATATTAATCTCTATTTAGTGCTTGTCTGACACATAATGTCCCAATTAAATTTTTTTAAGTCTGTAATTGTGATATGACAAGCTTAAAAACTTTTAGATTTTTAAGGTGTCACCAACTACATTTGTTTAATAAATTTATTTTTTGCTGCATCTCCTTTCCAGTGCAACAGAATCCCGTTTTAAAATTACGCTGTTTTATTTTGAAAGGGTTACGCGTTTCCGCTACCCTACGCGCGCACGGCAGGAACTTGACGCGTCACTGCCGTGTGAATGCCCAGCCATTGCCTTGACGAGTCATCGCTGGAGAGGACCCCAGAGCAGACTGAGCCGCTGAGCAACCGCCTTGAACGGGGAGCATCGCTTCATCACCGCGGATTTATCCCAGCACACACGCCGGAACGGAGCAAAACGGCGGTTGCAGAAGCGGACCGGACTTCCATGCAGATTGTGGTTTTGCACATTTGAGTGAAGCGGTTATCTTTTTAGCCCGGACACGAACGCAGACAACCCCAAAAGAGACGGACAGACAGTAAAGTAGTACCAGAGCCGCCACTACACCGGTGAGCGAACTTGGCATCTCTGCGCGGTGGGAGGTGTCCGTCTGTCTGTCGGCGTCAGCTTGTTGTACGTACCGCTGCCAAGGGACTTCGTTCACAAAAAAAGGGTTCATGTTTTTGTAATTACTCAATTTTTGTGTTTTTTTTTTTTTTTTTTTTTCTGCAACCAACTGTGGCTTTAATGTGACGCACCGGGCTGACATTAGCGCTGAGTCTCGAAGAGGATTCCCACTGCAGAGGAGTTCAGTAAAGGCTCGTTTATTCAAGTTTTTACCTCCAGACTTCAACGGGACCAGCACAACCGACACCAATGTGATAGGTAATGATCGCTTTTTATTTAATTTAAGTCGGAACCAGACTCTGTTCGTGTCTTGCTTTTAGTCTGTGGGTAAAGTTAGCAGCATAGCCGGGTTTGCGAGTTCCTCAACAGGCAGCAGTGAACCCCGCAGTGCTGCTCCGAGCTCTGCATCACATCCAGCACAGGTCTGTTGGGCTCTTCAGCACTAAATGCATGCAGAATCACATGCACCCTCCCAGTTGTGTTATGATGTCCATGCTTCATCCATCAGGAGTGCAATGATGATTCTGTAAATGTTGATTGCGCTGTTGACTGGGGCTCTCGATGCTGCCAAACAAATCTCTTCTCAATAAGCCACAGCTTTCATCACTCTGAAATGCCTGGTCTTTTATTATGCTCCACAGATATTTACTTCTGCGATGCATTTTATTAGAAATGACCATGTAGCGTATCAGCATGGCTGATCTAAAGGTATTTAAAGGGCTGATCCAGCATCTCCTGCTCTATTACAGTTTATTTTTCTGTTTTCTTCTAAGGCCTGGCATACCATTTGTGATTTTTTTTTTTTGTTATATTGTTTGTTTTTATGCTGTAGGACTTTAATAGAGATTGTAGATGTGAATCACTAAATTATTATGTTTGACAGAAGGTTACTTGCTTTTGACTAACATTAGCAGGTCAGATACTGAAAAATCAGCATTTATTAAATTCACCAAAACTAAAAAAAATCCTTCCATTTTCAGCCTGTAAATGAAACAACCATAGACTGTTTCCTCATGTTGACATTTTCATCACCTGCTCTGGCAATCCGATTAAAGGGCTTAAGTAAGAAAGAAAATTAGACAGATATTGAAACCGAAACTTTTTAAAACCTTAACATACGTTGATCCAGGTAAACTGCCCCATGTCTTGTAGCTCTTGTGAAACATGTTCAAATGGAGACAACCAAGTCTTTGTTGCTGCACGCCTTTGTGGCCATCTGATGTCATATGTTTTTGGTTGTGAATATTTAATGATTCGGGCTTCATACCGATCGCAGAAGCTGCTCTGCTGCGATGCTCAGACGATTCAGGCACCAGGAGAGCAACTGTCCACCGAGAGGGTGCTAAACCGCTGCGGTTGTTTTTTTATTTGTGTGTGATTTAGAGGAAAGTAATGCACTTCAGCGCTCTCCTTCTTGAGTTGTCCCTCTATTCAGTCTGTGTCATCTCCTTCTGAGGATTACCTCACCTCCTGATTGTTGGAGCCGCTCACAGTGAGCAGACAGTGCAGCACCTGGGACTTGAGACATTTGGTTGAATACATTTCCTCGCTTAACCTCAACGGCGGCCTGCGCAATCTGTGGTATTATGCCATGCTAATTTTAAAACCTGTTTCATTACACGTGTAACTGCACAGCACACATGGCTGCACAAACAAGCCGGCTGATTGTACCTGCTGGTCTTAAGCACACACCTACTAGGGACCTTTCAGTGGGAAGATCTGATGCAGCCTGAAGCGTCTTCTGGACTGCTTGTTTTAGATTTAACTCCGCCAGACATGACATACTCGAGGCTTTTTTTGTTTCTTAAGCGTTCCTTATGACATAAATTCCACCACACCAGCTGGATTGTTAATAAGAGAGCGGTTTGTCGAGTTGTAAATTTACTGACTCACACTTTACTCAGCTTAGACGCAAACTTTGATTTATACAGGATTGATATGGCTGCATAAAAAGCAAAAAAAAAAAAAAAGCCCACAGATGAGGGATTGAAAATATGTTCATCACTGCAAACCAAAGCAGCTGCTGTTCCTCTGTGCCAGTGATGATAAGAGCACAAGTTTATCTGCAGGCTGTTTTGTGAGGCTGCTGCCAAACCCAGTAAGCATATTCCCTTACGCCTCGCGCTGCCCTGTAATCCTGTAGGCTGAGTAATATATATCGAGCGCGCTGTCCTGTCCTCACTCATGCATTTAGTGGTCCGTGCAGTCGTTCTCTCCGTGTCACTTCGAGTGGACCACCCTCCTCCACCCCACCTCTCTCATGTTAAGCTGTCGAATTGCTACAGGCTGGCCTAACCTTGAGGTCAGTCGAGCTGCTGCTGTGTCTTTGGGCTAAATTTAGAACGTGGAGCAATTAGGCTACATCACTCTAATGCACTAACAGCACAGAGGCGCTCGGGATGCACATCGTCTCCTTGCATGATGAACCGCACTGTCAAATGTCTCAAATTTCCTGATTAATGGGTTTTATGGGTTTCAAGTCTTTCTGTGAAATGAATGTGCTGCTTCGTGCGAAAACGGGCTCTGTTTATGAACAAAAGTCTTTGGAAGAAATATTTTTATGGACTCAGAAGCTCATAAAAATGCATCATTTTGAGCATCAAAATTTTAACCTTGGCAGGTTAAAATTGTCCTTAACCTGTCAAGGTTTCCCCCAGGAAACCTCCTGAGCCCAGTGGTTGGGCAGTCAGTCATCCAGCAGCCTGTCGTGTTTTTGAGGTAAAAGAGGCTTCAAGTTGACAGGAAATTTGAAAATTATCACTTGATAATTAGGTGTTTAGAAGATTAATACCAAATATTACGTCTGGAAAAAATGCAAACATTCAAAAAGTTCAAGTTTCACTGTAAGAAATTTGTATCTTCTAACCTACCATCACAAAAATACACAAGTAGATTTGCACGACTATACTGGGACATGAACTGTAATCGAGTGTCTTTGTTTTTGGTCTGATGAGACTAAAATTGAGTTTTTCTGCAACAAATATATATATGCCAATTTTTAGAGACTGTACAGATTAATCAAATGACATTTATTATGTATAAATTATCATTATTTTCTTGTCTTTTAGTGACAAAACCTCAAGAACACCAAGCCGGGCCGGGCTGGGCCAGGCCAGGCCGTTCCAGGCGGGTCAGCTGGGAGAGGGCCTCGTCACAACTTGCCGTTCCAGCTTTAAAGAGATTCGTCTGTGGCTGTCGGCGTCTGATTGGTCTCCAGTCCTTCTATGTTGCCATCGGCTGTGTCTGGATGTCGGCAGCAGGATGGGTTCTGGACTTGATTTGACTGTTCAGACCTCATTGCAGCGCTGGCCACGCTCCCTGACGGACTGCCTGTCGTCCCTCGCCTCCCCAGTCTTTAAGCCCCCTCTTCTTACCTGGGGCGTCCCTCAGCCCTGTAAGGAAGGGCCTCATAGGAACTGTAGGTTGTCTTGTTAAAACGGCTGACGCTGCAGAGAGGAAGCAGATCCGATAAGTCCTTACAAACTCTCACACCGAACAGGGCTGCTGTGTCCACTTTCCTGACACGACTAGTTGCCTTCGCGTTTTTCTGAGCGTATCTCTAGTTGAGTTCCGAAGTTTACACAGATAGTTTTGTCTAATTCCTCACTTTCTTTTTTTTATTTTTTTTATTTTTTTTTACACAAGTCCTTATTTATATTTCCGTTTTCTTTCCTTTGTGGTCTGAGCCCTGCAGAAGAATGTCCGAAAGTAGCAACAAAGCAGTAAAATTCCTCGCCCCTCATCCCCCGGCATCCTCCGACTCCCCCTGCCCGTCACCTCAAATCCCCCACAAGAATGTGAACGGCTCTGCCAGTTCAGACTCGCACGTCGTGGAGAAGATCGGTGAGCAGCCTGAGGTGCGTCGGCGGCGCCACACCATGGAGAGAGACTCCAAAACAGCCGAGCACCGCTTCTTCCGCCGCAGTGTTATTTGCGACTCCAACGCCACAGCCTTGGACCTGCCCAGCAAAGCAACCGTGCTTCTCACCTCCCCTCCTGACTGCGAAGGGACTACCCTCTTCTTCTCCCCGCAGATCTGCAGGCCCGAGGAACAAGAATCCGAGGGCGAGGAGAATGCAAGAGGATCCTACCTGCAAAGTACCGGCCTTCAGCCTTACTCTGACCATGGTGGGCTGGTCTCACAGGGGCACACGCATCATGCTGAGGGAGATCTAAATGTCATCACTGTGGCTGTTCCCACAACTAGTAGTGCTGATTATGGTGCAGAGGGTCCAACAAAAGAGCCAACCCCGACAGTATTGGATGTTACGGATAGAGCGGCAGGCAAACAACCTGATGTCAAGTTGTGTGCCAGAGGGATTGAAGAAGCACAATGTTTGTCAAAGGACGAAAAAGTCGATAAACCCGCACTCAGCAGCCCGATCGAGGAGAAGGACCAGGAGACTGAGGAGGAGAGGGGGCAAGCGAAAGCGAGAGCGGAGCAGAGGGAGGCTGAGAAACGAGTGCAAGAGGACATAGAGGAGGCAGAGACGAAGGCCGTAGGGACTTCGCCAGACGGACGCTTCCTAAAGTTCGACATAGAGATTGGGAGAGGGTCTTTCAAGACTGTGTACAAGGGACTGGATACGGAGACGACGGTGGAAGTGGCATGGTGTGAGCTGCAGGTAAGATTTGACTCAAACTATCACTGTTGCTGAATCTCTTCGTCAGGCGCTAGATTTTCCCTCTATGGCCTTGCGAGCAATGTTTATTTTGGTACACTGATCTTGTTCTATAGGAGGGATTCAGGAAGCTAAGACGTAAAGGAAAACCTGTTAGGGAAGCTGCAGAAGAGTTAATATTAGGGATGTGCCGATCAGGTTTTTTTCTCCCGATACAGATACCAATCACCCCTGAGGGCCGATCGCCGATTCCGATCCCCGATACCGATCACATAATTATTATTTATATTTTTATCATAAACACTACTGTTACATTATGTAGAAAAAGGAACCATGAATTCATCTTAATTTAGACAAAAACTTATTTTTAATAACTTTTCCAAGAAGAAAACTAAACAAAACAGGCATTGTGCAAATTGAACTGCTATCAATAATACTATCTTTAACAGACTGATAACATATGAAAGCTCTGAAGAAGCTAAATAATGCAAAGAGCCAAAATAAAACCTCTCAACATTGCCAAAAAATTCAAGTGTAAAACTTAACATTCAAAGGCAAAAACAGGATCCATTACAATAAACAATCCAGAGTTACTGAATGAAAACTTCCTGTTAGCATGACGGCTAGCTGGTTACTGCTAGTTCTGATTGGCTGTTTCTGACTTAGCGGAGTAACAGGGAGGAGATCGATTATTTTTTAAAGATTATCTGTCTCATGTTAGGACAGAGAAAGTTTTAATACGTATGTAAAATGTATTTTTTAGGTTAGATGCTGCAGCTTTAAACGGGTTCGGTGTGAGTCGCTACCAGGTGGAGCAGAAGCGGCTCCGTGTCAAATATTACTAAATATTAAATATTACTACCTGTAGCGGAGCAGCGGTTCAACAGCAGAACCAGCGTCTTACATCGCAGCTCCAAGACTTAAATCATTTTCCAGGTTATTAGTTTATCTTTCTGACCGTCATGCTAATCCGGGTGAGTGTTTGTAGCTGTGCTGCTTTACCTGCTGTCTGATCCTCGGTGTCTTTTTACTGCACTGAGCCTCGATGTAGCCAAACTCCGTCATTGTTTTTATGTCTATTAGCTTCGTTGTGTTGATGCATTTTGACCTGCTTCTACTTTCCGCCGCAACACGCAAACGTCCTCATTCACTCAGTGTGTTATAGTTACACATCGCTTAGGATTTGTTGCTGCGCGTTTGCGCAGTGTGAAGGAAAGACGAGACCAGCTGGACAGACAGACAGGCTGGGAAATGAGATGCAGGTGATCGGTATCGGTTCAAGAGTCAATGATCGGCCGATCCCGATCATCACCGATTTCACGGAAATCGGCCGATTATGATCGGTGACCGATCGATCGGCACACCTCTAGTTAATATCGTTGAAATTTTTGTTTTCAAGGGTTCCATCAGCTACATTTCCCCCCCCAGGTGAAAACAAGGCAAATTATATTAAAACCTCTCTAGTAAGATTCAAACTGAGATAAAAGTGATCAAGCTTTTATTAAACTCATACAAATGAGTCTAGTTTGCTGGAAGTGAGATCAAATCTAGTCCAATCTAATTTTGGACGAATGGGAAATGCATCTCAAATTGGAAAATTAGCCAGTCAGACTTAATTTTTGTTATTAGTGCATATAGTATTTTCAGATTAGTATCTTTTGAAACCAAATCTAAAGGAAGTTGTCTGTGGGCAAAATCTGCCTTTAATTCAGCTCTATCCAAGGATTACTTCATAATTTAGTTGGCTAAAACCAAACTAAACTGCGCAAAATTCACAGCGGTTGAGAAAAACCTCAGCTGTTGCTATTTCAGTGAAAGAGGATTCTACATAGTGTCGACTCAGGGCATGTAAATACTTCCACTTTATGATCACAAGCTGCTTTATTTCAGTCCATCAGCAAAACCTCAAAAAAAGACGGTAAAGTTTGCGGTTGCCATGTGACAACGTGTGGAAAAAGTTTTAGAAACGGGGATATTTTTGCAAAAAGTCTGAAATATATGTATTTTTAGAGTCAATTTAAATGTTTGTCTAATTGCGTTTCGATTTTTATTAGCATTTTCATTGCATCTGTTTCTCTGTTTTGTCTAACTCTTCATAAAGTCTATGAGTAGCTGATCATAATGTGGCTTTAAAACTGTGACTGGATCATAAGGTGCAAAGCACAACTAAGATTGCAAGCTGCAGTTTGAAAGGTTGCCAAACAATTGAGGGCTAAGTGTAGATGGGGTAGAGTTCCTGATGACTCTGTTGGTAATTATTCAACAAAATATGCCTGCTTGACATTTTTAAAACCCTGGGCGAAGACAGGCAGCTGGACCCCATCCAGCCAACTGTCACTCTTGTTCTTTTGCAGCATGCAAGTAAACTGGAACAGCATGTGTTAAACACGGGGCAGGACGGCATGCACTTTTCCGTACGACGGTCTTGCTTCATCCGAGTGTTCTGATGCAAACGTTTACAGTGATTGTTTGTGTCAAAAAGAAAGTAAGGCCCGAAGAATGGAAAGCTAACATGACAGTGCATGCTGTTTTTGTTTTTCCTTGTATTTATTAGCTGCAAAATGAGAAAGGGAGTCAGAAAGCAAATCTTGAGTCTTTAGCGGCGGTGTACATGCACAGGACCAAGGTGCGTTCAGCAGTCCAAGATGTAGAAAAACAATGTTTACCAGTCATATGACATGTGGACTGAGTTGAGGCAGGAGAAGGAAAACACTGACATGGACTCACGTGGAACCGCTTGTTGCTATGCCAAGGAAGACAAACATACAGGATTTTAAACATAGCTTTTGGGCTATGCCACAGATTTAGCCAATGTCATTTCTTAATAAACACATACAGTTTCAATCTACTTCACAGCAGATTAATTAGAACCAGAAGCAGCCAGAAGATTGCTCTGTTTTTTTTTTTTTTTGTTGCTTTTTTGTTTAATAAATTTTGAGTTAGCTGTGTGTGTGTGTGTGTGTGTGTGTGTGTGTGAAGGGAACATGTGCTTGTATTGCTGTCATCTCCATCACAAGATCCTCCTCGAGTCTTCCTGAATCCCAGGGGCTCAGATGAGCTTTGCCTGATGCCCCGCGTCCAGGAGACGATGGTTTGTTTGGCAGAAAACAAATGCCGAGCCCTGGCTGAGCTTTTCTGTCACACAAATCTCATTTTCCTTCTGTGTGCGTCAGTTAGTTGTGAAAATATGGAGACCTGGTGATCCTTAGCAGACTGCATACAATACATCTCTACATAGTTTTGGAGTGTGCATATTTTACATTTTTCAAAGAATTCAAAAATTACATTTAGTTTTAATTTGGAAGGTTTTCTGGGTTTGAAGATGTAACCCTTTTGCAACATAAACTTTTTTTGGCTGTATCAAAGATTCTTTGACAAAAAAAAGCTAGTTTAACAACAATATCTGTTAGAAAACAGATCAGGTTTTAAAAAATAGCTTTTAATAGAAACATTTCTGAACTTTTTTGGATAACTTTTAGAACAGTGAGAAGATGCAATGGGCACTGAATAAAAAGGTTGTGTATACTAAGGTGTATAAATCCTCATGAATTTCATCGTACAAACATTTAGCTGTTCATAAATCTGACAGCTGCAAACAACTGTCAATTACATGCCACATACCTATTTATTCATAGCTACATTCATAAACATAGAAATTATAACACAGATAAATAAAAACATGCTAAAACCAGAAATGTGAACGCTGCACTTAAAGACGAATGGAAACTATGTTGTACCTCAGACAAATGGTCTCTTCAAACATTCGGTATTTTGGCGTTTTAGAATGCTGGATGAGCCCTTGGACTCGGTACATCATGCTGTGGAGGACCATATTAAGCCCAGATGTCCAGCAGAAGTTTCTCCAGACCTGCATAGACTCTAGCATGTAGTTTTTTCGGCAAATCCATCTCCCTTAGATCACCCCTTAAAAATCTCGGGGATCTGTTCCTCACCTGCATCACCTGCTGGAAGATCATCGGCTAACAAAGGAGAGCGTCTCTACTGTTTTTGAATTCGGTGATCCATGTTTCTCTTCTAGATGCACAATTATCAGAAGTATAGAGGATTGATAGTGTTGCTGAAATGTGATGAGTGTCCTAGTTCTTATCCAAGTTTGTGAATTTTAAGGTTATTTGGTCTTTGCCAAATTTGGTGGCATCTTGAAGAAGTTGGTCAGTAATGTGACCAGCTGTCTTGGATGCGTCTAAAATCTACTTGACAGTAGGACTAGGGTTTGAGAACTCTGTTGTAGTATTTAGTGCCAGAAGCTAATAATTAATCATACTTATCTAAGTTTCATATTCCAATAGGGTCACATCAGATTTTTTTTAGATTACTTTCTTGTGTTTATGTCTTGCTTTCCTGGAATGTTGAAGGATGATGTTACTGGTTACTTTCCAAGAACTGAAGACACTTTTCTGAAATTCTCTTGGCAGACGTTACCAGGCAATCTTCTTGAAATTAAGAATTCTCTGGATCTTTGAACTTACCATTTAATTTTTGGAATTTAGCCTTTATCCATTTACCCAATACATTTCCTGGAAGGTTTTTTATTTAATTTTTTTGTGGAACTTACTTTAGTACTTTTAGGACCCATGAGGTCTTCTGAAGTGATGTTTAGCAGTTGATTGGGTACTTTATCAGAAAGTTATGATAAGGATTTAGTAATTTTAAGTAAAGTTGCTTCTGAAATCCTTAAAGTACCACATACGTTCTGGAAAGTAATTTTTAAGTTCTGGTAAACTAACCAGCAGTAGTAATGTTTCTGGTTAATTTGGGAAAGTGACTTTTAAATTTCTGGAATTAAATAGTTCTACCAATTCCGTCTTGATACACGACGTCTGATTGAATTAAGGGCTGATGCAACAATTTTGCAGAGAACTTTTTAAAGCACAATTTGACTTAATGACACTTTGCGTAACCTAAGTCGTGAACATTTGTGGTGGGTTGTCTTAAGTGCATGCTGGAGCAGTTTTCCACACTCCCCTCCTATAGTCCCCATTAGTGTGTTTCTGTCGAAGATGACAGAGCAACTGTTGACATGTGGCAGAAAGCTGAGAGTAAAGTTACATACGTAAACGCCCACCCGCCCTACAACCAATCACATTCCCGCTCTGGGTGGGCATGGCAACTGGAGATCTTTGAGAGTTGGGATATCATCTGGTGCTGGCTGGCTTTCTAAAGGTGCAGTTGTTACAAGCGCAGCATGTGTTAGTGTTTGTGATTGATGGTTAGATTAAGGTAGTTGGGTCTTGAACGTCCCTCGGCATTTGATCTGATCAAATTTAGTTTCTGTCACCAAGGAAATCTTTGGATGGATGGAAACATGGCTTGAGAATAGCTGACAGATTGCTTAAGCTTTTAAGTAAACTCTACTGATGATGGAGGAGGAAGGGGAGGAAGGTCACCCAGTGGCTTATCTTAATGGGCCTCATTAGATTGGATGGGGGTAAAAGGGAAGATTCAGGTGATCGAAGATGAAAAGAATTCTTGAAATGACTTATCTTTGGAGATTTAAATGATTCCTCTGTTTGTGTTAGTTTCCAAGGCTACCGTCGATTTGTTGGAATCGGATAAGGTGAGGGAAAAAACCCAGTGGATTGGAGTCTTGTACTTTTAGTCTACGGCGGTGTAATTGTTCCTGTGACTCATGCACCAAGAGGTAGATTTCAATGATTTCAGACTGATGGAGGAGGGGTGAAGTTCAGAGATCACTCTGATCCTCGCCTGCCTGCCTGAGACCACCTATCGTTTCAGCAGAGGGGTTAGAGTATACAAGACTGAATGAAATAAAATAAACAAGAACTGATTGAGTTTTGTGTATTTTTCTACACCAGCTGGCCTGAAAATTGGAAAGCTTCGAGTGATGGGTATGGAAAGAGAGAAGGAAACTTGAAATTGGGTAAATGAGAAATCTTTGGAGAAAGGAATGAAGAAAACGGTGAGAACAGATTAAATATCTGGAGTGGGAGGAGGATCGGGCACAAGGATGATGGAGTGAAGATGAAAAGAATAAGGACTCCTGTGAGGAAGAGTCATCAGCTGCAGCATCAGGCATGTATTTTCTGGCAACAGTCAACTTGCGATTGGTGATGCAAGTAGTGAGTCGCACCGTTGCACTTAGATGTTTACACACACACACAAAATTGCTCTTGATGCAAGTTTTGGATTTGATGACTTGATTATTGTCTGGTCTTTTCCTTTGTACATGGTGGAATCAGATTGCAATCGATGAATTTAGTTAATTTAAAAAAGCTAAACCTCGACCTCACTTTGATTCGTGCTTCTTGCGTCCTGGCATTGTGACGTTAAATCTGAATAACTAATTTGAATTTATGATCTTGGACTTTGCAGTTGGTTACAAAAGGGCTCAGAAGATTTTCCCTATTTATGTTTGTTGGATCTTTGCAGGGTTTCTAGTACTTTACCCTTCTTCTTTATATCTAGAAATTGCACAGTAATTATTATAAATAAAACAAGATAATTGGTCTTGCAAATGTCAAGTTAAGATATTCTAATATTTTTAAGCACTAAATACAAAAGTATTGAATTGATTTCATATAAACACTTGGACCTGAATATGTAATTTTGGCCTTGTGTTTTTGTTTAAGAGTGGGTTCAAAACCACTCTTATATTGTACAATCATCCCAACCTAGAAAAAAAAACTTCAAATAAATCATTAAAAACCCTAAAATAATCTCTGCATTCATGTCCATTATGATTTTATTGTTACCAGGATTGACTCATTCATGGCTCTGTTATTTCTGAGCAAGGTGGCAATGATTCATGCTAACCTGATACAGGCGGCTACAGGTGCTAAGAAAGAGACTGAAGAGGATAAATGGCAGGAAATTACCAAAGATTGCATTTCCTTACTTTTAAAATGATGCCTTTTCAACGTTACTGCTTTAAAAATAATCTAAAACACCATGCAGTGTTTCCTTCCTGGTAAACATTTTAAAGAGCTTGTGCAGAAGTGAAACTTTTAAAGAGATTGGACCACCGTCTGCAGCTTCTGAGGTGAGTGTAGTATTACATGTGAATATTTTGATCCAGACATTATTTGAATACACATGTATCAAAGAGTGCAGCGACGGATAAATCTGCTCGGATTACTGCACGTCTGCAGAACCTGGGTTCACATTTCCCTGACAAAACGGCAAACTGCAGTAAAGTTACACCTTTTGGCAAAGGCTGCATCGCCCTGTTAAGTTTGTGAAGTCGCTGCAGTGGCCTTCACTAAAAAACACAGACGTGCATAATAAAGGAATGGAAACTGCGTTCGAATTTTAAGTGCACTCTTGTAAATGTTTTAAATGCCAGCTACAAATGGCTTCCTTTTTCTTGTTATAATTTTGCATGCTACTACTGGCAGCATCGCATTGATTATAAGCATCGCTTGTGAATGTTTTTAGAAATGTAGAGAACTTTTCTTGGTCTTTTTAAAAAAATGTTATTAGTTGATGAAAAAGACCAAAGCTGTGATTGCTTCACCAGGGTGGAAACACAGAACCATTTGGTAAATGACTCCAACTTTTGAAAAGATTGCCTCTAATGTTCTTTAGCTTTTTTTAAAAATTACGCAACCTCAGTCATCCGAGGACACAACACGGTCACGATCTTGCACGAATAACACCTTTCAAAACGCTGTTATTCCTCTCTAAGATCAACTCGAATATTACGCTTCGAGCAGCATAGTGAGTGTCTTTGCTGCCTCGTAAACCGCAGGAATGAAGCGCGAATTTTCAGGACTAGGTGTCATAATGAGAATGCAGCTGGATGTTCCTCACTCAACACATTCCAACACCTTTGGTCCTGGAACGTAAAGGCGGACTTGGTGAGGATGTTTTTGCTCGCATGAGGCCACGGCATGGAGATGAAAAGGCAAATACCTCAGCCTGAGGTAATGTGTGCTGTTTTTTTTTTTTTTAATAAGGCGAACGCAAAGGAAAAGAAGAGGATTTAATGTACTGGGGACAAGAAAAAGTGAAAAACCCGGTTGAAAATAAATGACTTCTTATTGATCCTTTTAACATTGGAACATTTTCTTTCCTTTTTTTTTTGAATTTCTTAGTTTTTGAAGCAATTTATGAAACTAAGAAGATTAAAATTTTCTTAATAACATGGAGGCCACTGGAGCGGTAAATAAGATGAATCATTGAAGCTCTGTCATAGTCGTTTTACCAGTGATGCCACTCCTGGGAAGGTTTAACACCTTTTATGTTTAGTCCATTTGTGTATAGTGGCTCCTACTGTGGCTAACTGGATTCCCAAAGCCTTACAAATGACTGTAGCCGTCTACAAGCTGATCTACCAAATTACTTTATCTGTACTTTAATCACTTTAGTTAAGGGTGTAAAAGTGATCACTTTTGGCCTACTTCTCATACACGTTCTATTTGGGGCATTTTTGATTCTAAAGGTCTTGTAGTAATTAGGCCACTGTGTGACAAGTGACATGGAGCTAAGCTTAGAAAAAAGTGGTTAATTATAGTTACTTTATAATATAGAAGACAAGCAATAACTTTAAACAAGCTTCTGTTGATGGCCTGTGCCATATTTATTCCTTCTTAGCAGAGTTAGAAGAACTTAAATTTGAAATTCTCACCTTTCCTCCTTTTTGGATATAGCTCTGATTTTGGATAAAGTTCTATTTTTCTACATTGTTTTGCTGCGTCAATAACCAGTTGTGAGGTGCAAAAAGAAAAAAAAGAAAGAAAGAAGTAGACAGGGAAGGTGGCACTTCCTCAAATGTAAATCATGCTCGTCTTCATCCACTCACATGTCGTCCCGGTTAAAGTGTGTGTTTAAACACCAGGGCTTCCCCCCTGACGCTGAGCGGAAAAAGGTCAGGCCACTCCGCCTTTTGGGATTTCATTAGTATCGATTTCAGGGTGGAATGGCCTAACCTTCAGGTTGAGTTGTTAGTGAGGAGTAACACCATTATCATCAATCAAACTGCATCGAATGCGAATTAATTTTTTTTTTCTTTTTTACCATGCACGTATAAATCAAACTTGACGACTTTTAAAGGCCTAAAAACTGGGAGCCGTTAGTTTATGTGTGTGAACAGAAAGAATTGACCTCTTCCCCAACCATTCAGTGTTTATTCAGTCAAAACAGAGCTCCTACAGCTCAGACGTTTGGCAGCGGCCGTGAGGAGGTGCGTGCCTGTGTGCGCGCGCGCGCGCGCTTGACGGAGACGCCGGAGAGTTTTGGCACCTTCTTCTAAATAAAGTCATGCTGCAAATGAGAGGAGCTGAGAGAGTGGAGGAGGGGGAGATGAAAGATGTAGCAGAAAGTGGTGTGTGTGTCTTAGAATAGTGTGTGTTCAAGTGATGTTTATGGTGATTAGACTTTGGCTTAATTGGAAACATTGCGTGTGGTTGATTCAGAAAGGCACTGAATGTGCTTACGTTTAATGTAGCCCTTTTTTTGTGTGTGTATATGACGGGGTTATTCGGGGACAGTGAATGCATCAGGCAGATGTTAGAAGACTTCCTTCGTGAGACTTTTTTTATTTTTTTCTGTTTTATGTTCTTTTCTTCGTGCCCATTTGTTCCTGTATATTTCCTTCTTTGTCTCAGTTTGGATCAGTTCCTGTTTTTCTCATTACTTTCTCTTTTTTAACCGCTTCTCTTACTGTCTTGTATCAAGTTTTCTAAAATCAATGCAATTCCATGGAAAGCGTATTTGTACCTTTTCCCTCCCAAAAAACTAATTTACGAAGTGCAACAAAATTCTACTTTTATTTTATTCTGTTACAACCAAATTTTGTGATCCAGGAGCTAAAATATTTCCAAGTTACAGTCAGATTCTTACTGTAATTAATTATTCTGCCTTGAAATTCAAGTAAACATGGTTTAAAGATTAAGGTAATTGTTAAAATAAACTAACACTCTAAACAGGATGTGCAAGCGTGAACGTTATTCATTCTATTCCTCCTAACCAGTATCTGCGCCGTCTAGACCAACTTGCAGGTCCAATTGCGTGCTAGCTTTTCCAGATTAATGCTTGTCAAAAGTGAGGAAATCTGAAAAATGTCCAGTGTGTTAATATTCAGATCACCTGAGTCGATGTTTCGAAAACGACTTTCTCGCTGTAATTCCAAACGCAGATCCTTGGAGACATGTCTCTACCAGCGTTAATCTTCTTTTCAGCGTAGCTCAGGTTCAGTCACAGTGATGGTCAGTGGCGCAACTACACATTATTCAGGTGGATGCAAAAACATAAATTGGCGCCCCCCCAGGAAAGGAACGTCAGGGTGAAGGAGCAACGCCTCCCCCACCGCACCCCCCTCCAGAGGCGACATACGTGAAGGATAAAACTCGCTACATTTACCTCGTTATGTACGCGAGGTGAAGGAGCGTAAGGCGCCCTGAAGTGTATGGGAAAACATCATCGGCGCGTCGCCCCCTCCATACGGTGTTTTGGCGCCCCCTCTGGTGCTGCGCCCCTATGCGTTGCATACGCTGCATACCCACTTTTTGCGCCACTGTCCAGTGGCGCAACTACACATTTTTCAGGTGGATGCGAAAACATAAATTGGCGCCCCCCTCCCACCACCCCCCCCACCTCCGAAGGAAGGAACGTCAGGGTGAAGGAGCGATGCTCACTCCCCCCCTCCCCCAGGAGACAATGCGTGAGGGCTACATTTACCTCATTATGTGCGCGAAGTAAACGAGCGAAAGGCGAGTCGAAGTATATGGGAGAACGTCATCGGCGAGTCGCCCCCTCCAGACGGGGTTTTGGCGCCCCCTCTGGTGCTGCGCCCCTATGCGTTGCATACGCTGCATACCCACTTTTTGCGCCACTGGTGATGGTAGAGTCTGTAAATAGCAGTTATTAAATTCTTCACACAGATTGCCGATTTGATTTAGGTTTGAACTTTGATAGGCTATTAAAATAATAAAAATTGATCTAAGCCAAAATGTAATTGTAAAAGAAATCTGTTCCTGTGCTTAAATTTGTTGATTAAATAACAAATTTCTTTGTTCTTTTGGAGCTTTAACAGGTCATGTGACTATCAGCTCCTCTCCTCACCTGGCCTATATTTTTTTTATAATACTTTTGCGAGGAACAGTTTTCTTTGAAGAAAATTAAAGCAAAACTTAATTCTTAATCTTCTCTTAAAATTCATCTTGAATCTGAACATTCCTTCTGCAACCCCAAAATTTCAGTCTGACTGCATGTGTGTGCTTGATTAGTGAAAAAGGGGAGGAGTCTTATGGTGGCTGCCTATTATCAAGAAATTTCTAAACAATACTGACATTGTAAGAGTAAGCGCTTCCGGGGAATCCAGATCCGTGATTGGCTGACAGCTGCAGATCAGAAACGGGCGAATGAGTCACGTTTTTTTAACCTGAGATGACAAACCTCAGATCAGACTCAGGATCTCCCGAAACTGTAGAGTACTGAAACTTTACAGGTCACGTCCTGCACTTGAAACATGTCGTCACTGTTGCTCATAGAGATTGAAAATGAGATTAAGGCTGTGATGGAAATTTTACCTTCTCCTGCTTTGATTGTTGGACATTTGGCAACATACTGCAGCTTAATAAAAACTAATCTACCCAGTTCCACATGTTTTCACAGACAGACTAAGCACTATGTCATCATCATTTCATTATCACGTATATGCTGCCTTGTTTTTTATAGTTAATGTATGTTTTTGTCTTCATTGCTTTAATGTTTTGTGTGCATCATCTGTTGTGTTTCTGTTGGTGAGTAAGGCATTTTCCCCCCTCTGGTAATCTAGCTTTCCTTTTTTCCCACACAGAATTATCTTTACATAATTGACAGTCCAGTGATAGAGGAAGTGTTTTGGTACAGCATTGTAAAAGTGGGATTTATGGTTATTGGGCTCTATAAACTATATAGACTCTACTGTTCAGTCCTTTATCTGTTCATCTAAACTTTCTGTATTTTTTTAGCTACACATTTTTGCTTTAGCTGATTTCTAAAAAGTAAATAAAGTGTACAGTATCACTGTCGCCTTATTTAAGATTAGATGGTTGTTTTTTTAGGGGAGTAGCTCCCCTAATATTAGTGGTCTTTTCTAAACCGAGTTATTGTCATTTGCCTTTTCTTTGTTTCCGATAGAAAGTATCGATGATTCAGTCTTTAACTCTTTCTAAAAAAAGATCGCTGTCTTTAAGTTTCTTATTTTTTCCATTGACCGTAATCCAGGCCTGGTTCTTTCATGTTCAACTCCATCTTTTGTTTTTTAATTGAGTCATTAAGACTGAGCAATTAATGCTGCACTCTGTGCTATTCCTCTATATTTTTTCCATAGAAAGTGTACTTAATGGACCCATTGTAATCATTAACCTTGTGTTTTTCCATAGAAAGTCCATCTTGCCCAATGCTGCTTTGTAAAGTTAACTCTCTGCCCTTCATCTAACTGTACTCGCCCTCGTTTCCCCCCCAAAATTTCTCCTGTTCCAGTGCTTTTTGTTTGACTGTCTCTCCTGGACGTCATTGACAAAGTAATTCCTACCATTTCTTTTTTTAATGTTTTGTTTTATTCCTCATAGAAAGTACTACCGCTCTAGTCCCTATTGTTGATCTGTTTCTTTTTCCTGGAGAGAGTCGTTGACCGAGTCATTGCTGCTCTTGTTTGTTTTTTCCCCTAATTTTATTCCTCCTAGAAGGTTCTCCCAGCTCTGTGTCTGTGCCTTTTTCATTCTCTAAATCTACAGTATTTATTAAAAGAAGAGAGATGAGATTAAAACGATTTGCTCCCTCTGCTTGTTTAACAAACCTGTGCATCTCCTTTGAAATGTGGATGGGAGGTGTGCGACCTCGGTCTAAAATAGACAACTGCCAGTAGTCTGAATCAGCGTAAATTGACCTGGGGTGCAAACACAGGCTGCTTGATCTACAACTGTGTGTGTATGTGTGTGACTGGATGGATGGATGGAGGGAGGGTTGGGTAGGTGGGTGTGAGAATCTGTTGTGTGTCGTTTTATTTGTGTTTAGTCTGCTTTTGCTTTTGTCCGCACCCGGACTCAAAGGCTGTGTACGTCAGTCAGACAGTCAGTCTATAGGATGTGTGAGTGAACTCCTGTTTGGGTCTTTGTGTTAAACCTCCTATTCGGTGTGTTTGAGGAGGGGGCAGCTCCCCGGTTTCATTGTATCCCTCCCAGATTCTCCACATTCCTCTGATAAGATGTCATCTCTCTGTAAAAATGGGTTGGGGTTGTGCGGATAAAAAATTTGACTCCGACCCCGTCCGCCCCAGAATGCACTTTCCTAGCTTCCTTTTCATTCAGTACTTGTATACATGACTGATTCATAACGAAAATGATTTAAAAATGTATGCACATATTTGAACCATTCAGCTGCGCACTTGTTATGCTTCGGATGGGACTGTGCTAATCTGAAATGCCGTTCAGTTTAACAAGTTCGTTTATTTCTGGAAACGGATCTGAAGAGCAGTGAGACGTAATGTGTCACGTTGATGCTCGCTTACTGTGCAAATGTTTCCTGTATTGTTGTTGCTCTTGTTATTTTTTATTTTTGTCGCTCTCCCGCCCACTCTGCTTGTTCCCCCCCCCCCCCCATTTCTGGTATCCTTCATGACCTTAAGCTTTTGAGGAAGAGACAGAAAAGAGGGAGCACAGTGAGAGGGGAGATGGGGATTTTTTTTCTCTCCCCCATGTCTTTCTTTTTGGCTCTATAAATAGCATCAGAGCTCCGGAGTGTCATCTGCTGAGCCATAACTGGAGCAGAATGAGAGGGGACAGGGTTTGGCTGCAAACGAGGCTATATGTGTCTTAGAGCCCATTGTTTCCAAGTGTGGGAAGTTTTACTTTTTATATGTATTTTTTTCTTCCGCTTATCAAATCATAACAGCTGTCTTGCTCCCACTTGTTGCTCACTATACCATGTATAACCACACATGCTCAGATGTATACATGCACATTCACTTAGTTAAATTAAACCTCAACAAGTCGGGTCTTGAACACAGGCTGCAGCCTTCAGCAAGCTTCTGGCATGGTTCTGGTTTGATATTTAGTCATTTTTGTTGGTTTATTGTTGAACCCTGACTTTTAAATACAGTTCAACACTTTTAGTTAGCTTGAGGTTATTTTATAAGGTTAGTGTTTATCATCTTCATCAATTCCATTACCGGTTTTGTTGGTATTTTTTGGTGTCATCAACCTGCTGAAATCTCAAACCGTATCATAGCTCGAAGTATCTAGGTGTTAAATTGAGGTTGCGTTAACATCCTTTGAGGTGGTCAGTCCGTCAACTTTGAGCAGGAATGACTAGCAGCAGGGAGGTCCCACAGCATAATTGTGCCACCACCATGCTTGACATTTTGAAACGTTCTTTATTTTTTGGTTTAAAAGTCTCCCATTAACTCCTACAAACATATCTCTCAAAAATTAGACTTGTCTCCAGAAGGCAGCTGGGTTGTTTATGTGGGCAGCAGCAGATTTCCGTTGAGTTTGGAGGTGTGGGTTTTGGAGCAGGAAAATGTTTTTTAGTCGGCACCCTCTGGGCCCACGGTGATGCTATATTGACACTGTTGTCTGTGACACTGTGGTTACCAGCTTCTTCCAGTGTATGATAGCTTTTGAGCCCGAATGTTTTCTGGGTGGTTCTTGAATGTCCTATCGAATTTCCTGTTGCCTGTAGGTCAGAGAGTTTGTGTCAGACTATTCAGATTTGGACAAATGTAGGTTTGCTGCAGGAAACGACTCCAAATGAAAGTTTAGAGTGGCTAAAGCAGGCTTGTACTGAACTTCTGGAATGTGTTCGACCCCGATCCTATTAAATATTTATGGACTATGTTTAAAAGTTAGAAACCAACCAATTTAAAGAACACTATAAATTCTGCCAAGAGGAGTGGCCAAATATCTAGCCAGAACTATGCCGAAAGTTGCAATAAAGAAAAAAAACAAAAGAAAAGGTTTGACTGAGAGGGAGCTTTCTGAGAGACATCTATCCACCTATTAATAGATAGGTGGATATCTATCTATTAATAGGTGGATTAATAGATAGATATTAATAGATATTAACATCAACAAATGTCATGCAACATTTATTGATGTTGCATGAATTGGCAAAAATCAGAGTAAATGTTTTCAGATGCATCGTAAAGAAACCCAAAGGAAGGATCATTTAGCCCATATTGAGTGCAAGTAAAGACCTTTTGGACACTGTAAGCTAGTTCTGTTAAAGTATCTTATTTGGTTTACAATTTCTAACTCACCAAATCAGTTGCTTAGCTTAACACCATGCTGAATCAGTAGAAGATTAAGAAACACACAGGGAAAAAAAAAGAGAAAAAGATTCTGCGGCCAAGCAAGCAGGAAGTTCTCCTCAACAGATTAGGAACCAATCCCTCATAAGCCACAGTTGCATGATGTAATCACTGCGAGATCAACTGGACGGTATGCCAAGCTCGACTGCATTGGGGTTTACTAGGGGAAAACCCCTTCTGTCTTTTCATGTCTGGGTTGGAGGCAAGGTCGAGCAGCTGCACGACTTACAATCGTCTCAAGGCATTCGTACAGCTAGTCAGAGGGAAAAAAGTTAACTTAAATCCAATAGTTGTTGAAAATCCCCTGAATTACTTCAACTTTGTACTTCACATGTAAGCAATGCATAGTGTTTGTGTTCTGCTCACGGTTTGGGTTCGTGGACACTCTGGCAGGTCAAAGTTTAAAGCTAAAGTTTACTTAGATGATGACACTCTGGACACAGAAATTGTTTACAAGATCAAGCTGACAGGAAGCTTTACAGGGCAAACCCCTGCGGTGGAGCTGCTCTGGAAAATTTTGACGAGTAACGTGATAGGACGGGAAGTGGGAACGTTGCCATGCGGTGTTATCTCGGGATAAAAACCAACAAACGTCAGTCCCTTGCAGCAGATCATGTCCCGTCTCATTATTTTCCGTAATGCAGTGATTCCGTGTGCCTGTTTTGGTTCGAGGATATTGGTATCATTCATGCTGAGTCACTCTGAATAGAATAGGCGTTTATCATTATTGTTATCTGATGTCCAGTTTTCTGTTTTTGTTTTTTTCCCAGCTCAATAGATTTCACTGTGCAATGTCTTCCAGCAGCACTCTTTAAACTTTTGTCTTTACATTTTCTTCCACTTACAAATCACCGGTTTAGGATTAGTTTTTATTGATTGATACCAGACCAACACAAAACAGCAAAAATTAAGAATTATGAAAATTATGAATTGAATAAAAAATAACACATTGTTTGTACTGTTTAGTACAGTCAAAGTTCAGCAAGTCAAAATTGACCAGTCCCCGGAGACTGAAATCATTTTGACCAGCCACATTGTAACTGTATCACATAGTTTCCCACATGCAGAGGAAACCTCCTTCTCTGAAGTGTTGGGAAAAGAAATATTTAATTTGAGCTACAAAGGCTACAGTTCCTACACGGCAGACATCCACAAAACGGGAATTTCCTGCTGAAACTCAAATGAAAAGGTTTTGATTCAAATCATGCATCCTGGAAAACTGGTTTGTATTGAACAGTAGATTTGTCGTTTATTTTCTTATAAATCTCCTTGTGATTGTGGTTGTTTAGACATTTATTCATTAAAAGGCTGCATAAATATATAATTTAGTGCAAAAGATTGTATTGGACAAATTTTTTTTTGTCATTTACAACAAAAAAGTGCATGCATATATTCTAACAATGAGTCGCTGACAAAGAGGTCAGATCTGTTTGTTTGCTTATTGTTCTTTCATTGTGTTTGTGAATGCGCGTGGATCGTGTTGCCCTGTCTGTTCATTGTGTTATGGGTGATGAACAGCTCACCTCGGTCACACTGTTGTTGACTCAAGCTCAGTTAGGCTGCACAGAGGGTGGTGCTGAGCCAGCCACCCAAATGAGGTAAATGCAGAGAAGACTGCAAAAGAGAGAGGATTGAGAGAAAAGAGGGAGGAGTTGGAAACAAATTTAGAAAGGAAGAGGCCGAGAGTCCGGCTGTCTGATGCTTTTTTTTAAAAGGTGTTTTGGGGACTCTCTCTCTCTCCCCCCCCCCCATTGCCCAAGGCTCATCTAAAAGCCTCTGTCTATTCCAGTTACATCAATATTTTATTTACAATACTCTTTTCTTGACTGCTAAGTGTGGACATGGATTCATGTGATGCGATTAGATAATACGCATGTAATAGTCATGCTGCCCTGTGAGAACATTGTTTTTTTATTTATTTTTTTTGAGTTTGTCAGATGTTTTAGTGCATTCTGGTTTAGCATAAAATCTAAACATTTAGCAGGTTTACAGTCAAAAGTGGCTTTAGCTTCTTATATTTGTGATTAGCAGGGTTAGTATGAATAGCAGTCCAAAAACTGTATTTTCATGGTGTACATTGATTTATGAAATGCCATCATCATTTCCAAATCTCACTAGTTCCATTACAGGCAAGTTTAAAACTTAAAAAATGGGCTAAAAGTTTTACATCAGCTAAGCCTTCCTGTTATCCCCTGAAAGTCTCTGTCTCTCTCGCGCTTCTGAACATACCTGGCATTGACATGCTTCAAAAAAATAAAAATTCAACTTTTGTTCAACTTCTATTATGCCATTAAAAAAAGGTGAATGTATTCTGAAGTGTTTTTGAACAGTTGGGATCTGGTTTTCTACCAAGTGAAATATTAGGGATCAAATGTGGCAGAATGAGACACGGGGTAACCCGAGAGATGAGTCACGAGCACAAACTATAGACAAGGACAGAAAAAGAGCCAAAAGGAGATAAAGAAGGCTTTTAAAAATCAAAATCAAACAAACTTATAGTACTTGCAGAGATAAAAAAATATGGTGAAACAGGGAGATAGACATGGAGTCAGAGAGAGAGACAGAATGAGTTGCAGACGGCATGCGCGAGGGTGAGACAGGAAGTTAATGGCCAGCTTTAGAACGTAATGGACTGTGGATCCCCTGTGGCCCAATGGCAGGCTTATTCAACCTGTGTACTTTAGGCATTGTCTGCTGCATTGTCGATCCAATATCCAGATGCTCCCTTGCCCCAGGGCTTTTCCACAGGAGTACAGAGCAGCTCTCAGCTCTGTCTACGGTAACGTCGTAGTTGAGTTTCAGCTGGAAGAGGAATTACTTTACACCCAGAGATGCTTTTCTCCATCATTTTGTGTATTTTATACAGTTTACCTGAGCATATCCCTGTGTTGTTACCCCTGTAGTTTAGATAGCTCCTCTCCTGTTTGTTTTGTGTGTAGCCATGCATGCTTGCATGATTGCACAGCCATGTGTTTTTTGCAGAAGAGCAGGTTGGGTATGTTGACATATTTTACATGCCGACCAAAAAATCAGCTTCTTCTTTTTAATATCATTTCCTGAATATGTAGTGGGTTGTTTTTTTTTTTTTCCTTCTTTTTCTAATGTGTCACAATTCCTCAGAAGTGGTGCTGGTGGTTAGAGAGAGGAGAGGAGAGAGAGCTCGGATAATTTTCCTCTTTCAGCAAGCGGAAGGAACACACAACAGACACTTATCAGCACACAACCGGAGGAAAAGCAAACCTTATTGGCGTCCAAACATTTCAGAGAGAAACTGCAGGTGCCACTAAAGAACTCACCGCAGTCTGCTGCATTTCCGCGCTCTGCGGTCGCCGTTATGCACACAGACACTTTGCACAGGGCTATTCCTGAATGCTAAAAACTGTGTTTCATACCATGGTTAGCCACCAGCTATTTGCTACCTATATCTACCCTTCCATACAGTACTTCAGCGCAAAATTCTAGCCACATTGGTGCATATTATAGTGGGTTTTTTCTTTTTTTTGCTCCCCCCCCCCCGACCCCCCCAAGTAAAAACTTTCAGCTTGGTATATAAAAAAGCAAAGTAGGCTTATGTGCACCCTAAAAACTCTAAAGAAAAAAAAAATCATCACAAGTTTTAAACTTGGAATGACTAATTTACTTACTACAACTGAGATAATAGGCCAATTGGCATAGAGAAAATGAAAAAATAAAAATTATCTCTATTATTATTATTATTACCGCTGAAGACAACCTTGACACATCCGTTTCTTGAACCAAAATGTTGGAGATGGACTTGGACTGAGCACCCCATGTTCGGTCAGGAGAAGCTGAACCAACATACGTTTCTGGTTCTGGTTCCGGTGCTTCTCTCTTTCTCTTCCTGCGGGAGAGAAATCTGTTTTGTTTTGTTATTTTTTTTGTTGCTCTGAACAATAGTTCTGTTTGCCGTGAAGTCGCATGGAAAAGGCTGTTTGTCTGGATGTTTTCTCAGTTTGGACTGGGACCCAAATTAACACCAGGATGAAAGCAAAACAGTCCAGTTAAGCTTATAGGTTTGTCTTCCCAGGCCAATGTCAGGAAATAACAAGAGTTGGACAAACATGGCATTGTGTGACGCAATCGAAAGCATTCATTCCAACCAGATGGTGACTCGACCTGATCAGTTCTGGTTCTGATCGGGTCTTTTGATTCCTGATTCTTTTGGGTTTTTTTATGAGCTTTTCTGCATGTAATCGCTGAATAAAGGCGTACATTTCACTGTTTACCATTTTAATCAATATTTATGTATTAATGCATACAGTGAAAACCATTTTGGTACTAATATCCATGATCTTCCTTATTTCCGGTCTAGAGAATAAAGCCAGTCAGCGCAAAGGAAAATAAACGAAGTGTCAAGTGTCATTGATCCGAGGTATTTCAGCATCCAGAATTGCATTTTGTTTGTCCTTTTTTAAAAAAATTTTTTAATACTATTTGTTACATTTCCACAGAATAATCTGCAATACCAAAACGTGAATAGGCACAAGTATACTGTATTATAAATAATCATGTACTGATTGACACATAAGCACAACAATTGGCTAAATACTCACTGCTGAAAATATTTTGAATACATCAGTATACAAGAAGTCATTTTAACTCTGACCAAACCTAAAGGTCCAACAAGGAAACTTTGCCCAAGAATTTATAGGAGACGGTTAAGTGCATCTGAAAAGTCAGATCCGAGGCGCTTTGGTCCTCAACGTGTGTGGGATTTCTTGCTCCTGCGCTAAGTCATGACTTACTGCACGTCATCCTGCAGGTTTCAAAATGAACTGCTTAGAAATTCATCAGAGAGGTGATCAAATATTGAGCAATAAGGCAAATATGTGTTTGTAAGCAAGCAGGACTAAGCACGTAACACTTTGCCATGGGAGGGGCCCCGTCAGCCAAGGCAAACATGTGTCTGCTGGTCTACCTCAACATGTCTGAGTTGTTCTCTTTCAGTCAAATCCATTTCTGGCTTAAAATTTTCTCCGGAAGTTTTCCGGGTGTTTTGGAAGGTGCCAGCGTGAGTTTAGTTTTCTCTGGCATCTCTCTCGATGCTTCGTATTTATCACAGTGCAGCTTTTTGTCCCCCGATATGAAAGCTGTATTGAGTTATTAATTTTTAATTTTTTTTTATCAACCAAAACAGGTTCTGCAAGTCATTATTTCTCATATCGAAAGAAAACAAAACAAGCAGCAGTACTTGCTTGTTCTTTAAAGCCAGCTTTTATTTGACATGCATGCACACCCACCTGCTTTCATTTGTGGGGTTTGGCAAGCCGACGCCGAGTTTGTTTGCCATCCTGGAGCCAACCGTAAGGTGTACTTCAAAAGACAGGTGCAGCATTTATGTGTTTGACTGATGGAGTGAAAATGGAGGGCTTGGATGGTCATAAATTGGATCACGCGGCTTTAAACAAATCTGCCTGATTGGTCCAAGCCTGGTCCAGCATATGCATCTCTGGGGAAGTTTGAGAAGCTTTTTCCACACATTATATGTGCAAGTTAGAGTTCTTCCCATCTAACTAATTCTCAAACCATTCACAAAGAAATATCTGCTAACATAGCACTGTCACTTAGGGGAATGTCTATACATATTCATCAGTTGCCAGATTATATAGCTTTGGATTGTTACCAGAATTAGTTGTGCAGCCGTCTGCTAAAAGCTTGTGGGTTTGTCACTGTGATCTGTCCTCACTTGGCAACCCCGCGTACAATGGACTTGGGAAATCCCAAACTGCTCAGCTGCTTCTCTGATTTATTTTGACCCCTTCAGTTTCTGTAGTTATGGCTCATGGACTTCAAATTTTTAATTGCATCTGCATGAATCCAGTGCAGATATAAAACATGAGGCGCAAACCTTTGCCAAAAAACAGAGCAAATTACACTTTAAATCGCCCCTCAGTTTCTGCTTTTGCGGAGAGACGGTTAAAGTTTAATCCCATTAATCTAATGTAGTAAATATGTTAAGAGTTGCCTTTTGAACTGTGCTGAATAGCAGCTATTTAAAGACAATGAGCTCAAAACATCAAGGTGAAAAATCACTTGGTGAGCATATTAGGTATTTTTTTGAGAAATCGTTTCGTCCTAGGCCAAATTTAAACTAAACATTCTCCTTTTATTTTCCACCAATTTCAGCTTGAAAACAAGTTGGATTTTCATTGTATTTGTTTTTTTTAGATAAGAAATTATTTGCTTGCATTCAAACTGTGATATACACAGTCCAGTCACATTAATGTGACCATCTGTCAAAAGCCAGAATAACCACCTTTCGCAGAGCGAACTGCTACGAGACGTGCAGGAAGAGAGTCACTTAGGTCCCTGAAGGTCTTCTCTGGGATGTTGAGCCATGCCGACTCTAATGCCGTGGCCAGCTGCGCTAGATTACGCGGTTGAGGATCCATGGCGCGAACAACTCGATCGAGATGGTCCCACAGATGCTCGATTGGGTTTAAGTCAGGTGAGTTTGCTGGCCAGGGGAGGACGGTAAACTCATCCTGGTGCTCTTCGAACCACGCACGTACACTGGCAGCTGTATGGCACCTCGCATTGTCCTGCTGGAAGATGCCATCATCCTGAGGAAAAACAATGCGCATGTAGGGGTGGACATGGTCCGCAAGGACAGATGCGTACTTGTATTGATCCATCGTGCCTTCCACAATAATCAGTGAACCCAGAGAATGCCAGGAAAACATTCCCCAGACCATAATGCTCCCGCCTCCAGCTTGGACCGTTCCTGCAATGGTTGCAGGGTGGTTCCTTTCAGAGGTTTCACGCCTTATACGCCAACGTCCATCTGTCCGATGGAGCATAAAACGCGATTCATCTGAAAACGCTACCTGTCGCCACTCAGTGGACGTCCAGCTGCTGTACTGGCGTGCAAATTCTAGCCTTCGTCGATGAACACCAGTCAGCATAGGTGCACGAACCAGGCGTCCGCTTCGGAGGCCCAGACGCAGCAATGTTCGCTGAATAGTGGTTTGGGAGACACTTGTGGTAGCCCCTTGGTTCATTTTAGTGGTCAGTTGCTCAACGGTAGCCCGTCTATCTGCCCGAACGCATCTCCGCAACCGTCGTTCGCCTCTGTCATCTATGGCCCGTGGTGCACCACATTTGCCACGTCGTTGATTTTGGACAGTCCCATTTTGCCATGCACGGTACACTTTTACCACGGCGGCACGCGAACAGTTCACAAACTCAGCCGTTTCGGAAATGCTTCCACCCTTGGCCCGAAAGCCAATGATCATGCCCTTTTGGACGTCGGATAAATCGCTTCGTTTCTGCATTACGCCAACGATTGAAATGTTTTCCGAAGCCCACACACACCCTTTATATACGCTCAACTGCACTGTGCTGCCACCTGCCTTCTGTGATTGGTTATTTAACTCTGAAGTGGAAAGTACGTGGTGGTCACATTAATGTGACTGGACTGTGTATATGTAGATATTTTTTCTGCTTTTATCTCCAGACCTTTCCCCCTCAGCTGTTTTTAGTCATTTGGCCCGTCCTTCAGATGACCCCTGCTTGACCCTGGTGTTTCCTCACTCTGCTGTGTCCATCCATCTTTTTCTTCCTTGCTATTCTTTGTGTCCAGTTCTCCCAGAAACTGCGCCTCTCCTCTCTTCTTTGTCCCGCTCTCCTTTTTTGTCTGTGTTTATTCCCCCGCTCTCCTTCCAGATGTCTGCGCTCAGTACTGCAATGTTTGTCTCCATACTTGTCCTCCTCAGCGGCATCGTTTTGTCCTCTAACTCTGTCTTTCTTTCCATCTCTGTGTCTATTAATAGCCTCTTTGTGAGTTGGAGGTGTTGGTCTCTGCAGTGACAGCGCCCGATTCGCATACTTTTGCAGCACAGCCTTTTTATTAACCTTCTCTGTCAGTTGTCTTTTATTTTAGTGCTCCTTCTTTCAAAAAGAGTTCTGTCGACAGCTGGAAAAAGTATTTCTTCTTGAACCCAAGTGCCCAAACGCAATGAGATAAATTATTAAAAGTTTGATAAAGAAGAAGAAAATAATATTTCTTCTGTAGGCTTAGGTTTACATCCTTTACTGTCAGCTATAGCAGGATAGGTGTTAGGAAGGTGTTAAACCAGGAAAATATGGCTGCCATCTGGACTGTGTGACAAGAAAGAGATTCAGCAAAACAACATGTTCGTTTTGATCAGTTCTGTGCAAAATTACCATTTTCAGATGCACTCCTTGAGTTGAGATCAGGGCTTCCTAGAAATTAATATTAATTCTTTGTTATCCACTTCTGGACCAGATTTAATGTGATCTGGTACCTGATTGACACTTGGACAGAATTTGGTGGTCATCCTAAAGGAATATCTGGATAAATACAGCTTTCACAGTGACTACAGATACGATGGACAAACACATGTTCCCACCAACGGTCAAGCAAACATTGATTTTTAAAATTTTTATATGTTTACATATCCACTCAAACAAACGTACAAATAGAGCATGAGAACTCACATTCATCTAACGGTCAACATGTCCATTCACACGCCGACATGCCTGGAAACGCACACACACACGCACACACGCACACACATGCACCTAATAAGGGAGAGGCATTGAGGGTTCCATTGAGTAGAGGAGTTTGAGGTCAGGTTCGTGGGTCAATGTTTACGCTGGTCAGAGTTTCCATCAGAGGTGTTCTTCAGAATGATGACAGATTAGTAGAGACAGGCAGGAAAGGAATCACATCTGACATGCTGTGCTAACTTGGTATCATGTTGTCACTGAGACTTGGACACGTTTCCGGTCTATTTGTGCGTGTGTGTGTTTGCCAATCCCTCAGCATTGTTGGACATGCGGTGGACTAATGGGGCACATGTATAGGTACATTTCTTACAATTTCTCCTGGAATAAATCAATGGCTATTACACAATCACCTTTATTTGTAGAAATTACAGTTGTACAAGCACAACCTTGAAACGACTGCAGACAGATGACTTTATAGGCCATAGCGGAGAATTGAAGAACTGATATCTAAATGAATTGACATAAATACTAAAACATATAAATCTTTTAGTTGAACTCAGATCTACTTAGATGCATCAGTTGGGAGTTCTTGTGTTCCCGGGAGTTCAACAGGTAAACATAGTTGATCATTCTTATCTCACGATCAGTCACGTGGACATCCTGTTTTCACATGCTGCAGTGTTATGAATGGAAGCAGCATGTTTATAATGCAAATGTTGACAACAGCCATGCACCACCCAAGGAGTCGCACCTGTCGGTGAAACTGCCACCCCAACAATAGCCGTGAGTTTGACTTGTGCGCGATTAGAGATTCACGAGTTTGAGCAAACCTACCGGACCGATCCATCACAAGCTCAGTCAACAAGTCGTAACGTTTCCAAGCAGGGGCATGCGACCTCCATTGTTTTGGAGATTGGCAAACAGAGACACAAATAGACACCGGCTAATAAAAATATCATGAAATGTTATAAATGTGAACCATTTGTCAATTGGCACTTCATAGCTGGCAGTGTTGAACATGGCCGAGGGTGAGGTTTTACATTCCCTGCTCAGGAGAAGAAGCATAGCAGAAATGTTTTCAGAAGGTGGGGGGCTCAGACGGTTATGTTGGCTTAGACAGAGATGCTTAATTCCTTCTACCCATGATCGTTTTTGAAAAGACGCCCACTCCCGACCTGCGGGGAATGTTGAAAAGCTCTTTTCTGATGCGGTGTTTTCACAATTGCCTGCTAAGTGTCAAAGTGTGTGTGTGTGTGTGTATTCTTTTCGTTTTTTGTAATCAGAGAAGTAAACCATTTCCCCAGAATTTCAGCCACGTATCTAATTTGCTGATGTTGCTTTGTGTTTTCGGCACTGTGTTCTACATGAACAGGTGTGGGAAGCATTTGAAGCTCTGATATGTAGCGTAGTACTCGTGCTTCTCTCTTCTCTCTCTCTCTTCTGGGGATTTGGGAGCTTGAATCAAAAAGAAGCATCGCTGGAAAGCACATAATCTGCTGCATGCCTCTATGACAACACGTTGTGGGATTCTCTCCCATCAAAATCCAAATAAATACTTGAGGAGAAGCGTCAAACTTGAGCACTGTATGTCCTTACAGTGGCTTGTTTACAACCAACTCTGGGTCTTTCTTAACTTTTTCCTCTCGCCATCAGCTTCACCCCTGTTTTTTTGACCTCGATTAAACCAGGAGCTGATGTAATGTTGGGCTCGTGTGTTTTCAACCCAGCGAGGCAGCGTAGTAGAAACAGTTTTGTTGACTTTGCCCCCTCTTCTTGTGATCGTTCCCTCCAGGAAAGGTTTTCCAGAAATTTCTGTTTTTCTCTCTCCGTTTACAATCTGTGTTTGCGTAGATCCTTGTACCTGCTGAACTCACGCTTGCTTGTACATGCGATTTATTGGAGAACTTGTACTTTTTTCTTATCATCCCACTTATTTTTCTAACTTCACCAATATTTTACACATGTCATCTTCCTTTACTGAACTGTTACTAAACTATCGCATTTTTGGTTGTCATCCTACAACGTTCAGTGGAAAGAAGGCTGAACATATTTTTTGCTGAATAATATTTATCTCTAAAACAGGTTATGTAGGCCCATGCCTCTAGTGGTGATAAGTGGTTTGCTATTGTAGAAGCTTATTGTAGCCAGATGTACTTTGTAATGAACTACAATGGTTTCATTCTGCAGTCACAGATTTGTACAATATTGTAATTATCCGCCCTCTCTTCACATGAAAGTGTGCCAGCTATTAAACCAATGAAGAGACAGCTGAAATAACAAGCCCACCTTTCTCCCCCAGATCCCCTTAGTGTCGAGCTCAAAATGACTCACAAGTTGGACCCAACTGGGACCTGAAATCACAATTAGAAATGTTTTTGTTTAACTAAATCTAAGGCATGTGGTTCTATGCAGTGTTTTTGTTAGGTTTGGGGAAAAAGTCAGCTTGAAAATGGGACATTTGAGTTGATTCAGGACTCGTGTGCACCGCTTGATGTCTTACATGGGCAAACAAAGCGTTGACGCACCGTTCAAAGTTAGGGTTCGGCCACGTTGACGTAGTTTGTGCAAGAAAACAGTGGTCTGCGTTGCCTCAGGGTCAGTTTGCCCACTTTGCCTTTTCGCTCAATCCTTCATCTTCTCATAGCAACAAACTAAACCGTGACCAAAAACAAAAAAACACAAAAGAAGCTGAAAGGAAAACTGTTAGCCTGAAACTATGAACTAAATCTAAAACATTGTAGCTAAAACTGAAAACAGTGATACCAAAACTCTGAACTGAACTTGAACCGTGAGTCTGAAACTGATACAAATAGTTTCATCTACTTGATCAATTTAATCTCAATCAAAATACTAATGCAACTCATCACTAGTTTGTGGGATGGCTGGATAAAGTCTGAGTTATATAATCTCTTCCTTCTGCCAGGTTTAGAGCGAACAAAGGTTCTGGGAGAACAAAGGATAATGACGTCAGTCTCTGAATAAAGGTTGTACCTTTACAGGACTGTCTTTGTTGGACGTTTTAAACACATGGTGTAACGACTGGCTTCAGAAAGCTTTATACCAATGTGTGTGAACCGGTGTGGTCTCATTGGTGAGGGCCTGTTGTCATTATCATAGTCATCTTTACAGAGAACGACACTCATTATGGAGATATAATTGTTTAGCCTTTGTCTCAGTTGACAGCTCATTATCTATGGCGTCTTCCCTCCTGTCTTTCCTTATGTTTCCCAACCCACTTCTCCCACACTAACTCGCCTACCACATATTCCGAGCTCCTCCTCTTCTCCTCAGCCATTGGCATTTGTTCAGCTCCTGCTTCTTCCACATATTAGTTTCCCGATCTTCTGTCTATCCTATATGCTTCCACCAATTTGCTCCTCCTGTTTTATAATTCTCCCCCGCTTTTGTGCTTCTCCCTGAGGCTGGTCTTTCCCTGCATCTTGAAGATCCTTGCTACTACACTCCACTTCTTGAGATTATTTTCTGCTGCTTGTCTGAGGCAGGTCAACTGGTTGCTCGCCCGTCAGCAGCGTCCGTCCTGATGTTTCGCGACAAAGGCAGCTTGTGTCACTCGTTGATGTAACTGTTAGGCCGACTCAGTCTTTGTGACATTGACATCTGTGCTTTCAGAGAGACGCTTGCTGGAGACAGACGGGCACCTCTGCAGAAACACGACACCCTGTGTGCATATATGTGCCACAGTGCATGATGTTCTCACACTTATTGCATCATTGTACCATTCGGTTCTGTTTTTTTTATTTTTTTTTTTTATTTTATCTTCACTCATCCTCTTTCAGTGTTCTAAGTTTGCACTGCTAGGCAGATTATACTGATCAGGGTACATACAGAGCTTGAACTGACATTAAATGTAAGTTTCATTCTGTAATCTAGATCTATATTTGTTTCCTTAGACTGTTTAGACTAGATTCTAGAAACATTAGGTAGCCGTTCATGCATCAATCTTTCCTTCAAGTTCTGATTGGACATTTAAAGCCTGATTGCAATCTGCCTTAAAGTCGTAGTGAAGTTTGTGTGTTCATACTTAAAAAAGTCTTAAATTTGTTCAACTTTCTTATGTCGCAAGTCTGTTTACTAGCACAAAATGTCACGTACATGAATGAAGGGGGGTGAGCGATTGTTGTCTCAAGTTACAGGAAATTAATGGAGAGGGAGCGACATTGCTTCCCGTGTGTCAAACCCTGTAAAGAGCAAATTTATCGCCAGTTGGCCGGATGATGTTTGTTTTCACCATTGACTCACTTCTGTTACCAACACATGTGAGGTTAGGTGCACTCAGTGCCAAAACATCTGACACTAGGTGCTATGGAGGAATGAGGCTGAAAGGGGCGCATATTACTGGAAATACCTACATCTTAATATGCTTTGTAGAGGTACATCCAGCTTTTGAAATATTTTGCTGTCGTAACAGGAAAAAAAATTCAGAGGACAAATATGCCCATTTCCTCTTCCTGTGACCTCACTTCTGTCCTCAGGTCTGCTCTCGGGCCTCCCCCCTGCGCCTCACTTTCTGTTTAGTCACTCATCTGTTCATTTCAACATCTGTACAAACAACTGAAGGGTTTTACACTTTCTGTGTTTGTGTTAAAGAACTACATACGGCAAATATCCTTATAGAGCGGGATTTGCTTCCACTTCTAAAGCTGCACATTCATATCTGCCTCAATATATATTTTTTCTTTCTCCAAGTGCTCATGAAAGCATCATAACAAAAAAAAAATGCAGGACATTCATTTTGGCGTATCATAACAGCGTGAGCGTTGGCACTCATGGCCTCGACATCTGGAACAAATTGACCTCCAATCCAGCCTGTAACATAACCACAGTCACTCATTGCGCACATTCGCGTTGTGTAGACGTCGACCCAGCATGCACACAGAGGTTTTGGCGGCCCGGTCGCCTTGGAGCGGACCCGGCTGTTTCTCACAAATAATTTCTGTTTCTCTTACGCGTCTCTATCGGTCGGCTGTATCTGTGGAGCCGCTCCGGTTACCCCGCCGGAGCCTGAATCCGTTTCCTCCCCTTCGTTTTAAACCGAGCAGCTGCAGAGGAAATATAGGCCAGAGAGCGAGGGGCGGAAAAGGGCAGACGAAGGCTGGGAGAGATGTGGAAGGAGGAAAAGTGATTCACAATATTCAGCGTTGGTGTTTTCGTTCCATCGTGTCCTCTCGTCTCCAGTTCCACTCTCTGGTGTGTTGATGGTTACTTCACAGATGGATTTTGTTTCTGTTGATGGTTTTCCAGCACATTATTGTAAAACTGTTGTTAGTTTGTGGCAAAAGTAAGACTGCGCTCGTTTAGACACACTATATTGGTTACACTCCTCAAGTGGATGTTTCAGAGACGCAGCATAAATATCGAATATAGAGGACACAATTTTAATTGCTCACTGATGCTCTCCTCCTTCTGTGGCCATAAATATATGCATTTTTTTTTCTGCAAAACTTCCAACTTGTGTGCCTTTAAAACAAATATAAGTGTCCCAAGGGTCTAGTTAAGATGTTTATTGTAGCTGTTCTTAAGTCGGGTCCAGACTGGGCACATTTATAGTACATCTTGACTGCTAAAATTACAGATAAAACCAGATATGTACATACACAGTATACAGACTTCTTTGTTTCAAATCCGTCGGAATAGATGGTAGTGAAACTGCAAGTCTGACGTTTAGGTCAATGCTTATTTGTTTATAAGAATGGTCCAGTCAAAGTCCAAACCTAAATCTAGTTAAGAATCTGTGCCAGGGCTTAAAATGACATTAGCAGACACTCTCCGTTTTACAGCCTGTGCTCACTTTAAAAGATGGAGCCTGCAGAATCTGTGCTTTTTACTTATTAGAGTACTTTCCCTCCTGCACTCGAGGCTCGTTTCTGGACTTTCTGCCTCTCAAACTAACCATTTGCATTTTTTTCAGCCGCCACTATTGTTCCCACTATTGGTCCATAGGTGCAGCTATGAGGTCGGACGCTGATGGCTGCTAATACTTTGCGAAATGAAACCTGAGCAGTGCTGAGCGTTCAGCTTAGGTGTTAATCAGTGGAGCCCTAGATTTAATGGAGTGTAAAAAGATAGCCCACCCAGATTATGCAATAGCCTTATCTGGGACGGTCTTTGTCCCTGTTTCCCCCCCCCCCCCCCCTGTTTCCCACCGGTCAGGTCACCCATGTTTCCCACCGGTCAGGTCATCAGCTACTGTAGCGGTTTGAAGGTCTTGTCAAAATCCAGCCGTGCACATAAACAGCCCTGTTAGAAAACAACACGCAGACATTTGTGTCAGGTTTCCTGGTAATGAACGCCTGCTTGTAGCATCTGTTGGTATTTTCACAGGCTTTAGTCAGGATTTTATCCATGATCCTTCTAGAGTCTCTGGGATGTTTCTTCTAATCTAACAGCGCTGCAGACTCTCTAAGCTCTTCTGTCGTGTTTTTTTTTCCTTCTTCTTCTGGCGCTGGATGTTTAGCTCAGTCGGCTGAAGTGGGACTAGACATGATTTAAACCTCTGAGGCATGTCCAGACACTATTGGAACGGCTGCCGGCCATCAGCATATCATCCGCTCTGATCTGTTTGTTTATGATGTGCTAACAGAAAGGCAGGTGGTTGTGCACTATTTTAGGAGTTTAACCTTTTGCACTCTTAACTCTTGCACTTGCTTATGCAACACAAAAGTACAAACATTTATACTCTGAAAAAAAAAACCAAACTTGACTTCCTTTTATGCGTTTAATGTGCAGCCGACTCTCACGCAGCTTAAGCAGTACACCGTGGCCTCCTTCTTGCCAAAAACGGGTCAAGTCCTTAAAAGGTTCAAAGACTTGGGTACGTTAAAGGCGGTCAGGGATGGTGATGTATGACAGCCATTTTCATTCAACTGTTTTAAGTCTCAAATTAATCTTTGTTGTAGTTCAAAGTATGTTTTGCAGATAAATCAGTCGAGTAGAAGCTGGAAAAGTGAGCATGAGGAGGTCCGTCATTTTCCTCCCGTTTCAGTTTGCTCTGGACCCAAACGGCTGATTAAATGATCTTAATAACTTGGCTTCCAATCAGAAAAGAAGACGTGGTCTGAGTCGCAACAGACTAAACCATGCTGAGGTCGTTTCCTCTTTTTGGACGTGGACGATATGGAAGAATTAGAGATTTTTCTTTTGATTTAATTGTGCATTTATAGTTTATCTGTACAGCAGTGTCTGCAACAAACTTTCAGCCTCTTTCACCCTTTATTTATCCTGTCTCTTAAGACAATTATTATGGACGGTGAATTCAGAGTGAACGGCGCATCCCGATGTCCTTCTTGACACTTTTCCATAAAGGTCATATTTACGGCTAATAGCCGTGCGTGCTAATAATAGACACTCCCACCTGAGCTGTGGATTTCTGCAGCTCCTCCAAAGTTACCAAGTTACTTGGCTGCCTCACTGATTATTTCTCTCCCTGTTTAGGTAGCCGGCTGTGTCCTGGTAGATTTTCACTTGTGCCATACACACCCTCGTGTCTTGTTCCCTGGTCTTTGTTCACTAATGTTCTCTAGAGCAACTGGTTTTATTCAGGAAGATCAAAGTAAAGAAGTACGAATTGAAACTCGCCTCGTATTCATCAGATTTTTGAAACAGTGTGTCATCTTCCCTTCACTTCCTAATATGCTCTCTTGTATCAATACGATCAGGAATCCCAATAAAACACATGGAGGTTAATGACTGTAAAGAGAGAAATGTTGGAGAGATTTGTTTTGTTGCAAAGTGCTGCACTTCTTGGAAAAAAAAGTCTTCCAATGCCTCAATTGCTACCTTTAGAGTCCCTTTTCAACTCCTGATGGCCGTTCTGGTCATGCGACTATCAGAGCTGCGTTTCCTTTTCTTTGACAAAGGACACCATTCAATGCCGCTAATCATTTCACTGAAAACCCTAATGAATGAGTAAGAGCTTTTAGTCTTGGTTAAATAGATTAGCTCATCTGATTTCAGATCAGTAAGTTAGCTTGGTTTTAGATTGCACCAAAAGGAGATGATTACCAACGTCAAAGCGCTACAGATATCTTGAAGCAATGCTGCAAACTGGAGCTTGGATCTAGAAAATCATTCACTTGAACCTTGCATTTCAGCATTTTGCTCATTAGCTCCTGGAATCGGGATTACTTCAGGTATAATCAGACCCTTTGTGTGCAGCGTGCTGTTAAGGATTAACACTTTACACCAGAAGTTTCTCTCATTATCTTCAGATTTCCTCTTATTACACCCCGGATCAGGATGACCGGATCGAGCAGGGTCTGATTTTTTTTTTTTTTTTTTTTTTTTTTTCCTTTTATTCTTAGAACCAGAAAAGTGGAAACTAGAAGGCAGAAGTGAGAAAGAAGGGCAAGGGAGATTAAGCGTAACCATCAGAGCAGAGGGTAACGGCTCCTCTGGTGAACGGTTGTTGAGCGTCGTGCAGCCAGGCACAGACTTTAAACAATAGCACACAATGAGTGACAGGCTGGGATGGCGGCCATTGTTAGAAGATGAGTGTTTGTTTTCACGTGGCCTTGTTGTTGCGGTCTGAAAGAATGGTCTTTGTTTGTAGTGTCCGCTGCTGTTCAGGACAACAAAACGGCAAAAAGAAAACCTGATTATATTTGCAAGCATCAGAAAAGCCACTCTTCTTACACTCAAGTGTTTCAGATAATCACATTTTAATATGAAGGATCACATTTAATCCAAAAAGCTGTCTTTTAAATGAGGATTAAGGAGGGGAATAAAGCAATCTGGTTAATTTTTGCGACAAGTTAATTTTTTGGGTTTAGTTTCAACAGCCTCAGCCAGGTCTGATTACTGCCAGATCTGTAGAATCAAGAAATGACTCCAAGAGAAGTTATCTGACAGCATTAAGTGAACTAAAATAATTTCACGTCGTGCTGCAATCTAACTAAATTCAAGAAAAGATGGGAAACAAAGCCAGCCTGTCAGGAGACAAACCCATTGCGAAGGCCAAAACAACACAAAGTACAGTTTCACTTTTGTCAAAAAAAGAAACGTGTTAACTGTCCTCAATTGTTGGGAGGGAAATATTCTGTAGACCGATGAGATATTGGTTAATTTTTTTTGGAAAATGTGCATCTCGGTAAATCCTGCATAAACACAATACTTCATACAGAACATTATGCATACATTCAGGCATGGTGGTGGTAGTGTAATGGTCTGGAACTGCTTTGCTACCTGAGGTCCTGGACAACTTGTCATAAATCATCTGCACTTGGGTTGTGATCTGAAGCACATTAACAAAAACACCCAAAGCAAAACAATTAATCGTGGGTAACTTTGAAATCTACTTTTTGTATTTACTCGGGCTATCTTTATCCGACATTAAAATTAGTTAACAATCTGAAATATTTGCCCATAACTATAAAAATGAGAAGAGAAGAAATCTGTAAGGACGCCAACACTTTTTGACAGCACTGCACATCTCACCCCATTTGTTAGAGAAAGAAAGCACAGCTTTTCAACCCCATTCAGTCCAGATGCAGATGCACGCTGAAATTTGGCCCCTGTTACTGCAATACGCGGAGTGGTGATTGATGGGAAACCAAAAACCATCTAAATGGGAGGCGTGAGGCGGGGAGGAACGGATTGTTGTGACAGCAAAACAAAGGGTGAGTTAGGAGCTCAGAAAGATGGGCAAAAACGGGGCGGGGGTGAGGGGAGGATTTAAGATCAATGGGACATTTGGGGGATTTGAAAAGAATTTGTGACCAAAACAACTCAAATCTTCATGCGTCGCCTCACTTTTGGCATAAATTGACTTCAATCTCATCACTTTCCCTCCTCTTCTGACTTTTCCTTGAACCTATTCCTCCTCTCTTCAGTCAGTCTTATTCACACCAGATGCTCTCTCACTTTTGCAGCCTGGCTAACCATAACAAGCTGTGGTGAAGGTCTTGGTTTGTGTGTGCAAGTAAAGCAAAATGTGGGTCTTTTTGTTAACATGTGTAGGTGTGTATATGCGTGCGTGTTTGTGTGCACTGCAGAAGGGGCTGTGCTTTCCAGACCGTGGGGGGTCTGAGGAGCACACCGGGTCTTTGCGCCCCACCATGCATCTACAACAAGCCAGCTCATTCATGCAGCCAGGATGTGATTAAGATTTACAGGTCCAGATTTTGGAGTAAAAGACTGACTTTCAGAAATATCTGGGTCAGAGGTGGACCCGATGAAAGCCAAATTGGGTCGGCAACCCGTTTTTGGAGAGCTTGGACCGAAGGTTTACAGTTTGGTACGGCTTTCAAAACAGTTTATGATGCTACATTAGCTGTTGCAGTTAAGGAATAAAGTTTTCCTCTTGCCTTTCATGCCTTGTACTCATAGATTTATTTTTGCTTTTTCAAAAGAAGCACATTAATTTTTGAAGGTGCAAATGTTGCTTCAAATCTGTGATATTATAAACAAGGTATGTTTCTGTAAGCAAAAATCAAGGCATTTTGATGCACTCAGCCTAAAGTCTAATCATTTTATTAAAATTAATTATTTTGTATTTTTCAAAGTTAACAAATTTGAGCTACAGTATGCCTTTTTTTAGCAAGAATGTTTGAGCTTTTCAGCCATTTTGCGTTTTTATCATAATAGCTTTCATTTATTAAATTATTTATCCTACTGTTTTTTTTATTTTTAAAATAATTTTTCCATTAATTTTGAGAATATTTTCAATTCATTCGGTTATGCATGCGTTCGGTCTAGTTAATTCACAATAAATCAAGATTTTAGCAACCAATTAACAGTCTCCTCTCATCCTTATTTGTTTTGGTCCCTTATGTTAAATAGAAGAAAATTGCTCCAATTCCACAAAAGCTCTGAGAAACACACAAGTCTTTGGACTCAGATAATCAGATGCAATTATTTGTTCTATATTTAATCTCCCCGGGAGAGAGCCCATGCAGCCATTACCCCTGAACTCTCGGCTATTTTGTTATTATTTGCTCGAGTCCTGGTTGTACCGTGAGAGAATAGTTGTTTGCTGGCACACGTAGCAAAGCGGTCAGCTGTAGCCTCGGCCCATCTGCCGCTGGGATCGCTGTTCTCGCTGGCTGGGTGTGCGACGGCCCAGAGACGGGCAGAGCCGATGATCGCAGAGTGCTAAAACTCAGCGGGACATTCAGACCTACATGAGCTGATCAGTAGGTATCGGTTTTCTGCCCCTCTGCAGGAAACGCCATAATACTGTAACAGTGCAGATTGCGTTTCTGCCAGCCTCTCTGCCTGTTTGCTTGTTTGTCGGGCTGTCTGCGAGCCTCTGTGCTCTCTCTGTGTGTGTGTGCTGTCCTTGGTTGGCTTCTGCAGAGCAGAAATAGGCCAGACCAAAATTAGAGCTGTCACATACTCAGGGATGTATAGGAGGCTTCTTTGAAGCCCTCAGATTGGCTGAGGGAAGGCGGTGACAATGCAGAGCCCGGGATTAGAGAGTGTGAAGTCCTTATGCCGAAAAGAAGCGTCTGTGTGCGAGAGGCAGATAAGAAGCTGCAGATTTAAGTGTGCAGGCATGTCTGTGTGAGGTGGAAGGGGTTCATGAGAACCTGAAAGAGATGATCTTAACTGGAAAATGAGGGGATATTTTGGAGAGAAGACAAACTCAAACCTCATGATGTTTTTGAAGCGAGAGAGGGAGAGAAAAACAACCACACTCAACAAGAGAACCTATGTATTATGGATCAGATTAACCCACATCCTGACATCCCTTTAGTCTCTTTATTACACACGTACAGTACAGTGCCTTGCAAAGAAAATCTTTTGAATTTCTCCACATTTTTTTTCTCGTCACAATTGAAGACCTCAATGGATTTTGGGGAATTTTATGTAATTCGCCAACACAAACCAGGTCATTATTGTGAGAAGGAAAAAGAAAAAAATATGGATTTAAACATTTTCTGAGAAAAACTAAAAAGTCCTTTTTAAAAAAAAATAAAATAAAAAATCCAGCACAGACACTACCTGCGTTTCCATTACAAATTTGCACAAAACTTTGTTGATTTTCTACTAAAGTTGGAAACCCCCCCCCCACAATTGATCACGACTCGTGATGAGAAAAATGTTTCCATTACAGCTTTGCGAAATACACTAATTTTGTTACAGTCTAAAAACAAAATTAACTTATTTCCATTAAGAGAATTTATGTTTGTAATTCCAATATGCACAATTATTTGGTCAATGGAAACACAATCAGGTGTTGACAGCTGTCAGACGTGCACTTGACAAATCTGGCCTTTAGAAACATTGTTTGCTTTTTATCCACTTAAAAAACACAGAGGCAGAAAGCTTTACCTTGTACTCACCATCTCTTATCATAAAACACAGTGGTGGCAGTGTCATGCAATTTCTTCATCCGGACAGGGGAGCTTGTAATTGCTAACGTGAAGTTAGATGAAGTTAAATACACGGCATATCTGGAGAGGAATATGTTGACTTTCCAGCAGGAAAACAATAAGTGCTTCTACTTCACGACTCTGCACCGCTCTATGTTGGTCTATCACACAAAAATGGGAGAGCGTTGTCGCGGCAGGGAAACCTTTGCCAGGGTCTGTGCTGCACTAAGTGCCGTCTTCAACTCCTCTGCTTCTTTCTCAGTCCATTTATAGACTAAAAAAGCAAACATTAATATTGGATTAGTGCGTCCTCTCAGACTTCCTGTCTGCTGTCTCTAGCCATGTCTGTCTGTGGACACACAGATATGCACACATGTGGTCGTGTTTCTGTCACTTTGCTGGACATTAGGTTGACCCGCACTGGAGCCGAGCTGCGACTCTAATCAAAGGCACTGCTTGTTTGGCTTGCATATATTTACAACAAGGATGTTTGTCATCAGGTTTAAGCCTAATCTACATAGTTTCTTAGCAGATTCATTTCGGGGTTATGCACACGTTGGGTACAAAGAGCTGAATAATTCTCGAATGAAGAAAAGAGAAGAACCATCCAATGCCCAGTGGAGGGGCTCTAAGTGTTATGGGTCATCCGGGTCTTTAAGTGCTGCTGGGAAATGCAATACCGTCTTCCAGGCAGTCAGGTGACCAGCGGCTGCAGTCATGTGACCAGTAGATCAGATCATGTGATCGCAGCTGGGGAAAAAGAGCAGAAGAACAAGAAGAAGAAAAGAATGGGAGTAAAGCTTAGTGCTTGATTTGTGCTGTCGGCTGCTAATGGCTATCATCAGGAGAAGTGGATGCAGCGGCGGTGGCAGGATGATGAAGGGATAAGCTTTTTCAGGCTGTCTCTTCCATGCACATGCATTATTTCTGAAAGCCTCTGTGTGATTCAAAGCCCCTTAATGTGCTGGAGAGTGAATAAGTCATATGACGGAGGCAGAGCTCTGGGTTATACCATATGAGCTCATCACCTCGGATATTCCTCTACTCTTTGAGGTTGCTCACAAGGTTTTCGGAAAGCTTAAGAAAGCATTTCAGAAGACTCGGTTTCCCTGAGCTGGTTATTGAGCTTTTTCAGTAATCTGAAGCAGTGTGTCATTTCTTTTACCACTCAACAATAATCTGCTACGTTCTGTTGGTCTAACAGTAAATTCATTGAGGTTTAGAGTGAACACTTTGGCAAGACACAGTAGCTGTCTGGAGATTTTCTCAAAAATTAGGGAATAAACTGTATCTTTGAATCACTCAAGTTAGAGATTTTCTCTTTATCTCACATAATCCACTGAATGCTGTTTTTTAATGTTTAATTCATTCAGCGTCAGCTGACCCTGTTGCTCTTTCTGTGTTCATCTGTCTGCTACTCCCTTGACGTTTCATCCTCTAAAAGGGTCACAGACATTCATTGACATAAAACATTCTGGATATCTGTACAGAGTCAGTTTAATCATTGGTTTTTATGCTTTTAAAACCTTTTTGGGGGGTTTTTCTGCCTAAATCTGGTGTGGTCTCCTTTCATCGGGTGTAGGAAGTCCATGTTTGGGATGCAGCTTAATAGTTTGGAGTCGCTGAGGTTATTACGGCTTTATTTGCACACAAATCCCCGCAGAATTGAGGATCCGTCACCTTATTCAACTGTTGTTAGGCAGCAAAGATTACGTCTATTTCCGGGCCAGCGATGTGCCGAATGTGTCATTTAGCAGTTTAGGACTGATCTATTTCATTCAAGCACAACGGATGAAAGCAAGGAGGCACACAGGAGTATTTTAAACACAAAAAATATCACAATTCAAACATATTCTGTGCAGGTTTTTACTTTTCCTGATAGGTTTCATCCTTAATTGGGTCATTTTCTCCTGAAAACTTCAGTGATGTCTAATCTAGATTTCATTTAATGCATTTCTATTCCTTTGCCTTGTCTTTACATTAAGCGAGTCATTGTTGATTCAAAGGATGTTTTTCATTATATTCATAAGTGTTTCATAATATTCACCAGAGCAATAGTTATAGCTGATGTTTTGCCAGATGTTATTTCACGATGATGAAATAACATCTGGCAAAGGATATGGCCACCTATCTCAACTTGAGAAACCAGTTTGCTATAAACAATCTAAGCAACATGTTTCAGCCTGAAGGGGACAGAGATGATGGACTTTTTAGACTCCCTCTAATGGATGTTTGTGGCTTCATTGACTTGAAAGAAAAAGATCACGTTGATTTGAACAGGCGATAATTATTTCTAAATCTTTTTTTTTATTTTATTTTTGGTTCCGTTTAGATGCGGCATTAAAATCGTGTTGTTTTTACTCAAACAATTGACTCATTTTGTAGAAACTCAGCTTCTCCTCTGCTGATTATCTCTTTGTGAAAACTTCCTTCCCCTGGATTTGATTGTTGATTGCAGTCCCTATCTTAATGTCTCGGATTTGACATAAAAAGTCTTGCAATCAAATTCCTGTCGTGCATTGCTTGTATTTATCGTTTGCTTTGCCTTCTCTTTACCAAGTGTCCCCTCTCTGTGTCCTGTGTGCAGGACCGTAAGCTGTCCAAGTCGGAGCGCCAGCGGTTCAAAGAGGAAGCCGGGATGTTGAAGGGTCTCCAGCATCCTAACATTGTCCGCTTCTATGACTCCTGGGAGGGTTTGTGCAAAGGAAAGAAATGTATTGTTCTCGTCACGGAGCTCATGACATCTGGCACGCTGAAAACGTGAGTACAGGAGCCAAAAAAGGAAGTTTTGTAATGCACTTTTACACTTTACACTTTGTAAAATTTCTTAATCTTTCCCACATGTACGTCGTATATACGGCACGCAGTTGTTTTCTTCCCTCCCTCTGAGCATGCACTTTGTAAAAGCGCTTTTAGTCTGTTGAGAATTTGCAGAAGTAGAGACGGAATGTCTTACCCATTTGTTTTCTTAAAGTAGCTCAAGTTCAGACAGTGTCTGTGAACATAAAGATTCTTAGTTGGATTAAGCTCTGGACTTTGACTAGGCCACACGAGTGTCCTATCTAAACTCAATGTGAATATAATAAACATGCCAACACTAAATTCCTCTCTGTGCTGATGAGAATAGACGCGCATCTGTGAACGTCATTGTTGCAAAAAAAAAAGAAAAAGGCAATAAGCTCGCGCCACATGGTGCATCATGGGACACGGTCGGCCCACCTGCCAGCTGCTGCTTCTGCTGCAGATTCCTCTCATTCCTGGCGTTGCTCCTCTGTGCTGGGGGTAGAGGAGCGCCGATACGCAACCAGTGTTACAGTTGGAGGGAGATGATAGAATCTCGGAGAGATGCTCGGCGTAAATTGAAAAAATAAAAATAAAAAATGCACAGAGGGGGGACATGACAAACCACTGACTCACCTGTAACAGAGGAAGTAGAAGTGTTTGTCAGAGCACTTTTCAGGAGAGTGGCGCCCTCCGCTGGAAGACTTTGTCCTGAACGAATGCAGTCTGTACTGCAGTTTGAATTTATAAACTCATATTTATTAAACACATCTTTGCTCTGCAGCGTTTGATGACATAAGATTGAATTTCTTGATGAATGAAAACACATACTTTGGTTATATAGTAAAACCAGAATGCATTCCCATTCACACTGAAACCTGTGCAATTTTTGCTTAAAAAGTCCCCAATCAACACATTATCAAGATTAAAACTTATTTTCCACATGCAGCTAGCACTTTGGCATGCTTACGGACAGAATGAAAGCGGTATAAGGGTTCGGCTTTGGTCCAGATGAGTTCTCAGAAAGGAGAGGTGCTGTGCCGTGCTGAGGCAGTGGAAAAAGAAAGAGAGATGGTGGGGGGGCCTGATAGGGAGGGAGAAAGATGGTGAAGATGGAAATCCTGACCAGCACCGTTTCAGTGCATGAAAGGAACTTTATAAATCCATGTGGATGTGTTTGTAATGAAGGTTTGTCCTGCTTTTTCCTTTTGCTGTTTATTAAATATTACTAAAGTGCCTTAAAGGTGACACGCATATCTGCGTACTTGGGTTTGTGTGCTGGAGTAAGAGCGGGTTTGAGCGACTTTGTGTGGGAGAAAGGCCGTGCAGTGTCACTTCAGAGCTGCTGCGTGCCACAGGGTTTAACTCGTCTGTCAGCGCCGCTTTGACTCCAGAACGGGGGAGAAATAAAGCAGAGGAGACGGGAGGCGGAGGGGAAACGAGGTGTCATATGTGGGAAGTGGAAGTAAAAGATGAAATGAGGGAGAGAAGGCAGATCCACTTTTTGTGGTATACTTTAAGGCCAAGTTTAATTTCTTAACATTTTCTTTGAGTTTTAAATCTCTTACTGTAAAGCACTAGCCACAGTTTTCTGGGCTTAAACATCAGTGTTTTGCATTAGTTTAGTGTATGTTAACTTGCGATTCAAGAATTCAGTGAAAGTATTTTTATCACTTGTATAGCAACTAACAGTAAGCCAAAAAACATAATCTGTTTTACATATTTTACTCTCATGTTGCAGTAAATGCAGTAAATAAGCTAAGATGCTCTTTTATAGCTTATTTGCACTGTTACCTTTGTAAGGTAGCGATCATCAATGAATCCTTTGGTCACCGGAATCGAAGCATTTTTACAGCGAACGCACTGCACCACTTCACCGCCATGTCGCAGTGACCACACTCTTCAGTGTGAAAGTTGTAAATGATTGTGTATATTTAGCGTCAGTAAGAATATTAATCACATTAGAGAAACCGATGCAGGCTGCTGTTAGCAATGCTAACCAATAATGGTTCATGTTAAAAGACGGTTCTGTCTCATAGTAATATTGTCTTTGGTTTGATATAATAGTAAAATCTTTCGTCATTCATCTTTAATTTTATTGTATTGCCATGATGGAGGTTACATTTTCAAGTGTACAAAAAATGTAACCTATAAACAAAATATAAAATTAATTTATATTCAATACTTCCAACAAACTAAAGAATTTTACTGGACATTCCTGAGGAAATAATTGCTTTATTTTATGTTGGAAATTTAGTTTTGACATTTCAGTGTAAACCTAATGCCTGGCCATGACACAGCAGTACTTCTGTCAGCATAGATAACAGCACATTTAACTAGCATTAACTTTTAAAGTTCATCATTTCTCTAATGTTGTGTGGCACCATTTCATACCATATTCCCATTACGCTCAACTCAACAGTTCTTGTAATATTTGCATTAAAATCATAAACTGTACTACAGATAGTAAATGTATTTCATAAATTATTTTGCTTGTTTTACTAGCTTGGGATTTCCTGACCAACTGTGTTGAGGCTGTTTCTCATCAGCTTGGACAGATTTGCAGCTGGAGGCTGTCAGCAGCTCTTTCCTGGAGTTTTTTTTTAGCATAAGGAAAGAACAGATTAAGCCTGAACTAGGAATGACTTTCTAATAGATCAGAGATAAGATTAGTTTAAGATGCAGAAGTTACTTTAACAAATATAATCACTGTAAATCACCGTATTTTTTTATATCGTAATTGCTGTTTAGTAAGGTCTTTTAATCAAGTGGGAGATCTCCCTCATCATTGGGCTATTTCAAATCCTTCTTTTGGAAAACTGTTAGAAACCTGAATTTAAATGCTGGCGAACAGACATGGCTGAAAACCGATGGGTAATTTCTCGTTACAACTCTTTAATAGAAACAGTAGCAATGTGCTGTAAACATTTGAGTTGAACATTGGCAGGGTTTTATTTAACCATGGAGATCAGACTTTATTGATTAATAGTGTGATTATGAGAACCCTTATAGAGCTACAGACTGTAAATAGTTTTCTTACAGTTCATTTCCGATGAGAAGAGAGTTAAAATTGTGATGACTCGGACTAGAAGGACAGAAAAAATGATTTTTTTTGGATGATTTTTTTTCTTTCATGTTAACCATCAAGTGAATGGATAGATTGGATATTACCTAGACTAGCAAAGTTGCTACGTCCAAGGCAGGTACAGGTTATATTTGCAGCTTTTCTTAAATGATATCTATGGAACATTTGGAAAAAGAAAATAGTGTAAAGTCTGTATGTACACTTGTATGGAAAAACTGTCAATAAAAATGTGCAAATAATAATAAAAAATACCCCACAACTTTTGAGTTGATTTACTAAAACTGAATAGCCGTTTCAGCTTTAAGGTCGAGTCTCTCCTGTGCCGTCGTCGGGTTTCCTCCGTCTTTCCAGAGCCGTGCGATCCAGATGGATCGGCACGTCTTAAAACACCCGCAGGTGTGGATCTGCATTGGCTCTAAAAAAAAAATGCCTTAGCGGCCTCTCAGTGGGTGTCTCCCTTGTTTCACCGCAAGGTGTGTGCTGGGAGAGGCTCCAAACCGTTCATGTGCCAAACAGGAACAAGTGTGTAGAAGTAACGAACCGGTCTAAATTGCTTTAAGATTCAAAATACAGCAAGTGCACAGTAAACGATTGCTTGTTGTTCTGAGTCATCTCGATTTAATGGCTTCGGACTAAGCAGCACGGGAATTGCTTGTCTTGTTTGATAAGGTGCAATGAATGCAGTGAGATTGAAGACCACCTGCACTGTTTAAAACCAAATTAGGAGCAGCTCTGATGATGTGGGTCTAAATGGGCTTCTGCTGTCGCATCGGAATGACAAACGTTTTGTGTTTTACGGAGATAATGTTTGGATCTTTTTCCTTTTTAGGAGCTCGAAATGTAATGCTTGAATTGTAGCCTTTCTTTGTCGGATTTTACTTTTCAGCTTGCACTCTTGAATCCAGACTCATTATGCAAAAAATATGTACAGGATTGCGCTTTTGTTCATTTAAAAGTCTTAAAAGTGCACATCTTTCTTTCATCTGTCTGCTTGTCTTTGCTTTTTTTTATGTTCTGTATTTAGTCTTGCCATAATGGAGAACTTTCACACGAATATTTTGTATTTATGTGTCTTAATTGAGTGGTATTTTAGGCTGCCTCTAATTTTACAGGCAGGGGAATTAATTTCAATAATGGCCATTCTAATTTTGAGTTTGTGCACAATGATGGGGTAATTTATAATGAGCTGCTGAGGCCTGGACTGTCTGACAAAAGTAAACTGTGGTTATGTAAGCGTTATATTTAATCTAATGTGTTCTGCTCCTCTCTTTTTAATGTCACCATTGCCAAACTTGATTCAGACTCATTAATTTCCATGTCAGCATCACCCTCAAAAATTTTTTTTTTTTTCTTTTTTTTTTGGGTGCTTGAATACAGATTCTCCAAAAAAAATCTATAAATAAAAACTGAGCTGTGACTTAACTGTCTACAGTTGAGGTTAAATTTGGATTTCAGCCCACAGACGAGACGGATTGATGTCATTTTGAGCATCTTGCTTCCTCTTATTAAGTGTGACACTGTTTCTGATTACCCTTTCAGCTACCTGAAGCGCTTTAAGGTGATGAAAATCAAGGTCCTGCGCTCGTGGTGCCGGCAGATCCTTAAAGGTCTCCACTTCCTGCACACCAGGGCCCCGCCCATCATCCACAGGGACCTGAAGTGCGACAACATCTTCATCACGGGCCCCACGGGCTCTGTGAAGATCGGAGACCTGGGACTGGCCACGCTGAAGAGGGCCTCCTTCGCCAAAAGTGTCATAGGTGAGGAAAAACGTTTGGCCCGCAGAGCAACAGCCGAAGTTTTAAAGGGAAAACGGCCTGCATACTTCGCAGGAGTAATACCTACTTGAAATGCAAACATCCACACACGCACATTAATTTTATTGCTAGTTGTTAAAGTGAACCACAGGTATTTGGAAAGTACCTTTAGCGTGTCTGCTGGTAGGCTGTCTGAGGACGTAAAGAAAATAAAAGCCCGGCTTGTTTTCAGTCAAATAGCCATGTAGCTGACCACAGGTATTTTCTTGGTGATGGCTCCAAATTCCTTCTCCTTTCCCCTCCACCTTTAAGCGAGGTTCACAAATTGTTTGTAGTAATTACAGAGACCACGTACAACTTTGTGGTTTGCTGCGTGTGTTTTTTTTTTTTTTTTTTTTTTCTAAATTACATTTTACGACCTGATTTTGACTTGTCAGGAGTGCGAGTGGTTTTTCTGGGATATTTTAAGAAGTATTGTGGTGATTCGGACATTTAAAGTTCTGCCCGTTTTGTTTTTTTTTATTTTGAAAGGTACCCCTGAGTTTATGGCGCCTGAGATGTACGAGGAGAAGTACGATGAATCCGTAGACGTCTACGCCTTCGGGATGTGCATGCTGGAGATGGCCACCTCAGAGTATCCCTACTCAGAATGCCAGAACGCGGCGCAGATCTACAGACGGGTGACAAGTGTAAGTCTCTGCTTCCTCTCAGCTCCTCCGTCGAGAGTTTAGCTGCACTTAGAGGTCTGATCCGAAAGATCTTGTTTGTCTTTTTCGTCTCACATCTCCGTCCTGTGTCTGCTGTTTCCCCTCGGTGCTTGTTTACTGACTGTATTAATAAGTTTGGCATGAGCTTCAGGAGATTCGGTCATATGATGCTGTTTTTTGCTCTGATTAGTACTTTTCTGCACTCTTCCCTCTCACTGCAACTCTATTTTGTTCTTGTCGCAAAATAGACTGAAATAGAAGAAAATTGCAACAACATCCAAGGCGATCGTGTCGGGTCACGACAGTGTCAAATTAAAGATTTGGACCTCACTGCTCGAGTTTATTTTTTATTTACTCTTCTATTTCTGGCATATTCTCAGCTTAAACGGGCAAGGTGTTTGTGTAGTTTGTATGGAAAATACTTTCTAAAAATTCCTCCAACCATTGATCATAATTTCCTCTGTCCACCCATTTTTCCATTTGCCATTTTGTTCATCCATCAATCAAGTTCAATTCGAATCAAAAATACATTCTTACCCCAGTGATAAATGAAATGCTGATTTAACTCGGTATTCAATCTCTCCCCTGTTCATCTGTTCAATAGTCCATCTGTCTTTGATCGATACACCATTTGTTCACCTTATTGATCTTATCTACTCCAATTTTCTTGCTCATTCGAATTTAAGGTTTAATTTTAAGAAATAAAAGGATGTTTGAGATGTTTTACTTTCTGTGTAATCAATCAATAAGATGAGTTTAAAAAAAATTGAACTCTTTTGATAAATTTTTTTTAGCTGTGCTTGCAAAACATTAAATAAAAGCTCTTTGATTTCATTAAAGTACTTGAGAACGAGGGCAGTGTTTCTTTAAATGTTCAATGTTTTTATTTAATGGGACAACTTTAATAATTATTATCGATATAATTAGTTTTTGTTGCCCTCCTTTCAGAATGCATTCTGATTATTTCAAAGTTTAATTTCAGAAACTTTTTGACTTGGTCCTTGCGGTTCAGACTGCTTCTGTTTTGCTTGCACATTCAAATTGAAAAGATCCAAATTTAGATTACCTGTAGCGCTTTGAGAAGACAGAACCCGTCTCCTTGTCCCGGTGTCCCCTCCGCCGCCCTTCGCTCTCAGATCAATTTAAGACGCTACACAAGCAGAATAAATTCAGACGGTGTGGCTTTAGATCTGCTGCCTGGCTTCCAGCCTCAGGTCATTTTTGACTTCCTGTTTTTATCTCGCTTTCAATTTTTCATGAGTTCACTAAAACCTGATTAAGTTATTACTGCGACCCCGGCCCTGGGGTAACTCAACTGTTTGTGTGGACGCGGTTGTATAATAGCTTCCCAGCAGATGGATCTCATATACTTTAATCAACGTAGCTTTTTGCAAAACACATATCCCAAATAAGCCGTCTTGAGTTTTTAAAATGTATTGCCGTCCGTGTGTGACAACACCTTGTGATCGCCGTAGGGCGCCTGATCACCAGCTTCCCTTCGTTTCTCGGAGTTATTCATAGGTTAGCAAAAGAAATACTTTAGGTTATTGATGATTTTCTTAAAGGTTTCATTGCCCAAGGAGTTTAGCATTTTGTCAACAGCACTATTTGGAAATATTTATGTAAATGATGAAATCTCTGAATGCTTGTGAGCAGGATTTCTCCGGAGTGGCAACCTGTCCTGCCTCTCGAATGTTTTTTTTAAATTATTATTAACTGCGTTACATTTTCTGCTCTTTTACCTAATATTTTGCATCTCTTGTAGAAAATGTCCTACAGAATAATGCAGCCAACACCATGTTTAACTGTACGGCTCCTCAAAGCTCTTCCTCAGCCACACATACAACCCACACCCCCCACTTCAAATCAGAGGACATTATATCTACCGTCTAAAAATTGTTCCACTGTCTTTTGGCGTTTATCCAGCCGGTTATATAAATGTCCTAACAAAGAGATGCCTTCAGTTAGTGCAATCTATAACCTAATAAAAGGAGTGCTGCACTGATGCCACAAATAATTAAAGCAGTTGTGAAGGATAAGTGGGGAATTGAAGAACGATGGGAAAATCTTTTCTTGCAGTTCAAAATAAATCAGAAAACTTTGAAAAAGATAGGGTGGTAAGGGTAAGATGGGATTAATTGTTTCTAGTTGCTGCTAATATAATGTAGACCTAAATGATAGCAGATCTCTTGTGATTAAGCCATGTTTTTCTTACCTTTTATTGTTGCAACATATAAAAATGATATCTGATATCATCTTTAAACACATTTTACTACTTGGTGAGCTCATTCTGGCAGATACACAGTCCAGTCACATTAATGTGACCACCACGTACTTTCCACTTCAGAGTTAAATAACCAATCACAGAAGGCAGGTGGCAGCACAGTGCAGTTGAGCGTATATAAAGGGTGTGTGTGGGCTTCGGAAAACATTTCAATAGTTGGCGTAATGCAGAAACGAAGCGATTTATCCGACGTCCAAAAGGGCATGATCATTGGCTTTCGGGCCAAGGGTGGAAGCATTTCCGAAACGGCTGAGTTTGTGAACTGTTCGCGTGCCGCCGTGGTAAAAGTGTACCGTGCATGGCAAAATGGGACTGTCCAAAATCAACGACGTGGCAAATGTGGTGCACCACGGGCCATAGATGACAGAGGCGAACGACGGTTGCGGAGATGCGTTCGGGCAGATAGACGGGCTACCGTTGAGCAACTGACCACTAAAATGAACCAAGGGGCTACCACAAGTGTCTCCCAAACCACTATTCAGCGAACATTGCTGCATCTGGGCCTCCGAAGCAGACGCCTGGTTCGTGCACCTATGCTGACTGGTGTTCATCGACGACGAAGGCTAGAATTTGCACGCCAGTACAGCAGCTGGACGTCCACTGAGTGGCGACAGGTAGCGTTTTCAGATGAATCGCGTTTTATGCTCCATCGGACAGATGGACGTTGGCGTATAAGGCGTGAAACCTCTGAAAGGAACCACCCTGCAACCATTGCAGGAACGGTCCAAGCTGGAGGCGGGAGCATTATGGTCTGGGGAATGTTTTCCTGGCATTCTCTGGGTTCACTGATTATTGTGGAAGGCACGATGGATCAATACAAGTACGCATCTGTCCTTGCGGACCATGTCCACCCCTACATGCGCATTGTTTTTCCTCAGGATGATGGCATCTTCCAGCAGGACAATGCGAGGTGCCATACAGCTGCCAGTGTACGTGCGTGGTTCGAAGAGCACCAGGATGAGTTTACCGTCCTCCCCTGGCCAGCAAACTCACCTGACTTAAACCCAATCGAGCATCTGTGGGACCATCTCGATCGAGTTGTTCGCGCCATGGATCCTCAACTGCGTAATCTAGCGCAGCTGGCCACGGCATTAGAGTCGGCATGGCTCAACATCCCAGAGAAGACCTTCAGGGACCTAAGTGACTCTCTTCCTGCACGTCTCGTAGCAGTTCGCTCTGCGAAAGGTGGTTATTCTGGCTTTTGACAGATGGTCACATTAATGTGACTGGACTGTGTATATCTCTTTGTGTTGCTACATTAGAACTCAGTTTGCCTTTACAGTTGCTTTAATTCTTTGTGGCTTAGATTCAAAAAGGCACCTAAATATTTCCTCAGAGATTTTGACTCATGTTGACATGATAGCATCACGCAGTCGAAGCAGATGTATTTCCTATATGTCCATAAAGTCCAAATCTCTGGCTGCTGTAGAGACCATTAAAGTACAGTAAAGTCATTTTCATGTTCAAAATAGCAGCTTGAGACAATTTGAGCTTTGTAAAATGGTGTAACAGTAACTATGGCATTTTTTTTTTGTATCTGCTTGGAGTTTCTTAAAAAAATAACCAAAATTTTATATAGGCTGTAAACAAGCAAACTTTATTTTCATGCTGCTTTTTAAATTCATTTTCAGTTATCTTTAAGTTTTTGAGGAGAAGCAAGGAAAGGCTAAAGCTAATCATTTTGTTACTTAGCTAGCTGTATAGCATCAAACACGAGCTAGCTTGTTGTACAAACTATATTTTTGTGTTTGTTGTAGTTATTAGCTTTTTTCCTTTGTATGACTAATATGTAGAAAAAATATTAATTTTATAATAAATTTATGCTTTTATACTTTTTATGGCTTATCATCCATCTTTTTATACCTCATCAAACAATGTTTTTGTGGGTTTTTTTTCCTTCTCCTTGCTAAACATTCCTTCCTTCCAGTTAGCCTTATTTAACTAAAATCCCTCCCTTCTTACACCAGACTTAATGCCATTACATCGTCCATCAGTCCTAACTTTGTTAGGCTTCCCAGTAGTGTGTGCGTGCGTGTGCTTTTGTGGCACACAGAGATGGGGGGGGTGGGTTGTTATTTCATGGTGAAGCAGCAGGAAGTCTACATGCTAGGAAAGAAAAAAAGGTGAAGGGAGAAGAGAAGGAGGAATATTTTCTGGTTTGCAGGTTGAGTGATCCCAGCTTTGTCTTCATCAACTCGTTGAGTTTTTTTATTTCTATTCACTTCTTTAACAACTTAATTGGTAAGTTGCTTTTTTGACAAATTTTAAAGTCGTCCACCCTTGCATAGATAAGTTGTTTTTTGTTTTTTTTTGCTTTATTTGAGCGTTTTTAAGAGTTTGAGTTGCATCATCATTAATTTCTGATACTTGACGTGTGCACCTGATTCCCAGTTATGTTGATTTAAATTATTTATTCATGGAAGAAAAAACTTTATGTGCCAAAACTGTCTAGAAAAGCGTAATAAATTGAATACATTTAATATATTATTTACTTTTCTTTAAGGTTTTTATTTGGAAAGTAACTTCAGCTTTAATATTAGCTGCTTTATTTTTTAACTCTTACTCATTAGTGGATTTTAAAGTAATGTTCAGGTCATTTAAAAAGCTAACTATGTTCCTAGAGTTGCATCAGTATGGTTAGTAAGGTCAAATGAGGTGAAATATAAAATATTGGTTTTTAATTTGAGTGTTTTAAATGTTTCCAGTCATATAAAAAAATAGTTGTTTCTTCTAATCAGCAGTACAAAGTTTAACTATGTAATCCTCTATTATGCTCAATTGTTTTGTTTTCCATTTTCTTCTTTTCCATTTTCTTTTTCCATTTTTGTTTCTTAAATTTAAACCATTTCTTAATTTTATTTTTTAGATTTTGTTCTATTTTATATTCTGAGCTTTAGGTTTTTTTTCCACCCAGGAAGCCCATTATATTGTTTATTACTGTTCAGCCCCAGCCGTCCTATTTGGTCCCAACCTCTGAACTGGAGCCCTGCTGATCATGTCTGTCGGTGTTACATCTCAGATTTGGTTCTTGACTTCTTAATTGCTTTTGTGGGACCGGCGGTTCATTATTTTCCTGTTCGGCTGACTTTGTGTGGAATTTGTCCTGGGGTCAAACTTTTACCAGCTAGTCTCAGACACCACAGGTCACCTGATCAAGAAATGTTTAACCTGAACACCAAATTCAATTAGTTGACTCAGTTAAACATGTGGGAAGCAAGGATTAGATGTTTCAATAACACGATTCAAAGCTGAAAACGTAAAAAAACATTATGTTCAAAGATGAAAAACTAAATAACTGCACATCTGTTATGAAGATGAAGAACGTTAATTTTCCCCACATGTATATCAAATGGTGGGAAATGTCAGTAAATTTGACCCTGCAGAACAAAGCTTGCATTTCACGTTTTCTCCCCGTTTTAATGTTTCTGAAAGCTTCCTTGCTTTCATTGCTCCTCTCTTTTTTTTCTTTTTTTTTCCATGTGCAGGGAGTAAAGCCTGCGAGTTTTGACAAGGTGGCCATTCCTGAGGTGAAGGAAATTATAGAGGGCTGTATAAGAACAAACAAAGATGAGAGGTGAGTCACAAGAACAAAAACTATGGATTTCTTTTGTTGATATGTACTTGCCAGAATTTTATTTATTTCTTGTAGGTTGTTTTTTTTTTTTTTTGCCCTGTTCTCCGTGCATTCATTCTCGTTCTCTTCTGATAAAACAGAAATAGCCTGCTGCTTTCAGACTAGTAGATTTTTAAGTAACTTTATGTTTTAATCTTTCTTAACGACTCTTTTGTCTCCAGGTATGCCATAAAGACCCTGCTGAACCACGCGTTCTTCCAGGAGGAGACGGGAGTCAGGGTTGAACTTGCGGAGGAGGATGATGGGGAGATGATTGCTATTAAACTTTGGCTCAGGATAGAAGACGTCAAGAAGCTCAAAGGCAAAAATATCGAAACGCATAAAGCTTAGTCATAATATCTGTGTAGGAGCTTTCCTTAGAGGCCTTAGAGTTATTAACTGAGCAGCACTATTTCACATCTTTATAGGCAAATATAAAGAAAACGAAGCCATCGAATTCTCCTTTGACCTCAACAGAGACGTACCTGAAGATGTGGCGCAGGAAATGGTATGTCTGCCTTTTTAAAGGGAGAAATTGAATCAAGATGCAGAATATGCACGATGGAAATCACCTGCGTCTTCTCCCAGGTTGAGTCTGGCTATGTCGCCGAGGGTGACCACAAGACCATGGCCAAGGCGATCAAGGACCGCGTGTCTCTGATTCGAAAGAAGAGAGAACAGAGGCAGCTGGTGCGAGAAGAACAGGAGAAGAGGAAGCTGGAGGCAGAGAAACGGCAACAAGAGGCTTTCAAAGCTCCACACACCCAGGTTTGTTGGCGTGGTGCCTTCAGATAAGCTGTAACCCTGTTTGAATTATATGAAATAATAGGTTTTACTCTTACATCTTACTTACGATGCTTGCCTGCTCAGTCTGTGAACTACTATAGGCGGATTCAGGGCACAAAAAAAACAAATAAACTCATCCAATCTTCAAATTTTATTTCAACAGCTTTGAAATAAGTCTCCTATTCCAGTACATAACCTTACGTCAATAAAATTTGTCTTCCGAGCTTAATTTGTACTTGTTTCCAAATTTGACTAACGGGCCCATTAGTCAAATCCTCCACCGTAAATAACGGTGGCCTAATGGCCAATAACTTTCCATTAGCCAGTAGCTAAAAGAACACATCGCCTTGATATATGTCGTCAATAAATGCAAAGAAATTAAAGGTCGGATACTTCAGATATGTTTTCTTATGATATTATGTTAGAATAATTTTAGTGTTTCACGCATCTTTTGTTGAATGTACTCCATACTTGATGTTTACTTGACTGCAGCTTGTGTTTGTGTTTCTAGTCGAAGACGGAAGAAACGGAGGCAGAACAACTTCACCATCAGCAGGCGGGCCTCCCTCACACATGTAAGACTGGGAGCTGTTTCACAAACCTAGTTTATCTTTATCTTTCATTTATGTTTGCTAAGATTGATGGTCACTTAAATGAAAATTAGATTTATAAAAAAAAAAACAAGCTGGGTTTAATTACAAGAAAAATTTTAATAGGGTTCAATTTGTGATGTATTGAATTATAGACAGCTTGCTGATAATAAAATATACAACTTTTTTTTATTTGACTTTCCTTAACTTTTGTCCAGCTAAAGTCAAGGTGCAGCAGAAATAACAGGAGGTTGCCTCCATGTCTCTGATTTTTATTATTTTTTTAGCTGAAGGTGGTTTGGACAGCGGACAGGGCTCCTCGGTTTTCTCCTCCGACTCCCCCCACCTGGGTCAGCTGACCATGTCTTACAGCTGCCCCCCATCTTCCCAGCCTCCCTCCCAACCCCAGACCCCATACCCTCAAACCCCCGCTGCCGCCTCGCAGCAACACCCAGGCTACTCCCAGCCACCGCAGCCGATGGTAAGTGCCTCACAGCGGTCACGTCGCGTCCGTGAGGCGACTCTCTGCTCACAGACGTGATATAAATGACTCATCCGGTTGAAGTGAGCACTCTGGGTGTTTTGGAGTGAGCTGGAATGACAGTTTTGCAGTGTTTCGGAGTGGGAATGTGGATGGTTTTCTTTTGTTGCACCAATAACTTTATAGACCTCAAAAAGCAGCATTTGTCCACTGATCCACCAAGATGTGCAATTTGCAATCTCTAATTTAATTTAAACAGGAAAACCAAGTTTGTTAGATTTTCCACATTTAATCCATCAGTCAGGTAATACAGTCAGAGGTTTCCTTTAATAGTCAGACATTAAGCCGGTTATTCCCTTAGTTATACAGGCAACCAGCTGATCAGGCCATTCACTTTTTGTTGAGTCAGTCATGCTTTCCTGCATCCCTCTTTCCCACAGTCATGCTTTCTGATCAACCACTTCTTTCCTTCTTGAGCTCTCCATGATATCCAACAACATATGGAGACATTTCAACACAGTTTTCACTCATTCACATGTGAATTTAGTTGTTCGCCCACCTATAGTTACACATTCTCTGACAAAACGTTGATAAATAATTTTGTTTACATCTGCACCATATATTTTTTTTACATTTTGGAACAATACAAAAACACACTTCTGTGTATTTTATTTGAATTCTAAGATCAGCGCTAAGTAGCACACGCTTGTGAAGTGGGAAGAAGATAATTGGTTTTTCAGCTTTGTTTATCTGAAACGTTCACCATGCAATCTTATTCAGCCTCCTTTAATTCACCCAGTCAGGGTTGAGAGCTGATTGATCCTCACAGAACATCTTTAACCGATCAGACTGAGCGTGAGCCATTTAGACCAACATAATAAACATTTCCAGCTCCAGATAAGAAAAGCTGATGAGGCAAAACTCAAATGACCAGGAGTTGCAGCAGAAGGTGGTTCTACAAAGGTTTTAATTTGGAGAGACTGAAAACAAGCTCATGTTTTTGAAAACCATCCATTATGTCTTCCATTTTACAGTCATGCACAACTTCTTGTTGATTTAACACACAGAATCCCAGAAAAATACAATGAAGCTTGTAGCTATAATGTGATCGGATAATAATGTGCAAAATGTTTTATGTCTAATTATGGAGTTTATTTCCATCTTTATGGGTTAGGGTCTTAATGCAGCATCATTTCCGCATCCAGATATTTTTTTTAATTTTAATTATCTCCTTTCCTTGTTTAGTTAGTAACAATGATGCAGATGAGTTCAGTTCCTTTCTTAACGTTTCTTTCAGAGTAGCTGATGGACTTATGAGCTATATTAAATCTCTGATTAGCCTTTTATCTGGTCTGATTTATAGAAGAAAAGCCAAGAATGCCTCTGACGCAGTTCTTGAGTTTACAGATTGATTGAATAAGACGCCTTATTTCACCATCAAAGGATGCCTTTATGGAGCCTGCAGACTAATGTAATCGTCATGATGGGGATTTTTTTAATTGTCAGCTTTCATTCTCATTTGCTTTATTTTGTACAAACTTTTAGATGTTTTTTTTTTTCTTCTGTTTAAAATCTGTCTTTCATTCGTTGTCACTGAGTTGGTTAAAGTTTAACTCGTGTCGTCTTTGTATTTTGACATAATTGTTGAGTCAATTTCTGTTGAAGTCGCAGAAAATTGTTCCTCTTGTGATAATCTCCTTCTAGGTCAGACAGATAAACAGGGAGATGATTGTGATTTCCGCAGAATGTATATTTTAACAAATGTTAACCTGCATTTTTTATTATTTCAGTTACGTTTTCCCTTGGTTCATCCGGTTACTCTTGTGTTCACTTGAAGTTTTTGTTTTTGTTTTAATCTTCCATGTTAATCTCGCCTTCTTCCATCCCCTCTCCCCCGGCCTGCAGCCTGCGTCGCACGGCCGTCGAAGCCGTAGCATGTCTGTTTGCGTCCCCCCTTCCTCGTACTCCTTTTCCCACGCTCCTTCGTCCCTGGCCGTTCCTCCGAAACAGCCCGCCACGCCTCCTGCAGACCTGTCCTTCCACTCCTCCACCTCCGCCACCTTCCCCTGCGCACCTCTCTCTTCCGAGAGGGACACATTCGCGGGCCGCCTCTCCAAGGCCCTGGAGACGGTGCTGCCCCTGCACTCGGGCTCCTCTCAGCCCAGGGCCAGGCAGCGGAGAGCCAGCCTGCCTGCCCTGTTCTCCACCCCTGTAGGTTCTCATGTGTAAGTCCCCCCAGTGGTGGGGAGAGTCAAAGAGGGAAGAGAGAGAAAAAGATGAGAAACTTTTTTGTCTGATTTTATTAGAAGTTAGTTAAGGAAGCAAATATGCCTGTCATTGCTTGCAGTTTTGTAAGAATAGCATTTGTCTTTTTTTTTTTTAGTTTAGCTATTGCATCAGCTAAAGCTTACAGTGTAATGCTAAATTAGCAAAAAAATAATTTAACAAGATGCATTTAAATTTGCACCTTAAGAAGATCTTGGCTTTGTGTCCTGAGACTTTCCTGCTCTGCATGTTTTAGTGCAACACTAAAAGTAGCTGGTGTTTTTCCATGTTTTTTGGCTCTACACACACACACACACACACACACACACACACACACACACACACACACACACACACACTCATCCAGATAAATTCATTTTCTTTCAGTAAAATCCTGAAGAGAAATCACCAATGGTGTGAAGCGATGAAGTAAGGGAGTTGTAACGCATTAAATCACTGACATAAACTGTTTTTATCCACGGTGCCTAGATAGGTGCCACAACATTCAACAAATATTTGAAAAGAACATCTTAATCTATTGATTTTTCATAATAATTTAAAACTGGATTTTTTTGTTTAACAGAAAGGAGTAAAGCAAATAATAGACACATCAGAAACAAGGCCATATCAGTATTCGCTTTGTAAAATAACAGTTTGATCTTTACACTTTCTTAGTTTATTTTCATTTTGGCCACAGTTTGATTCTTTTAGCTTTGTTCAAACTGAAAACAAAAGTAGTACTAACAGTGAAACATTAAGTGAACTTCTCTGAGCTTCAGGGAACTTCGGTATAAATGACTGACGTGTGTCTGAGCTGAGAAACATCCCAAACATCCAGGGTGGGAATCTCCAGGGTCAAGCCGGAACAAGACGGTTATCTCTCTTAAACTCTCTCTCTCCCTCAATTTGACCGTCATGTGTTCACATTGAACAAAGACAGTTGTGAGCCATGATCATGCTCCATGGTACAGTCGTCTCATGTGAGTTGCATCTACAGTCAGAACCAAAATCTTCTTCTAGATCGACTGAAGGGTAGACGAAGCTGTGTGATTTATTTTTAGTTGCCTCACGAATGGTTAATTCTGTACGGTGGCCGTGAGGTGCAAAGCAATTACAAATTACAAAAACACTACAACATTAACGAAAACACTACAACATTAACGCAAAGCAATTACAAATTACAAAATCACTACAACATTAACGAAAACACTACAACATTAACGCAAAGCAATTACAAATTACAAAATCACTACAACATTAACGAAAACACTACAACATTAACAAAAACACTACAACATTAACAAAAACACTACAACATTAACGAAAACACAACAACATTTACAAAACGGAAAAGGTAGGTCTCAGTGGAGACCTAAGAATCGCTGATTGGACTACAGCTCGGTTTACTTTTGGTTTACCGGAAGTTATTCTGGCACGCTCCGTTTGAGTGAGCATAGACATAATATAAGAGTAGACCCCGCATTGGCTGCTCCGGCGCAGGAAATACGGCGGCCATCTTAGAGCGATAGTCCCTCCTACTTTGCCAATCAAAACAACAGGGATATTATTGTTCAGATCGATGGATTATTGATGTCAGGCTCCACAAACAACATTTCACAACAAAGATAGACATATATATACCTGTAGGAGCTATTCTTCCCATTGTTTTGTTAAATCTTAGAATTTAAATTGTTTAGTTTATTCTTAGCATTTGTTTGATTTTCTAATTGATTTATCATTAGAATTTTTATTTTAATTTTTGTTTAGAATAAGTTTTTTGTTTAGTAATTAATTAATTAGTTAATTAATTTCAGATTGGAATGTGGGTATTTCACGGTATAAGTAGGTGGGTCTTAAGTAGCTTATTATGCATGTGGTGGTCACAAGGTTTTTTACCAGCTAATCAGTCACATCGGTTTTCATTTTGACAGTCAGTGAACAGGTACAGGAGTGGGAGCAGAAGCCTGTAACCTTTGGCCTGATCTGCAAATAAAACCAAAGAACCATATTTAGACTTTTGATTTCTTTTTGCTGCATAAACAAGAATCCATGTGCATCAGGTGACTATTTGAGTTTGATTCACCTTTTGTTTTGATCACCTTTGAGTTTTGAGTTTTTTGATTTTTGAATTTAAGTTTTTTGGACAAATGGTCACTACATAATACATATTTATGTAACTATACAAACACAAATAAATAATGATTAATTAATAATGGCACAAATAAATAATGATTAATACTGAATAATATATATTAAATGCATGTTTATATGTATGTATATATACATATATTTTTTAATGAAATTTGTGCAAATTAATTTGTATGTAAGTGTAATTCTATAAAACAAATTAGATGTTAACTGACAGTTGTGGAGTGAAATATTTGTCTTGATCTTTGTTTACAATCTAAGATTTTTTTTATATAGGCAATATATATATATATATATATATATATATATATATATATATATATATACACAGTCCAGTCACATTAATGTGACCACCACGTACTTTCCACTTCAGAGTTAAATAACCAATCACAGAAGGCAGGTGGCAGCACAGTGCAGTTGAGCGTATATAAAGGGTGTGTGTGGGCTTCGGAAAACATTTCAATCGTTGGCGTAATGCAGAAACGAAGCGATTTATCCGACGTCCAAAAGGGCATGATCATTGGCTTTCGGGCCAAGGGTGGAAGCATTTCCGAAACGGCTGAGTTTGTGAACTGTTCGCGTGCCGCCGTGGTAAAAGTGTACCGTGCATGGCAAAATGGGACTGTCCAAAATCCACGACGTGGCAAATGTGGTGCACCACGGGCCATAGATGACAGAGGCGAACGACGGTTGCGGAGATGCGTTCGGGCAGATAGACGGGCTACCGTTGAGCAACTGACCACTAAAATGAACCAAGGGGCTACCACAAGTGTCTCCCAAACCACTATTCAGCGAACATTGCTGCGTCTGGGCCTCCGAAGCAGACGCCTGGTTCGTGCACCTATGCTGACTGGTGTTCATCGACGACGAAGGCTAGAATTTGCACGCCAGTACAGCAGCTGGACGTCCACTGAGTGGCGACAGGTAGCGTTTTCAGATGAATCGCGTTTTATGCTCCATCGGACAGATGGACGTTGGCGTATAAGGCGTGAAACCTCTGAAAGGAACCACCCTGCAACCATTGCAGGAACGGTCCAAGCTGGAGGCGGGAGCATTATGGTCTGGGGAATGTTTTCCTGGCACTCTCTGGGTTCACTGATTATTGTGGAAGGCACGATGGATCAATACAAGTACGCATCTGTCCTTGCGGACCATGTCCACCCCTACATGCGCATTGTTTTTCCTCAGGATGATGGCATCTTCCAGCAGGACAATGCGAGGTGCCATACAGCTGCCAGTGTACGTGCGTGGTTCGAAGAGCACCAGGATGAGTTTACCGTCCTCCCCTGGCCAGCAAACTCACCTGACTTAAACCCAATCGAGCATCTGTGGGACCATCTCGATCGAGTTGTTCGCGCCATGGATCCTCAACCGCGTAATCTAGCGCAGCTGGCCACGGCATTAGAGTCGGCATGGCTCAACATCCCAGAGAAGACCTTCAGGGACCTAAGTGACTCTCTTCCTGCACGTCTCGTAGCAGTTCGCTCTGCGAAAGGTGGTTATTCTGGCTTTTGACAGATGGTCACATTAATGTGACTGGACTGTGTATATATATATATATATATATATATATATATATATATATACATACATACATACATATTAACATGCATCCAATATATATTATTCAGTATTAATCATTATTTATTTGTGATTGTATAGTTGTATAACTATGTATTATTATGATAAATTATACACACAGCCGTTCACCATAAATTATTCACGGCTGTGTGCTTTGTAATATGCTCATCATACATCGATATCAGAATATTTCTGATATCGATTCCTATTCTATTGTTATAGCTACTAATCATATTTAAAAATGCTGAACTATGTATTAAAAACATACTTAAATAATACAATTATTTATAAATGTAGCTTTGATAGATCTCTGAATATAGTTTCCAGTGACAAAAAAGTGTGTTATGATCGATTAAATGCGCTGATATGTTATTTTGCCCGCTAAACACATAAGGCTAAGTGGAGTGGTCTACCGCTTCAAGATGGCCGCCCTAAATCTAGTCAGCGACAATAGGGGAGAGCGGTGCATGAGGCGTCTATCCTTATATTATGTCTATGTGTGGATCACCAAGTACATTCATGTTTTAAAAAAACACGTAAAGCCAGAATAACTTCCGGTTTAAAAGTAAACCGAGCTGTAGTCCAATCAGCGATTTCTTAGGTCCCCACTGGGACCTACCTTTTCCGTTTTCTAATGAGCTGTAGTCCAATCAGCGATTTCTTAGGTCTCCACTGAGACCTACCTTTTCCGTTTTGTAAATGTTGTGTTTTCGTTAATGTTGTAGTGTTTTTGTTAATGTTGTAGTGTTTTCGTTAATGTTGTAGTGATTTTGTAATTTGTAATTGCTTTGCGTTAATGTTGTAGTGTTTTCGTTAATGTTGTAGTGTTTTTGTAATTTGTAATTGCTTTGCACCTCACGGCCACCGTAATTCTGTAATAAGTACAGTTTGTCTGACTGAAGATGCATCTGGACTTTTGCCACGCTTAGAGCCTTTCTGGCGTTTCCTCTTGCCTTCTCCACTTTCTTTCCAACTGTGAGTTTCTGTGTCTTTTCTTATCGAGTTTATTTTTTTTGGCCTGCCTGTCTTTGTGCTGCAGCTGCGATCCATCTACTGTAACCGGCTTTACATCTACGCCTCACCTCTAACTTTCTTTTTATATATATATTTATATATATACTTTTTGATTAAACTTTGCTGCCACTTAACTCAGTTTCCTTGTGTTTTGGTGGATGGACGTGTTTGTTTTCTTTTTATTCTGCTTATTTGAAATTTCAACGTTTTCTTGCCCCATTTCGTTTTTGGTCTTTTCTGTGGTTCTCTCTGCGATTCACCTGATCTTCATTCTCAAATAGATTGTATCTCATTGTCGCAGCAGCACTCAATACCACACCCCTTCGGCGGAGGAGTGAGCTCGGCCGGAGGAGTCCCAACTCTCCCGGAGCCTCCGGCTATTTTCTTCCCCTCCATCCCCGAACGCCCCGTTTCCTTCTCTCCTCCTCCCACTGGCCCTCCGAAGGGATACAACACCCAGAGACGTAAAAGCACCTCCATTCTGGAGGCGCATACGCGGCACTTCCAGCCCGCCTACCCTCGCTACGGGAGCACCCTGCACCCGTTTTCTGGAATGGAAGCTGTTGAGGGTCCGTCTCTCTTTATGGTGAATCCTGGCTTTGCGGTAGCGGCTCAGAGACTCGGCCCTGGCGATTCTCTGCATCTCCCGGGGCAATCCGAGCCGACTTTGTATGGCTATAAGGACATGAGAGCGGAACACGAGGAAGCCGTGAGGCGGCTGAGTCTTAATCAAGCTGCTTTGTTGGACCATTACGAAGCAATGGCGTATGCGGGGTATCCGATGACTGCCCACCAGCTGGGTCATCTGAGTTTCCATCATCAGAGGCAGGCAGCAGCTGCGGCAGCGAGCTTGGGCTTTGATCCTGGTCCTCCACCTCAAGCAGGGTTCATCCACCCACAGATCATGCAGAGAATAAGCGACACACAGTCCAATACCTCCGACACTGCCCCCCATGACTCCTTCCACTGGTGGTTCAATCTCTTCTTCATCGTCCGAGGGTTGCTTTCCTCCACAACATGCGTGCACGTCCCCCTTCCCCATTTCTGCACCTCCAGTAATGGCCGACGCGCCGCCTGCTGGAAGTGTTTTTGAGTTCCATCTAGCTGCGGCCGCTGCGGCCGCCGCTGCAGACCCGAACCTGCTGGCGTCCAGGATTTACAGAGCTCGCCGCAGCTCCATGGACCTCCCTCTGGAGGACAGCTCCGGGACGGGGTCGGGGGGCTCGGGAACCTACAACCGACTCCAGCCGGTAACAGAGGAGCTCTACGCCTACATCAGCCCAGAGCTTCCTTTGCCTCCAGGAAACCTCCTCCTTCACCACATCGGTTTGACTGCAAAGGACCGAAGCCCTGAACCGTCCAGTGACTCGCTGGCCTCCTCTGATGCAGGAGAGTTTCAGTCGCCTCCTCCCCCAAATCTCCCCGCTCAGTTCGACTCGTCGGCCGCTCAGTCAATCCCTCGGCCCTCCTCTTCCGCACACTACGATTCCTCGGGGGGAGCCCTCCTCCAAGAACCCCAGGGTCATCCGCCTTCAGTCCAGAACTTTTTCCCTCCTACCCCGTCGTCTGAACTCCCCACTGGTGGCGCGTCATCGGCTCAGCCGGAGTCTCTGCAGAGTCCCTGGGCCCAGCAGGAAGCCCATCACGACGCAGCCCACCTTGAGTCAATGCAGGCTGCTATTCCCCCTCTGGTACAGAGTTCAGACCTCAGAAACACTTGTTATACCTCTGGGTCAGTTGCTAAAGGAAATCATTCAGTTATCACTTTTCAGAACTGGGATGATTTCTTTTCTTACAGGGTTCCAACAGTCTTTACAAAAACAACTTTCTGTATTTTTTATGGAATATTAGATTGCAGATTATTTGCAGTTTTACAAAGAAAACATAACGGCAACAAAGATAAACTGTATTCTAGAGTGGCTCTCAAAAGTGTGAACATTTCTGTACATATGCCAGTTTTTGTAACGTTAAGAAAGCAAGACGATAACAAATTGATTTCTCCTTTACTGTGAACACCAATTTTTCTGAAAACAAATTGATGAGGCGAGAAATATCCATTCAGCAATCGGAATGCACAAGTTTACATACTGCATGTTCTCATTTTTTATTTTATGCAGGTCTGAATGTTTTTTTATTTGTTTGTTTTTATTCTTTTGGAAGAAATTACTTCCATCTTCAAACAAAGCATGCATAAAAACACAACCAATACTTCTGCAGCTCTATGTGTTATTGTCTATGGCAAATATGAGGAAAATCCTACTTGGACTAATTTCGCTTTATTTCAGTTTCGTCACAGTCACTGGAGTTGAATTAACCCATTTAAGGGTTAATTTAATCAAACTTTTAGAGGGCGTGCACAGTTCTGCAACCACTCTATTGCATTAATTTCACATTTTTGCCCCTCTGTTTTTCAATTGAGTTGTACAGGACATGTTGCAGTTAAAGGTCGAAAAGGTTTAAATTGTGATCTCAAAAACTTGCAATTTCACAGAAGTGTGCATGTGTTTAAGATCAACTCGGAGCTGGGAATGTTCCAAGAACCTTCCTTCAACAATCTTGACATTTGAGTCTGGAAAAAATGTGTTAAATATAAGATTTGTTGGAACCCTGTATTTATTCCCCTTTGGTTTCTATCCCAAATGTTTGACCTGATTTACATCAGTGTTTTTAAAACTATTTAATGGATATTTGTTTTTTGTTTTGCCCATGAGATTGTTGGGAGCGCCTAAAACAAGAGGATGTCAGATCTTAGTGCTTTTCAATCAAATTATATTAGTAATCTGACCCAGAGGCAGTCATGCAGACCCCCCGTTGTTTTCATACCCTGCTGACCCAGCAGCTCTCCCCAGCTGATGCTTATTATTCATCCTGTAGTCATGTTGTGATTTTAACCCCCTACAGTCATATAGTCATATCGGCACCGCAGAGAGAGTCTCACAACGCTCCCATTATGACGACGAGCTCACCGTTCCTTCACTCTGTAATCGTGTGTGTGAAGCGTTGCCGAGGAAGAGCGTGATTTTAATCTAATATAGTTCAATTAGGGCTTAATAGCAGGAAGTTTTGACCCAGATCACATTGTTCCATGTCCATCAGAAGAGTCATTATTACTGGTTATATGTAATTTAGATGCTGTGTGAGACCCTCTCTGGTGTATAAGCTTTAGAAACAATCCAAGCCCCCTCTTTTCTGTGCCTTTATTGGTTTATTTTGTTTACTTTGTTGTAGAAGTAAGTAATATTTTGTCTGTATGTTCATATATGAATGTATATGGAAAAATGTGTGTTTGTATAGGTATACGCACTCTGTGGTATACTTGAATGTTGATCATACAAATCCAAAGTCGGCTTGATCTTCAAAATATAAGTCACTCCCAACTATCTGAAAAAGGCTAATTTATTGCAATCTAGGATTTAAATATTTTTTTCTTTTAAAATTTAAATTCTGATCGTCATAATAATAAGCAAGACTTTGCTTGTTTGTATGGGCAAACACACAGAGACATACAACAAAACCGAGGGGGTTTGGACACTAAGCAGTGTAACCATGTAGAGACCCATTTTATGTTTGTGTAGATTTTCTGTAGTAAATCCAAGAAGGTTTTCTTTTTTTTTATGTTATTGTAGACTTCAGCAATTAATTAAAATGTGTCAAACCCTTAGAATGCTGGTGTTTACATTGCCAGCAATATCTTTTCGCATTTGCTTTCAGCCACTTTTAATTTCTGCATTTTCCTATCATTCACTCATAATTGGTTTCCCTGTCATTCATCCTTATTAAAAATATATATATAAATTTATCAATTAAATTTGTGACGTGGACTCCCTCTATGATTTGCCGCCTGTGTTGTTAAAAGAAGGGTAGGTAGGGGTGTGTGTGTGTGTGTGTGTGTGTGGTGCAACATGCTATACCTGCCAAAAGTTTTCAGCAGACTTCGTCAAGGTGAGCTTTATGACAGGTACGGAGTTGCCCACAGCCTTCTGAGGGTTCGGTCATCCAAAGGTTGTGTGAGATATGCTGCCCTGCGATCCTTTAGATTATGTGAGAAATTTGGTGAAAGTGCAGTTTTGGTAATAATTTTACATACCCTCATCATGGACATAAATGTTGCTTTAATTTTAGGCTTTTAAAGATTCAAACTGTTATTTTTTTTTTCCAAGAGTGGAATGATCTGGCTACAAATTTTTTAAAAAACCAAAAAAACTATTTGGTTGACATTTATATTTAGTTTGGATTTTCAATCGTCTCAAATGTACATGAAAGCTGGGTTTAAAATGGATTACATTAAATATATATGGTATTGTGCATCAAATTATTTTTTGTTGAAGTCATCATCATCTGCATCATCATTCCACTCTGAAAGAAAAACAAATAACATAAAAGCATAACATTACTAGGATATTACTGCCCATGATGCATCTATGTAAACCACCAACTGCAACTGTATCTTCTGTTTATGCACAATTACAGATCCACAAAGGCTGAGGCTCAAAATTGAAGGAGTGAGCTCAAATGAGATTGATTTTTTTTTTTTAATTCACCCCTTAATCAGTAAAAGTGGGTCAAGGAAGGTCAGACAGAAAATACTGTGTTGACTCTAGTTCAACATTCAGTTTTTTATATTCCAATTACTATGCTAGAATTCACTATCACAACATTATGTAATAGTTATTATCACTGCCAATCACTTAGGGTCTTACCTGCATGTGCAGTGTCCTACTTACATCCTGCCTAACCCCAGTAATGTGCCTGTATCGTTGCTATATTTCCATCCAGCAAATGTCGGTGTGCTTATACCCGTCTCTGGATGGTTTCTTGTGCATTTGGTGTCTCTCTGCATGTGTGCATACACAAGAGGAGAGTGTAGTTTGAAATTAAGGGAGAAGAAGTGTCTTGTGTTTGCACTCATGCTTGGTTTGGGTTCAAATCTACAAACATGTATTGATTGATTCCTTTTTTTCTTTTTTTTTCTTGTCCTCAACCTCCTGATTTCCCCATCTGCATCCTCCATCTTTTTTCTCCTATTTGCCACATTGGATCTCTTCCTCTTTGTCTGTTCTTTGGCCTTTTTCTATAAATCTCTTTCTAAGCAGCAGGTTCAGACTCCCACCCCTAAACCAAGTTCAGGAACCCCTCTGGTTCCTGCTGGCACACAGCCTGATCCCACAGGGACTTCCCAACAGGTAGGAAAATGAATAGAATTTAAATTCAACAGCTATTATTATGAAGCACATACAGAAAAAAGCATCTTTAGGTTCGTTGTAAGAGTTACTGAGAGGTTGTCTCTATAGCAGTGTATTTAAACAAATATGCATGACATTGCAAACCACTCATTTTGTTTATGAAAAAAGGATAAAAATTGCATTCTTATTAAAATAGGCTCAAATTCAAATTTAGAGCTTAGGTAATTTTTAAACTTTTGTTTTGACCTCTTACATTTTGTTGCTACCCTACACTGTATCTATATTTAAATAATTTTTTCCCCCTAGGCTGTGTTATCTGGTCAGAGTTCTGTTTCCCTTCAGAGTCCAACCCACACAGCACCGCAGCAGATGTCTGCACAGGTAACTATTTCAGCGTAATGTGCCTTCAACATGCATTGATTCTCAGCGTGGAAGTGTATTTTGCCAGCATTTTGTAATTAAATTCTTTAGAACCAAGGTGTAATACAATAGATGAGCTCTAAGCTCCACATCTTTCAGATGTGTCTCTGCCTCAGCACACCTGAATCAAATAACTAGGTCAGGAGCAGGACGATGTTGAACTTGACTGCATGTTTAGGAAGGCATTCAGCCGTTTGATTCGGGTGTGTTGTGGACCAAGGACCCGTCTAAAAGCTGCCTGTAGAATCCCTGTTCTAATGCCTTGATTTGCTGATGTTTATGCAAGTCCATATGTTGCTATTTTTGCAAACATGTTTCATTATAACTTTAGAGACTTAGGAAGGGGTCTATGTAGTAAATTAGGTTGTATCCACTGTATGTGTGATGTATGTACCCCATTACTATCTTCACTCCTGGTAAAGATGTTTAGAAATTGCATTTATTGCCGTGAAATATTCAGACACCAACCAGAGTCATTTATTCAGTGGAGAATACTTTCCACATTAAAAAAAATATATTTTTATAAGAAAGTCACTGTCATAGTCTGTATAGGATAACTGAAGCATTTTTGGAGTTTACAGAAACTTTTAAGTTTAAATTAATCATTAACAACTTTGCGTTTCCTCAGGTTTTAATAGGAAAATTCATAATTATAAGTATTAGAATAACTAACAAGCACTTGTCATTGTGTAAGTTTACTATATGCTACTTGGGGATGAGCTTGAAATGTTTAAAACAAAACGTAGTTGTATTTATTTTGATATTGATAAATAGTTTAAAATAAAAAATTTAAAAATCGGTCCACTGTTAGCTGATGAATGTCTTCCTTTCACTTTGTTGCCGCCTGAATAAACCGCAAACATTTCTCAATCTATCACATGAGATGCAGTTTTTCTTTTTTTTTTTTTTTTTTGAGTATTTTTTAAATAGCCTCTTGCATCTCTGATTTCACTTGTAAACACCTCACTTATACTGAAAACATCTACATTTAAGACATTTACCTTTCAGGGCAAAGCTAAAACTATTTCTCTGCGTGTCGCTTAAAAGAACAACTACTCGCCTAAATCTACCAACATCTACAGTAAGAGCAGCAAATCCCAGCAGTCCTTGCCAACATGTACTGTGACTAGGATGGTAACAAAGAGTGACCAGATCTCCATGGAAACATTTTGAGTTGCGTTCTACTTGTCTTTACCAGGGTTGTTGATAATACTGGAAGCTATAAGTTGCATTCACATGAATAAGCAAATGAACTGTACAAGATGGCAGCTTTGAAATGACTACTGTGATGAGTTTGTGCATGATTCAGTTTAAACACTCAGTCTTAGTTTGATTCGTTTTCTTGTCTTTTGATCCTCTTGCATGCTGCTTGTCTTTCACCTCTGGGATTGTGTCGTCTTTCTGTGGTGCGTGTAGTTTTGTGACCTAAGCCCCTCTCCCAGTATAGAGCATCTTTATCTGTTATACCAGGCTGCTCAGCAAGCTCTGGTTCAGGTACTGATCTAATACATATTGTAAACCAATGTTCATCTGTGTGTGTGTGTGTGTGTGTGTGTGTGTGTGTGTGTGTGTGTGTGTGTGTGTGTGTTGTGCACACTTGAAGCTAACAACACACCAGTGTTATTTGTTGCTGTGTTTGATGTCCCACAGATTACAGGCAAATTCAGCCTCCATATTTGACTCAAGTAACTCTGTCATCTTTTGTTAGCATTTTTCCTTTGGCTCTCCGACTAACTCCTGTGATTAAAAGCATGAATCATACACAGAGGAGGATATTTTATCGAAATGAAGATGGATACTAATTCTAGAATCAGACTGCTAAATATCAAAAGGTTAATGTTTAATCACTAAGCAAAGGAGAAACTTTAAATGCAAGCTGGATCACTTTTTTAAAAAATGTAATTCTAAATTACAGACATTTCACAAAATCAAAATAGATTTGGGTTTTTTTATGGTTTATTTGCACCTTTTTTTTCTTTCCTTCCATCATCTTATACTTTGGACTGTACTCTAAGCTCAAACAAAGTATGCAAAATAATTTGGTTGCCTAAAGTCTAAGCACTTCATCTCTTATGTTTAACTTTTTTTATGACTTATAGGCGTTAAGTTGTATGTGATGAAATTCACAAGGTCTGAGTCCTGTGTGTTGTGGATTGATTAAACGCATTATGTTTTATCCTTCACTATCATGATTTTGTTTTAGTTACTGAATGAAGAGCCACAGATGCGTGCATGACTTACAGCTGTGCTATATGTGTTTGCCTTGTACAGAATTTGCTGTTCACTCTCAACTCTCCCAAGTCTCTAAAAAAACCTTCTAGGTTTTATGCCTACACGTCACCATCTACAGTCACACGTTTGCTCTTAATTTTCACATTTGAAAAGAAGAGAGATCATATGGTACAAAAGCCACGAATGTCAATTCTCGCCACATTCTCACTTCTAATCATCGTTTGGGTTTATCTACTTCCTCCTCTTCCTTTGACGTTGCTTCTATCTTTTTCTTGATTTTTTTTTTTTTTTTTTTTTTTTTTTTTTAAATATCCCCCTCCTGCTTCTTGTTTCTGTTTTCCCCTTTTCTCGGTACCGCTCTCTCAGCCCAGTTTACCTCCGTCAACTTCTACTGTTCCCATGGCGACCCTCCCTTCTCCGTCGGCTCTTCCGACACCAGTCGTGCCCTCCCTCCCCTCTCCTCTGCCAACCCCTGTTGGGGTGGTGCCTACACTCGCTCCCTCTCCTCTTCCTCCTGTGCCCACACCTGTGCCTCAGCCTTTGGCCACCGTGGTGCCAGTCATCAGCGTAGTCACCGTCCCTCCTGACTCTCCCATGGAAGCCCCTCCTAAGGTACTGGTTCTGTTCAAAGCCACCAACTGGAGGTTATGGCGCTGTTATGGATTCGGATAAAAATAAATGCTGCATCATCCAAAAGTCCTAAAGTCAATCTTTTGATTTGTAAACTCATCTTCCCCAGTTTGAAGCACAAACTTGTAAATTAGTCACTCACCAGACATCTACATCTGCTCATCATGAGCATTAAGTTCAATTTGATTTGGGTCTTTAGTGATATAAACTGTTTTCTTCCAAAGTCTGTTGATGATATAATCAGGTGCAATGATTTGCGTGATTAGAATTGGGTCCACATGCTTTACTGTGGTTTTTAGTTCATCCTGCAACAGTTAATTAAATGCCCCATAACAAGCAGCGCCTCCTCCATTTGTTTGTTGGCCTCAACAAGCTCCTGGAATAATTCTGGGTGTATTTTGAACCACCAGTTCATTCAAACTGGTTGGTTTCCTGGAATAGACCCAGTTATTAAGTATAATCTGCACATCTCTGGGATTAATGAAATGTATATCCTTTCATTAAATAGTGTAGAGTTCGGACCTTTGGGACAGCTATACCAGGAGCTTGCCGTTAGCCAGTTCTGATGTGTGATGGAGATGAGTGTCCTTTTGGGAAAGTGAAGATTGATGCTGAGGCCGACATGCTTAACTGTTGAATCAGTGACGTTAGAGTTTTAAATCATTGCAGTGACTCCTCCAGAAAGCATTTATTTTGTCCAGGTTGGAAACTTTCCCTCTCAGTCTATGGCAACGTAAAACTTCAGCGTCACTAGTGTTTCTGCATTACCATTTTGTTGCAGATATAGAACTTCAACTTTATGAGAAATCCGAACTAGATTTCATCTGAAAGCTTTGAGTCAGAAAGTTGGGCTCTCCAGCAGGACGGTGAGCTCAAACATGCATCCAGTCTGGTTATGTAATGGATAAAGTACACTATTCTTAAGCTTTCCGAATGGCGTTTCCAAATCCCTGACCCCAGCCCTATTGAAAATTAATTCTCTTGAGTCTCAACGTCAAGCCTCCACCAGGAAGCCAACCAGTTTTTAAATGACCTCCACCAACTCTGGCTAAAAGATTGGTTAGATATTCAGCCAGAAGCTTATTGATGACAACCTATGCTTGAGGTGCAATAACCAAATTATGTATTTGACCCTGTATGGATTATAGAGAAACCAATATATTTAGACCAGACTGCAAAGTTTGGAAGAAATATTGAATACAGACCAAAAAATGAAATGTTGTACAAATTGGATAAAGTTGGGTCAAATAAAATGGATTTCTCTCCTTGTTAAAGTAGAGGTGAAATACTTGAGATTTAGAAAAGCAGAAAAGGTTTGTGTGAGGATGTGTGAGCATTTCGAAAGCTCCCTTAGGGAAGCCTTTAGGGATCTTTAAAAGCAGAGAGTTGTACATAATACATTGATTCAGGAAGGTACAATGGAGCAATCAAGATGCTAATAAAACAAAATAAGTTTAAAAGCGGTCTTAAAGGGAACTGGAAGTAAAGAGACAAATGCGTAATGCAGGGCTAATTATGACTGCATTTTTTATGTTCAGGTTTGTTTGAACTTGTGGTATCTTGCTTTCATTTGGGGAAAAAATGTCCTAAAACTGAAAGGAAAAAAATATACTGGCTAAATAAACACTGTTGTGATGCACTGCTTCTTTCTTAATACCCATGCAGTGTCGAGGTTTTTTTTAGCTTATAAAAGTCAATTAAGCAATAGACAACAAACTTGATTTATGTGCGCCCAATTCTATAAAAAAAAAACAACACACATTAAACTAATTTTGTAGTTTTCTGTTAGCTGTGGAAAACGAAGTCGTTCACAATAAAATCCCTGATTTATTACCTGGATTTGGATTGAATTATTTTATGCTAGCCACAAGTAGAGTGTGCATGTCTGAAATGATGCTTAAGCAAAGAAAAGATTGTTTTGCACACAAAAGTAAAGAATGAAAAAAGATTTTGACACCAAGATTAAGTATTTCACTCTATTGAGAGTCTAAATCTGGTTTATATAAAATGTGTTTATGTTGAGCATTTCTTTATCCTTTTGTTGGTGCCAGGAATAAAATTAAAATCTCTTACAATGGCAATTAGAGTCGAGAGCTCTGCAGAGTGTTGATATGCAAAACAACTAACTGCTAAGGGATTTGTATTTACAGGACAAAGTCTTAAATTAAGGGCGATTTAACCATTTTTACAGGCTCACACGTTTTTAAGTTTTATTAAGAGACTGTAGTTTGATAGATTCTGGGTAAGCATCTTAACGTTTGCTGTTGAGGTAATTCTCATGTTGCTTTCTAGTCTTTCTTGGTGTTTTTCCCAGCTTTAATGCATTTTTTCATCCCCAGTTTTCCTGGTGTGTGTGTGTGTGTGGTGACGCCTTATGCTTGTTCACGACAACATAAACATGTCGGGTTATGTGTGTTACAGTCGGCTTCGCAATCTTCAGAGCTGTCGCAGGGCCAACTACAGCCACCCCAAGTTCTCTCATCTATAGAAAGGTAATGTATGCAAGTAGATATCGGATAACGTATATCTACGTTATAATAAAAACCTTTTCTCATGCTTTTTGTTTTTAACGCCTGCCTTTCTCTCAGCAGCCACTCGGAGACGTCGGGGCTGAGCGATGGAAACGAAGGAGGAGGCGGCGGCCGTCATGAGGGTCGCTCCGCCAAACGGCATCAGAGGCGTTCTGTGCGAAGCCGGTCGCGTCACGAGAAGACGTCCAAGGCGAAACTCCACGTCCTCAGTGTAACGACTCTTCCTAATCGCTCTGTCGTCTTAACATCTTGCTTTGTGCGACACAACATGTTACAGAATTGTGAATTCAAATGCCCGTCATGAATCATTGGTCAAAATAGAGATCATTTTTTCTGTTCTCAGTGTTTATTTCTTTGTTTTGTTTGGCGTAAATGAATGCAGATCTCCAACCGAGGAGACAGAGTGGCAGAGTGTCAGCTGGAGACTCACAACAGGAAGATGGTGACATTTAGGTTTGATCTAGACGGAGACAACCCTGAGGAGATCGCCCAGATCATGGTACGTTTCTGATCACCCGACTGCTTTTGTCCATATTCAGAGATCTTGCTCAGCCTCTCCTATGCTTGATCAGGTTCTTGAGTAGAGGTGGGGAGAAAGGACTTGAAGCCATTAAAAAAAAATCTAAATGCATCTGATTGTTTGGTTGTTCCAGGTTGAGAGTGAGTTCATCCTGGAGAGTGAGCGAGAGTCGTTCATTGAGCAGGTCAGAGAGGTCATCGAGAACGCTGATCAGAAGGGAGACGCAGGTAGTCAGGTGAGCACATAAGTCTGGGTCGTAATTCATTTTCAGTTTTTGGTCTTGTGTTCATTGTGGAACGATAACAATCTTTTGGAAGTTTTTGCTGAAACATTTTCAGACTCTGTCGCTTCGCACTCTCAAAAACCAGCCGGTTTTCTGAAGCGATAATTTTTTTTTAAACATTCTGAGTTGCTAACACGTTCGCTTGTTTATTTCCAGATGATTGGTGACAAGAAAGAGCAGATTCCTGCGATAAGCAGCCCCATGCCGGGTAGGAACAACTTAATAAATAAAACTGTTGTTTTGAAGAGAAAATCCACCAAAATCTAACATTTACAGTTTAGATGGTTGTTTTTTTTTTTTGTTCCGTCATAGATGGGAAAACATTTGTATTTCTGTATTTTAGACATCCCTCCCAGTGCAACGTCACAGGTGGTCCACTCGCAGGGCGGAGATTCATCGTTAGTCCTGTACCAGAAGGCAGACTGAAGGACCAAACCCTGCCGCCCTCACCAACACCTGCCCCACCAACTCCGTCTGAAGCTGGTAAGGAGACCCGATTTATCTTTTTCCTGGATGAGCTTCTCTCTCTTTTTTTTTTTTTTTTTTTTTTTTTTTTTTTTTACTTAAACTGGTTCCTTCTCTTTTTTGGTGTCTGTTTAGCCCAGTCTCATTCTCCTGGCCAAATGTTGGTATTTTCCCAGTCTGCGGGAGCGGTCACATTACAGCAAGCCTTCTCTGAGCTCAGGCAGAGTAAAAACCAGTACGACGCAGGTCCTAACACCGCCCCGGCCTCTGTCCACTCCACACATCCTCCCCTGCAGCCCGCAGCAGCGGCGGTGGCGGCGGCAGCCTCCCCGCACAGCAGCGTAGTCACTCCCTCCGTGGATTCAAGTCTAAATCAAGTCAAAGAGCAGCTCAGTGAAGCGCCTATTCCTCCCCTCTCCCTCTCCTCATCCTCCACCTCTGCGCCCCCGTCTCCTTCAGTCCTCCCTTTTCTTCGTCTCCTCCTCCCACTGTGGTAAATCAGATCATCCTCCAGTCTCAGCCCGTGATACAGGCTGCGTCTCGACCGCAAGCACAAAGTCAGACGCAAACCCAGCCCCCGGCTTACATCCAGCCCCAAACGGTTTCTGCCGCCTCACTGCCTACCTCCGTACCAACGGCCAGCATCACCAGCATCTCCAGCGTCCCGCCGGCGGTGCTCACTTCCTCTCTTCCCAGGCCAGACTGTCCCGTTCGTATCCTCGCCTCCTTCCTCTGCTCTCGAACTCTCGTCGGATCAGCCGTCAGTCTCCCCCACCTCAGCCTCCGCTGTCCCCACTACGGCCATCCCAGGTCCACAGATGTCTCCACCCTCATCCGCCCCTCCAGTTCCTGCAGCTGGCTTGTCTGCCGCTGTGGGTTTCCAGCCGGTGACCACAACCGTTCCTCCGGTCCAGCCCACTCTGGTCCACTCGCAGCCACAGACAGCAGCCCTGCCGGGGCAGACACACACTCACTGTGGAGAATGTGACACGAGGTGAGACGCGTGTGTGTAAAACGACGGAGTGAAAAAAAAAAAGCCTCTGTTAAAATGCCACGTTTTTGTAATGGAGGTGCGTTTCAGCTTAAACCTGCAGCTTTTATTATCATGTTCTTCTGTTAAGTTTAATATTTTTGTACTTTACTAAGCATGGTTTCTACCTGCATTTTACATTTCTAATGCAAATATCTTGGTACACCTGAAATAAGACAAAGCTAACTTACAAGTAACTTTTCAGCACAATATAGGGGCTTGTTCTAAGTCAATAATTCTTTAATATTGATGAAATGTACAACTTATAAGTGAACTAAATGTCTTGTTCCACCGGTAAATTATTTCACTTATAACAAATACTTTTTCATCAATATTAAGGAATTATTGACTACAAACTAATATTTTTTGCTGAAAAGTTAGAAACTAGACCAAAAATCCTAGCATGAAGTGTATTTGAAATTAATTACTGATTATTATATCATCTTCCGATGTAACCCCTCTATGCCGTCTCTCAGGACTGAGGCTTCCTCAGAGTCCGTAGGCAAACCGGACGACATCCAAGCTCTGGACAAGAAGCTGCGCTCGCTCTTCATGGACCTCGGCGGTGTGGTGCCGTCCACACAGGGAGACGTCCTACCTGCTGACCTCGCCTCTGGAGCCTCCGTGGCTGGCACCTCGTCCCCCATCAGCGCCGGCCCCATCTCCACCGCGTCTTTAACTTCTCCTGGCTCCACCCAGTCAGTCAACCCACCGCTGCCCCCCTCTAGCCTGACACTGGGCCCTCTGGGGTCAGCGGCTCCCGTGCAAGGCCCAGGGACTCCTGTAGCCACCCCTGCATCATCCAGTATGTAGAGGATTGTGTTTCTGCAGTTGTGCGACTCTTAAAAAAAAAAGTCAATTCTTTAACTGAATTTCTGATTCAAATCTCCCTAGTCATCCCTGCCTCCTCTATGGGTCAGACTACTCCATCCAAAACCCCCCTATCCAGGGTACCGGTGAGTTCCACAGATTATCATATCTAATAACTCCAGAGTCTTAATTGCTTAATTTGTGTATGAATATTGGATGTATGGGCAGGAAGCATGGGCGTGGTTATTTACTGCTAAAAGTAATGTAGTTTCAGTTCTAATTGTTTCTTGCTACTCTTCAAACTCACCTGGCATGTAAGTTCCTTTTAACGGGGTTCCTGCACAGTCTTATTACAGAATGTCTTTCAGTATTTAGAAATTTAGGAAAAAAGTTTAGATATTCAAAAATCTGACTTTCTAAATCTAAGCTAAGTAATCTGAAACTGTTACGGCGTTTGATTAGACAGAGAAGAATGCAAACGGTAGTAGATCATTTTTAAGTAAGAGGCATTAAATCTGCATAGAAATATTGTTTTGAGGGAGAGCACATGATATTTCTTAACACACACAGATTTTTTTAGAACATTTGATGTCAAAAATATATAATCCTGATCATGAATTAAAACTATACTATTTTCCCAATAGAAATAATTCAAATCAAATCAGAAATATTTTATTTTTCCTAACAGGAACTTAAATGTTGCTGTAGCTCATATCATCCAAGCATCTTCAGGAAGTGGTTTGGAAGGTGATTCTGCAAGTTGTAAGGATCTCTGGTAGCAGTCAGTTCTGCAGCGAATCTGAAGAAGCCTCTGACTGAAGACTTTGTCATACACGCTAACGGCTCAATATCTGGGCAGCAGACTTGATATTCCACAGCAAGATAACATGGATGTTGTTGTTGGCAAGCTCTTCTAATATTTAAATGTTTGTCAGCCTGATTAGGAAATCATACAGAAAGTTGGTCCAAAAAATTAAGTTTTTATTTTTTTTATTTAAGCCTGAGAAAGATCATTTAAAAGAAATGTGCAGGAACCCAGTTTCAACATTCTTAGGCATGAACACTGCTTTGGTAATCTTTTCTCCAGGTATCTGTTTGTTTTACTTCCTGCCACTTTCTACTCATTGCATCTCTTTCTCTGGGATTAGGCCACTTCTCCTCCTTCAGAGCTCCTGACACCCTTCCCTGGACCTTGTCTAATACAGGTGTTTTTTTTTGCTCATTTTAACACTATTACATGTACTGCAATGCAGCTCTGTTTTTGTTCCAACTGTATCTCAACTAATTCAATGTCATTTTTGTATGTTAGTGTAGCATCTCCACACTTAACTCTTAAAACAAAAAGAAAAAAAAATAACTGTCAATCTTTCTCCTAAGCTTCAATAATTTGATTGACGTATCGCTTGTGATGAGTCGTTCTTGATAAGACAGGATAATTGCAATCTAAATGTCACTGATAGTGGAACTCATGCTTGAATAATATCCCATCTTGGCATAAAAAGGTCCAAAAGCCTAAGATGATTGCTGAGGTTCCAGCAGAACACGGTGAGGACGAGTCACTTCAGGCCACAGACTCTCTTTATTCCCAGGCTTTGTTGTTTTGACTGTGGCCGTCTAAAAATAGACATTCTTTCAACCAGAACCGCGTTCTAAATAGCGAGACGTGATTTGAAGCTCCTTTTATGAAAATGTGACCTGCCTGGTTATAAAACTCCCTCCATTTCTCTTGCGCAACTCCCTCTGGGTGAGACCTGTCCTGTTTGATTAAGGTAATCGTTCTGTGGTCCAGGTTCACCAGGGATCTGATTTTAATTATCTGCTTTTTTTAAAATTGTGACTAAATTGCTAATGTGAGGGCTTTTAATTTTTTCACTCAGTGCTTATTTGTGTTTTGTGATTCTTTTATGAAACGTTCAAGTAATAAGATTTTCTTGTATTCTATTAAGTTTTTGTTTTAATTCTAATGCTGCTCAAATTATACATCTTGATGGCAAATGGACTACAAAAACAATGCAGAGTGTTGTTTGAGCAATTACCTCTACTCTTTATTTAAACTTTGTAAGAATATTTAATTTAGTTTGTCAAACTTCAATAAATAAACTTCTTTTTTATTCTACTACATCTGAAAAATATACAATAACTACAACTGGAAACTAATTTGATTTGAAACAATGTAACATCAGTTATTTAAAACCATGCAAAATATTTTTTCTAATTTAAGTAAAATGCTAAAATAAGCTAAACATAGCAGAAAATGACAGTTTTCCCATTACGTTCATGTAATGCTCTTTTAGTGCACAACAGCCTAATATTTTGTCTACTCACTCCTTCAGTCACAGCAGCCTCTGGAAGACCTGGACGCCCAGCTGAGGAGAGCATTGAGTCCAGAAACTGTCCCTGTGAGCTCACACACACAGGTCGACACACTCCCATTACAGCCTCAGTTTAGTCGCTCAGGCTGGTGCTGATGGAGCCACTCAACCCATTTCTTCTCTTTTAACACTTACTGCAGGTCTCTCTCAGCAGTGTTCCTACAATGGGACAACCAAGTATGTACAAATTATTTACTAAATGTAGTGAGCAGTTTCTTTCTCTGATTTATTTTACAAAGATTTGTCACCTTTGCTACAGTTCCATTCTCACTGGAAGAAGACAAATCCCCTTCCCCTGCTCCTCCATCTGCAGGTGGAATTAAACTAGGAAGATTTCAGGTAAAGATGTGTTGGAATTTTGTATGATATTTGCACTCATTAGAAAAAACATAAAATTGTACACATAAAACTAAAATGATGTCCTCTGTTTTGGATTTTAACATCACTGGGAATGAAAAACTCGTAAATTAGGCAGAATTTGATTCCAGATCTTCTCTCTCTTCGTTTTCACACCAGGTGTCCTTGGCTGCCGAAGGGCCTGCTGTCCAGCGCCCTGCTGTCCAGCGCCCGTCCTGCACCGAGTCTTCCTCCACCACGTCCTCCTCCACTTCGTCCTCCTCGTCGTCCTCCAGCCTCTCCAGCCCGGAGAACACGTTGCACAAAGACTCCCCGTCCCGTCTGAGAGGGAAAGGAGTGAATGGCGGAGACGTTGTGGACGGGCTCCCCCAGAAGGCTCCGGCGGGATCCCACCTCGCCTCCCCTCCCGGTTCCCCGTGCCGCTCCCCCAAACCCACCACCACCATCGGCCGCTTTCAGGTGCGCGCCGTTTCTCGTCCGTTTTGCCCTTTTCCGTTACGCCGTCTGTTCACATGTTTTTGTCAAACGTGTCCTGTGAATTCAGGTTATGACCAACCCCGAGACCCGTGTCGGCCGGTTCTCGGTCAGTCGCGCCCTGGAGCAGACCCAGCAGCCCGAGCAGAGCCCTCCGCCGCCTGCTGCTCGGGCTGCTGCTAACGGACCCAGCGATCCCGGACAGCTACTGTCTCCAGACTTGCCTCACAAAGCCTCCCTGCCGAGTCTAAACAACAACTCCTTCAACAACTCCTACATGAGCAGCGACAACGACTCTGAATTTGAGGATGAAGACTTTAAGCAGGAAGTCCGAGGCCTCAGAGAAAAGTAAATAAAACCTCGGGTTTTCCTGTATTTCCCAAAACCCTTTGCTTCAATAATGCTTTCTGCATTCTTGTACAAATGTTTTCCCTTTTCTCCCTTCAGGCACATACGTGAAATTCAGGCCCTCCACTCTCGCCAGAAGGAGGAAATCGAGCGTTTGTTTACAAGGCTGGGAAAGGTGATCTGTCACATAAAACACCATAACATTCTCAAATCAGCCACATAAACATTAGATAGCAACCTCTCCTAACTGGGATTTGGTGCAGGTGCCTCCAGTTGCTGTGATCCCACCCCTCATCGCCTTTACTGGCAGAAGGCGGCGGCCCACCAAAAGCAAATCTTCAAAATCGTCCCGAAGCAGCTCCACCCATGGCAGCAAGAGTCCTTTACAGCCAGGTAGGCTCACCTTAGTGCAGCAGAGTTTATTTATTCATGTTTGGGCAATAGCACTCGCCACGCAAAAAGTATTCCCACCACTTGGAACTTTTTTCTCATTTTATCACAATGCACACACAAATTTCAGCTACGCCTGGGGTTTTATCTGACCACAGCAACGCAAATTAGGACATAATTTTGAAATTTTGATTTGTTTTGCCAACAAAAAGGGAATTCTTGAGCCATTGCTTTGTAGAGACAACCTCTGGCAAGTATTTCTACTCGCTTTGAACACCTTCAGACGGAAATCTTGTTTGCCAGATGATGGACGAAAAGAAGAACAATCTGTTAACAACAAATTTCAAGTCTTGCAACACACTCTTTGTCTAAAGACAACCTATTGTCTGTATTTACACTCATCTTCCCTGCTCCTGATGAAGACGTGAAGACGTGCACATTCCCACAGCATAATGCTGCCAACACCATGGGAATGTGCTCACCGTTACATCCAGGGATTCATTTCATTGCTGTTTTCCCTAAATTTAAATTTTATTAAACTTTTTTTATTTGATCCACAATCCAAAGAAAAATCCAACAGAACAAATTTGTGGTTGTAATGTGACAAAATTTGAAAATGCTCAAGGGTTTGTGATTACTTTTATAACGTGCTGTAAAGATGTTGCTAAAAGTTGTGCTGCCCTCAAGCCTGCGTTGTTGCACAAAAACATGCCAACCAGGTTCACATGTTTAAGCCTGAGCCATGGCGTCGCTGTAAACATTGTTAAACATTTGACTCTGTTTTCACGCCTTTTTCTATGTTCACGCATTCGTGTGCACATATCTGTCGTGCGTTCGTGTGTTTCGTCACTCGTCCATGCGTGCATTTTACTGCATCAGGCTCGGAGCCAGAACATTTCTGACTGCTTTTCCTGTCTGTTTCTCTCTGTGTTGTTGTTTTTTATTTTTTCTCGTCTCCTTGTCTGTTTTGTTTTTGGGGTTTTTGTGTGGGTGACGTTTCTCTCCGTCCTTCCTCTACGACGTCTCTCCACGTCCGCTTTTCCGCATGTGCGCCGTGTCGATGCTTTCTGCGATCTCCAGGCAGCACTTTATCCGCCCAGAGCGTCCCGGCCGTGTACCCCGACCAGCTGCCTCTGCTGGCCCCCGGAGTGCTGGCCGACACCGTGCTCCAGCCCCTCAAGCAGTCCGCCTCCAGCGGCAACCTCTGCTCAGCCTACACCAGCGAGGCGGCGCTGTCTGTGCCCAGCTTGTGTGCTCCGACCCCGGGTAAGCATGTCACCGGGGGCTGCGGCAGACCCCTGCGCGTCATTTACACCGGCAGCTCTTTGCATGCAGACAGAAATGAGTGTTGCAAAAAAAAAAAACAAGAAGCTCGTCCGTCTGTCTTGCTTTGTCTTTCTCTTGAGTGTGAACGGTGGGATGGCTCACTCACTCTAACATCTTTTCTTTATACTCTTCAACTCTCTCATCTGTCTTCTGTTGTATTTTATCCTTTTCTCTTCCCTCTTGCTTTTCCTTCACCTCTGTCCCTGTCCCCTCTCTGCATCTCCCATCATCCTTCTCTTCAGGCTGTGTAAAGTTCAGCTGGGGTTCGGAGCGTGTGGCCTTCAAGCCGGGTGGCAGGAGGACGCGCTTTCTGAGTACGCCCTGCTTGGCTCTTTGTGTGTAACGCTTTATTTCTTTGCTCTTCTCTTGTTTATCCTTACTTACCTTTCATTTTTAAATGTTTTCTTTTCTCCTGTATCTGTTGAGACAGTCATGATCTCTTCCTGGTGGTTTTTGAACAATTGCAGCTGCAAGATGCTTGAAAATCTTGCACCTGCAAGGACTAGAGTTATCTAGAGAAGCTGGATAAGTCTGGCAAAAATTAGAGGAAAACTGGAGGGATGCAAAGCTTTTCTATCGTTTTAAAATTATGAGGCAGATTTACTAAATTTTAGGGAGAATATGAAGGTTTTTTGCCTGAGAATTTTATTTTTGTCAATCGGCAGAATGAAGCATATTAGGTGTTGATGTTTTCCCAGAGAAAACCTGAAAGTTGGCTTAATGTAAAAGTGCTCCAGGATCGTAAATGATTAACTGATGTGTGATATTATTGAATAATGTGATGAAAGTAGTAGTTGCCATGAATCCATACAGCGCTCTTCATGTTGTGGTGATTCCTCCTCTCCTTGCTACGGCATTTAGCATTGTGAGCATCGTTCTCTGTGTCAAGTGTGATTATCTGCTGTTGTGAGATTCTGTCCATCAAGTTACATATTTGGGATACAAAGTGTGATTTCATAATGTTTCAGGTTTTATAGCCAACTAAAGTAAGGACATTGTCTTTGGGATTTTTCAGATCTGAGTAAGAATAGAAAATGATTTATTTCAAAATCTTTGTCTATCCATCCATTTATTTATTTCCATCCATCCGTCCGTCCATCTGTCCAACCATCTTCTGTCATCCATCCTTCTGTCCATCCCTCCATTCACATCCATCCATTCATCTTCCATTTTCTGTCCAATCTTCCATTCACTAACATTGCATTGTGGGTATTTTTTAGGTACAGTGTAAAATTAATGAGATGTTTGCTATCCAATACAAAAACTGATATGCCAAAATCTGGAATCAGAAAATCTAAGTTATATAAAAAAATAGACTTTAGAATCAACACGAAACGCAGCAGTTGGTATAAATCTGCATCTAGTAGTTAAAGTTTAGGTGCTCAGATCAGAAACTACACTGAAGGATGTGTTCAATCCTGCAGCTGAACATCTTCAGTCATTATCTCAACTTCCCCTATTCATGCAGACAATGATGTGGTTTAGCATCTGTTGCCTTCCAAATATGTAATTAAGAAACCCCCAAACAAGTGCAGAATATCTTTTTCTTCTCTCTCCTCCACTGTTTGTGCCTCCTTCTAATGTCTCCATGGCTCAATATGAACATCTGCACCAGCTGATCAGGCCTCCTGGTGATTAAATACTAACTATAGCTTCTTACTCTATTTCTATCCACCCAAAACCTACATGTTTCTATTTTAACAGCGTTGAAGTGCATTTTTGAATGCTTTTATAAATACTGTGATTGTTCTAATGAAAATAAAACGGATCCTGCTTATCAGAAGGAGCACGAATTAATTCTGAGCTCACACTGAGATGCGATACAAGAGACGAGAATGAAAGATGAACCCTTTAGCAACCCTGACATTAATCAGCTACAGCTTTGCTACTTAAAACTTCAAAAAGCAAAGCGTCAGTCAACAAAGTCAGTGAAAGTCCTTGTTCTGGTTGATCTGGTTACAAAATGTTTGCAGGTGGCGCGAGTCGGTCTGGTTGAGTATTTCCAAGGTTGACGGCAGAGCAGCTCCTTTGTTGGGAAAATAAGCAGAAGAGCAGCTGTTGCATTTGTTGACTGTGGGACTAAACAAAGTCACGCTCGGGTTGTAAAGTCATCAGGCCGTGAGCAGCCGTGATCTGATTTCTGCGAGAAGTGCAGCTTTAATTTTCCACGTCATGTTAGGACACCGTGGCGCGCAGACACGTCGGTCCAACACCTCATGGCTGCTCCTTCTTTATAATTACACTTTCCAGTGATTGGATTAATCGTTTAATTCAGAGGTCCTGGTCTGTAATTGAAATCTGTGCTGTTAAAGTAACTTGAATGTGACGCATATTTTATATTTAGTCTGCTAATTAACTCCTTTAAGCAGGTCGCAGCACACAGACTTTCACAGTAATCCATTTGGACAAGGCTGTGCTTTCATTTCTGTGAAAACAAACAGGAAGTTGTGACTTGAGTTCATGTCATCTAATTTTGTGTTTAATGGGAAATGTACTGTATATATATTTTTTTAATCTGTCATTTCAATTAGAATATTCACGTTATCACGTTTTTTTCTCCTTTTTTTTTTTGCTTTATGAAAGGATTTTTCTGAATGCTTCTGATCCCCCTGCAGCTCAAAACGTGTCCCCTTCCTCACTCATCATCCTCACTCCCATTAAACGCCCACCTTAACCCCATCACTGCATCACCAGGGAAGAGAGAGACAGATTTTGGTCTTAGTGACTGGATTTGGCTTAAAAAAAATAGAAATGTTATTCATATTTTGTCTCAACTCCTAATAATATCAGAGGAACCTACTTCACATTTCTATATTAGGCAACCATAAAACTTTAATGCATTGAAGTTGGATTTTATGTCACAGACAACACAATATATGTACAGTGGTGAAGTAGCAAGAAAATGTTGCACGTTGTCACTTTATTTTTTCATTTATTTTTTACAGATTAAAATGAAAGAGTGACATGCAGTTGTATTCAGCCCCGTTTACTCTTATCCCCCTAAATCCAGAGCGAAGTTGAAGCTGCAAAAGACTTTAGACAGATCAGAGCTAAAATGGAGTAGTCTAGATTAAAGTGTTAGATCAGCCTAGTCAAAGTCCAGAAAAATGTGACCGCTTCCCTGCCCCTGCTAAAAAAAAATAAATCATTATACCCCAGCCTACCATGTTTGAAGCCAGTAGTCTGCACTCTTATTTTATTTAGGGGTAACAGTAAATGAGACTGTGTGTGACATACAAACTCATGCCACTCCATAAAAATTGAAAACTGTGCATAGTTTTTCTTTCACTGTGGACTTCTCCTCCACCATACACTACTTTATATTGGTCTGACACACAGTAAAATCTGTTCAAAATACATTAAGGTTTGTGATTGAAATATTAAATAATATCCGGGAAAATTATGTTAAGGGGTGTACATACTTATGCAAGGCCCTGGTGACATTGACCCAATCCTGGTGAGCTGTAGAGCGGACTCAGAATCACATCAGAACCTGATGATTTGTCACCCAAAAGCATCTTAAAGCTACAGAGAACCGACTTCAGTGGGAAAGCATTTGAATTCCTGTGATAACCGTTTGCACTGTTGTCTCCTATTTAATTTGATCCTTCTATGAACCATGTTTGACTTAAGAAGATGAAGTTATTCCAGTTTCCTTATGGCGCAAAACGCAGTTGACGTCCTTGTTTGGTGCAGAGGTCGTTTCTGCCCTTTAAGATGTTATTGGTGACGCTAACCCACCCCAATTCTGTGTGTACCTTGTATTTCAAGTTCTGACAATCACACTCAGCTGCACTGTGTTTGATTGTGGGGTGATGTGGGCGGGGCTTTTAACTCTGACTCTCTCCCGATCCTCCGATCGTTGTCTTCCGGCCACCCCCAACCTCCTACAGGGAAGATGGTGAAAAAAGTCTGCCCCTGCAACCAGCTCTGTAGTAACTATCTCTCTCTTTTTGGTCTTTCCTCCCTCCATCCATCCCCGATCTTGCTTGCTCTCGCCCTGTGTAGAATCAAATTTGACCAATTGGCCAGATTTGGGATCAGTTCAGTTCACTTCAGTTATCATCTGTATTCTTTTATTTGTTTTTTTTTGCAATAACTTTAGATGATCCGTTTTGACTTTGAGTTTTAATAACTGAAATGATCCTTTGCTAGAGACTGACTGACACCGCATGCATCTGCAGGTTCTCCTGAAAACCCGCTTCCCCTCCCTTACCATGGCTTGCAATCTAGACTGCATTGACCAGAATCCTCTGCTGCTGCAGCCATACATGACTCGGCGTCTCCCCCATTCTTGTTTTCCCTCCATTTTGCTCAGTGTGAATTGACAGTTTTATTTACCAGACCGGCAGTACGGTTCTCTTGCCTCAAGTCCCTGAATATATTATTTTATTAAAACAGGCCGTGCAAGAATATTATCTCCCTTTTGCTCATTCTGTCAGCATGGCGCTATCTCTAAAGCTTGTTTTGTCTGTGAACAGAAGGCGAATCTGTATAGCCGTCATCATGATGACTAAGAGTAAAATTAAGCGACATTTCTATTAAAAGTTACACATTGCAGAAAGTCAAATAGCAGTGCATGCATCTTTTAAGAGTAATTTTGTCTCTACAAGTCTGGGGAAAGTGTATTTTCTGCTCCACTGGATCTTGGGGGCCACCTATGGGCTAATAAAGAAATTACAGTCTGAAGATACAGTTTCCATACACTCGTTACTGTGAATAATAAGTTTGGATTGCATTTGAATGTCTAGACTGTTCAACGAAAAATTGATTTAACTATCAAAATTCAAATTAGGTGCAAAAGTTTCAATTTAACAAGATCTAAACAAGACTACTACAACCACAAATATTTGGATAGTTGTTGAAGTTGAACCTTTGTCGCAGGTACATATATTGAATATATGGTAGATTTGTACTGTACTGCGTTTGAATTCATTCTTTACCTCAGTGACAGAATTCTGCCTTTAAATGCTGGTCTAAAGCAACATGTGTCGTTCGTTCCTGTTTGTCATCCTTATTTCCATCAGAACTAATCAGTCAATTATGCTGTCCTGCTCTAAAATCCAACCGGATCCTGCATTCACACTCATCCTGACGACTTCATTTCCATCTTTGTGTCCAGTGTCTCAGTCTCTTTCTCTCTCTCTGGTGCTCTCTGTCTCCCCCTGCAGGGACGAACAGCACCAACGCAGTGAGCGGTTCAGATGGGCTGGGTCAAAGCCAGGGCGGCTCCCAATATCTGGCGCCCAACATGTCAGCACCCCACCAGAGGAAAGGAACCTTCACCGATGACCTCCATAAACTGGTGGACAACTGGGCCAGGGACGCCATGAACCTCTCACAGGTTGGCAGTGGCAATGTTTTTGAAATGAGTGATGTGGCTCTCCACCCAGGGCAGAATGAGTTGTTGGAAGAGTCAATAGTATTTTTTGCATAATTCCTAACAGTCAGCAATTGTAGGAATTAAATTTTTTTTTTGCAAAGTTCTTTATGGAGTTCTTAGATCTTTATCTTTATCTCTGTCACTATGAGGGTTTTTTACATACTAAGCTGTTTTAGGTTAGTTTGTGAAAACCTAAACAGACCACTATAGTGAAGAATATTGTGCATTCACAGCATTAAAGCTGTTAGTGATACTCATTTAAGTTTGCCTTCAATCATTGCAGGGTAAAAGGAGTGCCAAACAGCAGCAGCTGCAGCAGGCCCCAGCACAGGGACACAGTTATGAGGTGGGTGTAAAAACATACCCCAAACACATCACACTTTTTATTTACTGCTTCCAAACCAATTTCTGGCTCACTTCTGTCCAATACTTAAAATAAAGATACAAAGTTCTATAAACTCGATTAGATGTTGTTCTTAACTGAATTAATACTGCACTTATCTGGTGCATGTTTGCTTTGCTGCATATAATCTGTGGGGGAAAAACTCAGATTAAATTTGTTCCTGTGTGTTGCAAAACTCACTTCTAACCACCAACTTTAATGGGGGGCCATTTTTAAACGCAAATTTTATTGTGATTTTACGCCAACTGTTGCTTTGTGTTGGTAAGATCACATTTATTAAAGTTTGTGGTTAAAATGAGAGGAAACCTTCTTGGTCTACGAATGCGTTTTTCAATGCACAGTTGAGATTTCTTGACCCACGCTGCTGTCGCCGCCTGCAGGTCACCCAGTCGGCCAGTCTGGGCAGGAAGTACTCGGCTCCCAGCCAGCTCTGTCCCAGCAGCATCGGAGGCTCCGCCCACCTCCCTGCAAACCCCACCAGCGCTACCTCTCTGGCTGCCAGAAAAGGCTCCCTCTGCCACCCTCCCTCCTTCGCTGCCCCGCCCCAACTCCAGCCCCCACAGTTTATCCCCAACACCCCCAGTGCCGCCTACACCGCCCAGTGGTGCGGTCCGGCTCACAGCATGACGAACCCGCAGCAAGCACCAACGCAGCCTCTCTTAGTCAGCGCCTCCCAACCTCTGGGGCCGTACCCGCCTCCACAGGGCCATCTGCCGGGACAGGGCCCCTACCTGCTCACTGCCACTCTGCAGAAGTCGGTGAGCAGCCCAGGGGGGCCGAACATGAGGACCACGTAGGGGTTGGCCGCCAGGGCCGGTTTTACTGACGGACAGCCCAGTCGGACAAGTGAAAGGCGGCTTGTTTTGCAGCCAGAGGAAAAGGAGATGCACTGGAGTGGAGATTAAAAAAAAATCGTAGCAGGAAAAACAAAATCTTAGCAGTGTGTAGGTGAGGGGCCCTCCTTGCTTTGAGGTTGTGACAACCAGCCAACGGATCAAACGGAAAGGAAAAGAAATGCATGTTTTGCTTAAAGAAGGTTTCTGACCAAGTGCAGTGTTTTTTGTTGGGTGCATCACAACAAATAGGGATATCTTTGAAAAGTTTTTTTTTTTTCAGTATTTTAATTCAGTAATAACAAATAGATTCATTACACAGAGTGATATAACTGAAGGATTTATTCCTGTTTTTTTATGATTATGGCTGAGAAAAATTACCAAAAAATAAATAACTTTTATTTTATAAAATGTAATGTTTTCACCTTGTTACGACTTACACAATCATAAGTAACCACAGTTTTTCCTTCCACTAAACTTCTGATATTAATATGTTTGATACAGAACTCTTATCAGCCAGATTCTTCAGAAACAATCTGAAGATAAAATAAACTGAGATATATCATTGTGTGTAATGAATCCATATAACCTTGGTGTCGCAGTTTGAATGAAACTACTGAAGTAAATAAACTTTTCAATGATCTGTTAGTTTACTGAAATCCACCTGCAAGTTTGTTTAGAAACCACATTATATTTTATTTTTTTCGGATTTGTACTAGTTTTCTTTTTAAAACTACGTCTCTAAACAGACTGAATCCAGCAAAGCATCATTGCGAATGCAGGTGTTTGCACACGAAAGCATGAGTTCAGTGTGTGTAATCTTAAAAAGCACAAAAAAAAAAGATCTCAAAACCAGTGCATATCAAGGAGTTGTACCTCGGGTTGGTTTTGTTTTGGTGGGATTTTTTTTCCCCTCCCGCCAATCAATTATTTAACAAGTTGTGGAGGAAGAGGAAAGCGGGCTGACAAAGAGGATTTTTAAGCTTTTCCGATCAGGCCTCATCTGCTCACCGTTTGGGCCAAACGAGCTGCCTCTACACTCCAGATGCCTCCTCCCTGTAATGACTCCGCCTCATCCTCTCACCCCCACCACTCACCTTTCTGTGTCGCCGTGTGAAGCAATAACAGCAGCAACCTTTTAGGAGGGGAAGGGGGGAAACAAAAAAAAAGAGCTCAAAATGAGAAAACAAGTGGCCTTGTTATTGGAATAATATCACAGTCCTTGTACAGTTTTGTTTTATTTTTTTTCTCTCTGAATGTTTGCTTATGATGATTCCATTTTGGTGTTTATTTTGGTTTTGTTGGGTTTGTTTTGCTCGCTGCCGCCACACATACACACACGCGTGCGCGCGCACACACATGCACAAGACGTTCCACAGAAGAGCAAATGCACACACACACAGACAAGGCGTGGCAGCAGTTTAACCGACTTAGACTCAGATGTATGCCTCATTTCTGACTACGCTGGTTTCAACGTTTGGGTTGAAATAATTGCAAGTGTAAATTACTATATTAATGTTATTCTATTTAAGAAGAAACAAATAATAAAAAAAAAACGTGTTCTGTCAACGGACCTGTTACGTGCACATCGCTGTACGATGTGGAGACACTGTGATTATTCTTGTTTATTCTTGGCAAAAAAAAGAAATGTTGTTGGACAACATTAGTTTTGAGGGCGACGCGTCACAAAAAGCATTCAGAGAGCGGCTCGAGTCGTTTCCTTTTCAGTTCAATGGCTTTCTGTCAAAATTTGAAAACAAAAATGCAAAGCCAGGCACAGGCTGGTAATTTCAAACAAAGCTGTCCGACTTTCAAAACTGCCAAAATCAGGCTGTTCCTAGAGTTTGTTGCTTCAAAGCACCAGAGAAAGTGATTTTGCGACAGGAACCTCAATAACCACAAAGACTGTGAATTGATATTTATAACTGTGGGAAAAAAACAAATTAGTCTTCCTAGTTGCAAGGAAAGAATGACATTTCCTTCAGTAAAATGGGCAGAACTGTTTTAGTCTAATTTGTATACATCCATATAAATCTTATTAATGCTTTCTCTTATTAAAACTACCCAAAATGCAATAGCATTGTGGAAAATTCAGCGATTTTTGACACTTCTTAAAATTTTACTGTACCGGAAACTGCATACATTGTGATTTGTTCCTTTTTTCTATGCAAGGGAAAAGTTTGGCTTTTTGTTTTTCAGGCTCCAACTGGTTCTTTGGCATTTCCTTTGAAGGAACAGCACAGAGGATTATTTTCCATTTTGGAACTGAATGTTATTTAAAACCCTGAATCCGGTAACTGCCCCAAGCCTTGTGGCATTTCTTAAATAAAAAAAATTCCAATGGATTATTGATAGCTGATCAGCTTCTCCGATTACTTATTGAACTGAAAGTGGAAACTGACCTCGTTCCTGCGTTCGAATGGCAGGATAGTTGATATTTAGATAATAAAATAAAGCTAGCTATTTTTTTTTCTTAATACAGTACTTGTATGTCAGACACTTTAAACACGCCCTCCTGCTCCCTTTCCACCCTGGTATTGTTGGATGAATGTGAATGTATAAACCAATGGTGTCCATTTTAATGTACTTGAAAAGAAAAACTGTTTTGTCTTTTTATTTCCACTGTCTTTGCCCCTAAATCTTAGAGCCTCGGGTTAAAACCAGAGGAACTTATAGTGCCTTGCGTCCTTCCTGTTGCTTGTCGGTTGAAAGTGGCAGAATGTGTTTGGATTTTACTCGAGCCGACGATGGTCGGACGCATTCAAGGTGCGACGGTGATAAACGGGAAGTTTACTTTCTGCAAAAATGCAAACATTTGACTGCTGTTAAAGTTGGGACGAAAAAGATGGGAAGGTAAATCTGTCATCACTCTGCCGCTGTTCAATCCAAGAGTTGTTAAAGTTTAGAAAAGGCAGGTGTCAGTGTTGTTTCTGTTGCTGTGAGTCTTTTTGTTTTTAAGGAGGGAAGTTGTTAAAGATTGTATCTGAAGCTGGGACCACTCTGTACTCAAGTGCAACATACTGCTTTCTTAACCTGAACCGAAAGTTTCACTTGACATCCAAAAAATCAAAAATCTTATTTTAAGACATCCTTAATTTTCATCTGAATTGTTTCAATAGTTCATCTTGGCTCTGAGCTGCACAGTGATTCTGTAAAATGCATAAGAAGTGAACGGAAGAAGCTGAAAATCTCACTCTTCTAAACGCAGCTGTATTTCAGAAGGAATGGTTTAGCTACATTAATGTAGCTGTGTAAACGGTATTTGTAAACAAATTCAAGATAAATCGATTTTAAAAATCCACCCAAGATATTTTTCAGTTTCATCAGAATGTTCTGTATTTGGTTACTGGGGATGCAGTGGTTGTGTAAAGCATGGCAGCAGTGAATGGAAGCAGCTAAAAGTCCTGGTTTTCTTTATAAAAATCAATTTCTCTTCCTTGTATGCTAAAGGATAGTAAGTTTTTATTTCACAAACTTACTATCCTGTAAGATTGGAGTATTTTTGAGTGCCTGATGCTTAGTTTGTACTCCCTAGTTTGGGTCATAGTTTTTGTTTGTTCCCGTTTTTCACTGAGAAAAGGTAAACATTTCTTTACATGAATACGGTTAAGGTGGCACAAATGGGGAATTCAGCAAGTTTTACTCCTAAGCATGGCACATTTACATTTGGAAGTGTAAGCACAGTTATGGTTTTGTTGCTGGGGAATGTATTCAATTCAAGTTGCAACACACTAAAGCCCCTTTTTTTATTGAAACATTTCAAATATATCTTGTGCAAGATATTTTCCCCATTGCAAAAAATGAATTTCTTATGCTTTTTTTATGTTAAAGCTGTGAATGCTGTCTGAGCCTTTTTCCTTTAGATCTGTGGATGAGCTTTCCTACTGACCTGCAACAATACCACAGCACAGACATTTGTGTTTGTTTTTTTTTTTTTAAGGTAACCTTAATGGCGGAAAAAACATCAGAAGAAAACAGATTTAACAGCATTTCATTGCTGGAGCTGCTCCAGTTGCCAGGCAAAAGTATCGGTAATGATTTCCACATTTAACTTGTTCCCCATTTAAGTAAGTACTTACAGTGCAGAGCAGTAAAGTTAAAGTGACCCGTTGCCATGAAGCTATAAAAGAGGACTAAAAGGCAATGCCGCTTTAATACAACATTAGCAGCGTTGCTTTTATCCCCTTCTCTCAAAGAAAGCATTTTGCCAGTCGTAGCAATAATTTCTCATACCTAAACATTATTTTGTTTCCACATCTTTATCAATTTGGTCCTTTTTTTTAATCATAATTTTTAAGTCTCGGTTGTTTTATGAGCTGTTTTAAAGCATGTGGGCTCCTTCTTCTGCACTGTGCTCTGCGCCGTACAGAAGGGGTTGAGCGAATGACGGAAAACGGGAAAATGGAGCGGTATGTTTCGCACTTACCCTACAGAGTGTTCAAGCTTCAAATTAAAAGAAAGAAAAATTTGCGCTACAACACAATGAAATTTGTTACTTTATTTGTAAAAAAAAACTTAATAAAGTTGTTTAAATGAATGGAAGAGATGAGACTTTGTTGGATTTTCTTCTGAAAAGATGTCTGGTGTGTGTGGTTATTGTCATCAGTTGTCCAATCACTTATCTGAAACTACCATCCTGCAACATTTAAATTCATCCCTGCTCCAACACTCCGGATTTTCCCATCAGCATGTTCCTCAGCTCTTTAGAGGCGTGGCAATGAGCCCTTTATTTGATTCAGGTGTGTTTGAGCAGAATGTTGGCTAAGAACTGGACTTGATCTGCATGGTTTTCAGCAAGTAAAATAGAGATTAACTATTGGTTTTTAATCAAATACGTTGGGGTTTTTTTACTCGCAATGATGTATAAGTGCAAATTTGGAATGAGTTTAAGCCTTAAAGGTGAGTCTATTTGCATTACTTTCGAAGATCTCACTAAAAAGAGCCTTGCCTCTATTCATAGACATCATTTATCCTTAATTTTTGACTAGTTATTTTTTTGATGCCATCAATCAACAGAGCACTTTATACAAGTTGCATACCAGTAATCAGAAAGCTGTGGTGAATGGAAGCAGCTGAAAGTTTCACCGTTCTACATGATTCACGATTCATTACTAAAGTTCCAGCAACTTTAATATTTTTAAGTACATTCTGATCTAAGTTTTACAGTCTCCCATCTTGGCTCTAATAACATTTATGACCTCTAAATGCCAAAAAGCATCTCCATCAATCATGAAATGCAGTCAATTTTCAAGGCAGTAATTTTGTTATTCGTCATAATTATGATTTTTTAAAGCTAATGTAATTGTGCAATTTCTGTTCCCAGAAATGGGCTTCTACAAGCCCAACTTAGGTGTTGCAGTACCTCTAACTCTCCACACGGCTGCGCTGCCTCACTTCACCTCATAACCCGCTACGTTTTGAGTCACAATCACATAACTTGTCTCACTTTGTAATCAGGAAACTGCTTGTTGTGAGGTGTGAATCTTTGTCTATTACCTGTCGCCATGGAGACGGTGGGAATGGCTTGGCCTGCCCCAGTAAAACGGGAGGCCTGGGGAAGGAAAGGAGGAAGGAAAATGAGGCATGCTGCAACACAAAAACAATAAAATAAAAAAAAAAAATCAATGGAGCAGTTTTCCTGCTATGATATGAAAACTAAACTGTGGGGGAGGGAAAACAAAAGAATCTTTAATCTGAATGGGCCTCCCTTCTGAAGCTGCTGCCCCCGCGACCCGATCCCGGATAAGCGGAAGAAAATGGATGGATGGATGGATGGATGGGAGTTTACATTCCACAATAAGGATTCTCACAATACACTTAAAAGTTTTCAGATGTAGACGAAAATTCAGCGGGTGATTTCCAGCTTCGACTTTATTCACAGGGTGTTTATAAAGCTCCTCGGCAACCAGCAAGTTTCATGTTTAGTTTTCATGTAAAAATAATGCAAAATCAACAAAACCAGTAATGGAAACCCCGGTGTCTGCCAATGTCTTATTTTAACATTCAGACCAATTTTATGGTACTTTCAATGCCTAAACAGAGGAAACTGTCTTTAAACTTTTGATTGTGCAGAAAAAAATCAGATTTCATGTGTGACATCTGATTAGTCAAACTTAAAACTAACTGTACTAAACAAAGCAAGTAAAGACATCATCTTTCAAAGTTTTGTTGGTCCCGTTCATCTGTTAAGTAGGAGGTTTGATCATTGGAAACTTTTTTTATTTTTAATAAATTGCATTAATGCAGACTATATACTAATAAGCTGACTTCTGGGCTACATCTTATTTAGGAGTATTGCAGTAAATAAACTGAATACAAATGTGCACCTTTGTTTTTATTTGCGCTTATAAGGTGGAAAACGGCCTTTGCAAAACACAATAAACGCAACATTTAGCACTCTTCAACTTACCTCTCATTTAAGATGGTTTGTATCAATATCCATCACTAGAGTCCAGGAAAAACTGAATGCAAGTTTAGCCTGAGCCATGAAACGAAACGCTGCATGTCCTGTTTGATTTCCACTTAACTTCAATCTTTAAATAAAAGATGTGCAGGTTTTCACTTCCTACTTTTTTTTTTTTTTTTTTTGCCTTATTTGACACAAATGTGTGGAGGGAGTAATGGATCTTTTGTCTAATTTTCTGCCAAGCGTTATTAAAAAATATCTCACTTGATCTTCTCTCTGCATTTCTTCAGGTGTCTGTCAGCTGCCCTTGAATGAAACATTTACGCTCGCAACCCAAATGTGAAGAAAGCTGACCTGGATGCAGCTGACGCAGAACGCCCGCTGTTGCCCACAGTGACGGTGAAAACGAGTCAGAATTGTTACTCAGCTGCAGCTTGAAGCCGGCATTTTGAATTCAAATCATTCCAAGAGAAGAGAGGCAACTTAAGCAAAACAATGTTGTTGTTGTTCTTGCCGAGTTTACAGAAAATGTTCTGATACCAAAGGGTGATTTTAAATTTAATGAGCCGCAAATGTTACGTGATCGTCTGAGTTCTGCAAAGCAGATGACCTTCTTCAGAGAACAGAACAGAATGATTGATGAGTTCTGGGGGAAAATCTCATGCTTTCCCTGGTACATCCGTGTTGATGCAGCCTCTCGGTGTTTAGTGTAATCATGTAGCTTTGTGTGCAGAAGCTGTTCAGGGCCCTATGGAAGTAGCTGCAAGCTCCTGCTGCTTTGGCCACAGAGGGAAGTTTTTCTTTCCCACCCCCCCCCTCCAAGTTGATAGCACAGAGGCCTAAATTGAGCTGAAGCAAGTCTGCAGACTGTATTTGTGGAAAGAGATTTCTAAGAAAACGTATTTGCTAAATGTTGAAAATATCAAGGTTTACTTCCAGTAGAGAAATGCGTCACATTCTTAAAAAACCAGAAGTGTACATACTACAAATATTGTGCTTTAAACAATCCAGATTATGGTGGATGTGAAAATGCACTCAAGGACAAAAACAGAGGATTTCTATAAACACGAGACCCCATACTGCATAAATATGAACAGCATTTTTTAAGTGTTTGTAGAACCTCGCATATTTATATACACATCCAATGGGTAGAGGAACATGGAACAAAATTTGACACTTTTGGAACTTGTTTAAGAAAAAAAAATACTAAAAAATCTAATGTTGAAGAGTTGATTTCAGCGCTGAAGTGGGTGACTTGTCTAAAACTCCTGTAGTTAGTTACTGGAGAGATGTTTCAACACGGAGAGCAAAGGTTCATCTCCTTTTCCAACTTGTGGATATGAAGGAATAAATAGTTTTTCTTGGTGTGCAAGTAAACAATTTTGTCAGATTTTTAATTTTGGGTCTACATTTAAGACAGTTGAACAAGTTTCAACCACTTTTTAGTTCATATTCAGGCTAAAACCCTTTAGACTTTAAAGACTTCACTCATTAAGCAGTAAATCTGTGAAATGACAGCCATAAACTATATCATAAAAAGCCTCTGATAAAAGACAGATCGATTCTATTTTCACATCACAGTAAATGATCATCAGTGTCGATTAGCTGTTCTTTTTGTAGATCGGGTTAACGTTCTTTTACTATTGATGCATCCAGGTGGTGAGGGTGTCCAAGTGTCATAGTTGTCATAGTTATGTCGTCTCTTAGACACAGAGGTTGGTCCTGCGCTTTAATGTGGAAAATAAAAATGTCCAGACACATGTCCAGGTCATGAGAGGTTGTGAATAGAAAATGTCCTAAAGCCAACACTGCATGGAGAAACTGACAGCATTCATTTACTTCAGATTTTCAGAGCTCAGAGGTGGTTGAGATGTTGTGTGAATGTGTCTACTGTTTCTTTGTCTGAACATTGTTGTGTAGGCCAGATGCTGCTGTTTACGTAACGCTGAGCAATGTGCAAACTGTGTTTTCCAGGTTCTTTGGTTTATGTGTGTGTGTGTGTGCGCGCGTGTGCATTTGAGGACTTTAAGTGAACCAAGGAACTTTGAAACAGTCTGTCCTTGACCGGTCCACTTTACCGCTATAAACAGGTTCCTTATTACATGCATGAGAGGGAAGGAGGGGGGCGGCGGGGGGGGGGGGGGGGTCAGGGCATTTAGCTTTTGGGTGTGTGATGCATTATTGGTAGGCGAGGAGCAGAGGTGCTGGAAACGTGTTTAGCCTAAGCAGATGCAGTTTGTGGGATGTGTGACGGTGAGCTCAAGCGTTGTGGTTAATGCATTGATCTGATCTTTCTGCTGAAAGCGCCCCCCACACTCCAGCCATGCATGCATGCATGCACAGCCATGCCCTTTCATGCAAACGCGTGGTAGAGGATGGCCAGTCTTCCTGGTTTAAAAAAAAAAAAAAAGAAGCAGTTTATTCTCGTATTCTCAAGAGACATTATTTTGCTGGATTAAACACAGTATTTTTTTATCTACTAGGTAATTTTTCTATGCTTTTTCCCTTCTGTTCACATCCACTGTAGTGGATAAAATGAAAGTTGTTTACTGGCCTCCACTTCTGAACTAAATACCGGAATCTAGGTCAGTATTTCTGTTGCCGAGGAGTAAGTTAAATATAACCTGATCCACAGAAGTTAGCCACGTTTCATTAATATTTAAGCAAGATTACATTTTCTCCTAAATGTTACACTCTTGAGTATCACAGCAAATTTTTGCTTGTTCTTTTTTTATTTTAAATTATTTTTAATACCACAGTAAGGCACAATTTTAGACAAAACCTTCAAGATGGACCCAGTGAGATGCTTTGGATTGTTCTGAGGTGAGTTTGAGTCATTTTCCTGTTGCAGGTGATGTATGTGGATTTTTAAAAATGTAATCAGTACGTTTATCATATTTAAGAGAAACATTTTAGAATGTCTTATTCATTTACAAAATCATATACAATTTAGAAAATTACATGCAAAGTTATTTTGCTTTGCAAAGTTTTACAAGTCAACAAGTTTCTTTTTTTAGCAACTTTTTTTTTTTTTTTTTGCAGAGGGAAAATCAAGAAATTTCAGCGCAAGCGCTTTAACTACGTGCTTGTTTTGCAGTTTTTCAGTATTCTGATGTCAAATGTGAGATTTTTAGAGAGCTGCAAAGAAATAGGCGCCCGCAAACCTCAACTGAAACAGCGTCAAGAAGAGTGGGTTAACATCCTCAACAGCTATGCGAGATCCTGAGGAGTTACTGACGATAAATAATTAAACTCACTGTTGCATGATTTTACAACCTGGGTGTGATTAGTTTGTGTGTGTGTGTTTTTTTTTTTTACAGTTCTGTCTTTTAATTCTATTAAAATATATATTTCAGGGTGTTGGTGTATCTTGTGCGTCCGATTCCAACACAAAAAGATGGTCGACTTAATTTATACCACGTCTGCACCTCCATCTCACCCACAGGGGTAAAACAACTCACGAGCGCACACACACGCACGCACGCGCGCCTCTCGTTTCTCTCTCTCTCTCTCTCCTCTCGTTCTCTCTCTCCCTCTCTCTCTCGTTCCTTCTCTCTCTCCTCTCTCTCTCTCTCTCTCTCTCTCTCTCTCTCTCTCTCTCTCCTCTCTCTCTCTCTCTCTCTCTCTCTCTCTCTCTTCTCTTTTTTTTTTTTTTTTTTTTTTTTTTTACTTCCTCTGTCTTCCTCGCTCGCGGACACTGAAAGCTCCGCTGACAGCTCGCGGTAAATCGCGCGCGGAGATTCAGAATATTATAACGGCGCTTTTCGGGCGGAACGTCCTGGACCTTTTCACGCGCATTTTAGAGGGGCTATCGAAACCCTGAAGGTAATACTCGGCTTAATTGTGCTGTTTTAAGTCATTAAAGTGGGCAGAGAAGTGAGCATGAAAACATTTAGCCTCAACTTGAAATGTCAGTTGTCACAAGAGTGTAATGTGGACGTTTCCTGAGGGACATTCTCAGCACTGTACGGGTGTAGTTATACTATACTCTAGTACAGCCCTGTAGCTGCCTCATATAGACGCTGTCAATCCTGAAGGATAAGCAGAATATTCGTTTTTAAAAGAGACACCAATGTTTTTTTTTTTTTTTAAAACAGCCAGACCACCAACTTGTGGTTTATGTCAGTAAAACAAACAACAACCTCCTGCAAGTCACAGACATTTATTTTAGCACATGTCTGGTGCTGGGTTATAATTTTCCTGTTGGGCTGCCAGCCTGTAGAATGGTGTCTGTGTGTGTGTGTGTGTGTGTGTGTGTGTGTGTGTGTGTGTGTGTGTGTGTGTGTGTGTGTGTGTTTTGTGTGTGTGTGTCGAAGCAGATTATGGGTGTTCATTTTCAGCAGTGCAGTTCTTTGTACGAGTCCGTACTCCTCCTTCCACTTGCTCACATTTCGTCATGTTGCAGGATACAATATGGACAAAGCAAAAGTTGTTCACTTTGTTTTACCGATTAAGATCTGAAAAGCGCGCTGTTCATATGTGGTCAGTCAAATCTGGAGACCACAGAAAGGCGAAAGTGTCAAGTATTTTTGCAGTGACATATTGTCTACTTGCTTTTCCTAGAAATTCGGATGAACTTTCCTGCCGATAGTGCATGTTGCTGCCAAATCCATCTTTCTCCTAATTGAAATGTTGTGTTCAGGATAATATGCAGTGGTTTCCACCATTATCAGTGAAGCCAGCAAATTGAGGTTTGGTCTCATTCTGTTCCTTACGTAGCTCTTAGCAAACAACAACCACAATTTCTTGTGTCTTTCTTTCTGCTACCCTTCCATAAAGGCCAGATTTGTGGAGTGCACAAGCAATACGTTTCAGATTTTTATCCGTGTGGATCTTTGAAAAACACCCACTTAACTTTATTATTATTTTAACCACAAATCAGATCTGCATGAGCAGCCTCCTCAGATAGCTTTTGCAAGGACCCAAGTGCCAGCATCAGGTCAGGACTGGAGAAAACACACAACAGTTTTCATATAAACAGACTCTAATCACCCTCAATCTTGACCTCAGCTTCACCAGACAGGTTACACCCACAACACCCTTCTCTTATAAAGCCCTGAGGTCTCTACTGAAACTTTGCTTGCTTGCATGCTTTGCAGCCAAACATCTAAAGCCACATCTGAAGCAGTAAAGCGGTTCACATGTCGTCACGCAGACTTTGGGGGCCTGAGAAAAAGGGAGCCAGACTTGCATGGTAAAAGGGCAAAAAAAAAAAAAAGCCTGAGCTTCACCTGCCTAGATTTGTCTGAAACGTATGTGCCACTCTGTCCGTGTGACTTGCGCGCGAATGAACAGGGGGCATCTGAGTTTGTGGCAGGATCAAATGTCCGTCTCAACCACTTTACTGTAATTTGATTAGAATCCGGCGTGCTGTTAGCCAGTCGTGTCCCTGCGAGGGAGATCTGCCCTGGAGAACCTCGCAACCTGCCATGCGCATACTTTCTGCAGTATAGAATGAAAACAAATATATTTTTACACCTGTGCCCTTTTTTTGTGAGTACCTTAAGCCTGATCGCTTTCTTTCAGATGCTGGGTCGCTGGCTGCGGTGGCAGAGCAGTTGTTAGCCGTCTGCCGGGGCTAAAATGGAGCGAGAAGGCTCCTTTAGGAGGTGAGACCACAAACACACTCCTCAATAGACATTCCCATTCACCTTCACCTCAGCTCCCGCTGTCCCCGTCCTCATGGACACACAGAGACTCGCGATAATGCACATTAATGCAACGTGCATTCCTGGATGACCTCATTCGTGCTTTCACTCTTCTTCTTCTTCCTTTGTTCAGCGATTAGACTGCAGCCTTCCTGTGCAGAACAGGGGCCAAAAACTCTGATGTGTTTCACTTCCTGTTCACATCAGAGCTCTTTGCCTTTCGCAAATCCAGAAAAAGACACTTTCTTCCCTAGCTCAGATAACATGTCTAGACAGCGAGAGCGACTCTATGCTTATTTTTGGTCTCGGTATCTATTTATTCTCAAAACTGAAGTGTGCAAAGTCATGGTAGCTGTATGCATGACTTTGAAACATCTTTTTTGAGAAGCTTTGGATAGTTTACCGAGTCTAGACTGTGTCCAAACATGCACACGGCTCCTGTTTCCCACAGTGACCTATTTAATGTGGACTAAGATCCAGGTTGTTAGATGGACCAGCAGCACACCTTCTCTCCTTTTCCTCCACTTATTCATTGTCTTGCATTTTGTATAGCTTTGTGTAACGTCACCATTTAGTGCCGTTTGTGTCACAAATGTCTCTAGATGTGTAGCAAGGTACAAAAAAAAAGTTCAATATTTCTAAACAGCTGAATTCATCTTTCCTGTAGCTGAGAAAAATTGCTTTAAACGTATTTCAAATAGTTGAGTGGCAGTGCAGAGCAACAGGTAGGGGAGGGGTTTTGCTGCATTAACTCTTCTGCATATGGCCAGAAAAAATATTGTCCAGTCTCTCATTAAACGAACTGTAATCTGTTGGAACCCCATAGTGGAAAACGTCGGTGGGTTTAATCTGTGCCCTTTAAAACTGTTGGTGCATCCTTTAAAACGCAAACTGACCCACAGCCTCTATCATCAGAACTGACTTGAGGGAAGCAGCTTGAGTCCAGCTTCTTTCTTCTCTGAGCCCTGCTCACAGATGGACAGAGAGGTAGATGGAGTGAAACGCGTCACCTTTAAACTCTTCCCTCCCTCCTTTGGCAGCCCTGGAACCTCAAAGGGTTGCTTTGTTCGCCTGGCACAAAAGCTCTCATGGTCACATGGCCACCGAGCTGACACAGCCTGGCAAAGGGACAGAGACCCGGGAGAGGTAGAGCGGGTCGGGACGAGTAGAGCTGGGACGTTTTAAAAACTGGAAACGGAGAGTCAGAGGTGCTGCTTCCATCCAGATTAGTGTGACTCACACATCGAGTCATGGAGTGGGGATATCTGAGACTCTTTTATGTGCTTGAGTAAGTACGTGTCGTCACGTTTGTGTGAGCAGAAGACGAATTTGTGTTGCTGTTTTTTTCTTTTCTTTCATTTCTTTTAGTGTCTACGTGATCCGAATCAAAAAAAATGTTTTTCCATCGTCATGCACTGGCTCACACTTTTCAAGCTCCACTTAAGACTTTCTTCTTTTTGGACACTCTGTGCTTTCTTCTGAACTTCTTGAATGATTTTTCGAAAGGTTTTGATCAATTTGTTTTATTCCTCTGCTTGTCCTTCAAAGCGATGTCCTTTGAGTTTTAAACAAGCTCATCAGCTTGTGTTACCAGTATCAACCATCCTTTAATAACTGCCAAGCCAAAGGTTTTTTAAATCGGTTGAACCAACAGAACTGTATGTTTTCAAAAGAATTTTCTCAGCACTGTTTATCATTATTTCACTCATACTGCCGGCACCTAAACAGGCACTCAGCATGATGCTACCACTCCCCCCACTTCCCCAAACACACAGCACTTCTCTCAGCCAAATAAATCAATCTCTGCTTCATCACAGTTTATCCATGGTAACTGTGACAGCTTGTAATCTAGTCCGTCTATAACTGCGGCTACTCGCGTCCATAAATGTGTCTGTTTTTTGTTTCCTTCCTGCTGGATCTCAAGGAGCCTCCACAACAAACTGCGGCTGGGCACCGGCTCGTCCTCCAGCCTCACCGACCTCTCGCAGGTGAAAAGTTCATCAGGAGGTGGGGAGAAGGGAGGGACAGCTGGGGGGCTGTCAGAGGAGTGTGGGAGGAACAAAGAGACTCAGCAGAGGAGGGCCGGTGCCAACGCCACCTGGAACAGGTCAGCGCATTAGATATTCATCATGTTTACTCTGTTACTTTGACATTTGTGAAGCTCTATTTGCATAAAGAGAGAGAAAAGAGGCAAGTATAGGAAACTAAGCAATATACACGTATATTGTTTTTGTTATTATTTGGAACATGACTTTGTTTTCCAACACGTACTGAGAATTGTTGGACCTCAACCTCTAACCTCAAAAGTTCATGAGGCTGGAAACATTTCAGCCAGGTGTGATTTTCTCAGCGACAGTTTGATGATACTTGAACGACCTTCAGCTTGTGGTAATTGGTCTAAATATTTTTTTTTATTTGCCGTTTGTCTTCAGCATCCACAACGCGGTGATCTCTGTTTTCCAGAAGAAGGACCTGGGAGAAAATGAGCTCTACACCCTGAATGAAGGCGTCAGGTAGCCCCCTGTCATACGCACGCTTCACTTCTTTAACTGTGGCCGATTTTTACTTCACATACATTTACTGAATTACATTGCTGTTGCCCTCAACTCTTTATTCAGAAATTTGCAAATGCATGATAACAGTAATTGCACCCACTGAAAAGGAAACACCTTATGATTATTTGATCAGATGGGAACAGACAGGTTAAGGTTACACAGAGGTCACAGCTGTTTGCTTTCAGTGTAGCTGAGGGCTGCTTACATAGTTTTGCCAAAACTGTGTGGTGTTAATATTAAAGCACACAAACAGGTTTTCTCTGACATTTACATACAAATACGCACAATAGTCAGAGCAACGTCTGTTTTTCTTGGAAACAGTTTTTTATCAAATTGGAAACTTTAATGTAACATGTTTATAGCAATTACAGTTTCAACATTTGAGCTCCTTTCATGCTACCTTTTTATTCCAATAAATGAAGGGGATTCGCAGCAGTGCAGTTGGTAGCATCACAAGAAGGTCCTGATCCCAGAGATCCCAACCTGTGGTTTTTCTGAATGGAGTTTGCATGTTCTCCCTGGTGACATGTGGGTTTTCTCTGGAATCCTCCCACAGTCCAAAAGGCGCGGCTCGGTGTTGATGGATGGCTGGATGTTTAAAAATGAGAACATTGAAATATAAGCTTCCAGTGTATTTTTACATAACTCAATAACCACTTTTTTAAAAAAAAAATAAGTATCTACAGTTCTATTAACAAATTAACACCATCCTGATTGGCAATAATATTGTTGGTGCCATCAAAAAATCTGATCAGTCAGAAGATATGTTCATGCCTCACTTTTCAGATTTTGATTTGTAAAAATATTTGAAAACCATAGATATTTGTCTTTTTGTTTAAGCAAAAATACATCAAACTAGTGGTTTTAAGATGAGAAAATACAAAGATGTCCACGGGTTATGAATGCTTTCGGAAGGCTTTAAAACATGGTCGTAACTATGCCATGTGACAGTTTCAATAAAGATTTTATAGTCGCCAGATATGCAGTGTTTGAACAGCGATTTCACATGTGAGCAGTTTAGCAACCATATTTATCTCTATGAGCCCATGTTCTCCATTTGTCGGGGTTGAACCAGCCTTTTGGGACATCGGCTTGGCTCCTGAACACAAGGCGGACATCTCTCCTAATTTCCTGAGACTGTTGCTGTTTGAACACAACAGTTTGCTTTTCCATCTGGTTTGTTTTTAAAATAAGAACCAACCAGTGATGCGTGTGTGTCTCTTCATGCTTCAAAAGCCCTTGTGTATCTGCGTTTTATAGGCAGCTGCTGAAGACCGAGCTGGGCTCCTTCTTCACAGAGTACCTGCAGAATCAGCTCCTCACCAAAGGCATGGTCATACTGAGGGACAAGATTCGCTTCTATGAAGGTGCGCACCACTTCTGGTTGAACATAATGATGTATCGAGCCAAAATAGCAGCACTTTCAGCATGCATGTCATATCGTCACTTCCACCTTTTGACTGGCGAGTTATGACATTTACATATGGTGAGGTTGAATAATAATAATAAAAAACACACACACACACACACCAAATAAAAGGAACTTTTAGAATTTGACACATTTTTAGGCTCACTTTCAGACCTTTAAAGCAAAGGTTTATTGTTTTCTTTGAATTAATAAAGCTGTCGAGATTTTGATCATTTGCATAACTTCTGGAGAAGTACAGTACAAGTACCTATAAAACAGAAAGTCTCCGCCTGAAAGCTCTTTGGCAGTGTTGTCTCCGTCATAAGACATCTGTGTCGTCTTGCTTTGATTAACAACATTCACCATAGCCCTGATTCATTTCAGGGAAACTCCAAGATCAGTGTTTTATCTTGTTTGGTCTCCGATAAGGACTGGCAGAGAAAAAATAATTATTGACTACAGTGCCAGATGCTGAGTTTACCTCATGAGTTAACCATTAGTTTGAACTGGGAGTGTGTGGCTTTATCTCTCCTTGGCGAATTTAAATGAAGGACATTTCCCGACACAAACAAGGAGTTACTTCAAAGACTTTGAAAAGACAGGAGCAACATAAAACAAAAGGCCCTTGTTGCTTCTGCTTCTGGATAATATACAGAGTAAATTTGAATCAGTTTTAAACCGACATAAATCCCACACTCAGAAGAGACCGGCTGTGACTTTCAGCACTGTTGGCACAGAAACATAGGCAGGAAGTGATCCTTTTACGTCAGTACCACATCTAGATGGTGAGAAATTTAGGATAAGTCAAACCACAGAAACCTACAGACCTATTGTTCTGACTAGACCAAAAGTGCCCAAAAGTAAAATTATATACGTAGGAGTGGGAGGTACAGTGTCTTGCAGATATGTTCATATCCTTTGAATTTCTCTGCGCTTAGTCACTTTGAAACCACAACATTCTGTGTATTTTTGAGGGGATTTTATGTGATAGAGCAGCACAATGTAGCACACAATCTCAAAGTAGATAATGTAGTGTGTATACAGGGAGAAGAAAGCAGAAAATAATACAAATTTAGCATGCAAAAGTCATTTTACTTTCTTACTGTGATGCCTAACTCACATTGTTGCACGTTTATCCCCTTTGGTTCCGTTCAAGGTCAGAAGCTGTTGGACTCCTTGGCTGATACATGGGATTTCTTCTTCTGTGACGTTTTGTCCATGCTGCAGGCCATCTTCTACCCTGTGCAGGTATGCAAATTCTCACACATGCACATGCCTCCTTCTAATGACAGCATTACTGTTGTAACAGTGTTTGTTGTTTTTTTTTGCTTATTTGAATAGGGAAAGGAGCCTTCAGTGCGTCAACTTGCTCTCCTCCACTTCAGGAACATCATCACCCTCAACCTGAAGCTGGATGAGGCATTGTCTCGACCACGAGCCAGAGTTCCTCCCTCCATCATTCAAATGCTGATGATACTACAGGTATCTTCTTCCTTTGTCTCTTCCACCCCTGTGAAGCCTTATTTTGAAATAAGTTTCAGCTGTGCCAGAAGGAGAGGCGGACTAAATAATATTTTTGAGAAGAAGAGCAGAGGTTAGAAGATGAGGGAGAGTTTTTTTTTTCCAAAGAAATCTCAGAGGAAGTAATCTCAGTGTGAACACGGAGTAGAGTTGTCTTCCCATGACCATTTAGTCCCCTTTGCACCCTCCCTGCAGGGAATTATCCATGTTTACACTAAAGCAATGACAACCACACAAAACCAGAACAACTGTCAGCATAAGTCTTAGCTTTTCTGACCTTTGCCTCATATGTATAATATAGGAAAAACATTAAAGGAGCTAAAGGAGCAGATGAAGCTGCATAATTAAATAATATGTGCTGTAAACCTTTTGGAAACATTTCTATGGTTAAACGTTACAATGTAAGCCAATTTTATGTTCCTTTTATGGTATGGTGTCCGATCAAATACTGTACATTGTATTTGATCGGAACTTGTGGTTTTTCATTGTGGTTTTGCACCATTAAAGTGTGTTAAAAATATGAATAGAAGTTCCTCAAACTATTAACTGAATTTAATCTATCTAGTCCTCAGAGGAGTGAGGTTGGTGTTCATTTTGGACAATAAGAGACTCTGGAACTACAAGAATTTAAAGGCCTGTCTCAGATTCTTTCCCATTGCTGAGGATTGATGAGACAAAAGTGTATCTTTGTGGAAGGTGTGTGACCAGTCACATCTGCTGTTAAAGTAGCTCTGCATTTCAGGAAAAAACAGTGTGTCTAGTCAAGCAGGGTGGTGGTACTCTGGAGGTCTTTCTTTAACTTACTGAGCTTTTATTCTAAAAACTGAACTATTTGGCCATTCTGTTTGAAGCCTCGAGGGGAACCGCCACCCCCTTTGACTGAACTGCTCATTGTCATGCAATGGCCAATGCAACTTGTGTTGCATGTTACAAGATTGTAACACTGCGACACAGAAGATGGCAGAAAGCTGTTGTTTCTCAGAATAAGGCTAGAAAAGACTGAAGGAAAAGTGAGCTTCAGTGTAAATTGCATAGGAGAATTTTCAGTCTTGCTGAAAAATCTGGAAGACTTTAAAAGAAATGCATTTATTCAACAAAATTGTAAAGAGGGCCTTTGTTTTTCATGAGGTAAAATCAACTGGAAATTAGATTTTAGCTTAAAGCTAACGCTAATTATGTGGTTAGTTTGCTGTTAAAATGGTTAAATTTATGAGTTGGTTGCTTCTAGTTAGCTGATAGTTTTCTTCTGGTTGTTTGCAGCATAACACAGTCTGGTTTGATGGTGTTTCTTCAGCAGAAGTGGAGTTTACTGTATCTAGTGACTGTTCTCTGATAAGTCAATTCATTAGTCTCAAGTTGTTCTGGGGACTTTAAAGACATTTGTTACGGCTTCCTTCCTCTGCCATGAACTTTAAAAATGTTTTCTCAAGTATAAATAGACTTGGCCTGATGTTTTCAGAAGTGACTATAAAAACCCTAATTGATGTTCTGCTACTTTGTGAAAATTGTAAGAAAATTGTCACTTTTTTTCCTTCATTTTGTCAGCTTTGGGTATTGCAATGTTCTCACCATTGTGAAATAGTAGTAAGTGTTAAAGTTAAACTAAAAGGTCAGCCCCTGAGGAAGTAATAAATAATTTCCCCCCGGTGTGTTTTTTTTTAAGTTACAGTTTTGTGTTCAACATTCCAAATCCTGCCAAGTTCTTCTTTGAGGATCGTTTAGCTGTGGTGGGTTCAACTAATTGGCAACTGAACATGTTTGAGTTTTAAATATTTCTTGTGCCTGTGCTCTCGGTGCATGTATGAGCGTCTGTATCTCTTTGTGTTTGGGTTAACGTGTAGTGACTCATTGACCCAAATCTGCTTCTTCTCATTCAGATGCAGAGGTCACAGGCATCCAGACAGAACGGTAGACTCGCATAGAAAGTCTTGTGTATTTTTGCTTAATCCTTTTTGTTTTACTCTAAAACTGAGGGATGGAAGAAAGGAAGGAAGGAAAGGAGCAAAAAGTTTAGCTTTAATTGTGGATTTAAGATGTCTTTGCTTCTCCTTGTTAACATCTGATGGTAATTTTCTCTTTATTCTTTAAGACCACATGACGCCAGTTCACTGACGTGTGCTCTACTCATGTGGTTTTGATCTTTGTGGTTTTCAAGCAGCAGCTCAGTGATTCAGCGTATAGAAATTTGATTGATTGTCTCAGGAAGTTCAGTTCTGCAGCGGCAGCCTGGTTTAAGTGTGAGACTTTTTGTCCAATTCCTTCAATGGCTTTTATGATTATTGTTGAAATCAGTAACAGAATCAACTTTATATTACTGCTTTTATTTCCCACAAAATACATTTGTTTGCTTGTTTTATGCTTTCATTGAGCCAAACATCCCATAGGTTGCAATGTTTCCAGTTAAATCGTAGTGTCTACTTTTCTCCATAAGAGGGCACTATGCTAATTGAAGTGCATTTATTATGACTAAAAATAAAACCATTAATCATATCATCTCTGGTACACTCATCTTTATCTTTGGTGTTGAAGTTATCTATTGCTCTTTTTAAAAACATAAAATGTCTCTGTGATTATGATTGCTGCTGATGCTTTTGCTCTTTTTTTTTACTTGATTGACATTAATTAAAACAAACCCTTCAGTTTTGATCTTTTTTGCAGGTTTCGTTATAATGATACTAATCAACTTTGTTTAGTATCATTATACTAAACAATAAAAAAAATTTCAACATAAAAAATATTAAAAATGACATAAATGTCATATTTTTAATTAAGACCCAAAAGACACTTCTGGTGCTTTTTTTTTTCTTTTAAGAAGATTGTGCGACACCCCAGAAAGTCACATTTCTGTCTTTATTCTTTTACCTCAAAATGTTTTATTGCTTTGTACATTTTCTGACTTGGGTTTGTGTGCCTTTGACACAGGGAGTCCATGAATCCAGAGGTGTAACAGACGACTACCTTCGTCTGGAGTCTCTCATCCAGAAGGTAGTCTCTCCATATCTGGGGACTCACGGTTTATACTCCAGAGATGAATCCTCCAATTTGCACTGCTCATCCTGCTTGTTAGGTATTTTTCATGTTTTTCTGCTCTTTTCCACGGCGCTTTATATTCTGTATTACAAAATGCCTTCATTTCCCTCACTCACTGTAGAGAAGAAGTTGCAGTACTCAAGGGTTCCCAAAACACGCAGCTCTCCCACTATGAAGAATCCGGTGGTCCGCTCTCAGAGCTACAACGTTCCCATGCTGACTCCTGTTGTCGAGTATGACATAGACTCTCCTCGGGTGGCAGCACGGGCATCAGACGGCACTCCGTCTGTGAGATGTCATCTTGCGTGGAGGAGAGCAGCTCAATGAATAAATGCGCTGCCAGGATGTCTGATGACACCAGCGTTTCAAACTCCTCCACAGCCTCCACCACCTCTGCGCACTGACAGGTAAGCCAAACAGAAGCTGCCTATTTTGTCTTTATTGTGCTTCCCAGAAGCAGTCACACCTCTTGAACAAACGCCAATGTGCTTCATTGGGATGTGTTTTATACCAACACAAAGAACTTCTGTATTGCAAAGGGAGAATTACATGTTTTCCTTTCCTTCTCTTCTTTCTTTACGAACAAGGAATCTGAAATGTGTGGCATTCCGTCTGAATACTTTGTAGAACCTCCTGTTGCTGCCATTACAGCTGGAAGTGTTTTGGAGTAGCTTTGGAGAGCTAGAGATTTAACGAAACTCAGTATTTTACAATTCTCTGGAAGTTTGTTCCAGATTAAATGAGAATAAAAACTGAATGCTGCTTCACCATGTTTGGTTTTGAGTGAGAAGACTAGAACCAGACGACCTGAGAGTCTGTAAGGTTGATACAACGGCAACAGACCTTTTAATACATTTTTGTGCTAGCCCATTCAGGGATTTTTATACTATCAAAAATATTTTAAGGTCTGTTCAAATGGGGACTACAGGGAGCCAGTGGAAGGACTTTAGAATTGGGGTAATGTGCTCCATTTTCCCATGTTTAGTGAGAACGCAAGCAGCTGTCTGAGTTACGTTTTAAGCAGACTGCTGCAGTAATCAGTTTAACTAAAGATAAACACATGGATGAGTTTCCCCAAGATCTTGTTGGGACATTAGTCCTTTAATCTTGGAAATGTTCTTCAGGTGATAACCTTTTAAATTTTTTTATGCGTATCTGATGGTTCAAGTCTGAGTCCATTACTACATCCAGATTTCGGGCCTGATTACTAGTTTCTAGCTGTTTTATGACCTGCCGCTGCTGCAGCAGATGTATGCCTGAACTGTGTTGCTTTGTCTATTTTTCATTAATGTTCTCTAACATGCCTCTGGGTCCTTCACTCAATCACTATATTTGATTAAATTATCCTCACTTTTGCTTTTGAGTGAATAGTTTAGATTTTTTTTCAGAGTAAAGGGAGCTGAATGCAAATGCTTGCCAAGTATTTCGGATTTTAGCTGTGAAAGTAGTTGAAAATCTTGAACCGTTTACCTTCCATTATAATGCTACTGTGTGTTTTACTATAATATTTTTTGTAAAGGCTTCAAAATATATGAAAACCTTAATGATGAAGCACCTATCATTAAGGTTTCTCTTTCAGCAGAAACTAAAAAAACTGCTTATAACATGATCTCTATAACGTTTTGTTCAGACACTTTAACGTCCAGTCAAGACCTCCAGCTCCGAGACGACGACAGCCCCTCTATGCTCCGCCCTCTCAAACCACAGCAGCCCTCCCCCAGCATCCTCCCTGATCCGTCTCCAGCTGAGGAGGCTCTTTGTACTGGCTCGCTGGAGTTTGACTCTCCATCGTCCTCCAAGGTTCTTGCACAAGACACGAGCTTCGGTCCCAGTCCGGCGTCCAGCATAGAGATGACAGCAGACCACAACACAGAGTCTCTGGACTCGGAGCAGGAAGCAGACGGGATCTTTCTGGACTTCTTGCACCTCTGCTCAGGGGACAGCAGAGACGGTGACGGGGAGAGTGTCGCCTGATACACACACACAGGCGCACACAGTTCATTATTTAAAGCGTTAAACACTGCTGAGCCGTGAGAGATTTTCCTTGCACTATGTGATGCCCCCGGTAGTTTTCTAAAGACTCTACATTATAGAGATTCTTTCAAGCTGAAGTATTTTTTCATGTTGAATCACTAATATGTCGGGCATTTTTGTCCCAATGTGATATTACCATGTTTTATTATATTTAAAATCTGGGTAAAACAAACAAGGGTTTATAAAATTCAAACTTTATATTTATTTTTTAAGCGAAAACCTCAAACTATTTTGATAATTGTTTGTAATTCTCTGTGTTTTCAAATGTTAAACTCTTACAGCGCCACTGTGCCTCTTGCTGGATTAACTATGTAGATCTGTTCAAAAACTACAGTCTTTTACATATGATCTGTGAAGAATTATACTGTCTCATGGTTTTCTGTAACTGTCATGTTTCCATAATGTTATCATCTCTACCAAAGTGTCAATTTAGTCCTCGGTAAAGTGAATATCACTGCAAACTTGTGGACCTGTGAAGTCAAATTTTCACAATTTGGCTCTTATTTCTTCAAATAAGAGCCAAATATTGCCGTGTTCCATTTACCTCAGAAGTCGGAAATTGGAGCTGCGTTCGACATCACGCCCGAGGAAACACAGTTGGAGAGCTTAGGATTTCAACATAGCAACACCAAAGTAGCTACATCTCGTACAAACATAGTTTTAGGGTTTACTTTCCATAAGTAGTACCCCCTAACTACAGATAGTCGCAGTTTCTCCCACTTTCCGAGGGATAAGTCCAACTTTTGGGGGCGCGCCATTTGATTTTTCTGACTGCAAAGTTGGAATTTTCACATTATGACCAAACATGGTATGCGCCATATGACTGTATAAAATCATTTATAGCACTGATAAACTAAATTTAAGTTCATAAATCAGTTTGCTGGGTTTTTAACAAAATTTCATTAAACATTTTAATACAACTTATTAGGCCTAAACCTGTTTGAAAGGAAGTGGAGTCCTCTAATCAGAAAGTATATGTACTTTCTGATTATAGTACATATACTTTTGTACTTTTACAGGTATATGTACATTGCTTGATTTTAGAATAAATCGCAGCACTGAAATTGTTTTAAACAACCTGCTTGATAATGACTCTATCTCTATGCTTCCCATAATAAGTCTGTTTTACATAGACTTGGAGATTTCATTGGACTTTAAATTGTTTAAGTCTTATGTATCCGACTGATTCCACTTTGTGTTGATTCACAGCTTATCACCCACTACTTTCAGAGTCAGTTGTAGTATCACACATAAATATTCACTTCTACACACATCATCAAACATATTGTGTAATTTCATTTCTACGCAAATGACGCCTAGGTTGACACCTGAATAAAACCAAAAGAAACTACAGTAGTTACAATGTTTTGAAAAGCCATGGAGTGATTTTTGACCCCAAGCTATCTTTCAATTTACGCCTTCTTTGAGTTGCTGGAACAACTTACTTTCATCTGTGCAAAACTACAACAAAACAAAACATGAATAAATAAATAAATCACATACATCCAATATGGAAACCATTCATCTAGTTCAATCTGAATTTTAAGTTGTTTGGTGATCAAACAAATGGTCAGACAGTTCTTTGTTTTTTTCTTATTGATGGACTTTCAATTGGTAAGAATCAACCAATCAATCAAATATTATTTGTATAGCACATCAAAGTGCTTTACATCATTAAACACAAAAACACAGATTCATGCAACAATAAACAATAAAGAGAATATGGAGTAATAAATATAAAAGAAAATTCACTGCATTAATTATGTACTAAAAGATTTATCCTTTTGAAAATAAAAGAAGAAATCCAGAAAATAATATAGTATATGTTTCTGTCTCCCATACTTTTTGTTGTGGACAAAAATGAAAGCGAGTTTCAAGCTTCTCAGATTCTGTAACATGAACTCACAAATAAATGATCTCTTAGAAATGATTGCACTTCTCTTACAAGTTTCAAGTTTCAAGAAAAATGTACATGTATTTTAACCACAAATTTCATTTTATTGGGTCCTTATTGTCTCTGTAAATGTAAAATTTATATTTCTATTTTTCAAAGGCATTTATGATGAATTGTGTTTACAGGGAATATTCCTAAAGAAACAAAAGAGGGGGAATGTAACATGTGGCTTACAAACTTGGTTTATAAAAGAAGGAATCTGTTCAGTTTACAATAACCTTTAGAAGAAAGAGCTTTTTGTGTCAGTTTACATTGTCAGTTTTTCATCAGGAGATTGTTGACAACACAGTGAAGGGTCTGAAGACCTCTGGAGCCACAGGTTCCAGACTCTAGTTCTAGAAATTTGTCCTTCAGCTGGATGAATTAAGTCAGGACATTTGGCAAAAAATGCCCCTTCAGGACCTGGACACCATGCAGATACAGACTCTGTGGTCTTTCCAGATTTATGCGGGGTCTTATTTGTGACAGCCAAAACAAAAGTCAATATTAGATTACTTCAAGTACAACAACAAAATATAATGTAGCAAATGTGAACGTGAAAAGAGACGGCGTTTCAAGACATTAGTCTTATGAATACTGTTTAATTTTCCATTACCTTGGGGCATTCAGTTTGTAGACTACTGTAAATAGGATGTATTTTAATGTATTGTAATTTTTTTAAACAGTCGTCTCACTTTTTAGGAATCCAATTCTGTCATATCAAAGTGCCATTTGTATAAGTACAACTTTAGAGATTACATTTTGCTATTATCGTTATGTTTAAAGTAAGTTTATAAATGTATCCGCATTAATTAGGCACAACGAATCTATTATTACTTGTCTTAAAAAGTAATTTATATTTTCACTCTCTTTTGCGTTTATTTAGATTTTTGAGCGATAGAAACCTTTTCCTTTTGCATGCCTGGTTTTAAGCTTAGACGGCCACTGGGGGGCGTTAGTTGTCACTCTCTGCTCCATTGTTTCTGTTCTGAATCCGAGATACGGCCCCGATTTACAGGAAAATGGCGGACGGTGTGGATCATATCGACATCTACGCCGACGTCGAGGAGGAATTTAGCCAGGTATTAAGTCTTAAATTACTCAGGTTAGGGGACATTAGGCCTCTAGGGACAACGTGTTTTGTGCTTGGCAGCGGTGTTTTGATGCTACTCTCGTCGAATTGTCGAAATAGCTTGTCCCCTAACTAGGCCTCTTTCGCCATGCTGCAAGCCTGCAGCTCAGCGTCAATAATTCGTCATCTGAAATATAAAGTGATCGATTTCGATGTGTATTTTTGCATGTGTATTAATGTGCAACAAAATCTTACTGTTTTATCATAAACACTTTGGAGTGTAGTGTATATTATTGGTTTTATCGTGCAGCGCACATAGGCCTCGGCATGGTTCCCGCGACTGAAGCTAAGACGAGCCAAACAAACGCAGTTTCCTTAGCTATAGCTTCGCACTATTTTTAAGCGAGTTGTTTAGTAGCGCTGTAGTTTTTTTTTTATTTGAAGCTAAATAAATATAATATTTTGTGAATAATTCTACAAAACACTACACTTTGAGTGAAAATACATCCAGCTGTAGCCAAGTGCTACTAGGACATCTACATGTTTCCTTTTATACACACACACGCCCCTTTTGTTTACTTCTTCTGTGGTACTCGAAGAGACGCCATTAGTTTTATCTAGGAAGTCAGCCATTCGCAGAAATGGGTTATCTACAAAAATGTTTCTGTTGAAAAATGTTTTTAAAACCGTGTGTTTTCTGCGAATTAGTAAAACTAAGGGTAGCCATTGTGTGAATTAGATACGCCGGGGTCTGCTGTACATTCACGCGGTTTAAAACTAAACAATGGGACCTTTTTGACCCATTAAGCTAAATTATTCTTATAAGGAGAATGCTTATTTGTTTTTTGTTTTTATAGAAAATACAATTCTTTTAACATTTTTATTCTAGCTGCTGATTTTGTTATTGATTTCTACATTTTGGTATAACTTTTATAGTGGTGTTAGACTCCAGCCTATCTAGCAGCATGTGGATTTCAGAACACCTGAATTAAATGACAGAATTACCCCCTCATTCTGTGCTATTAATGGCCCAATTATGGGATTCAGCTGTGGTGCTGCAGGGACTCATCTAAAAGTAAATTCATTTTGGGATAAAGGATTGCCTCTTTCCAAATTTGAGATCTTGGAGAAATAAGTGAATAAAAAAAACAAACTGTATATTTTTTGTGTGGGTGTTTGTCCCTTTGCTCTTTTTCTGTTTTGGTCAGATTTGTTTGGTTAAAAGTAGTCGTCTCTCATTGGACATTTTAGATCTATAGATCGATCTGTGTCCCACCTTGGGAATGTTTCCTGCCTGATTATAACAGTATTTAATTCTAAAGTAATTAATTTGCTGCCAGAAAATGTGGCTTTTGTGATTTCTGTGAATTGACTGTCTAAGTTTGAGCTGGTGTGGCTTAATTGCTCCCCGTGTTTATATCCTTTCTGACAGGAACCGGAGTACCCCCCTCATGAGCAGATCGATTTGTACGATGATGTAATATCCCCCTCAGCCAATAACGGAGATGCTCCGGAAGACCGCGACTACCTGGACTCGCTGCCCGCCCCGGGCGGCTCCGAAGGGGGGAAGAGCGCCCCGCCCAATGTGGTTTACACCTACACAGGCAAAAGGATTGCCCTGTACATAGGAAACCTGACATGGGTGAGGACCAATTACAGCTCAGATTTGTGTTGGACCTCCAACCGTTCGATTCGTGTTTTTGAATGAGTCTTTTTGTTTCGCAGTGGACAACAGACGAAGACCTGACAGAAGCTATTCGCTCAATAGGCATCTCAGATGTGCTTGAGATCAAGTTCTTTGAAAACCGAGCCAATGGCCAGTCTAAAGGGTGAGCTCGTTGGTGTCTGCTGGTGGAAACATGATATGTCATTAGAAGTACCTTGAATCGTAGACAGTCTCGTACTCCAGTCTTTTAAGAAACAATTTTTCCAGGCGGTATAAGTGCACGTCCTCCTCTAAATGTTCCAGGTTTGCCCTCGTGTGTGTCGGATCAGAGGCATCGTCCAGAAAGTTGATGGACCTGTTGTCCAAGAGGGAGCTCCATGGACAGAATCCCATCGTCACACCGTGCAACAAACAATCTCTGAGTCAGTTTGAGATGCAGTCGCGTAAAAGTAAGTTGGCCATCTGCTCTCTTGGCACATTTTTCTTTATTTTATTTTATTTTTTTAATTTGTTTTAGGTTTGTAAAATAATCCTCAATTTGTTCATAAAGTCAATTGGGACGAGCAAATAGAAATATGTGGGTTTGTTTTTATCTTCTCTGATTCCGCAGGTACCCAGTCGGGCCAGATGTCTGGGGAAGGCAAAGCCGGACCTCCGGGCTCCGGCTCCCGTGGCGGATTCCCGATGGGCAGCCGCAGCAAAGGCAGGTTCCCTGGACCCCCTGGTCCTGGAAATGACCGCTTCCCCGGCCCCGTGGGGCCCGGAGGGCCGCCACCACACTTCCCAGGTTGGTTTGTCGGCACATTTTGAGGGAAATGCTAGAGGTGGTGTCAGGTGTCGAAATCACTTTATTACACGCGTTTTACTATATGTACGTTGTTTTTTTTTTTTTTTTATTAAGAAAAAAACTCTAAAATTTTGCAGTCAGTCCAAAAGATTCTGATTAGGTTGGCTTTATATCACAAGGTTCTGCTCAGCAAACACTCCATTACGCAGACTTGCATGGACTCAAAGCCACTCATGTGCAGTTTTAGAGTTTTAATTTGTATTGCCAGGATTGTGTTTGTGCTTTTCTTAATTTAGATTGTTCTTTGTCTGTCCCACTCTGCCTCCAGTTCAACTTTTCCTGGCTGTCGTCTTTCGCTCGCTGATAGATTCCAGCTCCATTTCTTAACTAGCTGTTTGCTTAAAGCTTAACTTGGCGTCTTTTTAGCTCTTTACAAGTCTTTTGTTGCCTGTGTAATGCAAGAAGCAGAAGACATTACTGTAGCGCTTTATTTTTTTTCTCTCTCCCCTCCTCTCTCCATGCAATCCTTTTTCATGCCTCATCTATTGCTTATTAACTGTTGCCCCCTCCCCCCCTGGGCTGCGTCAGGCCTTCAGTTCGGAGCCAGAAGTTCATGAAGGGAAGAGTGATGGTTGGTTTGCTTTCTTCCCCATTAGGCTCGGGAATGAGACCAGATCTGGTTAGCCACCATGATGGCCCTCTGATGGAAATGAATTTCAATCCCTTCCCGCCGGGGGCAGGAACGGGAGCTGGCATAGCAGAGGTGAAACACCTCGATTGATCTGAATAATTTGATCAGTTATCTTTCTTCTCTGAAGACTTAGAAGCTTGGTGATGGACCTGTGGTAGAAATTGTGTCAGGTTGATGATCTAATTCAAGGTTCAGTTTTCCAACTACACTCCCAACATACCAGTGCCTTACAAAAGTGTTTGGATCATTTCAACTACACACCTCAGTGTATTTTACTGCCATTTTGTCTGATTGATAAACATAAAGCACCACTTAATTGTGAAGTGAACTGAAATTGACGCATGGATAAATGTTTCCAGCTTCTTCACAGATAAAATAAAATGTGAAAACTGTTGAGACAATAGTATGTAGAACCACCAGAGTGTCTATTTTCACAAGTTTGTCGTGTCCCTTACTTTTCTCCTTGCAAACTTTAATCGGCCAAAGATGGGTTTTGTTAATTAAGTGACTTCCGAAGGCATTTGGCGCTAAATTTAAATGTCATATTTTCATTTTGAGAAAAAAAGAAGGTCTTTCCGCTTCACATCATGCATTGAAGTTTGTGGTTGTGTCGTAACACACCGAGGAAGTTTACATGCTAGTAGTACTTTTGTAAGGCACATGTTATAAAATATAAGAAGCCTTTAAGCAAGCTTTAAGTATTCCAGAAACGGTTCCTTCAATGTCATCAGTAGAACCGTTTTTCCGTTAAATTGTATTTCCAGGATATTAATTACATGAAGCACCAGCTTGCTTTCATCTGTCTGTCATTTGTCGCTGCTTTGCGTTCTCATCCAATCAGCATCGTAACATTTACATGAAAGATGCTAAGAAAATAAAGCTCTCTAAGATGTTTTTATTAGAGTTTTGGCGTACTTTGTGCTGTTTGTCGTTTTCCCATTTTGTGTTCTGATGTAGGAAAGGCCTCCAGAACTTTTAACAACATGCTTATTTCTCCAGATGAGAGCTGTTTGGCTGTGCTGTAGCCAGAGGCTAAGCGGTTTGTTTTAAGCGCATCTCTTCTTCTTCTTGTAATTCATTGTAGGTGGGATTCAGGGACCTCCTCGTCCTCCTCCGGGCCCTCCTGGGCCCCCAGGACCTCCAGGTCCTCCACCTCCCGGCCAAGGCCTTCCTCCTCCTCTGCCTGGCCCTCCGAATCGTGGCGACCGGCCTCCCCCACCTGTTCTCTTCCCTGCTCAGTTCGGTCAGCCACCTCTCGGACCTCTCCCTCCAGGCCCCCCACCTGCAGGTTACGTCCCCCCTCCTGGTCCTCCACCGCCTCATCAGGGCCCGCCTCCCCCAGGACCCTTTCCTCCTCGGCCTCCAGGCCCTATTGGACCCCCGTTGGCTTTGGCTCCACCCCCACACTTGCCAGGTCCCCCTCCAGGTGGGCCACCACCAGCTCCTCATGTGAACCCCGCCTTCTTCCCTCCGCCCGGAGGGAACAACATGCCCCCCAACGACAGCCGAGGCCCCCCAGGGCCAAACGACCTGTACGGACGGCCGCCGCCATATGATTCCAGAGATTACGGTCCTGGACGAGGGTAAGGCTAATGGAAGTCATGCCAAGAAAACCCCCCCAAAAAAACCCAGTCTTTTATTGGCTGCATTGGTGACTGATCTCCTTATTGGCTCTTTGTAGAGACATGGAGTCATCACGGGGCCCCCTGAATGAGGCCGAGTTTGAGGAGATCATGAACAGGAACAGAGCCATCTCCTCCAGCGCCATTTCCAGGGCCGTGTCTGATGCCAGCGCAGGTAACAAAGATCCCATCAATAGCAAGAGAGCTCAAGCCAGTGTTATCTGGAATTTTAGGCAAACAAAACATCTAAGTGTTAGCAAACGGTAGAGCTAAAACAAAGCTCACAATTCAAGCAGAAATGAGTCAGGACCCTGTGGCAGCTTAACCTGCCCACTGTAGATGATCACCAAACAAAATATAAAGATAAATCCACAAATTGAACGGGGCTGCTGATGAATACATTTGCATGATTATCATTATCATTATTTATGTTGTAATAAAATCTCTTTCTTACTAATTACGTAAGGGAATTTTCCAAAGTGCAAAATTTCTAAAAAAATAACACTTCATTATCTTGGAACCTGATGCCAAGTTTCTTCTTCTCAGATGAAACGCCCACTACTGTCTGGCGTTTCCTAAATTCAGATAATGTATGTGTTTTCGCAGTGCATTTGTCATATATATATATATATATATATATATATATATATTAATCTAACCCGGTGATCAGAATCAAAAACCTTTGTTTAAAATTTATATTTATCAAAATTCTACACAAAACCCTGTGGTAAAAGTCCATCAAATTGGTCAAGTTTATTATTGACATCCAAAGAAAATAAATGGAACTTGGCACCAAATATCACATTCAGAACACGTCTTTTCTTTGCGCGTGTTGATGCTGCAACTCCTATTGGGACTTTTTGATATTTGCTGAAAGAACAAATGGAAATGTTTTGTTAATACAGTGAACTGGAATTGAATTGTAACTGCTTAGGAATACAATTCAAAAAAAATTTTCAACATGTCAACTTCTGGTAAATGTGTCATCTTCCAGATTCCCTGTTTAATGCATACCTCTCCCTCCTTTAGCTGATTATGGCAGCGCTATAGAGACTTTGGTGACGGCCATCAGTCTGATCAAGCAGTCCAAAGTTTCTGCAGACGACCGCTGCAAAGTCCTCATCAGTTCCCTGCAGGACTGTCTCCACGGCATAGAGTCGAAGAGCTACGGCTCCGTATCTAGGTAAGAACTAAACAAAGCTGAAGGAAAAGCAAAGTTTCTTCTTAAATCGTTGAGTCCACAAGCATTTCATTTCCACCCAGAAGAGAACGCTCCCGAGAACGCGACCACAGCCGCTCCAGAGAAAAGAGCCGGCGACACAAATCCCGCAGTCGAGACCGGCACGAGGATTATTACCGAGAGCGCAGCCGGGAGCGCGACCGCCACCGCGAGAGGGACCGGGACAGAGACCGTGAACGAGAGCGGGAGAGGGAGTACCGGCACCGCTAGATGACAGGGCAGGTGGGTACAGCTTGGCACTCTGTAGCCATTTTAATTGGATCTGAACCAAAAAGTTGGAAGAGGAAAATAACAGCGATATGAAGCCTTTTCCTTTGCTCACATTTTTTGATTATTAAACTCCAAATAAATAGCAGTATAACATTTTACCTCCTGATATTACATGATATCAAATGAGAAACCATTGGGTGGAGAAAGTGTTAAGTGAGCAAGGAAAAGGCTTTGAAAACTCAGCCACATGGATTCAGGTAGGTGGAAAGGTGAGTTTACCACTTCATTTTACAATGTGAGCCGTTGCCCATGTTCTGTATATTGTCTGGGAAAATATATGTAATGGTACATTTACAAAAGCTGAAAGTCCCGAAGCTTAATAAGTTTTTAGCTTCTATTGTTCGAGCTTATTATAGACTAACATTTGAACACCAGCTGTGTCTAAAACTGATTGGCGAGCTTCAAGCCTGTTCTGCTTTTTGCAAGTTTGATGTCCTCCAGCTATGAAGCTCCCGATTCAGTGATTGTTTGTTGGAAGATGCACAGAGTGCTTTTATTTCATGCAATAGTCGATGTTTGCTATGCGACGCGTGAACTGGAACAGGGTTGGGATTTGTATTTGTGGAGTTACAGGAAACACCAGCAGGCACTGGAAATTCAGTGTTGGATGTATTTGTTACTTTTGGGCTTCAGAGGTTGGTAAATCACAAAGTTCACTGATCCTTTTTTATGTATATATACACATGCAATTTGTTTTTGGGTGGTTTTCACAGCTGAACAAGTACCGTATTGATCGTAAGTATTGATTCTTAAGTACTTCTTAAGAATCAATTTATTCTGATTGTGCTGTATTGACAATAATTAGGAACACTAAACAGCTGAGTTTTGTGTTTTACCAACAGCTGTGATTTTAGATCAAATGTGGAGCAACTGTTTGGCTTGAATGTGAAGATTGTTTGAATTTAGACATACTTATGTGAATTTACAGCTGACTTTGGTATTTGGTGTCATTTAATGCCACTCGTTTGATGTCCCATCTGTTCTCATGCAGAATCTGCATTTAACCTGACTTGTTTTATTGAGTTAAGTGAAAGTAAAATGCAGGTTATTGGCAGAGAAGCATTTTATTATTGTAGATCTGTAATGAAAGTTTTGCCGTTTTATTAGGTTAAATATCTATACAAATGTTAAGGCACCAAACTCTTTGCATGCAAGACCTGATCTTGTATATGTGTCAAACTTGAGTAGTTCTAATGTAGCTTTGCTGAATTTCAGACAATCGAACCTCATTGTAAAACTTTGAGGTAAAGTTGAGAAATGAAAGATCTTCACGTTCTTGTCTTTCCTGATTTAATCTGCCGTGTATGTTGGTGTGAAACATATTTGAGAAAAATGTGCTTGCTCCAGGTATTCTAGTGTCAAACTTATGTAAAATGAGATGAGTTAAAATGTCAGTTATGTAAATGTTTTAAGATTTTAAATGGTAATCTAAAGAAATATGCAACACTGGTCATAGTTTATAGTAGGGATGGGCATTTCAAGCATCTGTCAAGCAAATTGTTTTAAGAGAAAACCTTGTAATTCAATATTGAATATAGATCTTGGTGAACAGAATCCTAGAGCACAGGAAAAGTTGTAGGATGATTATAATGACCTTTACCCAATTATTATAGAATAGAGTAGAAATACCCTTTCTTGTCCCACACTGGGAAAATTGTTGTATAACAGCAGCAGCAAAGGGACAGGTAATGAAAACATGTAGGGTCACACAAAGATTAGAATATATAAAAGCACAATTAAGAATAACAGACAGTACAGTGAGGAAAACATTACACCATGACACAGTGTGCAATTAATAAAAATTGTGTATTCAGACGCAAAAGATTGCACAACCTAGAAGCATCATTTAAAAATGTACAAAATGACAATGGATTTAAAAAGAGACATTTATAATAACAATAAAACTGCAAACTGTACAAGGTTTCCCCTAGAAAACTTGCTAAGCCCGGTGGTCAGGGCGCCAAGGCGGTCCACTGGTGGTCCACCGTGTTTTTGATGTTAGGTGTTTGATGTTAAGTAGACAGGAAAAGTAAAAAATATCACTGGGTAACTATACGCTATGGGAAAACATCGTCTGTGAACTGCTATATAAACCCACAACTAGTCTTAAAAACAACAAATCAAAAAATACAATTAAAAAAATGTATCAATTATTTCCACTTCTGTTAAATCCAAATTAAGTCAGCGGTTTCATCAGACCCCCCAGAGCTTCAGGGATTCCAATATTTTAACACAGACCAAAGATATATAAATGTAGCATTTGTTTATTGAGATGATCATTGCTGCTAAATTTGACATAATGGTTTCAGCATCTATAAATTAAAAGATTTTAAATAATTTAACATTTATAGATTTTAAGGAGCTGCCAAGTTTACTCTGTAAAAGTTCAAAGAACAATATTCATAGTCAGATTGGTTTGTTACCACAGCAACAATCTGATGCTGTGAGTTTAATCTTTGTGTTTGAACTCTGTTCACAAATACAAATGAGTAAACTTCGATTATAACTTATTGGTTTTTAGGCTGGCTAGTTAAACTACTCCCCCTGTCCTAGATTTCACTAAATCTAACACAGAAGCTGTTAGATGTTTGATGATTGATGTTTTTAGCAACAAAAGGGGCCCCTAAATCAAATTCTGCTCCAGGCCTCATACAGCCTTGGACCGGCCCTGTATTATGAGTTAAGCCTGCTGCTCTGTGCAGAGATTATCAACAAACAGGAGATGTAATTTAATGCTGCTAATGTGGCTTTAGTAGCTCTTTCATTTCGTGTCTGTTGAGTTTTGGTTGGTTGGTCGAGTTTCTGGACGAGTTTCTCAGATCTCTGTGCGGCCTCGCGCATTAACTCTAAGTGGACAAAGCATTTGATACGGTTTCATGCATTGTGTAACCGGAAACAAAATACAAGTAATAATAATAAAATGATATAAAATCAGCGTGATGCTGACTGCGAGGAGAGCGCGAAGCTCTTCATCGGGTTGAACCTGCATGATGGGTCGTTAACCACTAACGCACCGGCCAACCGGAAACGCATACATAAACTTTACAGGAAAGACAGGGCCAAACGCTGGGCAGCGTGTTGAGATGTAAACGTCGCATAATGTTTTGTTCACAATATACATCATTCTCTCCACTCACTCAAAACACCACTGAAAGCGCGACTATAAGTTATTCCTGCGGTTCACGTAGAGCTGCGCAACCAGAGCTAACGCAGTGGATTTAAACTCTTACCTTAATCAATAACTCCTCATAACTAATCATAATTCCTCACTGGGGATTGACGTAAATATCCATGGCGGTCAGCCTGTGTCCAGTTCGAGTGAAAGGAAGCGCGTGCGATCCGCGCTGAGGTTAACTTAATCCAGCTACGGCAGCGCGAGGCAAGGCGCCGAGGCGCCAGCTGGGTGATTGGTCCAGCTTTAAAAACTATAAACATATCTTTTAGGATTAAATCTGCTCCAATAGTGAAACGCTCAGAGTAACTGAGACGCTTGCAATCAAACTTAAAATAATTTTATTTTCCTTAAAAAAAAAAAAGAAAGGCTTAGCTTGGCGGTGGCCGCCAGGCCTATAACATACTGGGGGAAACCCTGCAGTAGAAATGCCAAGAGGGTTGGGAACAGTGATTGTGATAGTCTGGTAGTTGATGGGATCTACTTGATGCATCGCCCTCTTGTGGCAATAGCAACACACTACAGTCATGGAGTGTAAAACGGGATGGAAATATCGTACAATGTTTTGTCGTTAAAGCCCAATGTAATGACTATCTATAGCTTCAGTATTCAGTGCCCATCCCTAGTTTACAGTCTGAAACAAATTATCCAGGTTGTGTCCCAGCATGGTATGTTGTGCTGTCACTTTGGTCATGTCATACTAGTTGAAGTGACCTATTTATTCTTTGTCACCAACCTCTCTAAGTAATTTTTACGTTACATTGTTGGTGTTTTGCTTCTCAAATTAATCTGTAACATGTTGAGGCTGCTCTGAGTCTTTCTGGGTCACTTTCTGATTAGTGTCACCCATGTTGTAATTGTTACTGGTTGGTTCTGTCTACCAAGGCACCATTTGCATGTTAAATAACATGCTACCTTGTGTATACCTTTGCTGTAGTTGAAATGCTGTTTGTGGTGTGCTGCTGCTTTGTTTAATGTCAGAAAAATTCTGATCTCTATTTGAAAATGATCAGAGATCAGTAGGAACATTTATGGTTACCCAGCCCTCCGACTCACTGAAGTCAAATGTAGTGAGGAATTATGTATTGTGTATTTAATATATACTATTGCCTTTTTATTAGTGTCTCTGTTGTATGCCATGAAATATTAAGCAGGGTGATTTACATTTTGGTTTTGCTGATCTTTAGAAGCAGGCAAAGCCCAACATAATGTCACTTGGTAACCATTTTTACTGCAATGTCCTTTTTAGTGCAGACTTGTGCTGAATCTTAGGTCTTAGTAAGTCAAACAACTTTGTATTCAAAGTACGTGTCCTTAAATGATGCATTATTTGATTATTTCACATCAAAGTACTTTGTGTCCATTGGGAACCCTGTTGAAGATACAAATCATTTATATTTTCTTTTTTCTTACTCTTAATGGAGTGGCAACAATTAAGTTTAGAAGCCTAGTTAACTGCACCAGGATTTTCTAACGCCTGTTGCCACAAAAAATGAAAAGGTACCCAGTGGACACAAGGCCTGATATTGAATGTGTGGACAATAAAATGCATTTGAGTAAAGTTATTGAGAACTACTTTATTACTTTGGAAATGGGCAAAACATCATGTCCAAATATGCCCCATGTTCCATTGCCCTTCCATGTAATATTTCAGGAAAAGAGTCAGTCGTGTTTTATATGTAGTTATGCCTGTTATGGTTTGGCCATCTGTTGTCAAAGTATGCTTTTTTTACTGTTGGTGTTCATAATCGTGAACTAAGTGTTTTTCAAAGTTTCTTGCTTTGCAATGCCTTAAGACACTTTGCCAGTATAATTATTGAAGAGGCATCTTCAATGTCCGTTGACAAAGAAGCAATTTGATCATGTCAAACCAGAGTCAAACACTCTAAAAAAAGCTTAGAAGCAACTTGCAGTAACAAAATAAGGTCCAGTAAATAGTCAATAGACTGTGCACAGTTCCAAGGAGTAGCAGATCAGTTGAGACACACTTTCTCAAGAAAATCTGATATTTGATTGTTTCTGTCATCACATTAAAGTGAATTTAAAAATGCGAGCAAAAAAGGGTTTGGAGAAGTCTGCAATGTCGTCATATTATTGATTAGTCCAAGTTCATCCGATTTAAATCCCGAAGCTTTCTGGACTCTAGATCCGGGGTCTGCAACATACAAACCATCCACAGTAGCTGCTGGCATTCACAGGGGTTTGGGACCACAACCACCTGTGAATAGCTAAAAACACCAAATACTTGAGGCTCCCCTTGAAGGGGAGGCATGGGAGTAAAAAACAAAACAAAAGTAAATGCATATTGCTGCCTATTTTAACAGTCCTCTAAATAAATTCTAGGATTATTTTGGCACAGTGCTGCCAATACAGGAACGCCATTTATTTTACTTGACATTGACTGGCTGTGAAAAGAAATGAGGAGAACCATTGATATTATGGCGCGTTCACACACCAAACACATTTTGAGCATTAGGTGTGTTTGGTTTACATTCGCAGTGCGGCACAATTTGAATTGTTTGGAGCGTTTGATGCGCTTAGCTCACCCAACGCTGCACATAGACTTTGAATGTAAACCAAGACGTATTAGATGCTCAAAACGCATCTGGTGTGAAAGCACCAAAAGTGCACACCCTTTGAACTTGAAGCGTCAGATGCTTTTGGTGTGAACGCACCATCAGCTTCCATGGCAATGTTGAGATGGTTTCCGCTTCACGTATTAATGTATATTTGCTGTTTCAACAACTAAGTAGGCATTTCTAAGAATTTTAGAAGGGGTCTCAAGTTTTGATGAAGTTCAGCTATTGACATGTGGCTGTGGTCCCCAACCCCTATGAGTAAACACACGGGTTTACTAAAACCAAATTGGTTTTGTGGGTCTAAACTGGTCTGTGGAGGAAGGAAAGAAATGCATTTGGTTTGTATAGGTTGCAGACCTCTGCTGTAGATTCAGTATTCTGTTAAAAACCTTAAGCATGCTGAATGCTGATTTTAGGATCTAAATTTAAATAAAACATCTTTTGGATTTATGAGTTGATGATCTGGATCTGAAACATTTTGTGCACCCTGATAAAAGGCCTGGTTTGTGAAATGTAAAACCCCCCGAAAACAAACCAATATTATAAGTTGTGAGTTAAGGGAAGACTGCTCAACCCTGGTTTGACTTTGATCTAATTGCCATTTACAAGCAGACATCAATGCACGTTTCATGTCTATAATTTGTAATGAACCTTTTAATTATTCAGCAAATGATGTATTGCTCATAAAATTAGTATTGTGGGATGAATCATCTGCTTTGTCCTTAATATTAATTAAACGTCTGAAACCAGAGTGTACTCATAACCTTTTAATGTAGATACTTGAGTCTTTGTCCCATAAAAGTTAAAGTTGGGTTTGAAACAAATTAGATCTTTCTGCCAAGACTTTTTCATTTGTCATGTAACTTTCTTGAAGGGCTTGTAATATTGCAGGAATATACATACTAAATAGTTTGAGACTTTACTGCTGCCATGCAGCCTCTAAGTTCCCTGTTCTTTGCATGCTGCACTTTGTTGTGCTCAGGTGTTGACATAAAGTTTTCCATCTGCTTGATTTGCTCTGTTTGATAGATCTTGATGGGAAACATGACTTTTTAGCATCTCAGCATTGTTTCATGTAAAAGCAAAAGTTTGTACCTTTTTAAATATCAAGTTGACAGATTTTGGTGGCAGAATGTATATTGCAGAGTAAAAAAAAAGTCACTGATTATATATGTGTTTTTTTATGTTCAAAATTTTTTGAAAGAACCAGATCTTGTTTTTCCTCCAAAATGCTTCAGTGCTAGTTTAGGACTGGAGATGATTCTTGGTCTTTGCTATTTAAACCAAAAAAAAAAACTAGTCCTGGTATTTACAAGCAGTGACATAAACACACAAAACGTTGCTTTATCAACTTTCTGTGATTTGTTTGGAAGTTGAAGAATGTAATTTTTATTAAACATTGTAGTTTTGCACTGACTGTAGTCCTGTTTCACAAGGTACCTTTTTAATTTGTTTATCTTTGTGGCCCTTTGGTGCTTTTTTATGCTAATTTTGTCCCAATTGAAGTCAAAAGAAAAAGCCGAGCCCTGGTTCTGAACAAGCTCTGAAGTGTCTTTGTTGGGGAAAAACAGAGATCCACATTTTCAGTGTTTAGCTTTCTAGTCTGTCTACCCAAAGCTGTAATTTTGTAATGACAAATTAAGCAGGAAATTTTTCAGAAGCATAGTAATGATTCAAATTTGGTGATATGAGATGAACTACATAAAATCTAAAATCTTTTTGCTCGAGGTATATGAAGGTAGCACGTTCATATCCTACTTTCCTTTTGTACAAAACAATTTTGCGATATTGTTGGCTGCAGCTGTGTTTATAAAATAAAACCTTAAACCAATATAGTTTTTGCTGTTTTAAACTGTATGTAGCATGTTTCTCCATGTCCATCCCTGAATTAGGAATTTACTAAAGGTCAGCTCTCTTAAAAAATACCAAAAGTTGGTATAAAATATTGCATGTCTATCTGGAGGTTCTCTGTCCATAAATGTATTAAATATCTAAGCTATCTAAGTTAGACTATCGGAGGAACACCTTAATATGTTCTGTTGTCCTCTTGCTGAAACATTTCAAATAAGCTGCTCTGTTGAAATTTGCATGATGTTCTTGTGTATGCGCTGGGGTTGGGAGCAATTCACAATCAGCCGAGTGTAAAAAAAACCAAAACAAACATAATTTGTAATTCGTTGTCCAGCATCTGCTGTAACCCTCACACGATGCGGTCTTTATGCTGATGTAAACTTTTAGCACCGCGACTCAAAGTGATGGTAAATTGAACCCAGCCTTGGTGGACATATTCTGTAGCATAGAGGTTTATTGGTGAGTGGGGGAGTGTTTACTTCTTGGGCTGGCTCCAAACCAAACTGCACCCTTCGTTTTGACACCTTTCAGCTCACGTGGATCAAGGATGGAAGGAAAAAGGAGGAACGCTCTCAGTACACCGTCATCCCCGCTCACCCTCACCCTGCATGACCGGATAGGACTACAACTACCAGCTCTTCCTGCACCCCCTCCATGTCTCCTCTCTTTTCCTTCTCCACCCATCCCCCTCTCTCTGTTGTCTGCCTGACTAAGAGCAGTGGATGGAGGACCCTCATCTATGTAAGCCTTTTGTCCAAATGTCTATATTCATAACTGAAGACGAAAGAAAACTTTCCAAGCAGTTCTTTTATTTTTGTTTTTGTTTGACATAAAGACTAGTATGTGTGATGCTTTATGTTTCTTTTTTCTTTTTTTTGCAAAGAAACAATAAAATGGCTGTGCGACCCTAAAAAAATAGAAGACAAGCATCAAATTAGTTTCATTTGTTGTTTTTTGTTTGGCTCGCTGTACTATGTAAATTCAATATTGGCAAGTTTTTATAGGGTTCATGTTTCACGTTTTCTCTCTTTCTATCATTCTCATTTCTTCCTGGTTAGTATGTTTGTAAATGTCTGACTTTTGAATGAAAAACTAGATGGTGTTGTAATAAAAAATGTTTGAGGTCCACTCATCTGGTGAATTTCTCTACATGTTTGTTTCATTTATACTAAATGTATTTTTGCACTGATTTTATTTTATTTTTTTTTATAATTCCAAACTTCACCAAGTAAGTGATCCTTTTCCTTGACATTTTGTTTCTCTTCAAATGGATGGGATTTTTTCCAAGGTAAGACTCGAGTAGAATGTATTTGCAAATGTGAACAGACGATGCAGTGTGAGTCAAAATGGACGCTCCTAGAGGCATTCAGATCATTTTTGGAAATCACGCCGTAAATCAAAAAAGCCATTTGCTGCACTGCTTCACATGTAATTATGCTGCATAGTTGTTACCAAAAGTGATGAAGACAAAAATGTTTGTGGTATGTTTTCATCACGGTGAGCAATATTGTTGCATCAATTGATTCTTTTAGTCCATTGTTGTAAAAACTGGTTAGTGTCCAATGCAATTTCGAAGAGATGTTTACATTCACTCATTTCCATGGACTGTCATTCATTTGGGGCTTTTTCCGGATGTTTTCTGAGCACTTTTGTAGTCATCCATCAGCTGCTTTCTTAATTCTGATCATATATATATAGAAGCTCTAACTGGAAGTCATTTGAATTAATTTCTTGTCACTGAGCTTTTAGTGGTAGTACATAAATATTGAACAATGTTCCAACCAAGGCTGTTTGAGAAGTTTGATCAGAAACTAGCATCTTGACTAAAACATCAAGCCTTTGGTCTGTGAAAGTCCATAAATTTCAAGGTTATCTATTCCACCCACTTGCAGTGAACCACTCCTGTAACATAATGCCGCCAACACCATGCTTGACAGTTAAGCCATTGATGCTGTGAATAGCTTCATTTTTGGAGAAATTTGTAGTTTGCTTCTAGATATTTCCCTTAAAATATGTTCACTTTGTGGGAGAAAAAGAGAAAAGCTTTCAGATGTATCGCTAATTCTCCAAATTATTGACATCAATGCCCATGATGAGTGTATGTAAACTTGTGATCAGAACTATATTCCATGCACATGAAATGTTTTTAAAACGCAATGTTGAAATGGGATTGATTGCCACCAACAGCTGCCTCTCTTTCACTTCACCACCCATCCTGTTGATGTGTTGCATTTGTGTCACTGTGATTGTCAGTTTGTCTTATATATATTTATTTTATTTTATTTTACATTTCAGGAAATGCTTTTTAAAAACTGCTTTTGTTTTTTACTGTCTGAGACCAACTTTTGAATTGCGACGTAAAATAGCTGCATTTGTTTCAGTACAGATTTACTTTTTGAATTGTAAGTATTCACAAATCTTTGAATTTAAGAGAATAAAATTGTAAAAAAAAAATGCTAATCCATGTTAAGAATCTAGAGCTGCTCCAACCGTGTCTCAAAATACAGTATGTTTTTTTTACTGAAGTCACATATCCAAATAGGCAGATGTTAAAGGAGGGGGAAAACATACTTTTGTTTTATTTGGATTTTATTCTCCATTTGACGTTGCCTACTATTATCATCTCACCCTAATTTTATTTTTGACATAATCTGAGATCTTGCATTTCGAGTGTTATCTGGGGGAACGGGAGGACGTTGAAAGATTGCTCTTGACGATGCTTGGTGTGTTGTATTGTGTTTTGTACTCACAAATGTTCATATTTTATTATGACCCTGTTAGCTCTGTTAATAATGGAGTCAGGTGTATTAGATTTTTAGTGAACTGGGAAGTAGAATTTTTATAAAAAAAATTTTTTACACTTGCGCCAGAAATTTGGTTAACGTTTTTGTCTTTTGACATTTTAATCAAAACAGAAAATCTTAAAGTGAAATTGTTCTACTATGATTGGCTTATGTTTTGTCCTGTTGTATCTAAAGAAAAATAATCTAAAATTGTTTTTAATGTACATAAGCATGTTAAGAGCTATAGGACCAATCATTTGAGTTTTGGTTAAAGTGTAGGTCAGTTTTGTGCCAACCTTTTTCCACAGCAAAACGGTAAGTGTTGTCAGGTCTACCTGCCCTGGAGAAGAAGTAAGGAGGAGCCTGAATGGCCGCTGCTTCGAGCAAGACATTGCATAAACCATAGAAATTGAAAACATTTTCAACTTAAATTGAAAATGTTTTCTATGCAAGTTAAATTCAACTTATTGTATGTATGGAATAGTCTCATTTGACCAAACCATGTTTTCTCCCTAGAACAGAATTGGAAAATAAGTGGGCAATTAAAAAAAATTATTTAATATGATCTTTCTCGTAATACAGTTCAGTGGGAGGGTTTGGCATTCTGTGGGTTATTGTGAAACTTAATTGGGATGAAGTATTTGCCATATGAACACAGTGGTGGTAGATTCGCATTGCTGATTTTTACTAATAAAATCTTTTTGCATTCAATTTTTGTTTCATTTGTACTTAATATCAAAAATGTCTGCAGTTTTAAATATTGAAGCTCATTATAGCAACTTGTAGTGGACTAAGTTGTAGTTTCAAATATCGACCAACTACAAATATAAGAAATGTAGGTTATTTTTGGCAAATTATATGCTGAGTTGATCATGGTTGATGCAAAAGTTTGACAATATATTAGTTTCTACAACACAAAAATGTCACTGGCTTTTGATCTTACTAATTGTGCTTCTGCAATTGTTAGGGATAATGTAAGAATGTTGTGTGTCAGTCCCAATGAGAGTAATGAGAGTCTCTTATTTAAGGCAATTAGTGCAGAGAAAGGAGTAATTCTGTAACCAGTGAAAACTGTGACCAAATTAAACGTGATCAGAGTGTAGAGTTCATACCAGAGTAAACAACCACCACACTGGGCAACTTTAAACTTTACATCCCACAGCATTATGTTAAAAGAAGGTGCCAAGTCATTTTAGGTGGTGTGCTCACTACTGAGGGCCCTGTTGGGAATGATTTAAAATTTTTAATTTTGTCCTATAGTTTGAGGCTCCTGGTTTGGAAAAGAAATTAAAGCTTGTATTGAACCAGAATCCGGTTATGTAACAAGATTAGGTTTAAAAACTGTCATCGGTGGTGGGCTGATATAAAACGAGCGAAGAAACAAAAACTTTGTTCATACCTCTATAATGTATATCTAAAACTCAAAGCAGTGGTCTTCAAAAGCCAGAAATGTAGGTGTTAACTGTAATTTCTGTTGACTTCAGTCTTGATAAGCGGCAAAATGAGTTAATAAAACGAGTTTTTCCCCGATCGGTAAATATGTAAAGTTGCACATTTTATTATAAAAGCTTTGAAGAACATCTACAGCTGATATCTGTAGCTATTTTGTGGGAATAAAAGATGTTACATTATGAAAAAATATATTTCTGGTACTTTAAGATACATTTTTAAGCATGCACAAAAAAATGTAGAACCGGGTCTTGCATTTAGAAACTAGGTGAACTATTAAAAATTGTGCAGTTTTCGTTTACTTCACTATTTTTATGTTTTGTTTTTTTGTTTTACATTCTCAGTGGTGGAACCTTTGTGTTTAGCCGTCGTTCATACCGGAAGGTGAACACGTTTCTAGCGTCATTTCCGCCTATGCCAGGATGCTGTTTGGTTGCATATAATGGGCACTAAGCGCTTAAATGGCCCATCAAATGGGTTTGGAAACGTGTAGTCGAAGTAGAATAGACGTCTAGAGTCCCACACTGTTATCTAAAACCTGTTTTCGGAATACTATGTTCAAAAAGATGACTGAATTTGGACCAGATTCCGGAGGGCGCGTTAAGGTAAAGACGGAACGTTTCAGATGAATTCAAATCTGATATATTAACAGTTTGGCTTTTGTGTTCGATAAAAACAGCCACTTAGTTCCTTTTTCTGACACTTTTAACCCTCGCAGTGTTCTTGAGAACTGATAAGTATAAATTGTCCATACTCAGCTTTTATGGCGTTTTCCTTGCAGGGAGTGACAATAGTGAAGCCCATTGTGTTTGGAAATGTTGCCCGTTACTTTGGAAAGAAGAGGGAGGAGGATGGACACACACATCAGTGGTCTGTCTATGTGAAACCCTACAGAAATGAGGTGTGAGAGCTTTAGAAAAGAAATGTCCTAAAATAGTGGTATTTATTGATGTAAAATTAAGTTTTTTGGTCTTAACTCTCCCAGGATATGTCTGCTTATGTAAAGAAGATCCAGTTCAAGTTACACGAGAGCTATGTAAACCCCTTGAGAGGTAAGACATAGTTTCAAAATCTTTGGTCAAGAACTTGTACAATGTTTTTTTTTCCCCACCATGTAAAAGGTCATAACAGAACCTTTTACAAAGATGATACTGCCACCACCATGTATCAGACGGCGGGGTGGAGTTTCACAGTGATTCAGGACAAAGTGTGACAGCATACTGATCTCCTTGCATTTTTCTTTTCTTTTTTTACAAGGCACTGCAAGTCTGTTAACGTCATTCTTCTCTCCTCTAGTGGTCACAAAGCCTCCATATGAGATTACAGAGACGGGATGGGGAGAGTTTGAAATTATCGTCAAGATCTTCTTTATTGACCCTAATGAGAGACCTGTAAGTAACGTATCCAAGCAGGAAGTAGAAATGTTGTTTGGTGCAGAAGTAATCTGTTTTTTCTGCTTTTTCTTTTCACCTCTTTTTTTCTAATGGGCAAATAAAACCATATAATGTCTAATAAACGGGACGTTTTCATGCATGCTTTATCGCAGATTTTTTGCTTTTACCCTACAGCTCCCCCCTCCACCGTCTCTTTAGAACTTGTTGACTAAGCGTGGATTCATTAAGATTTTTGAAAAGGACGGCTATAGTAAATACTTGTTTGAACTTTGAATAGCTTTAAATCCAAGATTAATTTGACTCACTGGTTCTTAAGCAGAATGTGGTTAAAACTGAACAATGCACTAAAAATGGTATACATCATATCAAAGGTTGTTGATATATACTTGAGGCCCTTCTCTCTCCCCAGTGATCTGCTGCAACTTAACCTAAAAATTCTTACTATTCTTCTACTTGCTCCTTCTTCCTTCTTTCCTGCTATCCTTTTATACACCCACCTTTCTAACATCCTTTTTTTGTGTCATTCTTTGTGACTACACTTGTATCTGTTTGGGCCTGAAAAATGTGACATTTTGAAAATGTAATGGTGCCTGTTTACCAAAATTATATGATTTTTGTCTGTTTGTTTATTTTTCTTTTGCCCAAGGTCACTCTGTACCATCTACTGAAGCTGTTCCAATCAGATTCCAGCGCCATGCCGAAGAAAACGGTCGTCTCTGAATTCTATGACGAAATGGTACAACTTAAGTTCTTGGATATCATTGGATTCATCTCTGTGTTCTTGCTTATCGATTATTACAATTTCCACTATGCAAATTGCAGATTTTTCAGGATCCAACAGCCATGATGCAACAGTTGCTGACCACATCCAGACAACTCACCCTTGGAGCTTATAAGCATGAGACAGAGTGTACGTACTCCTATGTTGAGTATGATCCCAGTTTCCAGAGGAAAGTGACGGGGGAAAAGTCTACTTCACATTGCCTTTCTGAGCGTGGTCTTTGTTTGTTTTCCCAGTTGGCGAACTGGAGCAGAGAACCAAGGAGAAACTGGAAACGGCAAAGAAGAGAACGAGCCAAGAAATCACTGAGCTCAAAGATAGGCTGAAAGCCAGCAGGGAAAACATCAATCACCTGAAGGGAGAGATCAGGAAGCTGGAGGAGGACGGAGATCATAAAGAGCACTGAAAGGCGCTCGAAAACAGACGGGAATGGTTTGTATTAGCTCTCTTCTCTGAATCCAAAATGAGCCTCGGTTTGGAGACGCGTCGTCTTGGATGTGAATCTCATCTTTTTGTCTCATCTTCACATACGGGGACAGACTTTCACTTTGCTTAAAATAAACAACAAGCTCAAGTACAATCTCCGAAACATCTTGAATGTCGGTGCTTTTGATTTATGTCCATCTCTGGAAGAAAAATGTGTAGAATTGTTTGTAGCTTAGTCAAGAAATTTTGTGTGATTTTTGGCTCCTTTTTATGCACAGATATTACTGGATAATAATGTCTGCATACAAGGCTCACACCTATGAGTTGCTTTTGTTTTGAGTTTTTTTGTACTAATGATTTTATATAAAGAAACTCTGGAACAACAAGACGTGTTATTTGTTTAATTAATATTTCATGAGGTGAAAAAAAATATCTTGCATTTAGTCTCACTAATATCCTAGGTGACCTAGTGGGGTCATGCGATCTTAGACCAGTATTTAGGAGACAATGTAATTTGTAAGCTTAATAAACACATTACGCAACAATGTAATTCGTTGTAAAAAGCGCGTTAAAAGATGGTTAACAGCAGATTTCAAAAGAGCGAGTGAAGTCATGATGTCGAGTGGAAGTGACTTCCCAGTGAATAGTTCAAGCTTTGTAGACAAAATCTGACATTTTCCTATTGATGCGGGTTGAAGATCCATAATGTACCAGAAGCTTTAATATAATTAGCTTGGGAGCCTTTACATTTATATCAGTCATATTGAAGTAATTAAATTTCATTCTTCTGTTTTAGTTAGATCTATTCAGAACAGCAATATAATTTCAGTTGTCAAAAGTAGATGAGAAAGTAGGTTTTATAGTTTTTTTTTCACGTGCCGTTTAACCGAAATTTCTTGATTTCCAAAGTCAAACGTCACTATCGCTTCATGATAAACATATAATGTCCGTTTAAACAATTCCTTATCGAAATGTTAAAACTTTTTGGGATAGCGTTAAAAGTATTCAGATTTCCGACCGTCCGTGAATGCTCCTGACAGGAAGTGCAGTGACATGTTCCCCCCCCTGTCCGGACATTGAACTAGTGTTGCGCGTAAAACTTTTGTTTCTGTCTAATATTAGCGCCATGAAAACGTGCAAGCGCGTCCTGCGTTAGAATGGAAAGCGTGTTTTTAAAATGTATGCAAATATTTGTTTACAACCGTAAATTTAGCCACGCGAGTTCGCCGCGGAAATTCTTAAGTCTTGTTACACTAAATTGTCTCCAGGTGTCCGTCAGGTGGAGTAACTCTGGGTAAGTTGGATTTATTGGAGAAAGACGCAACGTTTGAATTTTGTCTCGTATGTTTGCTGCATATATGTCTGTATTTATGGGCTAATTCCTGGCTCTGCGGTTCATTGTTTTAGTTTTGTCTTTAGAATCGTTTTATTGAATTGAGCAATCAGGATTAAGCATACAATGACGTCACACTTCGTGTAGCACAGCTGTACTAAAGTAGCAACTGGATGTGTGATCAGCTGACATTGGATTAGTAACTTTTATATTTAAAGATTTTGTATTGATCTGCTGGTGTCAGACATTTGAAGGAGAGAAAAATGCATTTTCATACACAATGATGAGAATAAGTAAATCCTGATTACACTGATTTTTATGTCCAGCCTTAATTTAGGAGATGTGGTTCGTCATTCTTTTGTCCAGTTTAATGTGGTGCTATTGACCATATTTACCCAGAATTCAAGTCGAGCCTTGTTGCATGTAAATCAGATTTTTAGTATAGATGGGCCAAATTGTGTCCAAACTTTGCTGATATTTCCATATAAACTTTATTTTTATGCTCAGGTTTGCATGAAAACCTGAGCGCCCATTATTTTCCAATTACATTGATAGTCATTAAGTCCTGTCACTTCAATTTTAGTTTAGTTAAAAGTGGAGATGTGCCGATCTATCGGTCACCGATCACAAATCGGCCGATTTTCGTGAAAAAGTGCCTGATCGGTGATCGGCCGATCATTGGCTCTGTTAACCGATACTGATCACCTGCATCTCATTTCCAGCCTGTCTGTCCAGCTGGTCTCGTCTTTCCTTCACTGCGCAAACGCGCAGCAACAAATGCTAAGCGATGTGTAACTATAACGCACTGAGTGAATGAGGACTTTGCATGTTGCGGCGGAAAATAGAAGCAGTCAAAATGCATCAACACAACGAAGCTAATAGACATAAAAACAATGACGGAGTTTGGCTACATCGAGGTTCAGTGCAGTAAAAAGACACGAGGATCAGACAGCAGGTAAAGCAGCGCAGCTACAAACACTCACCGGATTAGCATGACGGTCAGAAAGATAAACTAATAACCTGGAAAATGATTTAAGTCTTGGAGCTGCGATGTAAGACGCTGGTTCTGCTGTTGAACCGCTGCTCCGCTACAGGTAGTAATATTAATATTTATTTAATATTAATAGTAATATTAAATTTAATATTTAGTAATATTTGACACGGAGCCGCTTCTGCTCCACCTGGTAGAGACTCTCACACCAACCTGTTTAAAGCTGCAGCATCTAACTTAGACGTTCTCAACATGGGCGGTTCCGCCCCCCAGGGGGCGTTCAGAGGACGGCAGGGGGCGCTGGGATGCCTTAGGAGGGGCGTTTTCACTGTCCTAACATGAGACAGATAATCTCTAAAAAAATAATCAATCTCCTCCCTGTTCTGTATAAATTACTCCGCTCAGTCAGAAACAACCAATCAGAACTAGCAGTAACCAGCTAGCCGCTATGCTAACAGGAAGTTTTCATTCAGTAACTCAGGATTGTTTATTGTAATGGATCCTGTTTTTGCCTTTGAATGTTAAGTTTTATACTTGAACTTTTTGTCAATGTTGAGAGGTTTTATTTTGGCTCTTTGCTTTATTTACCTCTTCAGAGCCTTCATGTGTTTTCAGTCTGTTAAAGATAGTATTATTGATAGCAGTTCAATTTGCACAATGCCTGTTTTGTTTAGTTTTCTTCTTGGAAAAAGTTATTAAAAACAAGTTTTTGTCTAAATTAAGGTGAATTCATGGTTCCTTTTTCCACATAATGTAACGGTAGTGTTTATGATAAAAATATAAATAAATAATTATGTGTTCGGTATCGGGGATCGGCCCTCAGGGGTGATCGGTATAGGCAGAAAAAAACCTGATCGGCACATCCCTACCAAAAGAATTGAAGTGTTTGTTCTTGAGTGTGATGGTAAACTGTAATCTGGGTTTGTTATTGTTGGAGTAATTGTTTCTCAGACTGAGCTTTCATCCCATTTTGTTAGGGGATGTGTGTCACTGTAAGGATTCTCTCTCCAGCTGAGTTGATGTGCTCATTTTGGACATTTCTTTTTTTTTTTTAATTCTTTATTTTTGAGGTATTGAGAAGATTACAAAAACACAGTTTCATCTGTGTTTTTGTAATTTCTTCTTACATTTCCATTTACGAAAACAAAACAAACAAAAAGCAAACAAAGTGAAACAAAAAGAGGAACAAGGGGGTATTGTTTTGGAGAGACATACTTTTATGTGTATAACTAAGTATATTGAAAATAGACACTTCCTGGAAGATGAAGCCTTTCTTTTTTAAATCTCATCAATTTAGTGCGTATTGTGTTTGGTTAACATATTACATCCATTTGGACCACAAGAAGATAAACTTATTCATTTGAAAACGAATTAGAAATGTTAATCTTTCCATCTGATAGATTTCATTAACACACTCTATCCATTCTTCTACAGTAGGAGGTTCAGGGAGGAGCCAGTGTCTGATAACAGTTTTTTTTACAGGCCGTGATTAATATTTGAAACAGATATTTTGCGTTGTTAGGTAGGCATTCTGTGTCACCAAGAATAAGAATATTAAATTTAAAAGGTATTTTTATATTCAAGATATTTTCCATATTTTTGTGTATTTCTACCCAATAATGTCTAATAATTGTACAGTCCCAAAATATATGCCAGTGGTTGGGTTCTGTGTCTCCACATTGCCTCCAGCACTTAGGCTCCCCTGGGTATGAGAGATTTTCTGTTTCTGTGTTATAAAAAATCTAAGCAAGCATTTCCAGTTAAATTCTCTCCATGAGTACGAATTGGTACATCTCCAACCTGTCATGCAGTAACTATGTCACTTTCCTTTTCCCATTTTGTTTTCACATATAAAGAAGAGTGTGTTTTTTTACTCATAAGCCCCTTATTTAACTGTGATATAACTTTTTTTGGATTTGGCCTGATATGCCGTTAGTATTTCTTTAAGCACTGGTTCCTGTTCATCTATATGTCTAATAATTTCCTGATTAAGATAATGGCGTATTTGTAAATATTTATTAAAATCCTGTTTTCCCAGGTTATAACTCATTTTAAGTGTTTGAAAGTCTTTTACTTGTCCTTTATCCATTAATGAGAAATGTGTTGTTGTGCCTTTAAATGTCCAACTATGGAATCCTGTGTCTGTTTGATTTGGTTTAAAGTCCGGATCGTAAGCACACCATCTTATAATTCTTAGCGTATCATGTAGTTTATATTCCTGTTTAACATCTGTCCAGATTTTTAATTGGGATCTTATCCAAGGATTTTCATTTTGGAGTTTAATCTGTTCTACATCTTTATTTCCCAAGATTGCCTGTAAGGGGGTGTCTGGGGATAGAGCCAATTCAATATCCTTCCATCGGGCCTTGTAGTTTTTATTAGAATAGAATAGAATAGAAGTACTTTATTCATTCCAACCGGGAAATTACTGTGCAGTAGCAGCATACACAAACACAGAGATGAAGTTACCAATAAAAATAAAAATACTATAAAAATGTAGAATGTAAGATGTAAGGTTCAGAAAATAATAATAAATAATAATCTATATGTTAATAATATATACAATATGTACAATAGTGCTATGTGAACAATCTGTGTAATGGTGACTAACTATTGTTATATAAAGTGATGGCCTGTGGCAGGAAAGATTTCCTGTATCTGTCCTTACGACAACGGAGCTGAAGCCGTCTGTGTGAGAAAGTGCTCCGCTGTCTGTCCACTGTGTGGTAGAGAGGGTGCAGCTCGTTGACCATGATAGACAACAGCTTCATTACATTAATGAAATTAATAAAATTACATAGGCTCAAATTACATAGGTTTATGTAATTTGAGCAGAATAGAAGTAGTTCTTTAAATGTTGTACATTCATGCCCCCTTTTTCTTTTGAAAGCTATAGTGTTTTAAATCTAATTCTCTGCTTTTTTCCATGCTATATAAATCTGAAAAGCATTGTGTCCCACTCTACAAATTGCTTTTTAGTAATTTCTACTGGTAGGGCTTGAAACAAGAAGATAAATCTTGGTAGTAGGTTCATTTTTATAGATTCAGTTCTTTGGGTTAATTGTCTATCGTTGTATATCTGATCTAACGTTGGTCAGAAGATCTTCATAAATCCACTTGGCTATAGTATCTCTGGGGATAAGAACCCTGAGGTACTTCTATACAGTTTGGTCCCATTTAAGTTTTAATTTGGCACACAAAGAATTTGGTGGATTATACGTAAATGTCAATATCTGTTTTTTTCACATTCGGTTTATATCCTGCAAATTCACCAAAGCTGCTCAAGCTCTGAAACAACATAGGCAATAATGTTTGGTTCGTTTATGTATACCAACACATCATCTGCATATAGAGCCACCTTGTGTGCATCACCAGAAATGTTTATACCTTTAATATTTTCAGTTTGTCGTATTAGTTGGGCAAACGGTTCTATGTAAAGGGCAAACGGTGAAGGAGAGAGTTCACATCCTTGTCTTGTTCCACGCTCTAATTCAAAGGTATTTGACAGATGCCCATTGATTTTTTTTTTTTTTTTCGTGCAAGTGGTTTTGTGTATAGTGTTTGGCATTTTTGAATGCGGTTCAGGATATGCAATGTACGACGTATATTATCATGGGTTTGTCTCTGTGGGATAAAACCGGTCTGATCGGTATGAATAAGTTCTGGGAGTATCTCTTGTATTCTCCTTGAGAGAATTGATGTAAATAGCTTATAATCAATATTAAGAACAGAGATAGGTCTGTAAGAACTGCAGCTGAGATGGTTCTTTCCTTCTTTTGGAATAACAGATATTGTAATCTGTTTCCATGTTGGCGGGATTTTACCCTCTTTCAGAACCATGCTAAGAATTTGAAGGAGGAACGGTGATAACTCTAACTTAAATTGCTTGTACCATTCGGATGGAAATCCGTCTGGACCTGGATTTGTTTGTTTTAAGCTTTGTAATGGTGTAAGAGAACTCAAGCTCTGTGATGTCAGCCATTAACCTTTGATTTTGATAATCCGACAGAACAGGTAGGTTAAGTAGTTCAAGAAATTGTTTCATTTGTTGCCCATCTTTTAAGGTTGGTTTGTGTATAATTGTTTATAGTAAGTTTGGAAAGCTTGTTGGATTTCATTTTGTTTATACACACACCTCTCAGAATTTGGGTCCATTATTTTTTATATCGTGTTATCTGCTTGTTTTTATAATTTTCTCCACAAGAATTTAGCAAATTTGGCGCCTGATTCATAATATCTTTGTTTAGTACAGATCATCTTTTTTCATATTTCTTGTAGATACATTGCATTAAGTTTGTCAAAAATGAGTGATAGTATAGTATGTCAAAAATATGAAAAAATTAATCGTAGTATATTATGATGTCAAAAATATGCAAAAATGAGTATGATGTCAAAAATATGCACAAAATTAGTCATAGTATATAGTATGATGTCAAAAATGTGGAAAAATTTGTCAGTATAGTATACACAGTTTCCTCCAGTGTATTATAAGCCTGGCAGCCCGCCATGCTTTACTAGCCCCGCTGCCAGGCTAAGCGTTGCACCGTTTAAGGTGTTAGGGATTCCCTCGGTAATTTCCCCTCAGAAACCAGGCGGAGAATCCGCGCTTTCTGATTGGCTGGCTGTCACATTCAGCGTTAATTTCCCAGTCCAGAAAAACCCACAATTTAGATTAGAGCGCGGTCCCCGTCCCCCCCATATTGTGATGTCAATATGCAACAATGAGTCATAGTACAGTATGATGTCGGAAATATGAAAAAATGAGTTATAGGATAGTATGATGTCGAAAATTTGCAAAAATGAGTCATAGTATAGTATGATGTCAAAAAAATGCAATAATGAGTCATAGTGATGTCAAAAATATGAAAAAATTGGTCATAGTATAGTATGATGTATGTCAAAAATGTGCAAAAATGAGTCATAGTATAAGTATGATGTCAAAAATATGAAAAATGAGTCATAGTATAATATGTCAAAAATATGAAAATAATTAGTCATAGTACAGTATGACTTAAAAAATATGAAAAAATAAGTCATAGTATAGTATGATATCAAAAATATGAAAAAATGAGTCATATAGTATGATGTCAAAATGTGCAAAAATTAGTCATAGTATAGTATGATGTTGAAAATATGAAAAAATGAGTCATAATATAGTATGATGTCAAAAATGTGCAAAAATGAGTCATAGTGATCTCAAAAATGTGCAAAAATGAGTCATAGTATAGTATTATGTTGAAAATATGAAAAAATGAGTCATAGTATAGTATGATGTCAAAAATATGAAAAATAATTAGTCATAGTACAGTATGATGTCAAAAATATGCAAAAATGAGTCATAGTATAGTATGATGTCAAAAATATGAAAAATAATTAGTCATAGTAAAGTATGATGTCAAAAATATGCAAAAATGAGTCATAGTATGATGTCAAATGCGATAAAATGAGTCATGGTGATGTCAAAAATATGCAAAAATGAGTCATAGCATAGTATGATGTCAATAATATGCAAGAATGAGTCATAGTATAGTATGTCAAAAATGTGCAAAAATGAGTCATAGTGATGTCAAAAATATGCAAAAATGAGTCATAGTACAGTATGACTTAAAAAATATGCAACAATGAGTCATAGTATAGTATGATGTCAAAAATGTGCAAAACTGAGTCATAATATGATGTCGAAAATATGCAAAAATGAGTCATAGTATAGTGTGATGTCAAAAATGTGCAAAAATGAGTCATAGTGATGTCAAAAATATGAAAAAATTTTCATAGTATAGTATGATGTCAAAAGTATGAAAATAATTAGTCATAGTACAGTATGTCAAAAATATGCAAAAAATGAGTCATAGTATAGTATGATGTCAAAATTTTGCAAAAATGAGTCATACTGATGTGAAAAATATGCAAAAATGAGTCATAGTATGATGTCAAAAATATGCAAAAATGAGTCATACGTGAAAAATATGCAAAAATGAGTCATAGTATAGTATGATGTCAAAATTTTGCAAAAATGAGTCATACTGATGTCAAAAATATGCAAAAATGAGTCATAGTATAGTATGACGTCAAAAATATGCAAAAATGAGTCATAGTATAGTATGATTGTCGAAAATACGAAAAAATGAGTCATAGTATAGTATGATGTCAAAAATATGCAATAATGAGTCATAGTGATGTCAAAAATATGCAAAAATTGGTCATAGAATAGTATGATGTCAAAAATATGCAAAGATGAGTTATAGTATATTATGTCAAAAATATGCAAAAATGAGTAATAGTATGTCAAAAATATGCAAAAATTTGTCATAGTATAGTATGACCTCAAAATCTTCAAAAATTTGTCATAGTATTATGTCTAAAATATGAAAAATGAGTCATAGTATAGTATCATGTCAAAAATGTGCAATAATTCTCATAGTATAGTATGATGTCAAAATTATGCAAAAATGAGTCAGTATAGTATGTCATAGTATAGAAAAAGATTTGTGTTTATAGTATGATGTCCAAAATATGAAAAAAATTGTCATAATATAGTATGACTTCAAAAATGTGCAAAATTTGTAAAAATTTGATTGTCCCATTAAATCAAATAGTTTTTTACAAAATGAAAAGTCACTGCCAGGTGGAACGTATACATTACATAGTTACATACCTGTTTCATTTTGGACATTTCACCATCAGACATCAAATTGTCCCAGTTTGAATTACTTTCCCCTCCTCTTGTTAATCTTCTCTGTTTTCTTTTTGTTTATTCTTGATGACACACAAGGTAGTCGTGTGTCTGAGGCATTTTCTTTAAATATACACAGTTAACTTAAAGGCAAGGCAAGTTTATTGGTATAACACATTTCAGCAATTCAACACACTTTACATGATGAAAACATTACATTGCGGTACAGTAAAGAAAAGTTGGAACACAGACTACAAATAATGTTTCAGATTTTATTAATTGAAGGCATAGTTGTTTTTTTAGCTTAAGGGACTTTGTGTTTGAGCATATTTCCATTTTTTAAAAATAAGTTTACAGATGTAGAGCATAAAACCAGCAAGGAGTTAAAATTGTGGTGATCCTCCTGACTGTAAGCCTAGTCTGTTTGATACAATGTTAGACAGAGAAACAAAAATGAGTATTTTTGAAGTAGCTTCTATACTATGACTCATTTTATCATATTTTTGACATCATACTATACTGTGACTCATTTTTTCATATTTTTGACATCATATTATACTATGACTAATTTTTGAACAATTTGAGGTCATACTATACTATGAGAAATTTGTGCACATTTTGAGGTCATAATATACTATAACTCATTTTTGCATATTTTTGACATCATACCATACTATGAGAAATTTTTGCACATTTTGAGGTCATTTTGACAAATCTTTGCACATTTTTGACATCATACTATACTATGAGAAATATTTGCACATTTTGAGGTCATAACATACTATAACTCATTTTTGCATATATTGACATCGTATTATAATGACTAATTTTTGCATATTTTTGGCATACTAAACTGTGACTCATTTTTGCATATTTTTGACATAATACTATACTATGACTAAATTTTGCACATTTTTGACATCATACTATATAGGCTACACGTGTAATGGAGTCAGCACTTAATAGCTGTTTAACTTTTAACGTGCATGTGTTTTTTTATGTCACTGCTAAATACAAAAGAGACATATAATGGGGACAAGATAAATGTGTCTAAACCAACATATATTTATCTTTTAGAGTCCAGTGGAACCAAGTGGGACAGAAAACAGTAGAGACGTGATTCAGCGACTCCTTAATTCTACCTCCTGCGGGCTTCAGTGAGTTTACACGGTGGTCACGTGACCGCAGCTTTAACGCCGACGTCACAGAAACGGAGCTGGTACGGAGTCGTTATTCAACCGCGACACCAAATGCGCCAAAACTCAGCCGCACCGTCGTAGAGAATCCGCCTCCTTCAATGTTTGCCTTTGCCGGTCGGCGCGGCAGTAAAGTAAAGTGAGCGCCGAATGACGCCGCCTCGCTCTGGGTGAAACGGCTGATCGAACAGACATGGCGGCCCGGTAGAGGAGCAGCTGGTCGAGCTTTTATTCAGGTACGTTCTCCGTACTAAGGTGTTTTGTAGTCTGTAGCGACGCCTGACGGGATGCTGGCATTTAATTCGTGCAATTTTGTTTGCCGGGCATCTAAAACCTTTTTTTTTTTTTTTTTTTTTTTTTTTTTTTTTTTTTTTTGGTGAGGCGAGCAGTTTAAATATATTCATCAATAAATAAGTTGTGAATTTTTTTTTTGCAAGTGTTTGATGTGTGTACACGCCTAACAGGCTAACATGTGGAAACTGATAAAAGCCGTTTCCTTAAGTGTTCCTCTTCTGACACCCTGTCTGGTTAATGAGTGGAGTTTTAAGGCGAGTGTTTTGAGCTTGTTGTTCACTTGACCACATCTGTCTGACCGCACAGGTCACTCACCCACAGGCCACCATTGTTTCCCCACAGTCTGTGTCCAGTCCATTCATGAGGCTGAGTGCATCAGCAGGACGCTGCAGCCTAAAGGCCTGGAGAGGCAAAGTGTTGTCCGAGACTCTGGCTGCATTTCCTGTGTTCATATGTCTTCACATAGAGTGTTTATGTTCAGCATAGGAGCGTCTTCTCTAATGCAACACGGGTGTTTCCTTTTCAGTTGCAAGGGTGTGTAGAAAACATTGAGTGTCGAAAATAACAGGATAGGCTATAATAACAGTGTGAGGCTTTGATTAGACCTGCTTGGGTGTTGTGGGTGTTCACTCAACAGGAGCAACTCCTTCAAAGTGTTGTGCCGCTTTTCCTGAAGCTTGGAGAGCATTTAGTCTAGTCCAGTGTAAGTAGCTCCAAAAGGACTTACACACATAGAAGTCAAATCCAATTACAAACACACTATGTAATGCATTTTATTTGGATTTTACACATTAGATTGTGCATAATGTAGAAGTTGCTGACATTATTGTTGAGCTGTATTTTTTTCCTCCTGAGCCAATACTTTGTTAAGCCACATTTCACATCACAAGCATATATATATATATTATATATATATATATATATATATATATATATATATATTGTATGTCTCCATCATGCTTTGCCTGTCTGGAGAGTGAAGTTTGTACTGATTCTACTTTGCAACCTGGGTCCAGATTAATGGTGACGGATCAACACAAAATTGTGCAAAAATTTACAGTGATAGGAAAAAGTGATGCATCCAAGATATTGATTGAAATTTGTGGACGCTTTTTTTTTTTTTTTTTTTTTTTTTTACAAAATGGTGTTATTTCAGTCAGATTGGACGGGCAGCATCAATGAACATCACTTTTTTAAATATGAACTTGGGACTGGAGGACAAATCTGTGTTTGCCTGAAGTATTTTTCTCCAGAATTACTTTGTGTTGGACATTTGCAGACGAGTCATTGACCAGTCACCGTTGCATAATATCACCAACTGTCAAAGCTGTTAGGTAATTCATTGCTTCTCCAATTTCTGCTCCCAACTTCGGCGACGAAGAGGTAACAACCGAGGCAGACGTCGACTTTTAACACCGGCAGGTTTCTGAATTTGAGTGGAAGCACTTGGGTGGTTTCACCAAATAGCAGGTTTCATTTGGATACTGAACCGGTAATAAAATACATGCAAAGTATCACAGCTCAACCGTCGACTGTTATCGTTCCAGTCGAGGTAAATGAGTCAGCGGTGTGAAGGTGTAGTACTGTAATTGTCTGTGTGCTGTACTTCTACTGATTGAGTAGACTGATAAAGCGTGAACTTGTTTCTGTGTGTTGCTGGTAGAAACATGGAGAAACCAAAATCCTCAGACAGAGCAGAGCTGGAAGAGACAACAGGCCTGGTGGAGGTAACATCAACACTTCTATCCTGAAAATCTTTGCATGTCAGGATGAGTTTCTGCTGATTTTGGTGCTAAATTCTCAGCACTTACATGCTTTTTAAATCGCTCTCTGTATTTATTTATCTATTTTCTAAAGGATGGTGATTTGCCTCAAGGTGCCGAAGGTGGAAAGGTGGATCCTCGAACACCGAGGAAGAGCAGCTCCTCCCACTCATCCCGTAAGAGTTTCCGTCTGGACTACCGACTGGAGGTAACGACCCTCCTACTCACCGACGCCCAACATTCAAGTCTCTTCAGAGTTCAAATAAATGTCACGCTGTATCTCGGGTGTGTTTGATTTTTGAATGCAGGAGGAGGTGACGAAGTCCTGTCGGGACAAACATGGCCGCTGGACAAACCCCTGGCCAACATGGCGCTTTCCTTCCTACTCTATGCTGTTCAGATTTCTGGTGCTGGATAAAAATCACAGCAGTGTCCCAACAAGCAAAGAGGTAGGAAACCACTTAAGTCACTTTATTTGACTGCAGATAATTCAGATACTTTTTAAAAGAATGTTTTATTAGTGGACTAGAGAAAGAAGAACCAGTGCTCACATTTATGGAGTCTGCTGTAATAATTAGTATCACAAGCTCATCTTTCACAGCCCTGAGCTAACATGCTGTTATTTATAGCTGCTTCTGGAAACTGCTGTGTTCATTGAGGGATTATCCAGCCTTAAAGGCTGCTTTCACACAGCAAAACCAAAAAAAAACCATTGGATTCTTTATTTGCACCAGTTGTTTGTATATTGTCTATTTATTGGACTTTATCTGATAACTTACGAGCACAAAAAATCTGAAAAGTATGACATCCATTTGTATTCAACCCCACTGAGGCAAAACTTTGTTAAAGGACCTTTTAGCTGCAAGGTCATTGTCCTCTAAAGGTTTTCTTAGCAGACTCTCTAGTTAACACTTACAAATACAAAAATATAGAGGTTGAAAGATGAGTGTTTTAAATAATATATATATATTTTTAAGTCAGTCTAAGTTTCTTCTGTCCTCCCTGCTCTCCCCACAGGTCCTGGACAGTGAACTCCCAGTATTTGAGCCCTACTTTGTCCAGAATCCAGAAGCGTTGGACTCTCCTGCTGGTATGAGGGTAACCTGGCTGGGCCACGCTACAGTTCTGGTCGAAATGGAAGGGGTCAACATTCTGACCGACCCCATCTTCAGCCAGAGAGCATCATTTCTTCAGTTCATGGGGCCCAAACGGTACAGAGGACCCCCCTGCACAGTGGAACAGGTTCTAAGATCGTTTATGTTCTTGCTTTTACTTTGTGAACAGACAGAATCTTTTGAATCAAACCTGGTTTTATTCAGCCCACTCCTCTCCTACCAACAGCTGCCGAGGATCGACGCCGTCCTCATCAGCCACTCTCATTACGACCACCTGGATGCTGGATCTGTTGCCAGCCTTAATGCTCGCTTTGGAGGGGAGCTACGCTGGTATGTGTCCCAAATGGTTCCCCCCCCCCCCCCCACACACCTTCCACAGTGTTCCTGTGAAATATGATGCATGTTTCAACAGGTTCGTACCCCTGGGTTTGATGGACTGGCTGGCCAAGATGGGCTGTGAGAACGTGATGGAGCTGGACTGGTGGGAGGAAAACTGCGTCCCGGGTCACGACAGCGTCACGTTTGTCTGCACGCCGTCTCAGCACTGGAGCAAACGGACAGCGTGGGACGATAACAGGGTACGTGATGGTAAATGTTGGAGTGTGTATCACTGCTATCAGTTTGGTTTTATCAACAGCACTGATAATCTAAGTGCTGCGATGTTATAATTGGGCAAGTGAGCAGAAATGTACTGGGTGTGATAGCAGCACTTTATTGAAGAGGCTGCAGCCCAACATTTTTCAATGGAGAAGAAAGATTAAGCAAAAAAGGCAAAACTTCTCTCTGTGAAAATCTCTTTAATTTTCTGCTGCACTAAAACCGGTCAGAATTGTAGCCATTTAACGATTTATATCTTTTCAGTCTTTATGGAGTAGCTGGTCTGTTTTGGGTCCCAACCATCGATTCTTCTTCGCCGGCGACACAGGCTACTGTCCGTCCTTCCAGGAGATCGGACGCCGCTTTGGGCCATTCGACCTCGCAGCAATCCCAATTGGAGCGTATCTGCCCAGGTAGAGAGGCATCACTCCCACACAGATCAGGCACAAAGAGGTTCATGTTTCTGGGACATACTTATGTGTTTCATATGAAGTTATTTAATATGTGCAGAAGCAGATAAATTCACTGAAACCTGTTACAGGTTCATATTTTAGTGCAGTAGCGTAGTCCAACACTTGCTAAGTATACGAGTGGTACTCGGTTTAAGGTCTTTCATACACATGCATACAAAAATATATTAATGTTCACTTTCAGCATTTTAATAAACATTAAGCAGGACGTCTGTCATTTGCTGTTGGGTTTTCAGGGATGTGATGAAGGGACAGCATGTGGACCCAGAAGAGGCTGTTCAGATTCATCAGGACCTTCAGGCCAAACAGTCTGTAGCCATTCACTGGGGGACCTTCGCCCTCGCCTACGAGGTAGGATATTAGAAAAGAGTCAGCAGCTGTCACTACATGTAATGTCTTAAGTTAAAATAGAAGCAGCCTGACTTTAGACAGTGTAAACACAATTTAAGAGTGAATTAAATGTCAACCATTTGTTACAATGGTAGAAATTGGTCTTTGTTCAGAGGTGAGACTTAAATTATATAACCTACCTCATAATACACTGAGAAAAACAATATTTAGATATTAACACTTAATACTATTTCTTCCAATATTATGTGGGAACCCTCTAATAACTGACACATCTAGATTATATATCTAGAGATTTTCTAGATTTCTCGATTATTTTCTAGGAAATATCTCGAAATATTTTCTAGATTTATCTCTTTATCTTGAGATATTTTCTAGATTTATCTAGCATATATCTCGAGATAAAGAGATAATCTTGATTAAATCTCTATCTCGAGATTTTCTAGATTTATCTAGCTATATCTCAAGATAACGAGATATATATCTTTATCTCGAGATAAAGATTTTAGATTTACGCTTACAAACCTGCCAATTTTTTCATGGATGTAGTACGAGATACAACTGGTAACATAATTTAAGTCTAGACTTCCTGACCTCTGAGCCAAGACCAATCTCTAGCGTTCTCACCTCGTCTCCTCCATGCAGTTCTACCTGGAGCCGCCGGTCCGTCTCAGAGAGGCCCTGGACCAGAGGGGACTGGAACCAGAATCCTTCTTCACTTTGCATCATGGGGAGTCCCGGCTCATCGCCGCACGAGACAGAGACGTCTTCGACTGATGTCTGCAAAAACAAACATTTCATTAAAAGACTGAAGATTTGAGCTCAGCCTAAATAAAAATGAATGTTTTATGGTGAATTTACTGTTTGGCAACTCACAGCTGCAGGAGTTGTAAATACAACAGTTTGTTCAAGGATCACACTTTGATCTAAGGTGATTCACCTTCAGTCATATGATAAAATATTACTATAGCAGCCATGACAGGAAGAGATGACTTACATGCTGGTTCTCTCAGAGTTGAGGCTTCAGGGGTTTTGCACGCTGCCTCAGACCCCTTTGAATCCTGAGGAGCAAAAACAAAGTGAGGTCAGAGCAGAAAAGGTTTCACAGGACAGGATTTAAAGTTAAACGCAGCCCTTCTCTCTAAGGAGCGAAGATGTTCAGATTGTGTTGGTTTAAAGCTCTAGCATCATCTTGCAACGTTAGACTCCTACATGCAGAGTGTTATTCTTTGAGAGGAGTGCTGCCATATAGGAAGTTTGTTTTGTTTTCTGAATGTGCAACAGCCAATCCAGAACTGCAACCTGTGATGTTAACCATCAACTGCAATGTCCTGATAGACTTTGTGAAAAACATGATGTTGAGCTGGGCTCAACTGCAAAGTGTTTTGTTGCAGCTTCAGCTATGTTTTCTTTTTTTTGTGCTGTGGAAACATCAAAGCTGCATATCCTCTCAACAGTTTTTCTCCAAATTTCGAAGAATTCCGGTTATTTTCTTTTATGGAGCATAAATAGAAGAGTTTTGGCATTGCTGTGACAGAGACTTTACCGTCTCTGACCCTGAATGTAAAACGGTAAAAGCACAACGTTGAACCCACTTACTGCAGTAACATGCATGAGCCTCAACAGCCAGTTATGCTTTAAACTTCATCACTTTCTGTAAATGTCACATTAAATACACTATTCAAGTTAAATGCATGTTTTGTTGTTCAAGTGGAGACTAAAAGGGTTTTAACTTTACTAGCAAGAAAAGAGAAATGCTTCAGGAAATTTTGTACTAAATTACTAATTGTTCCAAGAAGCATAAGCGATATTGTAGTGTTTTCCTCTACAACAGGGGAAGAAGAAAACAAATAAAACTCACTAGAAACAAGCCTGACTTACTATGATGCTGAAGAAGTCCAAAAACTGACTTTGTCCGATTCCAGGCCAAATCTTTCTGCATGGAGTTTGCAAGTTCTCCATACATATTGTTCTTATGTTCCTCAATGCAAACACAGACAAATGAAGGAAAAAACCAAAACCAAACAGCAAACCCATAGAAAAAACACATGAATTTAATTTACTTAACCGTGTACAAAACATGACTTAAGTTGGTGTCGCTTACAATTTCATTTACAGATTAATGTTCAAAGGACTTTATAAAACATAAACAAGACAAATGAATACAATAAGTTTAAATTCTTTACCAAAAATATATTACTGAGGCAAAACCACCCAGAGTGTGTTTCAAAAGGACAAAGTGACCCGTCAGTTCAACCAAAATGATTTTGTAAAATTAATTAAAACGCACCAATCTTTACACACACTAAAGATTGAAACGAAACTTAAACAATTTTGTTTTACTTCCTGTTAGACGTATATTTGGACATATTTGGAAAGGTTGATACATCCTGGGAAAACTTACAGCATATGTTTTTTTTTTTCATATTTATATACAGCAGAAAGGCACAGCTCATCAAAAGTAAAAGGTAAATAGAAAAACGTGTTTTACGCTGAAATCCTGATAAAAATTCAGGTCATTCTGTTTATTTTTTGTCCTACTTTAAAAAACATTGTTAAATAAAAGTTATATTCATACATGTACATGATACTCTAATTTTTATGCACAGATCTTCCTGCTCATACTTCTTTATCCTCAGAAGCTAGATTTAGCTAGAAGCTAAATCTGTGTTAACATACAGGAAATGCACATGCTTCCATCAACATGCAGATTAAGCATTTATTGGTAACACTTTATTTGAAGGGGTGTGAATCAGACTGACACAACAGTGTCATAAACATGACATAACATCTGTCATGAACATAAAGAAGTCTTTGAATGTTTATGACAGTTGTCAAATGTGTCATTCGGTAAATAATGACACTTTTAATGCAAAGTTGCTCTAAAAGTTGCATTGAAAGTCCATTAAAAATGCCAACTTTGCATTAAATTGTCATTATTTACTGAATGACGCTTTATGACAACCATCAAACATTCATAAACACTTGTTCATGTTCATGGCAGGTGTTACGTCATGTTTGACACTGTCATGTCAGTCTTATACACAGCCCTTCAAATAAAATGTTACCATTTATGTTCAGTTGAATTTTGTTTGCTTTTTCTCCCTTCTGTCTTTCTAACTTTTATCCCTAATCTACTTCAAACATTGTCTGATCTCACAATTACCAATGCGTATTTGACACATACCAAAGATTATTGGGAGCTCTTTGCTGCCTTCTTGTGGTTAAAGTGTGAATGACCTTTGGTTATGATTTTATACTATTAAGCTGTATTTGAAATAATTTCCTATTAGATCATAATGAATTGCAGAAAAACCTCTTTAGCACTTCAATTTTAAAGGCCTGTTTAGCAGCATCAATAAGTAAACTACATATTTGAATGGAAACGTCTGTTAAAGAACCCAACTACACCTAATATAGCATCTTAACCTTTATGATACATTAACATCTATTATTATTTGTTCTGAACCCAAATAGAGATTCCCTACTAAAGTTAGTTTCTCCTGAACATCAAACATTATTTTTCCAGCGTTACATTTGGAGGCTTTAGTTTGTAGGAGCTAAACGCCATGTGTTCACGATTCGTATAAAATGTCCACAGGGTTTGCAGTCTGCAGATAAAACATGTAGAATCTGCTTCCAAAGAAGTCCACTTGAGGTGATTTGAGTGCAAACCTGTCTTGCTGTTTTACAGTCGTGTTTGTGAAAAAAAAAAAAAAAGAAACAAATAAAAGAGAAACGTTTTCTGGCATCAGGAAACGAGCGCAGCGCGGGAGAGGCAGAGGAGAAGGAGACGGCCTGAGAGACGTATAAAAGACGCGCCGCCGCAGTCGTTAGCGTTCTCCTGGAAGAACAAAACAGACAGGATGTTGCGCTTCTGTCATTGTGTTCCTTCACATTGAAACAACCTAACAGAATATGTCTGTCTACCCATTTCCTGTTGACATAAAGATCTTATTTAAAGGAGCCCTGCGACTTTACAGACATGACAGCAATCAGGGTTAAAAAATGTTTAAGTTAATCAAAGATAATGAATGATTTAACCAAGAGAAAAATAACCACTTAGATTTTCACACAGGTCCAGGCTGGTTAGAATGGAACTTGACAATTGCGTTTTGTATAATTTAAGTTTTATAAAAATGCAAAAACAGAATACACGTAAATGTGGACACTTTATAAATTTCTGCAATAAAAAAAGTAAAAAGTATTCCGAACGATAGCGCACTCTACATGTAATATTGTGCAGCAGCACTTGTTCCACAGTGAGGATCTGACCTGTGGGTGATAGGAGTGGCAGGACTCAGGACGTCTCCGGATCTTCTGGGACCTCATCCTGTCGCACTTAACTGATGCGTTATGTGCAATGTGACTAAGGAAAATATGATCAAATGACAGCAAAAGCTTCAATCGACCCAATTTTCTTGGGAAAGGATTGAAATAAAGAGCAAATCTATTATAATTTAAACTAAACTAGTTTTTAGGCAACATTTTTGATTTATTAAATTTTGTTTTGGACATTATAGCACACAGTCAAAGGATATATTTGACTTCTTTGGGCACCAGGGTGATGGGTGGGTACTGTCTGGAGCAGTCACAGTCTCCTTGTACCACCAGCATCAGCAGGTTGCTTTCAGGTATTTGTTGAACTACAAACATTCTGAGGCGGATAAAAAAGTACAAAGTAGAAAATAAGCAAAATGTCAAGCGACCTCCACAGAACACGAGTGGTAAATGTACAGTAATGCAGAAAACATGTTAATACGCCTGAATAAACTTAACATACACAGCGTTGCAAAAGTATCCTTAACCTTTGAACTTTTTCATATTTTTTCATGTTGCAAGAACAAACCTAAATATGTTGATGTGCAAAGCCGGTAGGGACAAACCCCAAAGGATTTGATGCTTTAAATGCTGGGACATATGGTTCTATCAAGAGCTGACTCTGCAGGGAGACATACAAATCTTTTTTTTCCTTTTTCCAAAGACTGTTGAAAAGTAGAAATAATCTCCTCCTCCTGTTTCCAACCATATGCCAGTTTTGACTCCTTGTAATTGTCCTTGCCTGTATGCTTAACAGAAAGTAGGTTATCATTCCTCTAACGTTATAATAATTTATGCAACATGGGGAGTTTTCCATTATCACTCTCACTCACTCCTAATCTGTCAAGATGGATAAAAAAATAAAAAAAAAAGAGAAATCATGTATTTTTTTTCCTTCCACTACTTTTTGTTGCCTCATCACGTAAAATCATAATCAATATTTTAGGTTTGTTCTGAAATGTCACAAAATATGAACAACGGTCATGGATACTTTTGCATAAGAATGTATAATGTAAAAGCTACAACTTGGTTGTGTGATACCACTGTTGTCCACATGAGGGCACTCCCACTCAGTTTGTCTTCCCCCCGTTTTGAATCATTGTCTCCGTCTCTCCATCTTGTCATTCAACCCTGTTGTTTCTATTTTAATACTCTCATTCACTTTTACTTTCTTCTATTTCTTCATGCCTCTCACTCTTGCACACATCTCTCCTTAACAACCCACCACCTTGTCCAATTTTGATCCCCTCTACTCCTTTCCCTCCTCTTGACACTCTTGTATAAATAGACGCCGATCTCAGTGAGCAGAGCGGAGGAAAGCTGTGGAAAATGGATCTTAGGAAGACACTTTAAGGGCTTACAGAGGACTGCGCGGCCATGTGTGTGTGCATGTCCAATATACGACTGTGTGCTTACTTCTGGCACCGTCCGCACTTAATAATGCTGTTGGTCTCCTTGACTGACGGCTCATAAATGAAGCTTGGGTACTCGGTGTCACAAGGCTGCAAGGCATTCCATTTTTTCTTGGGAAGATAAGCTAATAGAAAGGCAGAAAAGAGGGGGGTCATTTCTTGATTGGTTGGAAGAGCAGGCGCGATTGATGGGCTGAAAGCTCAAACTTTTTAGCTTATTACTGCCGCTCAGATGGAAGCATGCTTCGAACAAACCGAAAGCACAAGATGAGATGATTTGAAGCCAACAAAGAGGAGCTATGGTGGCTGATTAAATTGTACATGTCTGGTCGGGATTCTGCTTAACTGCTCAGAAATTCCATTAGCTGAGATAAAAGTCTACGCTCGGGTCTTGTTTTGAAGGATTTGGCAGCTGCGTCTGCTCCCACTTGGAAGCCTTATGTAATCTGACACACTAAATTTAATTCTACTTGGAACCTTTCACAAACAGCACATCACACACCAAACACAAAGGTCTGCGCAGCAACCCAGCTTCCTCTGAAACACCTGGGAGCAGGTACTCACAGCGGCTGAAGGATGGTTTAGCTGGATGGATGGATGGATGGATGGATGGAGGATGGTAGTTATGAGGAGTTGCGAATGTTTGATACATGAAAACAAGTGAAAAGAAATGAAAGCTGTTATTATATGAAAATCAACTGAAGATTTGCGTCATCCAGTTAGAATCAAACATGTACATGGACTCTGCAGCCGGTCAGTTGGGTTTACGGAAATTATTTCTACTTGCTGAATGTCAGGATAATGAGGAAAATGTCTTAGAGAATTTCCTTTTAACTTCCATCTAGCTAATAGTTACTCATGTTCCATTGGGAGCTTAAGTAGCAGCTGTGGGCTTGGGATTATTCATGTTGTTTTTCTTCTGAATGCATTGAAGACAGAAACATTCTTAAAAGCCTTCCAAACTGAAACTGCGTTTTACTCTCGAGTTTATATCACATTTATCACCTATTGCTGTAATGGTCATTTCCTTCTAAAGCGGCAATACCAACACGAGCACATTTTCTCACAGTAATTATTAAACTGGTAATTGTTTTATTTCTAATTAAATAGCTTGGAAATGTCAAGATGATGACATGGCATAGTTAGCTTCTGATATGTTAAATTCTGACATTTGAGTGAAATGGAGTCAAACCTGTGCACCTCAAACACACAACTACCAAAATATCAGGAAGAAAACTGTGAACCTCCTTAAGTCTGGTTCTTCTTGTTCAATTTTCTTAATTAAAAAGTATTTAAACTCTACAGTCATGGCCAGAAGTTTTGAACATGATTCAAATGTTAATTTTTACAAAGTCTACTGATTCAGTGTTTATAATGGCAATTTGCATATACTCCAGAATGCTATAAAGAGTGATCAGCTCAACAACAATTAATTGCAAAGTCAATATTTGCCTAGAAAATGAACTTTATCCCCCAAAACACATTTCAACTTCATTCCAGCCCTGCCTTAAAAGGACCAGCTAACATCGTTTCAGTGATTGCTCCATTAACACAGGTTAATGTTGATGAGGACAGGGCTGGAGATCAATCTGTCATAAGTAAGAATGACACCACTGGACACTTTAAAAAGAGGCTGGTGCTTGGCATCATTGTTTCTCTTCTGTGAACCATGATTATCTCTAAAGAGACACGTGCAGTCATCATTGCACTGCACAAAAATGGCCTAACAGGGAAGAGTATCGCAGCTAGAAAGATTGTACCTCAGTCAACAATCTATCGCATCATCAAGAACTTCAAGGAGAGAGGTTCCATGTTGCCAAAAAGGCTCCAGGGCGCCCAAGAAAGACCAGCAAGTGGCAGGACCGTCTCTTCAAAGTGCTTCAGCTGCGGGACCTGGCTACCGGCAGTGCAGAGCTTGCTCAGGAATGGCAGCAGGCAGGTGTGAGTGCATCTGCACGCACTGTGAGGCGTAGACTCTTGGAGCAAGGCCTGGTCTCAAGGAGGGCAGCAAAGAAGCCACTTCTCTCCGGGAAAATCATCAGGGCCAGACTGATATTCTGCAAAAGGTACAGGGAGTGGACTGCTGAGGACTGGGGTAAAGACATTTTCTCTGATGAATCCCCTTTCCGATTGCTTGTGAGTGCTACCACCAGTCTTGTCTCACTGCAAAGCATCCTGAAACCATTCATGTGTGGGGTTGCTTCTCAGCCAAGGGAGTCGGCTCTCTCACAGTCTTGCCTAAAAACACAGCCATGAATAAAGAATGGTATCAGAATGTCCTCTGAGAGCAACTTCTCCCAACCGCCCAAGAGCAGTTTGGTGATGAACAATGCCTTTTCCAGCATGATGAACCTTGCCATAAAGCAAAGGTGTTAACAAACAGAGATTTTGGGTCCATGGCCTGGAAACACCCCAGATCTTAATCCCATTGAAAACTTATGGTCAATCATCAAGGTGGACAAACAAAAACCTAGAAATTCTGACAAATTGATTGTGCAAGAATGGACTGCTATCAGTCAGGATTTGGTCCAGACATTGATTGAGAGCATGACAGGGAGAATTGCAGAGGTCCTGAAGAGGGGTCAACGCTGCCAATATTGACTTGCTGCATTAACTCATTCTAACAGTCAATAAAAGCTTTTGTTACTCATAATATGATTGCAGTTGTATTTCTGTATGTGATGAAAACATCTGACATACACACATGAAAACCAGAGGGCAGCAGACATGTGAAAATATAATATTTGTGTCATTCTCAAAACTTTTGGCCATGACTGTACATTTTGTGTCATTTTAGTCAATGTTACTGTCACTGAGACAAAATACATCACTTTTTTAAACATTGAGCATAAATCTGGTTTCAACGGTATTTCTTAAAAACGCTCCATTTCACCTTACAGTTACGATGAAGATGAAGTGAGTATTTTGAGTGGAATGCAAAAAGCAGCAAAATGACAATGTCTGTTAAGCTCATCCACACTAGACATACAAAACAGTTAATATGGGAGATGTGGTACTATTCCGAGTCTGTCCTTAAGGGTGTGTAAGACATACAGAAAGAAAATATGGCAGGAATACATGGAAATCAAACCAATTTTCAGGTCAGCGTGAGCTCACCGTCAGCAAAATGTTCTGAGTGCCAGAAGCTACAGAAATTGAACTCCAGTAGAAACCTTGAAGAGGAAAGAGAGACCACAGCAGATTGCCGACAGATCAGACGGAGAACTCAAAAACTTGGTAATGTCTCAACATGAAAATAATAAATACGCCTTTGTGGCACATTGCCGATACATGCTTTAAAAAGTGAGTTATTCAAATTAAAATGAAAGACTTTTCGAAAAGAAAGTCAGTATTTTTGGGCTTGAAAAAAATAATCTGATTTCTGTGTCGCTAACCAATAAACAAACTTCGCAGTGTTCGTTGATGGTTGAGGGCAGCCAATACTGCAACACTTACAGTAGGACGTTAGAGAGGAACCACTTGAAAGTTGAAGCCAAAGCATAGAGTGACTGTAGAGAGATGGGGAAAAAAGAAGTTTAGTGTAAAAGTGACGGGATTCTTGTTTGAAACTTATTAATGAAGCCTGAAGTCACTGCACTTACGCTGAGAAGTGGGCGAGCGCTGCTGACAGAGTGAGGGTTGGTCTTACACATGGCCTGGTAGTCAAACAATGAGACCCTGGAGGAATACAAGCATAACATGCAAACACAGTGTTGATCTTCAGCATCTTTAGAGTCTTTTATTGATTCCCTGACCGTCTCCAGGCACCAAGCAGCACTACCAACTGCAAGGAAAACCACCACCAACAAAAAGTCAGATGAGGAAAAAGAAAACAACCCGGTGGATTTTTTTTTTTTTTTTGCAAGGACCAAAAATGTTGCGATTGAGATCCGATCTCTGAACATGTAAACATTTGACCTGATGTTGCCTTTTGTAGCAGATTCTTAATAATCCATAATTAAGAACATTTAAGTATTTTCTATTTTTTTATAGTTAATTTGTAAAGTAAACTTTACAATAAGGCGTTTATAGTGAAGAAAAAGGTCCGGATTATGGAAATGTACCAATACTGTAAAAGATGTATACACATTCATATAGACAAAAGTTAACTAAATGGAATTACACAATTTCTCTTATTTTTAGCTCCTAAAATACATTACATTGCGCCATACCAATAAATAATCACCTGCCCAAGATCTGTTCAAAAATAAATAACAGTTTTCCCTGACATAACGTTTGAGTAAAATAAACTATTTGTTGTGTAATGCTGCGTACTCCTCATTTTGAATGCGAGTCGGGTTTTATCCAAAAGGAAACTGTCCTTGTACCATTGACCATCTGCACACAGAGTACAGTGGACCTCCATGTATTGTGTTTCTTAAGAGTCTTTGTGAAAACAGGAGCTCACACCTGTTATCTGCTCAGTAACAGCAGACTGAGAAAAATGACGCAGTGCTGTCTGTACTGTGCTTTAAGCAGAGAACACAGTGGATTGTCTGCATATCCTGAGAATTAAACCTAATTTATCAACCGGTTGACTTTGATTGCATTCACTTTATTTTCTCACTTGAGTAAATCTATACGTGCATTGCATTGTTCGATAATTAGGCTTGGCGTAATTATACAGGTGCCTAAATGAGGCTTCCTGTCACCTGTGGCTATTTTACCTGGAACTCCACTTTTAGTTGACTTAAGTTAAAGGGGAGAAACACGTTTCTCTTTTTATATTAAGCATAAAAATTTCAACTGTTTGCCATATTATTTCTCTGACAGAATGTTAAGAAGTAGATTGATGGTCTGTGCTTTAACAGCGCTGTAAGGCCAGATGCATTTCCCACATTTTACCATAAAATTATAAACAAAAACAAACAGGAGATAATCAGAAGCACATTCTCTCATGGACTCCTGATTGTGCCACGGCATGGGGTGACCTAATTGTCCTAATGTACTGTGACAGCAGAACAAAAGTTTTTTGACAACTTTTCACCACACGCACAATAAACCCCCCGCAACACGACTGTCTCATCAACCAGGCAGCCAGCGGATCGGTTCCAGTCCGTACCTCTTAAACATGCCCATTTGGATCAACGTGGTCATCACCGATCCGTCGGTTTCACCAAAGAAACGTCCCGCCTGTCAAGAAAAGCAAACTATTACTATTAAATACATTCCCGTAATCATAATTATCTGACAGCATAATTCTAAATGTTCACGCCTCACCATGAACTCTATGATTTAGACTCTCTTCATGAATTGTTTTTTTTAAAATAAAGCCTTAGGAATACTGCCAGCTGGCTTTTTACCGAGCAATTTAAAATCCTAATGTCTTTAGGTCTTAACTTGCCATAATTACATCAATTATTGAACACATTTTAAATTAAGACTAAACTCTGTAATAATTACAGATGTAAAAATGAAATGAATATTGTTCCCATCTCCAGAACTGATTTCTATTATGTAGAAATCAACATATTAGACATAAAAAAGTCCAACAAAAATCCAACGTTTTCCGAGCTCACTTTCTCTTTTATGCTCTTTTTTTTGTTCTACAACAATCAAATTGAAACTACGATTTTTTTTTCCATCTCCTTTATTTTTTTCCTTCACTGTATCTTTTTAGCACTTATGTCAACTACTTGAGTTGGGGAAGCAACTGAAATAAAACAGGCATGAAATTATGCAAAAGGTTATATCACTCCAGGAGGTCCTTGAAATGAGCCGTTTTTTAAATATCTTAACCTTTAGGCTTTTAGAACCTCAGGCACTGAGAATGTTAATGAAAAAGCGTGAATAGAGACTTATATGTGTTTCTTTTTAAGGACAATATTTTTTCATATGGTCTTCTGTGACAAACCAAAACTATACGTTTTAAAACAATAGTTCTATATCAAAAGGAAAATATATATTTTTTGTTACAAATTGACCACTTACCCTGTCCCAGAGGGAGAGAAGCATCCCCACAGTATTATGCTGACATTACAACCATGTCACATTGGTTGGGTAAGGATAATAAGAACTGTTACTTTGCTGCCGAAAAAGTTAAATTACATTCTGACCAGAGCATCTCCCTCTGCAAGTGGACATTTACTAATTAAATGACTGGTATCTGCTTAAAGGGGGATAGATGTGAACACATGCTGCTTTTCAGATTTTGATACGTTAGTAATTTCGGAAATCCTGTTTGATTTTTGCTGATAGATGTGAACACATGCTGCTTTTCAGATTTTGATATGTTAGTAATTTCGGAAATCCTGTTTGATTTTTGTTCCAACACTGTTCTGCTGTATCACATAAAATCCCAGTAAAACACGTTGAAGTTTGAGGTTGTTACATGACAAATTAACACTTTCATAAGGGCTTCCAACAGCAATGTCGAGGAAAAAGGAAAACTACTATCGACCATGCTTACCGTTTTAAAAAAGAAGATGCAGGCAGATTTTTTGGGCACAATTCTGCAAATTGTCTTCTCTTTTCAGCATGGCGATAACAGAGTCAAAAGCTCTCAAACCCTCAAAGTACGACTCTAAAAGCCTGTTAATGTGTCAACTTACGTCGCTGCGCTGTTTAGAAATTAGGACAAAGCCATTATTGTCAATCACGTAGCACTCGATGTCCTGATACAGGAGACAAGAGACAGAAAAACTAATTACTTTTGGCAAAGACAGACATATTCCAAACAAACGCTATTAAATCTTTCTCAAAAACACTAAGAAAGTGTGTACTTTAGCAGCTCCATAGAGCAGATATTCAAACTAATTAAGAGTTCTCTGCCCTGAATAATATTCATATAACTAGTGTACTCACAAAGCTGTCACAGCGAAGAGGACAAACCCCCTCTATGGAGGAGCACTAAAGAAAACAAACAGAATCTGCTGTAAATTCAGACAAACAGATAAATTTCAGCAGCAAAATTCATGAATGCGCTGATGTAGGAGTGTAATCTATATGTATAAGCGAGAGGACGCTGTGCCTGCGTTTAACGAGGACATCTTTTAAACACATGCTTTCTGTGCGCGTATATCTTCGAAGGTGCTAGGCTCGAACTGGTCAACAAGTGTCTGAGTATGTGCGAGACGAAAAAAAAAAAAAGAGGAAAAAATAGTGTCTGCCTTGGTGAGAAATTGTTAATTTTTGCGAGATGCGACAGGAACGTCTACCTGAGATCGACTGCTGAGCGTCTCGTTTGCGAGTCGCAGCTTATTTTGTTTCCGTGTATCCGCGACTGTGTGGATGTGTGCCGTCTGTTTTATTAATGTTGTGAAGCCGAGTTCACGGAGCTCAGCGGGAAACTGTTGATTTGGTTGTGAAGGAAGGGGAGGGGGGGAAAGGGAGACTGCTGCCGTGGAAAATTATGCGCATACTTACGTCTGTGTCATTCGGCTGGGAAGAAGCAAAGAAGAGATGGAAGGAGAGCATCAGGGGAAAGAAAATGACATTAGATCAGTTAATGATGCTGTAAATCAAAGCAATAAATAGACTGTCAATGCTTCTGTTTACTGTTGAAAGAAATAAATGGGTTGTCGCATGTAATGTATAAAACGGCCTTTATTTTCACCGTTTCACAATAAATCAGACTTACATTTCTTGCTTTAGGGCTACCAACATAATGAGACTGTGTTTTAGTTCATATAATAAGATTATTATACCTTTAAACAACTTAGGAAAGCCCAGATGATAATGCCAAGACTTTATAAACTTCTCATTGATATATGATGATCAACAACTACTGCACTTGAAAAGACACAATTCCTTGTGTAGCATCATGGAAAATACAAAACTGTAGTTTGTTTAATCCTCTCAACGCTGTGATTATTCCTGTTGCTGATGCACCTTTTCCTTCCATTCAACTTTCTATGCTTTCATAGGATCAATCAGCTTCTTTAGCAATGACCTTCTGTGGGTTACCCTCCTTATGGAGGGTGACCTCTGGACATCTGCCATGTCATCATTTTTCAATATGAATGTGTAGAGCATAGTGTAACCATTGCATAGAATTTATGCATTTAAAATATTGTATTTTCAGGACTATAGAGCGCACCATACTGTAAGCCGCACCTACAAATAAAAAAAACAAAAACTGGAAACATACATACGCTGCACCGGGCTACAAGCCTCTGGTATCTCCGCCGCTCTCGGTTTCCCATAACCCTAACCCTCCTCTCCAACGCCAAACCATGGTTTTGTTCAAGTTTACGTGCAGCGGCTCCGTTTCCCTCCTCTACTACCAGATCGATAGCCTTCAACTTAAAAGCTCCATCATATGAGTTTGAAGAAATTTCTCCGTTGTGCCTGCTGCTAGCATGTGCTTGTTCTAAATGAAAACCAGCACTTTCTTCTTTGATTTCCACTTTTGACTTTCAATGTTTCACTTCCTGCTAAAGCGCCACCTGGCGGTTGAAGAAAAATCAGCAGAAAAGCCGCACAGGGCTATATATAGGCATGGTTCATAACATGGAAACAAGTAGCGGTTTATAATCCGAAAAATACGGTACATTTAAAAATGATCTTATGTAACATTTTAATACACCGAGACACCAAAATTTGTGTTTTTACTGTCAAAATTACAAGAAATATGCTTGAAAATTTCACTCTACATGAAGCTTTCTGTAATGAATTTTTTAAAAAAAAAAACTTTTTCACAATATTTAATCTTTTCAGCGGTTCCTGTAGTTGTTAATGGTTGCTATGATTGTCCGCGTAGCATAACATGAGATCATGGAATGTAATTAGATCACTGATGGGATTTTTACTGTGTTGATTTTGTAACAGTGTTAAACATAGGTTGTTTACATGACATTTTAGTATTTTAGTACTTAATGTGACATTAATATCCAGCATGTTGGGTTCAAACTGTTCATAAATTGTGTTAAATCAATCGGAAAGCTTCATGAAAGTGTGATTTTTATTTTACAGCATTATGTAAAATAAATAAGTTTATTTTTAATGTCTTCCAAAACCATCATCATGTAAGGAATGTACTCATGTACTCTAATCATGTACTCTAATAAAAGGTTGGTTTCTAAAAAAAAAAAAAATTTTACATGTTTTGACATATACCAGAGATTTTCATAAATATTTAAATCAACATAGCTGCAAAGAATGACTGAAAGTCGTCTATGTCTCAACAGAATAATAATAAAAAAAATCTAAATTATATCTTAAAACTTTTCCTTCAAGAGGGAAGTTTGTTCGTTTTCTCCGTTATTGATCGGCTCATATGTCAAAAAAAGCACTAAATGGTCACATCTCATGTCTTCAGCACAATGTATGGGTTGGCGTCTATAGACAGTAGGTCTTTGGAATCATGGTCAGGTTAAACAGAGCATGTCGAACTGTGAATGAAACAATTTATCATCCTTTTCAGTCCTATTACAGCCGAGTGTCAGTCTTTCTCTCGGCCTCCCATCGCTGCCTCCTGGGATGAGGAACAATTCAGTGGACGGAGAGGAATGGCGGCGTGTCCCCCGCTACAACACAGGCAAACGGTGAGGCTTGATGGGAAATTAAAAGGAAAATGGGTCTCATCAATTAATTAAAGGGGAATTAAAGGATCAGTGTAAACACGCTCGGTTCCAGTTTTATTTCACGTATCAATATTCACAGTGTTATGTTATGGAGAATTTCAAAGTGGCTTTTGATTGAGACGGCATAAAGTTAATTAATGTATTGGAAATAATAATAATATGCAGGAAAACTTAATGACTCATAAAAATAATCAACATTCTGCCGTAAATTTTCAGATTTACTATTAGATATCCAAGTCTGCAGTGGTCACAAACACAAAGACGAGTTTTTGCGAGTATTAATATCCTTTGCAATGTTTGCTCAAATTACTGCATATTGCATGTTTTAGTGATATCATGTAGCCCCCCAACAAGTATATTTAAAAAATACACTTTTTGCATCAATTATGTCAAAATATCTATTATTTTAAAACCCTGGTAGAGTTGAGACATACGTCCCAGGCGTAACTGCAGCCAAGAAAGTTGCAATAAAATATTGACCAAGAGGGGAAGAGCACAGACAAAAATCTAATTTTGGGAGGTTTAATTGTAAAATTGCTTTTTTTTCCCCACTTAACCAGTATATAACAAAATACATAAATTTTGTTTTATATTAGAAAAAAAATATTTAAGGAATACTCTCCTTTCTGCCTGATGATTGCAATAAATTGGGACTTGCCACATGTGCAGTAGCGTAATCCCTGATGGAGCAAGAGCAGCATCACTATGCATTTACACACATGGCCAACGGTCTAACAAGCACATGCAGTGAGTGCACAAGCCTTTTGAAAGTACATGACAAGATGATAAGATGATTACGTAAGCTGGCTGAGGGAGGATGAGAGGATGGAATATATGAAGAAAACTGATTAAAAGAGCAAAAGTGTGGAAAATGTGGAAGAAAGGAAGAAATTATGAAGAATTGTGAAATATTTTCTCTTTTATCAGAGAAACCAAGTAAAAAACAAGAACACCACATTGCACCACAAACAAAGTGTGTATGAAGATGGACGTAATAGATACTTTGGCACAGATGGTGGAGCATATGCTCCCTGTTAATCTGACGCATATTAACACGAACAGACACATCTCTAACACACACCGATGTATGCAAACAGAAACGCGCTCGTACCCCGACACACAAACATAAACATCCCCACACACAGAGCCTCGCTGCAGGAGCTATCCATCAACTAATGGCCAGCCAGAAGCTCTAAATGGCCTTTTAACTGCTGTCATTTACAGCCGCGGGAGCAGAGGAGAGGGAGCAAACCATCAAGCACCTGCTACTGCAAAAAGCGTTACGGCAAATTAGGCAAGTTCTCCCGGTTCTCCTGGAGGTGTGGAAGGTTGCTCACATCTTTCACTTACGGCTATTTCTGCGACTCCCAGCGGAGCGTGCGTCACACTAAACAGTTTCCATGATGGAGTCTAATCTGTATGTATGCTCTAATAGCCGTGGTGAGCGCTTATTTATCGGTGAAAGCAGTGAGATGAAGTACTACATTAGGCTAAACTAGATCTACATGTTTTAATTATCAACTAATGAGGCAGAAATTACTATTTTAATGGACTAGTAAATTATTTGATTGGATCCTTTAATAAGTAAAAATAATAATGGACTTATATATCATAGACTTAGTGGACTTTTTAGGGGATGATTATTGATCTAACTGAAAAACATTGTTTTAAACCAGAATGCCAAAACAATAATCAACATCTGGATCTTCTTGAGGACTAAATTACACATTAAGTCTCATATTAAAAATAAATGTATTAATTTTTCCCCACATTCTTTACCATAATTAACCAATATGATTTATTTTTCCCCAATTCCTCTAGCAACAGTTTGGTCTAACTTGTATAATCACTTTAATTCCCCTGCCTGACCATTTCAAATAGAGTCAGCCTCGAAGTTGCATTTATTTTTTGAAGTAACAAAACAGGGGGTTGGAATTTAACTATGTTTATATTGCACAAACAATCTTCAATAAAAGCAATTAACAATACAATAAAAAGTTGTCATTAAAGCCAGCACAATAAACTCTACCTTGAATATTCTACGAGAGGAAAAATCAAATTACCACCGAAAAAAAGCAATAAAGTTAACATGTAAAGGATTAATTTGACAACAGAGCGAGACAACTCCAGAGGTCTAGAAATTGCTTGTTCCTTTCAAATACTGATGGTCATTCTTTCAAACTGGTTTGCTTAAATTTTCAGTTTAAAAACTCTGTACTTTAAATTATATTTGTACAAAGAATGATGCTGTATTTTTTTGTGATGAATAAATAGAACTCTTACTTCAGCTGGTTTATGGAGGTATAGAGGAAGGAAATGGAAACTGCATCAAACCTGACAAGAATTTCTTGTAAAAATGTAGTTTTGCCAAGAATGGCTCCTAAAATCTTAATAATCCACATTAGTAAAAGTCCTTCAAAATATAAGTTTCTGACAAAAAAACAAAACAAAAAAATAAACAACTATAGAGATGTTAAAATCTACTATTCTGAATGAACAAGTTATACTTTTTTCAAGTGTGTTTTTAGACATTTAAATATTGAATAATTATTAAAAAAATGTCAAAACTAAAAAAAAACTTTTAAAACCCACTAGAATAAAAAAACACAACTAGAAATCACCACATAAAAGACATAAAATATACTAGTCTTGTGCTTTCTAATTGCTAGAATATCTGAAAAGAAGATATAATGAGCAACAGGCTTCATGGAGAAGGGATGGCTGTATGTCTAAACTTTAAATAATTAGGTAAATCTAAAACATGACTAACAGAGGGCATTATGTACTGGAATGGTGGCATAAAATGCAATATCCGATCTGATTGTTGCCACATCCAAAATATTACTGACGGAGCACCATCTGAATGGTCTTACCTGTGCAGCGATGGTACTGAATTTGGATTCAAGTACCTCCAGAGTCATCTGAACCCCGACAGCTGTTGAGATACAAAAAAAAGACCAAAAACAACACAAATCAGTTTTGCATAATTATAGAAGCAACTCTTCACAGGTAGACATTAACATAGGCAGCGGCAGCATTATTTACTAATAAAGCAAGAAAAATATTTAAGAGGTTAATAAGGTTGACATGAAATTAAACTGACACGATGCATATGTGAGATCAAAATTGTGAGCAAATTAGTTAGCGATGAACACAGGACACAACGATTCTATGCAAAACCCCCCAAAAAAACAAAAAACTGTGAAACAGCCCATTTTAATTCTGTGTGACAAAGCCTAAGACTAATGAAGAAATTTATATATTAATAAATGTAAGAAGGATTTTGGACATTTATGGCTTGTATTTCAGAAAACAGAATGATGCTTTTCATACCCAGACCCTAAAAAAAGATAAAAGTATATTCAATATGTACCGTTAGGTTAGATAACACCTGCTATTACTCGACACGCAGAAAAAGCTAAATTAAAGTTTTTAGTCGGGGACTTCAGAAAGAGAACATTAATAGCATTATTAATGCCCAAGCTCTCAGGTTGGATGAGTAGACGATGTCTTTTAGTGGAGATCAGCCCTGAAGTCAGAACTCAACTTATGAAAATCCTTTTTTTTACAGTCACTGGCCTTCAGAGCCTCCGCAGCGCTGTTTAAAAAAAAAAAATCCTATTCTTAGCCAGAATGTGTTTTGAGTGCATGTGTGTATCCAACGCCTCCACTACGCAGCCCTCTCAGTCATAAAACGCAGAGAATTAGTGTCCGTTTGAACACGTGTCCCACGCACGCGCAGGAATATACACACAAGGGCGAAGCGAATGCTTATGTCAGCTTAGGGTTGTATGTCTGTCAGCATTTCAGTCACCCTGGTAATAAGGAAAAAAAAGAGAAGAAGAAGAAGCTGTAATTGCATAAGTTCCCAGTAGACACATATTGTATATACCACCCACGCACATACACAGAAAAATACACGTAACGCTGCATGAAAAGATCTGACTCTTTGTATTAGCATCAGAGACTCAGCGTTTTCCTGCCAGTGCTAGCAACTTAAAAGCCTCTCCGCTGATTATAATACACAAAGCTCACATCTATGTCCCCTTACAGACATATACTGTCGGAACTTTACTGTACACATCCCACAAGCTCAGTAACACCGATTCAACACTTTAAGGACATTAAGTTATATACAGTAATCTGCAGAATCCCTTTTGAGAGCATCGTTTAATCTAATATGTGCATTACTTTGCAGACATTTTAAACCATCCCTAATGGCTTCATTCTTTGCTTACAAGAAGCTTTTTTAGTCGTCAAGGTTGACTTTATCAGAGACTTTTTCGGTTTTTGTTAGACGTTGTTGCCTATGCGAAACCATTCAAATCTCCTGAACTTTTGCACATGTTGTCATGTTACAATCAAACGTCAATGTCTCAACCAGCTTTTGTATCTGGAGACAAAGACTCCAAGAGGTGTGTATGTAAAACTAATTAATGTCTGGACTTTAACCAGGCCATTCAAAAACAGGAATGTGCTTTTATTTTGACAGGTCCATTGTAGCCTAGTTTTCAACTCCATGCAAGTTCTTAACTCATATAAGCTTCCCTGTCCCTGTTGAAGAAAAGCCTCCCTACAGCGGGGACGGCGTGTTATTTTTCTAGATTATATGTAATCTCACTATTCTGCAAAGGCCAAATATGAGGAATGTAAGAGATATAGTAGACTTGACTCTGCAAACCACAGTCTCGTAGAACGTAGAAAATGACGACATGAGTAGCAAATGACAAAACTCAAGGAAGGCTAATGGCTTCCTTGGGAGAAAAAAAATACTAAGAGGTTTTTAATGCATGAAGACGCCTCTAAAGTACAATATGTTAAAAGACGAACGTACTAAAAAAAAAGCACCAAAGGCCTTTCCCTTTTGTGCTTTCTCTTGCAGCATTAGTACAACCTTTCAAAACCAAACCTTTTTTCAGGCATTACTCACAATTCTTTTATAGCCACCAAGCATTTAAATTAAAAGCTGTAGGAGGCAGATTTCCCCTGAAAACATCACTTTAAATTATTTCTTTTTAATGCCACAAGGTGATGAGTTTTAGACTTGTCATAGTAGAACCACATGCAGATCTCATTTGAGAAATGAGGCAGTTTGGCTCGTCTTTTCCTGGTTTCTCCCCTCTGTGTCTTCCTTTTCTTCAATCTTCAGAAAATCACAGCTGTAATCCGCCTATAATCAGTTGTGAACAGGAAACGGTGTTTGATTGGAGGGTTGTTTTGTCTGAGGTTGTTTATCTGTTTAGTGTTTCCTGAAGGGCTAGACGTTTTAGCCTTTAGGGATAAAAATTCACAAGTCATTAAAAGCACATTTAGTCTGTTTTTGTCACCAATGCAGAAAATGAAAGCGTAAGACTTTTTTTGTATACGTCCACCTCCATGGTGACATTGACCCTAAAGTCATCCCCCTCCACTATAATCTCAGATTAATTGTTCAAAGGCCATTAAAGAGGGCAGCAGTAATCTGCCGTCTTTCCTCCTTTGAGTTAGAGGCTGATAGGTCAAATCTAATTAAAGCCAACGCTCTGATCACCTAGCATGAGTGCGCTGCAGTATTTAAAGCTCTTTCTGGTGAATATAAGTGTGCCAACCTTGCTTTCAGGTGTGAAAATGTGTGTGCTTGCAAGCATATTTTGTGTACTCCCAACTATGAGGCACAATTAGCGAGAGCTGCCAATCACAACTGAGAATATTTTTAATATAAAATGAGCTAATAAGAAAAATAAATACAAATCTGTGGAGGCCAGAGTTGGAGTTAATTGGCTATTTTACTAGTGAGATAGTGACTGGAGAAACAAAGGCATCTAAATATTGAACAATGTGCTAAAAGGAAAAACAATGGTTAAGGCTAGACAATTAAAGGCTGACCCTCGCCGTAGTTTTCATCAGGAGAAATTTGCCACCAAAAATGTGGATACTTGTCCTGCCAAAGCATTATAAATACAATCAGTCAGAACCAGGATCTTTAAAGAAATCTCAATTTAAAAACTCACAAAATTTGTTTTTTGTAAGAAAAAAATTCTGTTGGTTGAATCAGGTTTCAACATTAATTCAATAACTGAATTAATGCCTCACTTTTCACTGGGTTTGTTGTTGTCCATTTAACTGCATCATCTTTTACAATATAACCACTCAGTGGCCTGGAGCTGGGAAGGGATGGACTCTTTTTCCTCCACATATTAGATCATATTATGTAATTAATCATCATAAAATCGATCCATTGTAAAAGCCAAAGTCCTCGTCATTAGACTGACTCACCATTGTAACTGTAAGCCAACCCAACTCTGTTTTGCGGAAAACAGAGTTGGGTATTTTTAGATGGCACTAGATATTTTTCTTTATGAGCTTGATAGTGAAGAATGGAGCAAGGGATACGAAGGTTGTTTCAATCTGCAGCTGGCATTTCATCCTATACACTGATCCTCTGACAATAACTCAATGTCCGCATTCGGGGCGATCCGTGCAACATGGAAGCCAAAAACGAGTGCTACTTCATGTTCACACATCTTTCGACTTCATTAAACATGTTTGTGTGTGTGTGTTGTGTGTGTGTGTGTGTGTGTTGTGTGTGTGTGTGTGTGTGTGTGTGTGTGTGTGTGTGTGTGGCATGTGTGTGTGTGTGGTGCTGAGGTTCCACAGAAGGTCAATTTGTGTCAAATGACTGGTGTATGGAGCGGGTGCTGTCGTATAGCCCTGAATACAGATTAAATATAAAGAAACACACACAGACAGAGGCACAGAAAATCAACACACCTAGGTGGAGGTCAGTGTATTCACATATCCCACACACTGTAAACAGGAGTATGTATTTAAGGTGGATGTGTGAGGTTGACACACAATGTTCCTACTCGTAAAGCGGCAGAGATTCACATCTGATGTGGAAGAACCTGTGAACACATTTACCCAGAGCTACAATGACACGTTTTAGATTGGCCTAGCCAAAGTTCAGATCTAGATCCTTCTGAGAAACTGAGGTTAGATGTGGAACAATGATAGAGACATCTCTCAAAAGGAGGAAATGCCAGAGGGGCTAAATACAAATGAATCCCACGCTTTTCACTTGGTTGTTGTGCAATAATTTGAAAATCATATGACGTTCGACGTTCTAATTCTGCTGTATCAAACTCCAGTTTGAGGCTGTGACATAAAACGAGTGAAAGGCACTGTACAGCAAAGATTGAGGTAAAGAGAAAATAAGACTGCAAGCAATTATCTGCAGGAAGGTCAACGCAGCACTGATATTGTAATAACAGTAACAGATTAACTGATGGATTAGTCAGGTCAGATAGATGAGAGAAGAAACAAGACGGATGAAAGTGATAAAAAGCAAAGAGATAAATTAATTTTACTGATGTTATGATTTGGATGCTTTTATTCATATTCAATGTGGGGCTTTATTGGTGAAGTTTCCATCACAGTAAAACACCAATTTGTCATGTTTTGACTTTTGTTTTGCATGCAGACTAAATGTTAGAAATGTTAGACAAATGTCTGATAGGTAAGACGACTTTCATTTAAATGCAATGACCTCATTTACTTTGATGTATCCACAGAGTGCATGCAGCTTTTCTAGTATGTAATAAAACGCAGTGCAGTAACTCTGCATCTAATATTCATAAACACAGGTAATTGCACAACTATAATAAATGAACTTAAACATTGTTTTATTTCATAAAATTATCTCTAAATAATTTTGAACATCCCTCAAGTAAATTTTAACAGAAAAAAGTAAAAAAAGAACAAAAAACTGAAAAAGACAAAACAAAATATGTTTAATGAAGATTTTTGATCAGAAGAACTAGCTTGAGATAAAGTTTGTCTTTCTACAATAACAACTTAAAAATGTTATCTTGATAATGTTTTTTAAAATATCATTTTAATATATAACACTTGCTTTCTTTTAGAATTTTTAAAAACCTCAAAAATGAAGAAAAGCAAGAAGACAATGGTTTCTTTTTTCATATAAAATAGGACAAAAAGTCCTAATTTTGAGTTTACTGAACCGAATTGCAGTTATAATGAATTAACCTATTTATGTCCTGGTTGTGCATAACTTTGTCTGCTAAAACAATAAGCAGGGTAAAATTTTCCCAACAGTAAACTGCTTTTCAACAGTATCACAGGTGGATACTTCACCTTTATGTTTTGGATCATTAATGCATCATTTTAAGAAGAAAAAAAAAGCTACGGTAGAAAAACAACCACACTAAACTAGTAGAGACTTTACTTGCTTCTGAGATTTAAGAAAATTGTCTTAGTACAAGTATTCCACTTTTACCTAAACTCTATGCCTGTTTTAAGACAGAAAAAAGACTTTCTAAAGAGATGCTTTGAAAAGCCTTTTAGCATCGCTTGAAATCCTAAAAAAAAGTGAGTGTGTTCTGTTTGAAGTGACTGTGGGCAAGAAGATTACTGTTTATCTCAACAGATGTCATTGTGTCTTCTCCTACAATGTCTCGCTCCTCTTTGTTTGTTTGCTCTGCGGTACACACACAATCCAACACATCAAAACTGTCAACGAGACGGTCGGATTGAAACAAACGTGCGCGGATGACAAGCTTTCTGGGTTACAAATGCCACTTGTGCTCCGTTTTCGTCTGTCTGGCTCAAAAACACGTAATTACAGTTTGTAGCTGCAAATGTCATCATAATAAGAAGACGGAGGAAGGAGTTCAGAGCACTGTGTCTTTTCTCTACTCCAGAGTACAATTAAACTTTTGAACCGTCTTCTTCAAGGTTTCTAAAGGTTATGCGAGTTTTTAGCGACTTGCCTTCATGAAGTGATAATGCTCCAGCAATTACAGCAGGTTACCATGGAAAATGGGACATTTTGTGAAGGCAAAAACAGCATGGTTTAGTAAAAACAGAGGCGATTAGAACAAAGCATAATGGCCTTGTGGCTCAGTCAAAGTCTAAACATCAATCAAGCTTAGAACAAGTAAATCTTCATATACTTCAGTCTGGGGGCCACACGTTTTTGATTTTAATTCATGAAAAAATACATTTTAACAAGAAGACATGCTCGTCTGTGCTGCTGTAGCTCATAAAACACCAATGAAATGCACTGAATCTTGCAGTAGAAACACGAAAACATAGATAAGCTAAAATATCCACAATGTCAAATTCATGTTTCTTTGAAAATGTGCAACTATTATGTGGAAAAGGAGCAGAACATGTACATGCTAAGCACAGACAGACTCGCCTTTTAATCCTTTGACCGCAAACAATTAAGCACAACCTTCCAACCTCAAAGTTGCACAGGACCACACATGTTGTGCAAAAATGCTCACGAACCTCGGAAGAGTTGACAGAGGCTGCACTGACATCATGTTACCAAAGCAACAGGCAGGAGCGAGGGGATTGGACAGAAATGATGATGACTCAACCTCCCTCCCTTGTCTTCCTCCGTCTCACCGTGCTCTCCTCTTCTTCATAGACAAGTCTCTCACTTTATCTTTTCGGACATCAAGGATGCAAACCGAGACACGTGCCCAGGCACAGGCATGCCGTAGTCATGAAACGAAAGTGCAGACTGTGATCTTTCTACAGAACGTACTGCACTGAACTCAGATTTCCAGAATAAAATCATCATGTATCAGGGCTGCTTTTTTTCCTTGTTGAATCCAAAAGTCATGTTACGGATGAGTCTGTGGCGAGGAGAAGTGTAATGGCACAGGAGCAGAGCCGAATGAGTTAAAACGATGGCCTGTTTCTTATAAATGGAAATAAATGCTGTTGACATTCAGTCTATGTGTGGACCTTTTAAGTCGGCGGAGCCTACCTCAAGTTAACCTAGTTTCCAAGCCCTCTTGAGTGGCCCTGTTGGAGGCGCACTCACTAAATCATTCATAGTGGAGAGACGAAGAAAAAAAAAAACTTGTTCCTGTGTGTCTGTGTGAGGGATAAAAATATGAATTTAGAATGTGGTATGCTTCCTTTATTCTCAGTCAAGGAAGACGGTAATCTATATATCAAAATTACTTTGTCAAAGAGCCAACAGGATTTTAGTTTAGCACATTTTGGAACAATTTGGTGAGAAATCCAATGACTGACTGAATCTTTAATAATGTAAATGGAGAAAGAATTTGCCAGTCATTGTGTATCTCTTAAATTTGTGATGAAGCTTCTTGCTTTACGTGACTTACCTGAATTGCACAAAGACCAATCTAAAAAAAAAAAAAAGAACCTCAATATACTCAATATATAGTTGCTCAACAATGATGTAGCTTTAAGGGGGATTTAATCAAACAACTAATGATATTTTAAAGGACAGATTTAATAAAGGACCTTGTCCAGCTGATTAATGACTGCTTGGGATAAAAACTAATAATAATAAATAAAAATCCGGCAGCTCTCGGGTAGATACCTACCAAACTTAAACTCTCACAGTAAATCCATCTTTAATTAGGACAAGATTGAAAATACTGACATTTTTCTGAATTTGAGATGTACGTCATACATTTCTCACATTATTTTCAATATTACACTTTTCTCCAGTCAGAATTCCCAAGTTTCTGCTCTTATTCTTGAATGGTTACCATTTGGTGTGAAAATATTTTGTGTAAAACGATTGCACATGTGTTAAAGATCGACCTTGCATGGCAGGATGCTTCTCCCAGTTTCTCCCTGTCCCTCCCCTCGCCTGACTGCCAACTACTTTTTTTCCTTCTGTGGGAAATGCCTCTCTTGTCTGGCTTTTTTGAATTTGGCGCCTTTCAAAGATGGTACAAAATTGCCAGATTTAGATTTCTCAACGCAAGACAGGCAACAGTGGCTGAGAAGCGATTTAAAAAAATGGAGGATGGAACATATTTGGAGATGAATGAGCTACACCAATTTTTAAAGGTAATAACATTTTTTTGAACAGTCTACAGATTTTGGGTGAACGATTGTGTGTTTTTCTATCCAAACATGCTATAAGTCTGTCCCATCAATACTTAACTGTGCCCAGGATTGGGATGGTGCCCTCATTCCTGCAGAGATTAGACCAGAGGAATGCATTTTAGAATAAAACCTCTGCAGCAATTAACCTAAAGTGTAAACCAATGAACAGTGTATAGCTTGAATCCACTTGGCAATTAAAGGAAAATGTAGCCTGAGGCTAAGGAATCAATTAAAGGTGCACTACATTCAAGGAGATAAGTCTCGTTCTAATCCATGAATTTGTCCATCGAATAATTTGAGCTATGCAACATAATTTGGATAAAAAGGGGATAAAAGTAAGTAAACATATATGTATATGTATCTTCACTTAAGAAACCATTGTTCTTTATTTTGAATATAGAGCTGTTCACTCACCATAATGGCAAGCCATGAAAAAGTGACAAAAGTGAAGAGTTGTTCAAGCAACTCTTAGGTTGGAGCACCCATGTATGAAATCCTCCTGTGTGTGTTTGTAAAAAGATAGATGACTCTGAGCCACTTCCCTACACAGGAACCTATGGTAGTTGATACAAGTGTGTTTGGCCAGACCTGGTGTTAATACGATGCCTTGAGTCAATTCATCTTCACTGACATCCAATAGCAGAGCAAATTACAGAGCAAAGTAGGTGTATAGTTGAGTAAAGAGATAGCGATAAAGGAAGAGAAGCTTTTCTGAAGAGAGAGAAAAACAAAGAGGAGGTGACTCTTCTTTAACAAAGGCAGCAGAATGTTTGCAAATTTATACACCATCAATATTGTTGGCAACGGCAAGCAAGGACTGTGGGGATTTAATCAAGGAGAGAAATAAACCAATATCCCGAAATGTTGGGTAATACACTGGACGGCAATTAGAAAAGTTAAAAATAAGCTCTTTTGCTTTAGATGATTGGCACAAATGATTTTTCATCACATAGCTCCTGCATCAGCGATGGAGCAGAGCTGGCTTTAAAAGCTGCCTTGGCAGGAGGTCTCTGGCACTTCCAGATGATTTCTGTGCCAGAAACGCTGTTTGCCAATAGCCAAGAAAAATTAACATATTGCTTAGCTCAGCTTTTATCAGGCATAGCTTGAATACTTATCTTTTCGTTTTTCTTCTTGACTGAATATATCTTGCAAAGCTCCAAACCCTAACATAAACATATTTTTCATGTTCTCCCAGCTGCTTTATTATGCCCACGGTTGTAACAGTGCAACCACAGAACGAAGCAGTGATGTTTACTTCAATAATTCAATTTGACACAAAAGACGACGTCCATTTTGTGTCTTAGAAGTCAAAGCAGGAGCTTAATAATAATGAAGACAGGCTCACATGAAAGAGTTTTCTTGTTCTGTCCACTCATTACCCAGATTGTTTTCAGGTTACATCACAGACAGCTGTCATTTCATCTGCTGCAAACTGAAAGGCTATAGAAAGACAGGAAAACTTGAAACAAAGCGAAATATTAGCGAGGAGAAAAATAATAAGTTGAAAAGTTCTACGGATCTGAAGACTTTTGTCGAGGGTCTCATAAATCTTCCTAATTACCACCATGTCCAAATCAGCCAAGTTTGACTGTGTATGACATTTTAATTTATTGCAGCTCTAAATGACTAAATGTCATCACTGACTGACAACCTGAAATACCACATAATCGGCTAATTACAGTTTTTAATAAAAACATACGTGCACAGAGATATGTAATACTGATCGACAGCAGTTCAGCAATATAACAAAAATGGAGACATTCTGCGAATCATCTTGCATAGAAACCGATGAACAGAGTGTCTTACTGGCATAAGCTACTGGCTGCTAAAACAGATTTCGACTGGCCAAGATCTCAAGTGAAAGAACAGGACAGGAAAGCAGAGAAATTATGACCAGACTGTATTTATGCGAGTGTCTATTTGTGCTGCCCAGTGAACCAGGCTACAGATTTACCCAACCTGAAAAATGCCCAGATTCATGCATTTAAAATTAAAACATGATTATCTAGACAGCTCAGATACTGGATGAATGACCACTAGTAGATGGGAGTGTTGGCTTTTTATTTTTCCCTCCTACATTCACAGCAGAAATAAATGCAATCTTCGACTCATTTGGATTAGGATTTTATGGCCAACCGATTAATGTAAATCTGAGATTATCCTCTTCCTTTGAACTCTGCTTGGGAACCGGATTTTCCCAGCCCGGCAAACGAGCACAAGGTCGCAGTCTAGATAAAGAGGCGACACAAGATCACAGAAACCCAGAGGGCCCAACTGGTCACTTCTGGAGATGACCTTATTTAAATGCAAACCGGGATGTGTCAGCAGAAAAACGGGCTTCACAACCTTTAGATATCCTGATAAGCAAAAACAGGGACCGGCAGTAATTTGAGACGATAAAACGTACAGGCTGTGTCAGAGATACAGTGCTGAAGCAAACCACTACAAAATATATAAACGAAACTTGAAGTGCACAATTAATACAGAGGACTGAAAAAAAAAGCAATAGCATCACTACAATGAGATAATTGCATGAAATGAGAGCAAAACTATTAACTCTTTTGTGGAATATTTAAAGTGGAATGAGTAGCTGTTATAAGTGCTCTTGAATTTGTAACTACCATCGTTATTCGTATCATTAGAGTTTAAACAAAAGAGATGCAAACCCTTTTTTTTAAACCCCATTCTGCTAATTTTTGTATTAGTATTGCAGTAACAGGAAATTGTTTAGTTCCTGGCTCTGCTAAAGTACTCACATTAAATATTTAATAGCTACAAGAAATTAAGCTAAAGATTTGACCATTGAAGCCCATTAGTCTGCCTTAGATTAAAGAAACTTGATTAGGAACGAGAAACGGCCTTCCCAAAGCCATTATCTCAAAGCTGTTCAGAAATTTGTGGTCTATGTCTGAAAGTAACGTCGGTACCAGGAAGTCAATTAACTTAAAAGAACTTCCATTTCTCCCAAAAAGAAAGGTCAAATATCCAGACAGAATAAGGTCAAAAGCTTTCTGGTGGCTATGAAGAGAATTTGGTTGGGGGTCACCTAAATAAACATCATGACTAGTTGTGGATGCATATATTTGAGACTGATTGTCCAGTTTGACCTTCTGATTATTAGAGAAAATCCAGAATAAAGTCAAATGTGGGGACTGGAGCATCTAAAAAATCTTTGAAACTGAAGTATTGTTAAGCGTCAAAAAGATTAAAATCCATCTTTTTCTCATTAGGGCACAAGTTATTCTTTGTGCAAAAATAATGTTAAGTTAATAGTTACTGATATTTTCTAATTTTCCTCTGGTTTGATTTCTTTGGGGAATCAGTATTCTTTCATTTTCCCACTGCCAAGTGTGCCAAATGATTCACATGCTCATTAACGGCATAATGTGTATGTGTGTGTGTCGGCTATGATTCACTGCATGTTAAGAAGCAGCCAAGTAATTATATGGTTGTGTGTAAACAAACACAAAATTGCACGAGCCGTTAAGAACAGAATCTCTTCCACAGCTCACCTTTTTCCCATCTGCGTGTTTGGTCAAATTAGAGCTGCGCCACAAAACAAGACAAAAACCTAAATCACACTGAAAACACATCTTGAAGATTCACTGACATTTCTATAGAGATCAATCAAATTCTGTAGTTTTTAAATCTCTTTTTAGTTTGAATACCATACAATGAAGTTTTTAAAAAAAGTAACTGTACCTATACAGATTTCTTCTGACTGGTAAAAGGTCTTTTACACCACTGGGGGGTAATAACCAATCACTTGGCCATCATAACTGATTAAGCATTAATTAAGGCTGAGAAAGAGAAAATCTACTTGTTTCTTGCCAAATAGTGAGCCAAATTTGTTCACATAGAGAGTAACATTCCTGTTTTCATCAATTCAGGTAAGCTAGTAGTAAAGCAGCATCACTGTACCACCAGTGTGCTTTGATGGTTGATATGACATTATTTTCCTAAAAATGTACGTTTTATGCCAATTCTTGCAGGAGGGACACCTCTAAAAAATAACCTTTGTCTCATTAGTTCAGAGAATAATTTTCCAAAGGTCTTAGAGATCACCATGTTTTTTTATTAAATGTTATCTCCCATTTAAAAGCCCTCTGAGAAAATTGGTTTGACTAGATCATTTAACTTCACTGAAGTACTGTTTTTTTTTTTAAATTTTGGTTTTAAATCCATCTCCAAATTTTAAGTGTAAACCATACGCAGAAATCTCTAAGTTCATGCATATGCAAGATTTTATCTATTTGGAGTCCCTCCCCGAACAAACACACACACACACACATGCAGAAAGACACACAAAGCCCGCTGTTACGAGAGATGCCTCCGGGAATCGAATAAAAATGAAAGGCGAGCGAGGGAGATGTGAGGAGAGAGAGAGAGAAAAAAAAGGGAAAAATAAATCGAGGGAGGAGAAAAGCCCATGTGGCTGAGGGAGATTCTCATCTTCACTGAAATCATCACATCTCTCCCTCCCTCCACCTTTCCTTCCACCACAAGCTTTCTATTGAGGATCTCTGTTTCTCCCCCCCCCACTCGTCCATCATCAACCTCATCCCACCCTGTCTTCTACATCCCCTACCCTCCCACCTCTTCTCTATTTCTCTCCACCCCCAACCCCTCATCACAGCTTTCACTCTTTCGTATTATCCCTCTCTCTGTATTCCACCTCCCTCGCCCTCTCCGTCACTGTCGAAGAGCTGCAGGCAGACGAGGCAGCATGCACTAATGTTGCTATATTTGACGAGGCACGCGCACACCCTCTTCTGCCACATGCACGGCTGCACACTCATATGAGAGAGAGGAAGGGGAGGGCGAGGGCACCGAGGCTTTAAGACGCACTGGATGCGGTCTGAGTGCTGGAATCACAAACATAGCGAAACACGGCGAGGGGGTAATGCATGACGCCAGCAAACCAATCGTGTTTTTGCTCTTTATCTCTCTCTCTCCCTCGCTCAGACACACGCTCACGCCTCTCAGACACACGGCAGCACACGAGCCAGGGAGCGGGACGGCGTTGGACGTATCATTCATACAGAGGAAAGATCAGAAGGAAAGGATTAACTCCCTCCAGCCTTCTCCCTCTAAGGATCTTATCCCCTCTTCCCTCCTCGTGTTCCTCTAAGCCCATCTTTTTTTTTCTTCTTTTTAACAATCCCTCCTTTAAGAAAAAAAACAATCTTTCCTTTTTACACAATTCATTTGTGGGCTGAGGGAAGCAGACAGCCACAATCTTTACCCTGTGGATTGCTTTGGCTGAAGAGGTGTCAGTTTTTTTTCTTCGATGTTTTGTCCTGTGAGAAATTTTTTGATCGTTTGCTTTTCAACACAGTATCTTTGGATGAATGGCTGACGGCAGCAAGCTGTAAGGCTGGTGCCAACTGAGGTATCTGGTAAAAAGGTAAGTCCAGAGATGGTGGTAGTTATGCTTGCCACACTAAAAAAAAAAAAAAAAAAAAAAAAAAACCCACATAATCTCAATATATTTGCGGATCATTGTAAGGTGAACTCAAGGCTGCTTAGTCAGTTGTAATGGCTGGTAACTAGTGGTGGACACAGAATTCACAAACCAAGAGAACAGCAGCAAGAATGTTTGATTTAGAGGGTAAAGCCTGCAGATGTTCACAGGGGAAGAAACACTTAGAAAAACACTAAAAAAATTGATTCGCTTTTCAACCAACTTTTCTATAAAACAACTATAAGGTTTCTCCCAAATTGTTTGCGTACTTGTGCAAGAAGTCCTGGTGCAGACCTGTAAGACTGATGGAAGTGTCTTTTGGATATTGAGTAATAAAAAAGATACCATAAAGGTCCAACCACAGTTCCTAGCCAGTTTAGTCATTAAAGTGACACTCATTCGCTTCCTGTGTCATGTTTTCTACAGTTTAACTGGTGCAAAAAAAAGAAAAAATTGCTACTCATGTATACTGCAACCTAAGCAGCGGACCATCATTTATTTTTCTTCAATTATTTTAAACAACCCTGAAAGTACCACTGATTTTTTTGTTGGACATTATACATTAGGATAATTTTGCAGTCTTTTTAAGTCTGACCTTCATATTGCATTATGTAATTTTAATCCATTTAAAACCCTTTGACTTCCCTATTAAATGATGCTGATTTTCAGTCTGAGGCTATAGAGTAAAGAGCTGCAGCTGTTTTTTTGTTGCCGTTCTTTTACCTGCTGTTTTTACACATCAGTTCTACCAGCGATTCAGAAGGTGTGATGTAAAAGTGATTAACTCGATGGAGCTGCATTGTAATTATATGATGATGCAGTGAGTGTGGGGCCTCGCCTGTCTAATGTCCCCGAGGCTTTTGTGTCTCTCTATTTTGTCTGACTCTCTGTCAAGTAACACAGACACATCCTGACATCATTCCAGGGAAAACAATTAAGATCGCTGAGTGATTATATGGGTAGTGCAGTAATTTGGCATGTCTAATAAGTAACAAGGCTGCCACTTCAAACCAACTGGATGGCTTCAGTGAAAACATCCGTAAAATCCTCGCAGGCATTCCAGCTGGAGTCGGTTTAATGGCGTTTGATGCAATCAACCAAACTGCTGCACGCGACAATATTTTGTGCAAAATCATTGGAAAACCTCACAGATATTCATTGTAGTTTACACTGACAACACAGCATGCACGCAAAACATTTTATACAGTGCTTTATGTAAGTCTTTAACTTTTTTCTTTTTACATTTTGACTCTTTAAAAGCATAAATCTCAACGTAATGCCTCGCTATTAAAAAGGGAGGTAAATAATGTAAGTTTAAAAAATATAAATAATCTGAGAGGTGTTATACATTCATATTCCAAAAAAATACTTAAATTATCTTTTTCTGTCGTTACAGTTGAGAATCAACTTTATTTGAACATCTACAGACACTCTCTTCTACATAACTCATATGTCATATTGGGCAGAGAGCACATGTGATTCACAATTGGCTTTTTAGGTCTGGACTTTGACTGGGTCATTCCAAGTTTGATCTAAACTAGGGGTTTTCAACTCCAGTCCTCAAGAGCTTCTGTCCTGCAGCTTTTAAGTGCTTTTCTGCTATAACACACCTAAGCTTAAGAGTAAAGACAACCGAATTCAAACGCCCACCACACTTTTCAGTTTCTTATTCACGAAACACTGAGAAACAATGATCATTTCCCTCCATTTGAAGATTATTTGCTCATACGTTACGTTGATCTCCAACACCAAGCCTCAATAAATTACATTAAAGTTTGTAGATAAAATATGACCAAATTTAGAGCAGTTCAGGATGTATGAATACTTACTGTGAAACAAAGCCATAAATAATAAAGTGGCTGCAGCATGGTCTGTTACACTCAGCAATAAGGAAATGTATAAAACACCCTTGAGATATTGCAGCTGTTCACAATCCGACCAATCGCAGATGATGGTAAAATATATGTGCAAATTCCTGCAGCGTGTGGCTGTCAACGTATAAGCGAGTCTATTTATCACTGTGCTAGCATGCGTTGAGGTGTGTATGTTTGTGTGTGTATGTGTGTGAACGCCATGTTGCAAAGTCTCTCTGCTCGTCTGTGTAAGAAATACATTAAAAAATTGATTTAGGAAGCTTGGCTGCACCTCGCTGCCTTTGCTAGCAACAAACATTGTAGCACACAGCAAGACGGGCGTTAATGAGAACATTTTGTTGTACCTATATCACAAATTCCTATAGTTCCTTTATAAAGGGAGTCAATAGTGGAGCTCAAAGCGGATGATCTGATGCATTTATTTCAAAAGCTACTTGCTCAGGGGACCCACTCTGACACATCCACACACACAGACATTCTTCCACACCTAGATAATTATTCCCTTGTGCTCATTTGGAGGCACGCAGGGCAGAATTCCAGTTGCATTGATTAAAATCTATTAGTCAGGACACGTATATTTGTCAGACCGAGGATTAAAAATCAGTAAAACTGGGCTTAAGTGGGCTAATCTGACAGAAATCCACACAAATATGCACAAATGCATACACACTCCGCAGAAGGATGAAACACTGATTTCAGTAGTTATAGAAGACTCAATTTGTTGCAGAATTCGTCAAGTTATTTGCTACATAACTAAATTAGGACTGTAACGATTCCTCAAATGATTTGAGTAGCTCGATTATTAAAATTCCTCGAGGAAAATGTATCCGCCTCGAAGCTTCGTCAAATTACATTGTATTATTTAGCGCGTCGTGTTCCGGCTGGATCATTATTTGTGTTGGGCAACACTCTCACTTCCGTGTATGAGTTGTTAAGTTATGGTATCAACGTAACGTCGAATTTTCCGGGTTTTTGCCGGGGTTTTTTGAGGGCACACATTAACATTTGAAATTTCCGCGATGCTTAGAGAACGACAGCTTTTCTCCTACCTTGATAGAGTACCTGATTATTAAAGTATTATTTTACAACAGCCCTAAAGCAAATATATGACATTAATTTTGGTCACTTTTTGAAATACTGACTCTCATAAAATGCCTGTTTATAGGATGAATCAAAATGAAAACAAGTAAAAACAAAAACGGAGAGACAGTAGAGGTGTTACATGAGTCCCCAACATGCCGATGCCCTCCCTTGTATTTACACAGTGTGTACACTAAAAACGTCCATGTGCAGGTTTTGGCTGCCCTCATGTTGAGGTCAAATGGATTAAAAAAAGCCTTCTGAGAATCGCCTGGCTGACCACCGCATTGCCCGTTCATTCAGACAGGAGGTGATGGTTGCTGAGGTAACCTACAACTGGGGCTGTGCAGTTGATTCAATTTGTATACATATTTATTTCCTCTCCAAATTTTGCAATCGATGAAAAAAAAACATGTATTTTTGCAACATTCTTCTTTGCAAGTTGCATTCAGAAATAATGGGCTGCCTTTACAGTAGTCAAATAGATGATGCGACTAGATTTACCCCAGCCCCCATACTTAAACAGCCCTGCTTACAACATAGAAATGATTCTCTTGTCAATTTGGAATGAAAGTAAAACCCTTTTGGGTAAATATTTCAGCACACATGGTGGTTGAGACTTTCACAGCAAGCTCTTTAAATGTTAAAAGTGCATCAAACATTTACTCTAGACAATGCCACAGACGCAGGAGGAAATCCTGGTGATTCAGAATCCTTTTGCAGAGTTGAGGCGAGCGGAGCTAAAAATGCTGACATTGCAAAAAGGCATAAACTCTGCAGCAAAAGACTGAAGTAATGTACGTCACTGGTTCCAATATGGGACCTTAACCTTCACTTGTAAAAGGCTCTCACACTGAGCAACATATAAATCAGTTCACTGTGTACTGACAAGTGATATTTAAGGGAAACTTTATGACACCCAAAGGCATGAGATGAGTAAGGATGATAAAAGTTTGGTCTGCTTATAAAAAGTGATTTATGGGCTTTGTCTTGACATAAAATGTGTAGCAGAGTTGGTCCACCACAACAAAGGTGGCAAAATTTATGGCAGCAATTTAGAAAAGCTCTAAGCCTAAGTGAACGATAAAAAAGAAAGCAGCGAAAAATATATTTTTTATCAGAGTTCTTCACTTGCTCTCAACATGACTCGGTGCAAGAACTTTATCACAAATTGTTTCTCAGGATAGAAATCACAAAACATGTTTTCAAACAATCTCAGCAGTTGCTAAAATTTGATCCAACTGGCTGGGAATGGACCTGCACGATGGCGGAGCTGATAACACGGTTGAAAGCAGCTACAAGGTTTGAATCCAGGGCTGCATGGAGTTTTCATGTTGTCCCTGTGCATGTGTGGATTCTCTCTGGGTATTCTTTCTCCCACAGCCCAAACACAGTATGGTCTTCCTTTTATCCATGTTACCTGTTGACTTTGTCAAAGCAGGTGAAAAATGTTTGGAGAAACTCAAAGGACCAAAAGTATGCAATGATGAAGATGCAAAACGACCAGCAACTACTGCCGACAATGGGAACAACACGGACCTGTTGCTCCCTTCAAAATATAGACAGTTACAAAACAAATGTCCAACTCTTTTCATTAAAGATAAAAAATATGTATACATCACCTGTAAGTTTATCTTTGACAAAGACTGTGGTGGTCTTTGCTATGAACCAGTAATGTGAAGCAATAGTATCACTTAGTTCTGCTACTGATAATGACGTTTCAACACTTTGCTGCCCCCTAAAGGTCAGCTGCAGCAACTGAAAATGGTTTTTGTGTCTAAAAGTTCAAACCTCCCGCTGCGGCCTAATCAAATTTATTCACCACTTCATAAATTTACCTGCATTTGGCAATTACTGGGTGCTAATTACCGCCTGCGGTCAGAATCAAGGACAGCAACAAAATATCTCAAAACCAACTGCATTCACTGCATTGCACTAATTGGATCAGGGACTCCAAAAATTCTCAAGGAGTCGCCTACAAACGCATTATGTACAGGACTGCAGTGCTAAGCCCATGCAACCTAAAAGGAAACATTTTTGTCTTCAATTAAAGATGGTAATTTCTCAAAATTCTTCCTTTTCTTATTGCTACGGCGCTCATTTACAAAGAATAACTAAATTTCCCAGTGGAGCTTAGCTAATGCGACTTTAATCACATGCAGGAAATCTATCTGCAGAGCTTCCTTGATTCATGCCTCTGTTACTTTGTTGAGAAAAGGAAAGGAGAGTCAGAGTGAGAACTAGAAAGAACACCGGGAGAGAAAACAATGACAAATGAAGGTTTAACAGATGGAATAAATGTCGGAGAAACGTGAAAACTTACAATGACAACAGGAAACGAAGCCTAATATTTGGCTGCAAAGTGTCTGGCAGGGGCTATTAATAGTAATTCCACCACAATTGGCTGCAGTAATGTTTGAACACAACAATCCACAGTGACACAAACTCAAGACTAAAAGATTCAAGAGGTTGTGGAGAGAAATGTTAATGCCCTCCTTGTTTACCCCCTTGCACTTATTTTTACTTCCCCTCTCCTTGCTGGGATTTCCTGCCTCATCTTCGGTTTCCAAATCCTTTCATCAACGACCTCTTTTCCACACTCAGTCAGTGACTTCAACTATTCTCCATCTCTCTCCTCTTCCTCAATTTCCATATTTAACCATCTGTAAATGACCTGTTGACACTCCTGACAGACAGATGAATGTTACTCGCAGAGGTGACTGCTTGACAGGCTCTACAGTCAGCTGCACTCTCACTGACCTCCTGTTCACCTTGATGCAGTTTATCACACCATTTTCTCTTTCCTATCTTGCTGTTTAATGTGCTGCAGGTGGAGATTTACATAATTATGGTGCACAGCACAAGTCCCAAAATGCACATTATTTTCTTGTCAATGCTCTGGCAAGACGAGCCCCAAAGAAAAACACGGCATGCTTTCAAGTTTTCCCCACAAACATATTAATCTGATTAGTCCCACATTTCACACGCCTCCGATTGGATTTCATGATAGTTGGGGAAAAGGCGGCGTTTGAAAATTGCACTGGTTGGCTGTGAGTCAACAGTTGTGCCATGTCGAGGTGCAGACCAGCCTTTCACACCAATGAGTTATATCACAAAAACTTTCTATTGTCAGACTAATGTTCAACCTTATTGAAGAACCAAAACATCAATGTCCTCCAGAGACTATATGTAATTTTATTGCGAGAACAAAAAGTATTCTAAATTCCTAATGTTTTGAACACATCTGCTTACATTTTTGATGGTAGAGAAAAGTTGTTTTACGACAGTTCTTCAACAGTAAATTCTTTCTTAACCTCTCCCTGCTCACCTTATTTGCTGGTATAACCACATCTATTCTCACCTGTGGCTTAAAGGGATGAGACTCTGTGTCGCGTCTTTTTACACCTCAGGGAAACACAAAATCGTTGACTACTTATTAGAGATCACTAAAAACTCTCGGTCTTTAAAAAGTCAAGCTTAATAATAATAATAAAAAAATTCTTCTGTGACATTTAATTTAAAGAGATTGGTAGGGGTGCCAATAACTGCCCACTGATGATTTTGTTAAAATAATTATTTCTCAATGTGGGAGCCATTTCCTGACTGATCAAATATACTCATATTACAAGTTGGATGTTCATTAACATGTCAGTGCCAGATTATGTGGCTAAAATATAGCATTCATTTATTTTAAGGGTACATCGTTGCCAGAGGCATTCAATAAATCTATCCTGACCTGTATTTGAAATGCAGTTTGAATTACCATTTGTTTTTCTGGGAGTTTTTGTTTCTGTGCCCTACGTTTCCTCCGTCATACCCCGCGACTCACACACAGCAGCGGTCGGTGTTCCGTTTTTGTTAACGCAAATTGATTGCTTGAACTACTAAAAACACATTTATTATTCATGCCTCAACATTTCTGGTGCGCTCCTGCCCAACGCCCGCGTACACATCCTCCTTCGTGCACACAAGCGATGAAAATTGTAGACTTATGCACACACAAACACTCTTTAATGAATGCATATGCAAACTCATTCCTGTGGATTTTTTTTTTTTTTTTCAAAAGTCACGCATCGATAATGCGGTACGACCTGGGTTTAGGACATGTTTGTCTCACTTGTCTTTTGTCTCCCTGTTCAGGTGACTTGGTGCAGCTTTTCCTCAGTCACCGTTCATGTGGGAGCTGCAGGCATGACGGCTTGACCCCTTCACAGCCCCACTCCTCTGGCAGAGGAAGGCCGCACACTTCTGTGTCATGCCCCCCTACATCCACCCCCCTGGGGGCACTGGCCTCCCCTCAACCTGCACTACCATCTTCTTGACCAGACACGGTGAGTTGACAGAAAAAACAACAACAAAAAACAAACCTCCAAAAAGAAATACTCTTCTTCAATCCTACTCAACTCTGCTCTGCTGTGCTCCCAACTCCGTGAGGGAGCAGGAATACTGCCCGTTTTGACAGCTGCTAATGTTAGCATGCTCAGCTTGATCGGACTCCCGCGTACACACAAACACAAAAGATGAAGGCTCTCATGGCACGTGCCAAAGTCTGTTGGTGAAATCCCAAAAGAGAGCATGTTTTAGTGCGGGCGGAAGTCTGTAGAAACAAAACGCAGCGGAAGGAGGAAGGCGGAGATGGATCTGAACAGTTTTTCCTCTCCCCCTTCTTTCTTTTTTCTCCTCTAGCAATGTAGAAAGCTGCAGCACAGACATTCCCTCTCTTTTCCATCACTCATATTGTCTTTGTGTGGCTTAACTGTGAGGGTTGTTGACAAAAGAAGCAGCCACTGCATTTCTGTGGTATGACTCTGTGACATCATGCTCCTCATGTGTCGGTGCTAAAGTTCCTGTCCTAAGCCCTTGACCCATACTTAACCTTCACAGCTTGTCTTCACTTGAACAGTCCATCTGACCCTCAACTGTAACGCAAGAACAGTTGAGCAGCAACATGGAAAACCGAGACTTAATGTTTCAGTAAACCATTCTCTGTTTCAGACGACACATTCCTCATGGCTTATTTTTTATTATTACATGGTCGCTTAAAGTGCCATAAAAAAGTTTATTATGGCACTTTTACATTTTATCATGTTTCAACAACAAATTTTAATGTTTAAGGAACAGCTCTTTTTTTAAACAAGTAGAAAATTCTGGTAGCAGCCCGACAGACCTTGAGCTATTTTGCAAAGAGGAACAGGTATAATTTCAAGCCTCCAATCAAGAAGAGCTGGTAGAGAGATATATAAGAAAAAGAAATTACAGGAGTACTTGCAGTAAAATGTGGTTCTAAAAAGAGCTGATTCAGAGCAGCCAGACAGAAATGTTGGTACTTCTGAATGGAAAAATACTGACTAACCCATGTTTCATTTCCACTTGTTCTTCACTACTTTGTATTGGTAGGGTCTGTCCCAATATGTTAAATTAAAGTTTATGATTGTAACAAGACAATTTTTTTTAAAAATTGCTTATCTCACTTTTCTTTCTTCCTTTGTTTAATCTATAACATGTGTTATAAAAATACTGCAGATATTGCTTTTAAAAATGGGCAAACGCTACACTACTTTTATTTTTACATCTGAAATTAGTTTGTGCTGTGCAAACTTATACTGCTGTCTGTGCAACGCTATACAAATCTTAAACCAGAGAAAAAGGAAAACAAAAAAACATGGATGGTCCTGGTAGAATTGCTGGAGAAGTTTTGGATCTTCAAGAGGTGCCTTGCAAAGAAAAACACCCCCACAAGCTGCTGTGGTAACGCCAGGCACACTTAATAACAGGGCAACACTATCCATCAGAACCTCAGCACACCCACACAGATCATCTACATCAATACACACACCTCTCTGGAGGCTGCGGCGGAGGGAAAAAAGTTTTCTACTGGGAACCCCGGAGAAATGATCAAGAGCCTTTAATATGCCTTTTTGTAGTCCACAGTCTGTTGAAGGGAGAATCAGCCGTTCTTCTCAGCTACAGCATTTCATAGCATGGCAAAAGAGATTAAACTGACCCTGTTTTTAAGTTGTTCTATAAGCTGTTGAGACATGCCGGTCTCATTTCCAGCCTGCTTGAATGCAAAATCATTTTCAATCCAAATATTCTAGGGATATGAATAATTGTTTAATTGTAATTCTAATAAAGGGTAAGCAAACGGCACGTACAAAAACATGAAATTAATATACTGGCCATAGATACCCTTTGTGTTGTATCTCTATTTGTCTGACTTACTAGAAATGCTAGTAAACTGAAGCAACATTAAGAGAAAGTTTTATCTGATGTTATTTTGTGACCATTCATTGTTCTATACCATTGAAGTGCAAGAGAAAGTTGGATGATGGAGGTTTAAAGTGAGTCATGGTCTTTGACGTTACATTCGAACAACCAATATGTAAATATTCTACTCTAAAGTAATGCTAAAATATCAAAATATTTAAAAAGTGCAAAGTAAAAAAAAAAAAAGTAAAATTCAACATGGCAGATGGGAGTAAACTGGAGGAAGACGATAGAAAGTGTGAGTGACAAAGCAAGGAAGCAGTCGGGGGAGCAGAGGACAAATGGGAGATGTGATATCAAAGAAAAGGAAGAGAGACGGAAAGATGAAGGAGACGAATCTACAAGTGACAGGGAGACCATATGGTGCCTTTAGGCTTTCACAATCCCAACAGAGGGTATCAACACACAATTGTACACAGAGAGCACGGAATAATTCCTATCCACATGCTTGAATATGCACTGTATGTGCGTGTGTGGGTGTGTGTTTGCTTTTGGACACTTTTAACAGCACCAACTAGGGCCCAATAGCTCGTTGCTCTTAGCAAAAACTAGGAGAGACACTGATGTGGTGTGAGTGAAAGCGGTTCAGAATTGGCTTTTAAATGGCAAATAATGCAGTCTGGGTTTGGAATACTTAGTTTGGAAAAGCGCCAAATAATGGCAGCATTAAGCTAAGTGCAGCCATAATGTAGTTTAGTGGGTAAAAAGCTTCATAAGGGTCGGGATAGAGAGATTGCAGCAATTCATTTAACTGGCCTGTAGCACAGAGATGGTGAACTAACTTTAAAGTCAGAAATGTCAGGACACTTGAAGAAGCCATAAGGCTGGTATACTGTACTGTTTTTTTGGTGATTCTGGCACAGTGTTAGCTTTAGCAATAGCATTCAGTAATTCAGTTAACCTTATGCTAGGCTAAATCCTTGCTGCTATCCATTCCGCTGCTGGCCATTTGTTTGGTCAGTAGAAGAAATAAGATGCTTTCTGGGTAATGACAGTCAGTTCTCTCAAATATTCATTATGACGCAACAGTTTGTCGTCGTCTGTATGTGACGCATATGGTGGAGTTTTCACATGCTGCTTTGTGAGGCTCAGGAGGTGATTGGAAGGACACCTTGTTTGCCAATAAGCCAAATCAGCACACAAAATTCAAGAACGCTTTCAGTTGACTTGTTTCGACAAATTCAAATTAATTTAATGATATTAAAGGGTAATTTTGTGAACAGTAATTTTGGTCCAAGTACAATTTCCATCTCTTTTAAATACACTCATACTGACTCATTCTATATGCAGTTTGTCAAGCATATTACATTTTTTCTGGCTCTGGCTTGCATTTCAGAATTTAGTAAAAAATAGTGGGAATTAAATTTTTGTTATTTTTACAACAGTGTGACCACTAGCTAGAGATTATGAGCTCTGAACCGTAATCTAGGTGCAAGCAGGATACTAAATGTACATTCATCACAGCAGCAGCTTCCGTTAAATAGCTTGAGCAAGAATGTGCCAGGCAGAAAAACATGGCATTTTATCAAATAATAATACTGATGCAGGTTAATTGGCCAAGTGCTTAAACTCACAAACTCAAAGAATATAATTTATATTATAGGTCAGATGTACAGGTGTAAAGGTGACAGAAACAAACAAACAACTGTGACCCCACTATGCAATAATAAACACTAGCTGGTAATGAATTTGCTAGATTCAATTACAGATATGCTGTTCAAGTGTTCAAAGCACTGGAAAGGAGAGTAAACCTAATAGGGTGTAACCTTCAAAATAGATCTGTTTATAACAAATTACACATCCATACTAAATGCGGCTAAAAAAAAAAAACAAATCAGAGAAATGACATACAATGACAGTATCAATCATGAGTGCACCATATTTTCCTGGCTTTTCTCCATCATCACAATAAACACTGGGAAAATATTTAACTCCCCTACTTCTCCAGACCTTTCCAGACAGCCACCCAATCAAAAGTCTTCTGCATTTAAAACAACAGTTTGTGCAAAACAAATGTCTTATGTGTGAACTTAAGAATCCAGTCTTTGATAGAGGTTTAGCTTAATTCATTTAGCTTAGTAATACAGTCTGAAGAATCTGTGAGCAGCACAAGATATCAGATGTGTTCATCATTTTTTTTCTACATCAAGAGTGTCCAAGTCGAGTTCTGGGGAGCTACCATGTCATCCTGCAACTTGTCGTTGCATCCCTTCTCCATCGCACCCGGTTTTAAATAAATGGCATGTTACCAGGCCTCTCCAGAGCTGAATGATGAGGGAATCCAGCAATTTGATTCAGGAGTGTTGGAGCAGAAATGCATCTAAAAGTGGCAGGATAGTAACTCTAGGACTCGACTTGGACATCACAGCTTTACATAACCTTAAAGAGTTCAACTACAACTTCTACAGCAATTTATCAAGGAAATGATGTGTTGAATATATTCAGCAAACTTTATTTCACCTTTATACTGATCTTCATCTTACCTTTTGCTCCTGTAATCAACACTAAAAAGTCACCACATATAAAACAGTCTACAACCTCTATATCATGAGAACAAGCCCATCTGTCACAACAAATTGCTGGAAATAGCATGAATTGGAAGGAAACATGAGAGCATGTTCCCCAGCCACTGAAATAATAGTACTGTCTCTCAGGTGTAGGATTCATCAGAGGTGTAACTAAAATGGAAGACAGAGGGGATTAAAGTGTAGATATTGTGAATAAGGGAGAGAGAAAAACAAGAGGAAGCAGAGAGGGGAGTAGAAGAAAGAGAAGAAGACAGAAATAGGTAAATATTCTTAATCCTAAGAATAAAAAAGTAGAAATGTACAAGAACAAGCTCTTGTGTGCTCTTTCCTCCCGCCACAATGTTGGCACAAGCAGAGAATAAACCCAAACACTCTGTCCCTGCTGCTTATTCTTAGATCCTGCATGTTTGTCAGAGTGCGTTTGGGTGTCTGCATGTGGGAGACAGTGATTTCCTGTGTTTAGGTAAGCAATTATGCTCCTATTTTAAAAAGAGAGTCAGGACGAACAGTTCAGCGTACGATGGAAACAACGTCATCTAGACTTAATGGCGGGTTTGAAGTCTAACGGCTTCCTCTCCTTCCTGTGTTCTCTCTGCATTTAATCTTACGGCTCTGCAGCTAGGGCTTCGTTCGTGGCTATCTGCTTTCTATGCGTTTCTTTGAGCCAACAGACACTGTCAGCCCCACATCATGGCTGCCTAAAATCTATGCAAGAAATCCATACGCCTGAACTGACATGCAGCTTTAGTCAACGACTCTTCCAGAAGGAAAACTTTTATCTATTTCGAAAGTAAATCTGAGCTACAACTGCAAGAAAATGTAGGGCTGAGGAAAATATATGTTATATTTCTCATATTTTTTACTTCTAAAATGCATCTTGAAGTCCCGTTTATAGCAGTTTGCTCTGCTGTAACAGATTTAAGCGATTTGGCACCAAAATAAAACTACATGGAAAGTGTCCAAAGCCTAGCAGCTCAAAATAAAACCTTAGAATTGCTTCTTTAATTTGTTCCCTTATTAAATACAAAAACTGTGAATTTACTCATCTATAAATGAAGATTTAACCAAAAAAAAAAAAAAAAAACCCAACAACAACAAAAACCCCCCAGCAAACCATCAAAACAAACAATGTTTTTTCTTGGCTTGTACGAGGGACCAAAATAACAGGTCAGGTAATGTAACCAGCACTGGGAGCCCTCGGAGTTCAAATTTAAACTCTGCTCAGGTCACACTTGGACTCAGAGCCGATGTGAAACATTGACGAGGGAAGAAATACAGACCAGCGAGTCCTCTGTGTGGAGGACAGCTGGTCATCCCCGTAACAAGATAGCAGTAAGTCTGCCACTTGCATGGAAAACAGCTTGTGCCTTGGTAACATGCAACTGGGCTCAGTAACAGAAGTGCCTGTTGTGATGACATCATCGCTGGGTCCAGTGTCACCCAAAGGCCTCTGGATATAAACTTACAGACAGACGAAGCTCTGAAGGTGTCAAAAGACATTGTCGAAGAGAGACACTGTCAAACAATATTAAGTCTACCAGATAGAACGGATATAATGTGCTAAGGCTTTAAATCAACACTGTTTAGGTTTTAGCCAGAAGAGCAGGTTTTGCAATAGTGGTGCATATAGATGTAGCCAGTAAACACCTGCAGCACTGTGACTAGAGTAGCTGTAGGCACGTTACTCATGGCAGCATTTCATTTTTTGTAGACAAAGGTTCTCACTGCAGTTCAGTTCGGCCCCAAAGCCTTAGAAACAGCTTTAGAACTTTTTCTGAGTGGGTTTGTTTTGTTAGAAAGGCCCATTACGTGTTGAGATCTTTTATTATACTTCATGTTGTCTGACTAGTTCTATTTAAGTTATGTCTTTATTCTGCAGATTTTTTTTGTTTTTTACATGTATATTTTTGAATAGAATCAGGATGATTTGGATATTTTACTTGAACAAAGTAAAATATCCAAATCAAACAAGTAAAACATCAAATGATGAAAGCATTTTGAGTACAAATGATCTTTGTCAGATATTCGAATTTGTTCGATGAGCTTAAACATGTAAAGTATGACAAAAAGAGAGAGAGAGAGAGAGAGAGAGAAAAATGCAGTTTAGGGCAAAATACTTTGTAACAAAAATCAATCTTCTATTACACTGAGCCACTGACTGCAAAGCAATATCAACACTCAGAGAATCATGACCAACTCACACCCAACGGTGATTATGAGAAGAAAAACAGATGGAATAAGAATCGGAGGAAATACAACTACTGACAGAAAAACAAAATGTTCTCAACTATTAAGAAATGAATGCTAATAAGATGCAAGTGATAAAATCTACAGGTGAGCCAAGGAGGGAGCATAACATCTCTGTGCCTGGAGTTTAGAGAGAGGATTTTTTTTTTAATATATATATCACGCCTTGTGGATGCTTCACACATGCACGGGTAGTTGCACAAGCATATGCCCACTCACACATAAACAGAGAGATAAAAGTCGTGCCGATAAGCCATTGGCTGGAAACAAAGTCAACCAGTGTAACGAGACACTGAGGGAATACAGAGAAGTGCTGAGAGGCTTGAAGTGAAGGGGAATGAGAGATATAAAGAGAGTCTGCTGGGAGGCAGAGACGTGCAGAGTGAAGACAGCAACAGTCCGATTTAGCTTTTATATAAACAGTAGGGAAAAAAAAGTATTACTCGTATTTATGAAGGAAAATTAAATCAAAGGAAGAGAGAAAGGGAAGAACAGAAGTCTAGAGTAGTCCAAAGTAAACAGGTCAAATTACAAAAGGAAACTGACTGTAAGAGACGACTCAAGTCAGCAGAAAAACAGCACGATGTGAAAAAGAGGGATTTCTCTTGCAAAGGTGCTGTTAACTTGAAACGCAAACATGCATTATGTTTCGTAAACAGTGGGCTTCGGTTGCGGTTCTTCTGTGCCCAGAGATGCAGGGTGTGGAAGGAGAAACAGTCGACGTAGAAACTAATCTTGGCATTTTGGTTCTTTTGTAACATTTGCATGGTTTTTTGTTGTCTCAGCAATTTTTTGCCTCTATTTGCAGACAAAGAGAAAACTGGGAAAATTATACATAAGACTGTTGCAAATCTATAGAGATTAAGTCTAAGACTAGGCCCTCCAATTTACATTAATGAAGCCAAAGTATAATACCAATGTAAGAAAAAAAAGAACTAAAATGTACGGTTTTTCCACTAGCAGAAGTACTATCAGAATCTCCAGAAAGCAAATGTCTGAAATAATATTTCATTTCAAGAACTGAATAATACGTTTATCAATGTCTCTCTGTTTTTTTTTTCAGTCTTCTCTGTCCTGAGCCTCTTGGCCATGTTGCTTTTCCCAGCATCCCCGTGCCCTCCTCCTTGTCTCTGCTCCTCGGATACCCTCGTGGTTGACTGTGGGGAACGTGGACTTTCCTCCCTGCCTCCTATGCACCTCCTGCCTCCAGGGAGCCGCTCCCTGCTGCTAGCCAACAACAAGTTCGCCTCTCTGGGAGCCTCATCCTTTGCTAACTTATCCTCTCTGGAGGTCTGCAGTCATTTGTTAATAATTTCCAGAACATATTTGCTTAACCTTTGAACAATTCCTGTTGTGGTGTTGTTTGTAATAGACAAACAGGGTTTTTTTTTAACTACACGCTAAAAACCACAGGATAGGAACTGAAACTTCATGGAAAGTCAAGTATTGAGAGTGATGAACAGAAAATAAGTGCGCTCAGCTCAGTTGCATTTGAAAAACCAGCTCAAGCTGCAAAATGTGCCTGAATGTTGGCCTGTTTACACACGGGATTTCTAAATGAACCGAGTGGCTGGTCCACACTGAAATTCATCCCACGCGGTTGGCATGGCTCGGCTCCTTATCAATTAGCAAAGTTCTGATCTGTCTGCCATCTCCTATTTTGGCCCATAATATGTCACAATCGAAGTTCGGCTGCAGCTCTGAGCGCAGTTCAAAAAAGACTGTCCCTGAAAACAGAAACTAAATCTGTTTTAAATATAGTACCGTGTTGTTGACTGAGTACACTATGTTTGCAGATGATAGTATGAAATTCTTTTTTCAAAAAAGATTATATGGCACTTGTGATCTTAATTTTACTCCTGGTTAGTAAAAAAAAAAGAGATAAGAGAGAAGTGCCTCAGGTCTCATTTATTTGTGCAATTCCAGTGCATAAGCAAAGTGCAACTGGAATTGCACAAGCAAATTGTAAGAATGTGATTGGCTAAAGTTGAAGCATTTCTGTGCATTTTAGGAGCTGGACCTTTCAAATAACTACCTGGATAATTTACCGGCTGGATTGTTTCGAGACATGTCCAACCTGACAAGACTGACTCTGCACAACAATTCACTAACAATAATGGACAGAGAGCTCTTCCAGGTAGGCACTGGACATTGTACTGGGTTATATTTTGTACATTTAAGGAATTGCTTAGACACATAAAAAGATAACTGTAATTCAGCTAAAAAAAGTCAAGCACTAAACTGTCAAATGATCCAAAACATCTAAATTATTGTCAAAACAAAAGAAGCTTCGTCAGCTTTTTAGATTACATTTTGTTTCTGCACTTTAATATGTTTTTATCACAACTAATTCAGGCAAATATGATGACCTACGACGATAGAGGTATAAAGTACAGCTGGAGTAGCCGACACTGCAATGGAAAAAGGTAAAATTAAACAAAGAAAGATCTGTTTTTGATGTCTCCACAGGGTTTAGCGAGTCTACAGAATCTGGACTTGTCTCTGAATGGTCTGTCCACCATTCCCATAGGCTCTATGGATGAGATGCAGCACCTCAGGTAAATATATACCACCTTGCATTATTTCCAAATATCACAGACACTCACCTACCCTTATATCAGTATACCTTTCTAGTACCGGGTTTGGCCCCTTTTCCCCTTTGAACTACTTCAGTTCTTTATGCCACAAATGCAGCATTAAGCAAATGGTGCAGATTTGTCAGCTGCAAATGAAGGATGTGAATTTCCCAATCCAACACTTCATAGATGCTCTTCTGAACAGAGAGCTGATGAACAGTGAACTCGTCGTCACGTTCAGTGAAACAGTTTGAGATGATTTAAGCTTTGTGATGTTATACTTCTGGAAGTAGCCATCAGAAGATAAGTGCACTGTTGTCATAAAGGCATGAACAAACTAAACAAAAATATTCATGAATATTCATTCAAGTGCGTCAAAATGTTTACGTGTCCAATTGGTACCAAGTGTGTCAAATAGTGTCCCCATCCACTGATTTGAGGTATATTCTGATTTGAACTTGGAACTTTTTGGAAAATATAAAAATGTGTTGGACTACGGAGTTAGCCTGTAATGGGTGGCTTCTGATACGGTTTGCTGCTATTTTCTATATAGAAAATAATAATAATGTTGAAAGTAATCTTTTTTTTCTGCCTATTCTTTCAAGGTGGCTCTCGCTGGCAGGTAACAGACTTCATGGTTTGGAGAGGGCAGCGTTTGAGCCACTGGTCAACCTGCAACACCTAGAACTGGGACAGAACCCATGGGAATGCGACTGCAACCTTCGTGATTTCAAACACTGGATGGAGTGGCTGCTGTACCGAGGTGGATTTTAGATTACGTTGCAAAGGCCGACTCTGTGCTCCCTATTGCATTAAAGTAGGCAAAGGAATAATGGTCTAAAATTAGGGAATACTCAAGAAAGGGACAGCTGGATGCTGCAAAAGACTTCGAGTGCTTTGAGCTCTATTATTTGGCTACACAGCTCTGTTAATGCACATTACAGCTCTCGGTTTTCTGCGTGCCTCTGCAGGCTGTTAGTACATCAGATAACCAACAGCTGCTCTCAGCTTTTCTCATTGTGTGTAAAAATCTACATTCACCTCAACGCCTGGGGCCTCAGCTGCCCTGCTAATGAAGCATCTCTTCTTTTTTTTTTGTTACTCCCATTCTGCTCTCCTTTTGATTCCGCTCTCTTCTGTCTGACTGAGCTGCACTCTCGCTCACTTCGGCGCTCTTCCGATAACGACGAGAAGGAATGTGATAATTTAATAATCGTGAGAGCAGCAGAAAAAATTACAAGAAGGCATTTCAAACTTGAACATGAAATCATGTGACTTTAGCCTCTAAAAAGGAGAACTGATGCATAAAACGCATCCAACAAAGTGGCGTTTATTTTTCAAGACGCTTCTTATATTGCAGAGCATTTAAAGAGAGAGCTGTGCACAGAGGACTTGTTTCTGTGAGGCGTCAAGATTAATAACTCCAACCTAAATAATCTTCTCTAATTTGATCCTGCAACTTGATCACAGCTCTAGCTTAACTTATTTGAGGTCACACTGGCTTTCTGACATGCGACCTTACGATGGACACCAAGTTTGGAGGCTCAGGCGGAATTTAAAGATAACAGACTCAATCCCTGTGCTGTCTGTGGGAATTAGTGACTCAGATATTTCTTATTTTTCACACGGCACAGCTCTGCTGAAGCAAGGCATGTCATCTCATAAATTATAGAAGGGCTTAGTTGAGCACAGCAAATAGCGTGCCTGTATTAAGTGCTATATGACTCACGCTGGAGTTAGAACAGCAACCTCTGTTTCTTTTTCTTGCTTTTTTGTTAATCGGCATTGCTTTACATGTAAAAAGTAGTTTTTTTGTGTTTTTTTTTTAACAAACTCCTCTGTCTATATTTCCTTCAGGGGGTAAGGTGGATGCACTGGAGTGCACACTACCAAAGGACCTGCGTGGGAGGGACATACGCGGCGTTCCGGTGGAGATGTTCAACTACTGCCTCCAACTTGAAGATGAGAATGGAGGAGGAGGAGGGGGTGGCGACGGTGCTCGCTCTGGACAAGGAGGCGGTCCTCCATGCAGCAGGAGTGCTCTCATCCCAAGTGGGGCGACGCCAGTTTCTGACAACAGTGGCAGCGCCGGCGTCGACCCTCCTCATCCACGGGGGGCGGCGGAGGAGGCGGCGAGGCCTCGTCGGATTGCGGCCGCGCCCGCTACCGACCCGTGAGCGTGCGCCGCGCCATCGGCACAGTGGTGATTGCCGGCGTGGTGTGTGGCATCGTTTGCATCATGATGGTGGCCGCCGCTGCTTACGGCTGCATCTACGCTTCTCTAATGGCCAAGTACCAGAGAGAGCTGAAGAAGAGACAGCCGCTAATGGGGACGGAGAGGCTGATGGGGAGGACAGGGAAGACAAACAAATCTCTTCTGTGGCCTAAAAAGAGGGATGGGACCGAGAGGAGCTGGCAAGTCAAAAAGGGGGAAGGCTAAAAGCGATGACAATAAAAAAAGGGCTCTAAGAGGAGAGAGATGGACAGGCTTGTTTTTCTACTCACGGACATTATTGTATCTCTCCCTCTGACTCTCATACTGACACCTCTTTCCCATTTTTTGTCTTCCTTTCCTCATCCTTAATCTATTTTTATCCTCCTCCAGTCTTGTCCTTCTCTCTAACATACTCTCCCCACACACAAACCTTATCTGTTCCCTGATTTTCTCTTCAATTTTGGGCCCATTCTCCGTCTGCAGTGTTTCTTACCAATTATTCCTCCAAGTTGCCTGCCAACCACCTACTGCAACTAAATTTGCCATTATATTGGCAAGGAAAAAAAAAAAAACCCAAACAGATTTGGTATGTCCCTATACTATGAAACATATAATTTAAGATGTTACGAAGCACCCATGCTGCATGGCCAGTAAGTATTTGCAAATCTGAAGTGAAGATTCAGGAATTCACAGTGTGCATGGTGTTAACTGGACCAATGTTGACACCGACTCGTAGATTGTGTGCCATCACCCAACTTATGCTCTTCAAACCCGTGGTTGCTTGGAAAAATTAAAAATCCAACACATTTATTCCTCTGAGCAAACTTTAACATCTACCATTAGTCTACAAGCTCCAAGGAATGACTGGTGTCAAAAAGCGCATTTGTGATATTTATGTGAAAACAAAAAGAGGACTGGTGAATTGCTTATGTTTGCTGATGAGACCAAAGTCGTAGAGAAAAAAAGATCCGACTTGTCAAACTCCAAGAGAATATGTCATCGACTACATCCACCTCCGTCCCTCTACCTGAAGCCACTGTTTCGACTGATCTTTCTGGACTAACAAAGATCAGCAAGCAGAAACTACTAGCATAAGAAGCTCATTTGTCAAGACTAACCAGAAAAATACAGTAGCATTTATCTGCAATTTTATGCTGATGAACTCGTCATATTCAGGAAAAAAGAAAAAAAAGAGAGATGACACTTCTAAAAATGGTCTGGACAAGTTAACATCTCAGTCAGTAAAATAAGTAGAAAAACTCCACTTGTGGATTAACAGTGAAAATTCCCGGGACTGAAAAGGACAACAGATTTTATTCTCCGTTTACCCCCTCAAGGAGGTAAAGGTTTGTTACAGTGACATGGACAGCAACCTCAGAGAGCACTGTCCTCTGCTAAGGACTACGAAACGTAATCTATGAACTACAAATGTCGGCCTTCTGCACTTTATTTCCCTTATCAGATACCCTCTGGTCGTTCTCCAAGGCCCTTTCCTCCTGTTCCTTTCAAAGACAGATAAATCACCCAGAGAGATTATAAAGAAAGGGATTATCCAAAAAAAAAAGAAAAAAGCTGCTATTTTACTCCATCCTCCCTTTTTTTCCATCTCACACACCTTTCTACCCAGAAATATTTGCGGAAGCTTTTTCCACACTGCTTAAGGATTTCATCTGTTCCTTTCAACAATCTCTTCTTTAAAACTGTTTCTCTTTTTATTTACAAAGAAAGGTCTGCGATATGCAATGAAAACTGTCTCTCTGTTAGCAGTGACGACTTCGTAAAGTCGTCACTGCTAATTTGACGGGAGCATGATTGTGTTTATATATACATGTATAGTATTCAGTTTGTTTGGATTCCGTTTCCATGACTTTGATTAATCCCCCTGAAAGATTTATGTGAGCAATTATTTTAGGTGCACAGACAGTGATTTCAGTAGCATTTATTGCATCCCTGAAGTACACCTAAGCTTCCGCTCAATTTTTGATTGGCTTGGAATAAACCTATAATATTAACGTGTCTCTGATATCGGATTATATTGCAGATATTATTATGCTAGGCTACTATGATGTATTGGCCCAGAAATTCCAAAAATGTTTTTGATGCATCTGTTTTTTGGTTTCTTGTATGAACCCACAATGTACGTGTCCTTTGTTGTGTTGCTGGATTCGGTTTTTTGATTTAGATTTTAATATCACTGCGATAGTTATTTGTTGTGTCCTTCCAACAGTTGCTAAAGTTTATGTAAGAAACTTAGAGTTTAAAGTGTCAGAATGGGCTGTATGCTGCCTTGTCTGTTATTTTGAATTAAATCTTAAGTTTTATAAATGACAAGACTTTTTTTTTGCCGTTTTAGCTGAACCTCTATGTGTGCACCCATAAAAAGCATATAAATTATTCAGAAAAGCAATTTTAAAAAATTATTCTTTATCTATTTCTTCATTTTTGCCAACTTCTGCTTGGTTTAACATCAGACAAATAAGTAGATATTAAGTACCTAGAAGGTATAGTCTGTCTTTATTACAATTTAGCCCACATGCAGAAGCAATAGGTTTTTAAATGGTTTAATTTTCAGGAAGTGGACACATACAAAAGGGCAACACAACCCAAAAATAGCTGCAAAATGAATTGAGCAATATGCTATGGACAGTTTTTATACATGCTACCAACAAAAATAAGAAACAATTGTTTTTATTTTCAATGTTTCTTTCAACAATCCCTTCTTTAAAACGGTTTTTCTTTTTATTTACAACGAAAGGTCTGCGATATGCAATGAAATTGGATATCGCATATAATTGGTTAAGGCTGCAATTAATACCTAGTCTTTACGTAAAAACTGAAATAAGTAAAACAGAAATAGGCTTCAACATTGAACAATTACCAATTTCATGTAGCTGAAATCCATAGAAAAAGCAGAGATTTCACTCCATTCCCAAACTAAAATTCACAACGGCTGCCTTTTATATAAAAGTCATTGGTGGTTTTGGTGAAAAAAACAAACAAAAAAAACTCGACTTTTCTATCATTCAAATGAAATCTTTCAGAGTACCAAACGTCTTACTACGGTGTTTGGCAGTACAAAATGCAGGGGACTGAACAGTTATCGGTTTTTATTTCTAAAAGTCTTCAGGCCAGCATATTAATGAGAAAATCCCACTGGTTTAAAACTGGAATCTTGAAGTAACATCCAACCCAAATTAAAAGTGATCAATTTCAAAGATTCAAATTCAGATTTAAAAGGAACATACCATAAGGAGCCATCAGCCCTGGATCTTGGTGTGTTAGGAGCATAATTGGGTATTGTCAGTCTAAACATTATTTTTCTTTTGAGAAGATTCTGATGTAGTGAAGACAATAAATGGTCCAAGGTTACTTCTGTGTACCGACAAAGGCAGCCCAAGAATCAGCAGAAGAAGTTGTACCACAGACCGAGGCACATAGCATTAGAAAGGATTGCTCATGTTTGACAGAAAAACTATGTACCCTCCTCCAAAGTTCATGAATTTACTGCTTGCACGAGGCCAAATGGTGGTATTATGCCATTTTCCGCCTTGCGGGGAATCTTCTTCACATCACAGTGGGTGTAGGTGCCATCATGTACCCATCATTTCTAACATCAGGTCACTGCAACCTCTCTACACCCTACATGGGAGGAAGCTGCACGACCCAACCACCTGGCCTCATGCATATCAAAGATGTAACCTCTATAAAAACCTGCCAAGTGCCACTAATCCTGCATAATGCATCCACAAAGCATTGTTCTGACTGACTATCTGACACTTTGGTGACTTGTACCGTGACGCTCTTTCTAGAACTGCCAGCATCTTCTAAATTGAATCATTTACATAGTAATAGCTGGTCTGCATGTGCACCACATTGTGCACAAACTGGATCACTCCTTATTGATCCTTCACTTTTTCTTAAATCAACGAGTGTAAGAGGTAGATTCCCCCTCTACAGCCTTAATGTATGCCATGATTGGCATCCAAAAGGCAAAATTCATCAGTAGCGTTTTACGTGCGTCAAAACATAGCAACACACGCATTAATGCAGTTTATGGCTGGTCTCTGAATGTATAGCACTGTTCTGCTTTAAAGCACATTATGTTTGCTAAGAACAAGAATGTTCATGCAGACCTTCACAAAAGTGAATTGGTCCACAGAGAAGTAGAAGCTAACAGCTAGTCAGTCCGATCAGCGGATCAGCTGGTTGTTAGTCCAGCAGGATAAGCAAACTATCAACAGTGCTGTTGCACAAATGGAAGCCTGTTGAAAAATCCAAAGGTTTACTTTACTTTAGGAAAACACAACTTGGACTCACAGCTTTGTAGAACCATGCTTCAAAAAATTAGAAATATTTACTTAATGTCAAACTTAGTAACTGTGCAACGTGGGCATTTAGTGAGAAAATATGCAACGCTTAGTTCTGCAGAAGGTAAGACTTAAAACAGTACTGTTAAAAGACTCCATGGTTGCTGAATGGTTATTTTGCCTTTTACACTTAATTTACACACACTGCACACATTAGGGACTTAAGCAAGCTAAATTAACTCCAACACCAAGGTAGCAACAAATTAATTGAGAAAATTAGGGCTGCTTAATTTTAGAAACGCATCAATCTACAATATGATTGTGATGGTAACACTACTACTGTTTAGCCATGCTTTTAACTTCCTGTCCTCCTTTCCCATCATCATGAGACCTCAAACCAAATATACTAGCAACACTGCAAATTCTGATTTAAGATAAGATGCTTAAGTTGAGCAGGAGCATGTGTAAAATGTATGTAGGTAAAGTTAAATTGATTTAAAAAAAGAGAGAAAAAAGCATTTTCCTCTGTCTGTTATGATAAAAAAATCACTTTCAGAGACTCCAACTGTCTAGATTTAAAAAGATTTTCCCTTAATTCACTAGTCTACAGGTCTTGTAATATTGACAGAAAAGTATGTTAGCTAGCTCAATCCTCTTCCTATATAGCTTTTGTGTATAAGGAAAAATAACTTCTAGTTTTCTACCCTGCATCAGCAGAGACAGCCAAGATGACTGAGGGCCTCAGTAACTGCACAACCCAGAAATATACAGTGTGTTGTGCTATTAGAGTATTACAAAATAAAAACATATCACACGTGTCTGTTTTATGTCCACACAGCACAACTTTATGCTTTCATTAAAATGTAAAAAAGTACCATTTATGCCAAAAGAACAGCTGTAAAATATGCAAATATTTTACGGCTGTTCCATTTATTAGATGGAATAAATACAAACAGCCATCCAAGAGTTTCTCCTTTTTTCCCCATACCTCACCTTCTATCTACTCTCACCTCTTTTTATTTCTAATTTTCTCTCAATTCTTTTTCCTCACTTATCTTGTCTCAATTTATCTTCCTGTCGCCTCCTCTGCTATCATTTTTTTAATCTTTCACCTTTTTTTCTTTTTCCAGTATTTCTTCTGCACCATTACGTCCCTTTTTTCCCCCCACTGCCTCTCATGTTGGTTTTTATTTACCGATCCCTCGGTTCAGATTTTCTATATGTCTTTTTATTATTCTTTCAGCACCTTTGTATGGAACATGACAAAATTATTCACAGCCTGTCATTGGTGTCGCAGCGAAGAACTAATCTGTAGCTGAGTCCCGATTCTGGATCATCCTCTAACAGATGAAACCACTGGCCTTCATTGAAGAATGTGAAATTAAATCAGCCACCAAAATAGCATGAAGGAATAACATGTAAGTAAACAGAGACATCGATGAAGAATGGGCCTCGCTTGTGTTCAGGGAAACACTGACACTCTGTGGTCATGAAAATAATTGCAACTCCATAGTAATTAAAATACAATCCAAAATATTATATTTTTAAACGTTTTTCTCTTTCAGTTTATGGTCAGGCTTGTAGACAAAAAAAATAGATGGATTCATTTAAATGACTGTGAAACTATGAACAGAGGATGAAAATACAGAGGAAGCTCATGGCACACTGTACAGCAGTGTTGAAGTCACACCACTATGCTTTACTAGTATGGATTTAACAACAGTACAGAAATGTACCAAACATTATTTGGTCACTCACTTCATTAAGTTTTTTCCTTTCACAGTAAATCGAGTAGTCCTAAAACGTTACTGTTAATTAAAGTGGAAAGGAGGTTAAGGTGTACATACACAATCAGAATACCAATACAGTCAAACGTGCTCTCATTCATTTGGCTCAGACACCAAGAAAAACCTTTGCTGCTGAAACCAATCATGACGTACATGCAAAGATACCTGTATACTGCGAGCTTTGATACATATGATGCACCTCTGTAGATCTGATCAGAAGCTAATTCTTCTCATTGATAAATTCACAACATTATCTCCTACACATACCAGCCTTAAACCTTTGAGAAGAGTAAATCAGCTGAGTAAGGTGAGTAGGCACGTGATTAAAATACAGTGAAAAAATCTAGGCCAAATTTTGTACAGAGTACAGCTTTTTAGTTGCATATGTTCCTCAATCACTCAGCTTCTAAATGTTTGATATCCTCTCCTTTTTTAGGAGAAAACCTCCTTCGCTTACTGCAGTGAAAAACAGAAGCAGAGTGGGAGTTTAGAGAGTGACATGACAAAGAAAGGAGAGTTACAAGGGGAAGAGATAAGCAGAGCAAGGGGGGGAAAAATCTGCCAAAGTGAAGAAAGACAGATCTGACAGTTTAGTTAGAGAGGGGAAGAAAAATTAGAAAGATGCTTGAGTGGGTTTAACAGGGTAAAGAGGACAGTGAGATGTGTCTTGATCTACAAAGGGAGACGGTGGGATGGGACACATGGAGGAAAAGGCACAAAGAAAGAAAGAAGGAAGGACACGAGGAACCAAAAAAAATGCAGACAGAAAATAATGTAGGGACAGAAGAAAGGGAGGAAGGTTAATAGAAAGGTAGGACACAGGAAAGGAAGTTACATGGGATGCAAGAGGGAAGCCCTTGGAAGAAAACAAAAAGAGAACCAGAAAATTCAAATGAAGACAGAAGGAAAAATAGAACTGAAGGACACAAGGATGGACAGACGCAATAATAGAAACAAACAAAATGGTCTCTGTTGCTCTTCACTGTTCATAGATGCTACATCTAAGTGTAACAAAAAAAAGATTTAAATTGGATTAAAAAGTTGCATCCACTCACATCGTGCAAAAAAAAAAGAATGAAGAATAGAGAAGATCAAACTCAAGATCTCCAGCACAAACAAAGGTTGATTAAGGATGTTAAGCCTCAGCCCTTTAGGCTTGAATACATTATATTGCAGCCTTCCACCTATGCTGGTTCATAGACTTCAGAATTAGCAGTTCAATGTATTATTTTCTCTTATACGTCATGAGATTAGCTTCTCATGTTTTCCTAAATGTGCTCTCAAATTTTACAACACAATCAAGTACCACTGTGCATCAGGATGGACTCCTTCAACTCAAATTCTTCACTAAAGTTATTTCTCTGCCACAGTGTTTGCTATCTGATCCGCTTAGATTCTTTGTTCCTGTTGTGGTGCCTCTCAGGTGTACGCAAACGAAACAAAAAAAATATATATATATATGTATATTTTTCTTTGTATTATGTGAAATCCTGGAGTGGAAACAAATACCTTCTAATGATTAAGAATAGGACACCATGCAGACACGGAAGGACACAGCATAAAATGGTCAAAGAATAAAAAGCTGTAACATTTACTTCTTTCCTTTTCTCACGCTTAAATGTAGAATTTTTACACTTCAGATAGTGAACAACAGGTTTATACGCTATTATGAGTTTACTCAAGTGTATGTCGTGTTTCCCAGTCTGGTCTAAACTGGTTATCAGCACAGGTCAATCGTGCCTGACTGAACCAAACGGAAACAAATCCAGCTACAATGTAGAGCTTTTTAGCAGATTTTAGGATTCTCCCTCTTGGCGCAAACCGGAACCCCTGCTGGCTTTAATCTTGCTTCTCTTTCATCTCACTTTCTTAGATGTTTTCTTAGCAAGGAGTTTAATTCCTTTAAGGTAAGAAAATCTGGCACAGTGCCTCAAAGCAAGCCACTAACAGATAACTGTGCTCCACCGTGATGCTCTTGCAGAGCAAATGCGAGTTATTTTAAGCACAGTTCAGACATTGCATTTAACAAGATTCAATCACAAGACAGCTCAAAGTACAGTCTGCTATAAACTGTATCCATCCAGTTGATTTTCAGAGACTTGACGATAGCGGGAGGAGAAATTAGCTGCAGAGCGATGGGAGGTAAAAGTCCTCTCACTCAAACTAGTGAGCTAAGCACTATTTTTCAAGTGTAGAGTTTGGAAAATAAAACGTAAAGCACCCAAACAAAACAGAATCATCTAGATATGTCCAAATTCAACCAATACATTTCTATGAGGTCACAAACATGTGGCTTCAGGCTACTTCTCTTCTTCACCCTTTGATTGCCTCACATTGAGTCTACAGTGTTAATATCTTTCTTTTTTGGGTTTGTTGTGAGCAAAGTGAGTAGTGGTGGGTTTAACTTTGACACTACGATAAGTATAAAATTAAGTTTTAATTTTTTTGTTCAAATGTCTCAAACAAATTAGTAAAATATACAATCCGGTTTTGCTGGTAGAAATTCCACAAACTTTAGGATAAAGTAAGGAAATCAAAGTTTAGTCATTTTAATATGCAGGAGCTTAGAGAAATCAGTGGAGAACATTAAAAGAGGTGGAGGATTAAGAGAAGATTAAACAGGAATGGGAAGAAGACATAAGAGGCGTCATCCTACCTCCAGCGATGGCTGTTTTCTTGCCCACCGTCACAGTCACAGCAGTGGCACTAATCACAATTCTTCCTGCTGGTAGAACAACAGAAACAATCTTAAAAAGAAAATCCCAGGACCATTGGCATTTCGTGCATAAAGTGGCATATGGATGCATGCGTTGTTCCTGACATGCAGAAGCACAATACACTGCATTTTCTTTTATTAATAAGTGTTTTTACAATGCTACTGTCAGATGAAATGCGTCCGATTTGCTGAAATGCATTTAGAAAAATGTGCGGCAGGCTGACTTGCACCAGGGTAGGTAGTATTAAGATTCATGCTCTGTTTTAAATCTGTTTTGCATCTATTTGCAGCCTTCAGCAGATGCTGACAGTCACCAAGCCTCAGATTTCAAACAGATTAACATTTCAAGTGTTGCATAACTGAGATTAGGAGAGCTAATTGAATAATACATCCATAACCAAAGGAATGCATTTGTGTATTTTGGGTGTCCATGTGCTCTCTGTGTTTATTTTCTGTTACTTATCCTGTAAGAGATAACCATGCACTCCATAGATTCTCTGATATCATTTTTATAACTATGCATGCGAGTAGTTGAAATGGGTCAAAATGAAGCAGCGAGAATCTTCCTCTCTGATGGGAGAAAACTGACAGGATGTTCTCATATTTAAACGGCATGCGTTATGAGTGGGAACCGGAAAGATAAAAAGGAAAAAAGGCAGGACCGAGCCAAAGCCGAAAATAAACTAAAAACAGAAACACAGAGCTACAGCAGTTTATGTCATCTTAAGCCCAGAGCCAAGGAAAATTATGGGCAGGATAGATTCAGAAGTGGAGGCATGCCAAGTATCAGAGGCAGTTCTCTACCCTGCTCCTCCACATGGTGTTGCACCTCTTCTGAACTGAAGGTGACACTATAGGCAGCCTCATAATCCCTGAATATATCTGAAAATGACACACTATCTTTTTTTCACCATCGTCCTAAAACATTTAGATGATTTTTTTTTAATTTAAAAAGCACTATTTATCATAAATTAATAATTTGCATGAAACAATCTGAGAACGTGAATAAAAAGGAAAAAAAAAAAAAAAAATCTTTCAACTTTATTCTCAGAATAACCGTTGTAGATTTAAACAGTCCTTGATTTGCATTACTAGGATTTTATATGAAAGAGCAACACAAAGTTGAGAATAATTGTCAACTTGGAAAGCAAATAAGAATATTGTACAAATAAAGCCTAAACATTGTTTCCGATATATTTATTCACTTTTCTGCCACACGTTTTACATGTTGGCAAAATAAAGTGACATTTTGTTCTCAAAATTACTTCAGGATGAATACAACAGACTTTGATTGGTTTATTAGGATTTTGTAAAGTGACAAAATGTGAAAAAGTTTCTTTTTCAACTTCTTTTTTATTGTGTAAAGAATTAAAACTTATTTCAATATGGGAACATTTTAAAAAGCTTGAAAAGAAAGAAAGTTACTGTTCACTTTTTCTTTGAATCTACTGCCAGGTTTTGTCAAACCTAAATAGAGGAAATATTAGTGACAATCAACATAATGGAAGGTGTTATGTTTGTCCAAGTAAATATTTTTCATGAAAAATATTTTCTGTGACTAAGAACAAATCTCCAGATTACATCAACAGATAACTTCCTTTTGATAAATACTGCTGATAAATTAATCTTTTCATAGAAATAGCTACAATATTTGGAAATTAAAAAGACTGACAGCTATTCTATACACATTTCCTAATTATTCTCTAAATTGTTTGCAACGTGAAGGTCATCCCTCTACCTCTTGTGTCCTGTCTGGGCATGTAGTACAGAAACTGTCCAACTGGATACTCCGCTGCTCTGCGGTACCACACAGGGAAATGGTCCAGAGTGAACATGTTCTCTTTATCTGTGGAGGTCAGGAAAGACCTGAGGGGACAAAAGCCATTGAAGTTTACCTTTAGTTTAAAATCCATATATATGAGGAACATAGAAATGAATTGAATGTTGGTAGAAACTAATGCTTATTCTCAATTTGGAAGAGAACAGAGGGGGAAAAAAATCTCAGAGAAGTAGATTTGATTTGAAACCTCATAAACATTGTAGCTGTTTAAATAACACTCACTTGCCAACTCTTTTTTCAACACCTGTGTACCTCAGGAACCTCTGCAAGCCTGAACGAGTCCCCAAGAAAGCAGTCTCAACACCATCCTCCATACTGGGAGAACAGGGAAACGCAAAGCACAAGGCAAACAAGGTGAGGCGAGGTTGAAATTATAAGGCTGGAAGCCCAGCACTGCATCCAGGGGGAATTTCATTTCAGCGTTTTTGTTCACCTGGATGTGTTAAGCATAAGAGCGGTCCAGTACGCTTCCATAGGTGCTGTAACAACAGCATCAAACAGAGTCTGTTGCAACAACTGTCTATCGCCTGCAAGGACAAAATAAGAGGGAAAAATCTGAAAGTTTTCAAAGAAAAATATTTACATTTCAAATCACATGCAAACAAAATTATTTGAATGAAACTGAGTGTAGGCTTACAGCGCAGATCTTTTTCTTTCCCAGTGAGATATTTTATGACGGCCTGCAGCTGGGTCAGTTTGCGATGTGCTGGGTCAATATCGATCTCACAGTAGGTCCTGCAAAAACAAAAATATGTAGATAAATGTTTGTATAAGTTTCCACTGAAACTTTCTAAAAGGAAATGCAATACTATATGCTTACCACTCATTGGCTAAGGTCAGATCTGGAGTGATTAAGTCATGAAGACCTGAAGAACAAAGAAAGAGGGAAAAGGAGAGACTGCAAAGGTTTGTTCTCTTAAAAAACCAAACAGATTGACTAAATCTTTACATCTACCTTCATCCAGTGAGACATTTCCTGTGAAGATGTACTCTCCATACCCTCTACTCAAGACTATACCAAGACTGTCAAAATAGAAACAGACAAAAAATGTGTAATAATAAACACAACAGCACAAGCATCCATATGCTTACAGGTGATTAAATCTAAAAATGTGCATTGTTCATATACAGTAATTCTAGTTATGTCAGGATTAGTGTTTCAAAAATAAATGCAAAAATTGCCATCAGATGTCACTAAAATGCCATGAAGTCCTCAGAGGTTTGTTACAGAACATTAGTGAACAAACAGCATCACAACCACCAGACAGTGGAAAGGTCAGGGAGGAAGTTGTGGACAAGTTTACAGCAGGGCTACAGAGTGCTGAAAGTGTGTTCACAGTGACCTTGAACTGTTTTTGCAGAAGAACAATCATCTTTTAATGTACAGAGCTGGAAGCGACACAAAAGGTTAGCAGCTGTAAGCGCAACGAGAGGTGCTTCCACAAAGTGTTAGCTAAGGAGTCTGAATACAAATCCATGCCACACTTTTCAGACGTAAAAAAATCAATAAATTCTTTGAAAGTCATCAGATCATTTTCCTTCTAAGTCAGAATCCTGGACTGTCTTATATCACGTCTATTCCCAATGAAGCACAATGAAGTTCCTGGCTCTAAAGTAACAAAATGTTAAAAAACTAAAACACTTTTTCAAAGCTCAGTAGATGCTATTTGCAAAAAAACAAAATCAAACAAACCTGAATGGTGTCTCATTTATGACGGTGTAAAAATAATCGTTCTTCAAGAAGATCACTCTCCTCTGCAAGAAGGAAGCACAAAAGATCACAAATTCGACAACAATAACATAATAACCATGCAGAACTGGTTAAACAACCATCTCCACTAATTAAGCCATATTCTGAATTAATTTGGATGACAAAAGATAAAAGCAATACTTGTTTAATTGCAATGAAAACAATATAAGATTGCCTGCAACTATTTCATAAAAGGAACCAAAGTACTTACTCCTTTGTCCACTGAAGATCTCACATCTAAAGACATTGTGCCAGTTTCTCCTTTGACCATGGCTGTCCTCAGCTATAAACAGAAACATCACATATTCAGGACTCTTGTTTATGATCATTTTAGTACAACAGTCATTCAAAAATAAAATATTCATATATATGAAATACAAAATTATGCACTGACTTTCTCTTCAGTATCCTCCCATTCAACCTCTGACAGATCAACACTGTTGTAGTTTGGTTTAGGCTTCAGTTTCTTTCCCTCTTTATACTGTCACAGACAAACAAAAACACAGACATGTGGGAGTTTGTTACCAATGCCGCTGGGTTAATAAAAACTCAACAGTCTCTCAGAGGATGTGAAGCAAATCTTTGCATGTACCAGAGGCCGCAGTTCTGGATGAGACAGGATATAACCATTATTGGTGATGAGGAAGGCGTAACCATGGATACCCAGCTGGAGGAACAGAACAGCAGAAAACCGCTTATATCTCCTTTCTGTTATGACATTAATGACGTTACACGGTGTGCTACAGTCACACACATTGCTGTTTAAAAAGATGTGCTCAATTAATATCAAAATTACAAATACAGCACAGCACTTCTGAGTCTACATAAAGACAGTAAGGAAGAAAACACCATATAACCAGAGGACACTAAGAAATCAAACAGAGACTGGATTAGGCTGATTTTTTTAGCATGTTCCTCTCTGATCTGTGATCAGCCAGAGTGGAAACTGAAACATCTGATTATTGCTGTCAGCAAAGTGCTAAAGATTCCCTTGTGTGGAAGATGTAAGAGGCTCAGTGAACTATATTTTGGTATCAGTCAGAAGAAGACCAAATGGTGTGATTAGCAATTTAAAAGGAACTATTTTCCTCATAGACATGTCTGTTTCTTTAAGCTGTAAAGCCCATATGATTTACCTTGTATCTTGGAGCTAATTTCATCAGTTCTCTTAAGGCCACATCTGTTCCTACCACGCCCAGCAAAATCCCGTGAGACAGCTGGAGAGGAAAGGACACCAGAGCTCAATGTAATAAATTAGACAAGGCCCTGCTACCTTTAAGGTCAACAGACTTGCATTTGCACAACTTTGACAGAAAAAATAAATAAATAGAGCCAGACTTTGAATCCATTATAATCTGTTAATCTGTATTGATGTTCATACTTCCCTTCCTTCTGTACTCATGCATCAGTATGAACATTATACCATAAATTTAACAAATAAAAAAACAGAAAGTTAACTTACAGTTTCTTCCTTCTTACTGAAAACAGGCATGGCGACTGAGGTCATCAGGAGCAAACTCTGTGCTTGAGTGTTAAACAGCTGCAATACAAGAGATAAACTTCTGTTCTAGTAAAAGTGACTTATGGACGCATTCATAAGGAAACAGAGAACTTGGCAGACAAAGTAGCCAAAAAAAGAAAACAGCAAGAAAATATGACCAAGTTGATGAAAATGAGATGAATAAATGAATGAGTTCAAAAGAATACTTTCTGTTTTTTCAGATTTGTAAGACTAACACATATCTAAGACAAAGATTACTAATGCTTATCATGCTCTATGGTCAGTTTCTAACGAATCAAACTGAGAGGAGTATTATTAGCCAAGCTGAGTTTTAGAAAAACGTAACACAAACAAACGTCTACAAATCACGAATACCCTTTACTTTACACAACTAAGCTAAAACTCAAGTTATGATTACCTCATCTTTATTGGGAAGCTGTATGGGATGATGAAGAGAAGAAAACAAACCAGGATGAAATGAATGACGGCAAAAAGAAAGAATGACAAGGAAGGAAAAATGATGGAGCTGAACAAAGAAGATGCACCAAACCCTAAAGAGAAAGATTTGTCTTTACTCTAACTGTATTATATTCATTCTGCCCAACATGTTTGTAAATAATGAGAGAAGAAGACTGACCACACTGTCCATGTAGGCCTCTGTCCAGATGATGTCGTGGTCATGGTTGATAACCATTGGCCGACTGAGAACGTGGAGATATTCCATGACGTTTTCCTGAACATCAGCCAGTGTGGACACGTGTGTGTAATAACCTGCAGGATAAGCAAATTCATGCAAACACATTTCACTTACCAGGAAAATACAGTAAATTCAGAGTCCATAAAATATCAGAGACTTTTTTAAGATATACCTGTAATTACAGTAGATGTATTTATTTTTTATTAATCTGTTTGATTTATATTGATGCTAAAATAAAAGCAATGCATTATTTTACTAGACATCTCAACGTACAAAATTATGTGATTATCAACGTATAGAATGAACAGTATTCATCTGAGGAAAATACTCCTAACTCTGTCAACTATAGAGTGCATTGGAAAAATATTTACACCCTTTGCAGATTTCACACGTTGTCCTGTTCAGTTGTTATAAGACAATATGTGTGAAGAGCTGAAAGTTTAGAGCTCTTAACTTGATTGAAAGAGAATCTCCAACAACATATTTTAATACGTTTTTCTCCAAGACTGGCTGTTTGTCTCCACTCAAGAAACATGACCCCAAAGCATGATGGAGCCACCACCCTGCTTCCAACTGGCCAAATTCTGTTAAACTGACCAGTAAAAATGTATGAAAATGTAAGGAATATAAATACAAAAATGGTTGCAATTGGGAGGAATTACCAGAACCAAAATTTCATTGAATGCTGCATCTTTCCGATCTGAACTGATGCATGACACCAGGTAATTCACAAGGGGGCAGCAACTGATAGCTACAAATAGCCTCAATTCTAATCTAGCTGAAAATAAGGAAATACCTTCATCTCTACTCTGACACTGACATGATTTTCCTAAAAGACTCTGGTTTAATTATCGGGTCGGGCTTTTCTCTGAAATATTTGAAAAAGGAAAACAGAAGAAACAAAAACATAAATTAGCTTTACCCTTGTTGTTGCAGGCGATCCATTTAACATTTTCAGCAAAAGTCATCTCGCGCCCAATGAGATACGTGAACACTCGAACCTGCGGAAACGGGTGAGAAGTGTCTAAGCGGCAGAAAACACCCCGTATTCAGCACTCTAAACAGCTGAGTCAAAATAAACTTCACACCCGACGTTCTGGAAAGTTAAACTCTTCGAAAACGTCCTTGAAGTCCTCCATGGCGCCGTCTGTTATCAGCATGATGGCCTGGTTGCACAGGCTGCCCTGCCCCAGTGAAGCAGCCTAAACACATTCATCCACAAACATGACTGGAAATAACGGAACCATTTCACAACAAATTTTGCTTTTTTTTGTTGCAAAAAATAGAGACCAACCTCGTTAAGGACCTTAAAAGACTCCTTCATTGCTTTTTTTACTTTGCCCTCTCCTTTGACTTGAAGCTCATCCACCAAAAGCTTGAAGTGCTATAATGTCAGATAAAATATATAGTCAGACAACATCACTTCTTCATTGCTATTTTTATTTTGGCAAATGCAGGTAAACTGACTAATGTGTCTTAAGAGGTAGAAAACATGAGAGGGACTGTGGAGTAAAGGGCTTATGCCTGGTTTCCTGGCACACTGACCAATAAAGGCAAAGTTACTACAGCCCTAGGAGGTAATCAGGATTAATTAACACATGCACACAGGCTGTTGCATGCACAATGAGTAGTGGCTTCTGTGGTTGGACTTTACAGAAAATGTAGGTTAAAGATAACTTATTGTCACTCTTTTGGTACATTTTCAGAAATACGTCTATTTTGTTAAAATAAAAAAAGAGAAACGTGTACATTTTTAAAAATGTTATTTTGCTAAAAGGGGAAAAGGGGGAAAGAAATTTGCAACATGCAGTGTTTTACCATAGTATGTATATTCCTTGACCTTCCCTACATTTTGTTCCTTTGTAAACACAAAACTTAAGGTGTTTTGTTGGTATTTTAACAAGTTAGCAAGTCGGAAAATCCTTCACACATTGAACTTTATGGTGGTAGCATAAAAAAGTGTTCAAAATTTCAATTATAGTGAATGCTATTTTGGCCACTGTATCTAACTTACAAAAACAAGCACTCATATTTGTATATGGTAGCTTGGAAAAGCTCATCATGAGCTCCTATTTCATAAAATGTGGTTTTGGAAAGACATGACTGCTGAGCATTCTTTAATAAGGACGAACAAATGTGCCAGCTAACATCTGTCTATTCTCCTCCAGCCCATCTCTCTGTGCATTCAGCCAATCAAATCCCACCCTCACACGCCACATGACGCGCTTATAAAACTGTCAGCGGCCAGCGACCTCACCTGATCCGTAACAATGTGGACAGGAGTGAAAGTAGGGCATACATCCAGCAAACAGACACGCACATGCTACGGTGGAGCAGACTGAGCAGGTGTTGGGATATCAAAGCATGAGAACGGATGAGCAGGAGGAGAAAAATTGCAGCAGTAAAGCAATTAGATATTAATGGTACTGCTTCTATTTACTCTAAAAATTAAATAAAAGATGTGGCTTAAAACTAAAGTATTTAATATGCTTAGTCTACTAAAAAAGAGAATTTGTATGCCTCATTTTACATTAAAGTAAGCAGAAATGATATTTATAAGACAAATAAAAACAAGGATATTAAGGACATTATAACTTGGTAGCAAAAAATGGTCAAATGTGAATATGTTTTGGATTTTCATTATGTTTGGGTGTATCAAGGGTCTTGCAGTGAATGCAGCACGTTCTTACATAAAGGATTTCATTATTCTTCATCTACCCATACATAATAATATTTAACAAGTATGTCATTTAAAACGCTTAGATGTGGCGCAATTGAAAAAGCATGGAATCCGAGCTACACCAGCAAATCATAGCGCAGAGAAACGTAGAAATGTTTCCAATAGTTTTCTAATTAACTGAGATGCAGCTGAATAACACTGACCTGCTACCAGCAAGATGCAGGATAAAATGCCCCCAAGACCTTGACCCCGACCTTAACCTGTGATGTTTTACTATCATGTGAATCTCTGTCATCAGAGGATTAGCAGGATTGGGTCAGCAGAAGCTAATTGTATTAATTAGCTGTAAAGCCAGTATGCGTCTGGCTTTTTTCTTTTTTTTTTTTTTTGTGCATGTGTGTGCGCACGTTACCTCTCTGTTATCCAGATCAGCTTGTACCAGCATGCCCTTGAAACAGGGTTCCACATAACGAACATAGTCACTGTACTGGAGAGAAACCAACAAAATGAGAGAAATTAGGAAATATTAGTAATATAGAAAGGTAATAGGAATAAAAAATTGTTAATATTTTCATATTCAATCAGATGAAAGTCTTGCAACCAATACTAGATTCACATTCCTGAGTGTTCTTATACTTACAGCTATGATGTTTACAAAGTCATTTTCTCCCAGAGTGTCTAGGATGGTATTAATTGTGTGCTTGGCTATCGTCAGTCTCAGCCCCTTCATGCTGCCGCTCACATCCACCACGATTATCACGTCTTTAGGAGACGTGGCAGCCTGTATGTACCTAAACAGACAGGTAAAGATCACGATGACGTTAACGAGGAAGTCCAGGAACGGAGCAAGGGTTATCCTTTTATTTGTTCCTCCAGTCTTCCGTTCCTTGCATACCATCATCCCTTTATTGCCATCCCCTGACTTTCTAAGCCAATTACACACAAACAAGATTTCCACAGTAGCAGATGTGATTGGAAGCAGTCGAGACCATTTAGCTCCGTGAGCTCCGCTTTCCGAAACAGACAGACGTTCTTAGAGAGATGTTCCAAAACGTCTCTCTAAGAACGTTGCAAGTTCCTGGAACGTCAAAAGCTGTTCCATGAAACTTTCCAGGAAGGCAAAATGTTGCTCTGCTTGTGCAGCCTTACTCCCGGGAATGGAAGTCACAGAATCAGATGTTTTACTTGATTACTTTTATGAAAAGAGATAATTTTTCCTCATTAAAAGCGCACAATATTTGGCCAGATAATTCTTTTTTTTTTACAGAACATACATTTTTAAAAATGAAGGCTATAATACAATCTGTTCTTTTTTCGTTGGCAGCAAAGACTGGTGCCTGCCTGTGAAAGTGAGAGATGCTGCAAAAAAGAAATTAACTACGACAACAACGTGGAGGAGGCTGATGAATTCTGTCACAAAGTGTAGGAAGAATGTAGCTGAGATATAAAGTGCTAAAAAATATATATATTATAAAGACTTTTAGTAGCAGCCAACATGTTTGTTTTAAAAAGACATCACTGCGTGACCGATGATGAAATGGTTGTAGCTTTACCAGTTTCTGTTTCTGCAATCAAAGGTGACCACGCCATTTTCATCTGGAATCCACTGGATTCCTGGGAATGTAAAAAGCAAAGCAAAAAAATAAATACAAATTAAAAAAAAAACAATCTGAGTCAGTGCACAGAAGAATTTAACAGTAACCATCTTTCCCCAAAGGTACTGCTCCTGCCATATCTACTGCCACCATGCATCGAATTTTATATACAACTTTTCAAGTAAGTACTTTGTTTAACTTTAGTTTAACACGTGTTTGCTGCTCCACTTATAGCATTAACAGCACAGTAATGGGTGAAAATACAGCAGATAAATATAAAAGCAAGGTAAATTTGCAGGATGCAAAAACATCCTCCCATTGTACCTGGGTAGAGCCTGAAGAAGCCTGTGGCACTGCCAAAATATTGCCAAGTGAGAGTTGGATCCTTCTGGAAGTTATCAATAAAAATATCATTCAGAGCCTCGGACATGTAGACCCCGTTTAGAATATCAGGATCTGCAAAAAGAGGCAGAAAACAAATTTGGATTTCAAAAGAGGTTTACTGCATTTATATGAAAATACAGGCTTTGTGATTTTGTTACCTCGATTGTAAACATTTGTAGGAACTTGGATATTACTCTGCTGTGTGCTAACTGGAAGTTTATTGAAATGTTCATTTTTCTCTAGGAGAAATTCTCCACCAAGTGGTATAGGATTGCCCTCCTCATCCACAGTGTTGATCAGCAGGGAGTTAAAGTAGTCAAACTGGGGAAAAAGATCAAGAACAGATGCTTGTAAGGCAGGGTCAGCTTGGGGCATAAGAACACTTTGTGACAAATTCACTTTCTTATATCACAAGACAATTACATCGAACCAAAAAAAGAGAGAAAACACTCCATTTATTCGTGTTTATTGTGCACTTTTTCTGCCATACTTTTTCCTTCCACTCAACTTTCCATTAACATACTTTAATACAATAATCTGGATGGGTGGAAATTCTGCTTATTAAAAGCCTAATAAAAATAAAAATATAGGGATTCAAACTGCACTTCTGGGAGTAATAATTTTACACAATTTAACACAGCTCTGGTAAATTGGGAGTGCTGAATATCACTAAAAATAAACAAACAGGATAAAATGATGTACAGCTTGTCTGGATAATTGGTTGAACCCAAGCACATTCTTACTTACCTCTAGCGTTTCGTTGTACTCGTGCCCCAGATCAGCATCTTCTGCTGCTTCTGCTAATCTCTGCAGCAAAACACAACTTCTTAATAGCACTCAAAACTACGATCACTTGTTGTGATTGATAAAACAGTTGCAGATGATGGATCAAACAAGCAGCAGACTCTCTGCATTAAACATATTGTCTGTTCACTTCTCTATCCTGTCGTCATTACCTTCACTGATTTCATCTTCCTTCCCAGCATTTCCTCCATTTCCTCCGCAAACTTCTTTACCAGCTCTTCACCGTTCACCTCCTCCATCTTCACCACGCCCTCCACATCCTTGTATTTCTTCAAAACAAATTTTAACCTATTTACTCAAGTCCATTTTATGTATATTTAAACATTTGCCATTAAAAAGTTAGACTAAGCATCTATGAGCTACGTTTGGGTTTCCACTCACTAAGTCTGCACCTTACAGGATTTGACCTAATTGCTAAAGTGATTCAACTATGCTCACATTAATAAATTGAGCGTCGGTAAAATAGCCATCAGTGCCGACGGCTTTAATTCCTGTGCCTCCTGAATACGCGGTGGGGACAGATTCGGAGATTGCAATTGGCTTTGTGGAGAAACCCGGCTGGTTTGGGATCAAATTTGTTAAGCAGCTTTCCAAATCTACTTTTGCTAGCAGCTTAGTGTTTTTATGTAAATCATGAAGCCAGACAGAATCTTATTCTGTACCATCACAGGCAAAATAAAAAGAACACCAGATCAGATCTCATATTCTGGATAAAAACCATAAATCATGCTACCTTGTTGCTGCTGAGAAAGATTCCTAAACTCTATAAAAACTAGGACAGCTTGCTAAAATCATACCCAAATCATAGCTCCACCTGATATGAATGTGCATGAGTTAATTTTTCTGACAGTTAAATATATTTTTAAGCCTTTTAGGGATAATTGCTAAAAATTAATTAATCTAACGATGACTGGATATACTTTCCAAAATGTTCATATTACACTCCGAGTTCAGGCCTTGGAAATGGGAGTAGCAGCACTAATAGATGTATTTGAAATATAAAAAATTATAACCTCTAAGTAAAAACACGTCTGAGCAGTCTCTGATTGGTTGGAGTGACATTTTTACATTTTCTTACAATAAGTAGACTATAGAAAGCCACATTTAACTATTGGTTGTCAAAGCAGGTACAACAAGTCCAAAATGTAGGTGGAGTGGATGGATGAATGAATGTATGGGAAAACAGATTGTTGTATTAAATCATGTTAATTTTATTCATCATATTTAACAAATATTAAGGGGAATAAAGCATGAAAATACTAATAACCTATACTCATTTGTCCAGAAAAAGGCTTCAAAAACTAATTATAATACTTTGTGAACACACTGTAAAATCATTAATCAAACAAATCAATTTAAAACTTACTGAATGTATAGGGTTTTTTTTTAACCTTCACAGAAACATTTTTTTTTAATTTTCCGCTACCTTGGAGCAGGAAAGCAGATATAAACAAGAGAAAGGATTATAAAGAAAGGATTATGAAGAGCTCTTTGCAGCCTACAGGAAATAAAAACAAATCTGTGGCTGCTGAACAAAACTCTAAATGTTCTTTCATGATCTTGCAACTGAAAAACATTTAGTAGCTTAGCTGGGCTACACAAGCAAGAGCAAAACGCTTTGCAGCTAGAAAGCCATTGATTAGACACAGGTAGGTGATTAATGGCTTCATGTTGCGAAGATTAAACTAATGCACTGGATGTTTTTTTTCCACTCCGGTGGCCGAAAACAAAGATAAGCTCCTGAAATATGAGAAAGCGACACGGTCTGCGTAAACACAGCCAATAACAGCAGAGTCACTGCACAAATTTGTGTGAAAACAAAGGATTTACATATCCAAATGGGAAAGTTAATGTCCTGAGCGAATGCATGCCTTGGATATATTTCGGCATCCAAAATCTGTTGGGAGAGATTTTATTTTACAGCACGTTTAGTAAAAGATCGAAAAGTTAATGGAAGGTATCAGAATAAAAACACACAATACGAGTGCGGCAGATGGTGAATGGGCCTGCCAGGGACTCCAGAGGGTGGCATGCAGAGAAAAATTGCATGTACTAATTACTGAAAAACATATCTGAGTAGTATTTAGGTTAACCGTGTCACCAGATTGGTCTATGGTTATTGAGCAGATGTTGTATGGAAAATGTATGCCACTACACTCAAAGGTAATGAATGGTTTCCCTTTTAAACCAGTTTTTGAATATCTTTTTCTTTCTATATAAAAAAGCAGCAGCCAAGGTTAGTTAAATTAATTTAAGATTTGTGTATTAATCAAAGTGTCCTGACAGCTAGAATGTAATGCAAAAAGCTTGATTGATTTCTTTGCTTCCTATATTCATCTGTGTAGATAAACTGTAAATCTTCTTAATTCTTAACATGTAACTGTGACTGTCTTCCACTCAGCAAAAGGTGTATGAAATTCCCAAACTGCAGGGAATGTTTCCCAGATGGCGTATGAAGCACTTTGGAAATATCCACCGACTGACATCTGCTTTATTCAGAAATGGGTCAGGTTAGCTTTTACTGCGTGAACATGTGGGTTATCTTACCTTCTGCAAAAGTTTAGCTCCAGAGTATCTATTGGACAAAGCAGCGATCTCTTTTCCGAAGGACACGGCCCACTGCTGCACACTGAACACAGGAAAAAAACAGAAACACACCATTCACTGCTTTAAAGTTGTTATTGTCTGAAACGCTCCTAAGTCAAACGAAAAAAACAGCAAATATCTAATATCGAAAATCTATAGAATCAGTCAGTAGATTTTAATTCTAATTGATTGATTAAACCCAAGTCTTCTAATATTGCTACACAATGTACTGCCGCTAAAGAAGAAAAAAAAACATGCATAATTTTTACTTCACTGTAAAATTACTAACCAATATTCAAATAAAACACCTTGACATTTGCCGTTTTAAAAATGACAAATGTAAAAATTAAAAATAAAAAGTTTAGATGTTACTAACATCGCAGCAAGGTGGCTCCCCAATGAGAGATTAAATGAGCTTACTGAAGGTGACGGTGGAAGAGGACAGACATGGCTGCCAGGCCAAAGGGTTATTCTGTGCTCAATAACATGCAGTAATTCTACAAATCCTCTATGTGAATGCAACTGAGATAAGGTCATAGCGTAGACAGGATGTGACAGATGGCTCAACCTATGGGGAGCCAGCCAGCTCTCTGGGACGTGGACAGCTTTCTCCCCTCAGTACTGAACACGCTCAGTATTTGCTGACTTGTTGACAGATTCGTTACAAACTGTTTATTGTACAATGAGAGCTTTCAGGGAAGTTTAACAACAAAAAAAGCATCTTTACTTTCTGAGATTTTAAAAAATTGCAAGGATGATTCTTTCTTTGTTGCTGAATGACCCAACATCGATGACACTATTGTGTTGTGATATTCTTTAAATCACAGTTTTATGATGTGTAATAAGACTATTTCATTAATATTTGGTCCAATTTAAAACCTGACCAAAACACAAGGATGTGGTAAGCTGAAAATAAAGATCATCATCTAGATACTAAAACAAGAAATACATTTGTTAACTCAAATGTTTTTCATGTTTTTATATTATTCACATTTAGAAAGTGATCAAATCAATTTCCATATTTCTCCAAGTATGACTTTAAGACATTAAAGTTTGCTGAATGTTTAATATTTCTTTTCAATATGTTTTTTTTCTTCCTATCAAAAAATAAAACTAATTGGAAGGACTTGTACACATGATAGAGGCGATACCCATTTTTCTTTGTACAAAAACATCCTAACAGTACTTTTCCAAAAAACACATAAGGCCTTAATTGAATTTAAGGTAAAGCAGGAAGATGCTGCAAATGACTGAAGAAAATGTGGCTCAAAGCAGGTCAGATTTTGAGAGAAAAGAAAATACTTAATAAATGCAAAATTCTGTCTACTGCAAAATTGTGATAAAAGTCAAAAAATAAATAAAACCTGGAACAAAATGAAGGAGAGCAAATGAACAAGAACAGGAGTAAATGTGAACAGAGTAGATTGGAAAGTGAATATAAGGATTAAAACGTATCCATTTTGTTCCTAAACGTAGCAGAATAGTGATGCTGCCACAGCGGCTAAACAGCTGACCCCTCCTGACGTGAAATGTAACCGGCGTTGCTTTGTTCACTTCCAGAGGAGCAAGAGCCTCTAAATCTTCAGACGGCATAATGAATTTTGTGTCAAAGTGACCTGAGGTGACCTGAAAAACTGGCGCTTTAATTCTTAGTCACTCTGGCCCAACGACACAATTTTCTAAAACATCAGCAGCCGCATCAGAGTGTTTCTCAATTATAAACGAATGATTTAAAAAGAGAGGCAATTACTTATTTCACAGATACATTGGTTTAAACATCAGTAATGGATGAAACTAGGTAACAGGGTCAGATGTTTTTGCTAAATTTGGCAAACATCTAGTTTACAGTTGTAAAAAATATATAAAATTATAATAACTGAAATTCTATTATGGTCAGAAAAAAATAACCAGAATTTTACTGGAAACATCATTCTCCGTCTGTGGCAGCTGAAAGATTGTAGGATCATTTGGCAGTTCTTTGTATCCCACAGGTTAACAGATGGCCCATACAGTATGCTTAAGCCAAATTGGAAAAAACAATATTGAGTCATCCGTAATGGCAAAGGCTTTAAGAACAACCATGCTGCTGGTGCATTTAAAAGCGCACACATGGAAACTACTTGATCAAATTGTTTTTTGACATTAAGTGGGAAACTTCATCGCTGATTAGTAGATCAGCGTGTTTCGCTTTGAGGAGAAACAATAGCCACTGACAGATTCATCTTAAATATTTATGTGAACTTTTAAACAAATTAAGCTGATTTGAGAGGGGTTTAGAAAATCAAGACCGTCATTGTTTTTCTCCCTGGTCTGCCAGAGTTGTAGTCATTGCAGCTGTACTCACGTTTCTGGTGGGATCTTCATCTGGCCGTCAACCACCAGGCACAGTGAGCCACAGAGGATAATCCACATCAGCATCATCAGCCTCCTTCTGCGTGGCCCACTTCTGCCCAATGTAATGGCACTCCCAGCGTTTCCCAAGCCACAACAGCTCATCCATGCAGCTGTTGCAATCTGCATCGTTCCACCTATTGCTGCAGACTGGCCCAAGCAGAACAGAAATCATGGGGTTAGTGTTAAAAGATTTTTTTAAAAAAGCAACAAAAAAAAATTGTTGTCATAGAGGGACTACATACAGGTTTCCCCTTGGAAAAGAAAAGAAAAGCCGATTTGTTAGCTTTGATAAATTAAAATAAAAACAAAAAAAGTTGTGCAAACAATTTTGGTCCTGGACACCCAGCTTTAAACCAAACCATAAGCAAAGTTCTTAAACATGTTACTTAAACCCTTGGAAAATTGATTTATTTTCAAGTGAAGAACTTTACTGCTACAAAATGACAGGAGTTTCTGTGCATTACACAGCATAAAACGGCCACACCTGGTTTCTTAACGAGAGGTGTCCTCGTTAATTAGCCTGCCACACTTCAGGCTAATTCTGGTTTTCTCTTGTAATCAAAGACAAAGTCACTGGTAAAATACAACATCTACCTATTAAATTAAAGAGCAGATAAACATTACTGCTTTCTTCCCTCTTTTTTGAATCAAAAATATGATCTAATAACATTTTAGCTTTTAGGCTTCCACTTTTAAAAGAAAGAATGTGCTTTTCAAATTCATATTAAATACATTGATGATGATATAATGTAATTTTACTGTCTGATTTAGGTCTTCACTTGCAAAACTATGTTTCTTCACCTATGCCAGCTTTTGTCAATCTGAACACAGTAAAATCTGTCTTTGAAATAAAGTGTACCAAAGTGTACATTAAATATTGCAATTAACCATAAGCAAATCAGAGAATTTCCCAAAAATCTGCTGTGGAACAACAAATTATCTTTAAAGGTATTAATTCTGTGGGGGAAAAAACAGAAACCCAGATATCCAGCTTCCCAGCAACAGTTTCTGTCTCGTTCAGGATTATTCCAAGGCACTCCCAGGTCAAATGGGATACAAGACAACTCAACGTGCCTATAGTCACTTGGGAACAAAATACCAAGATGCTTGAATTCTATTTTTTTGAGGTTTTCTGGGGAAGTCCCACTGAGAGGAAACCCTGACTAAGGTGGGGGGTCAACATGTTCTCTGTGGTGGTTTGGGATGGTCTGGTCTCCCCCTCAATGACCCGTAGAGATTTGGGTGTCTGGGTTTCCCTCCTGAACTCGTTGCCCCCAGCAACTCGATCTTGGATAGGCAGAAACTAAAAGCATCTATGCACCTGCTGCAAGAATGCCTCGAACGACATGACTGTTGTGGTCGATCCACAGTGATATGTTGAGCTCTTTTACTAAACGCAAAGACTGAGTTCTTCCTGGTGGTAGTTTTAAGAACTCAAAAGCAGTCCATAATAATACGCAGATAAGCAGAGTTGTGTAAAAACAAGTAATACTGAAATGTAACGTTGCAGTGGTAGAGGATAGTACTCACTGTGTCATATTTTAAAGGTTTTAAGAGGCATGCTGATTAGAAGAGAAAGTTACTAGATGTTGAACAACAACAAAAAAAGTCTGAATGGCTGGTTTGATGTCAGCTGAGCTGGGTATCCCCGCATATGAAAGAATGGGCAACGTTTTTATCCCGGATGTCAGACGTCACTTCTGTGCACAAGGGGTCCCATGTAAGTCCTGTCATTCTTCAACACCTCACTTTCCAGGGCTTTTGATCTGACTTCTATTACTTCTATCCTCCACTTCTCTCTTCCATGCTTTTCCTCTCTTGAATCCAGGGGATAAACAAAAACTGAAAAGAAAAAAACAAAAATACTAGATACAAATGCAGTCCAGCTCAGTCATATATATGTATATATGTATATATTTTTTTTTTCTAAAAAGGAAAGGGAGCATTTACATTTCCCGAAAGTAATGTGAGAATTTTCCACCGCTCTTCCAGACAGCTTCACATGGTCCCCAGTTGAAAAACAAAACTGCTCCCAAACAAAGAATTAACATGCAGAGAGCCGACAGATAGACTGATCAATGATTGTAGGGACATCCTCTCTTCTCAGAGTATCTTTTCCTTCTCTCTTCCAGCACCACTTTATACCATAATCCAACCAGATTAAACCCCTCCTCCCGCCATGCCTCTCACAGTCCACACACACTGACACAATATCGCTCCATTTTCTCTCCAGCATGCTTGTTCCCTGCTTTTCATTCTGGTTGTCTTTCTTTGGCCTGTTTTCTCCTAATCTCTCTCACCCACTTTCTTCTCAGAAACAACGTTGACTATGTTAACTCAACTTTTCTTCTTTTTTTAAGCTATTAAGATTTCCAGTGGATGGAAAAACACAGTAAGCGGGGAAATGTAAACAACTAACAATGGCCAAAGAAGAATTAGTGTTGCACTTGGTAAGACAGTATTCTCATTGTATTTGCAGGTTTTTTAGTGGGACAAGAGAAACTTCCTGCCGAGACATAAACACACTGAGACACCTAGTGGACTCTCACTGTGGCACATTGAACAAATCATTCTTTTAGTTTAGCGTATTTAAACCTTTATACTAAGGTTATGATACATTTAAAGAGAAATAAGCACAATGTGCATTCTAGCATTTTTTTTAAGCAGATGTGAACATATGTAATTTTATATTTTTATACAAGAAAAATATTTTTACACATTTCTACCTTGTTCAGTGTTTTCAGAATTGTTTGCTAAATCTATCATTTTTACTTAACATAAAGCCTTACATTTGATCACTTCTACAAAGTCAAACCTCAACAAATAAAACTCAAACCTTTCCATTTCACCTGCAAAACAGATACAATGATTGTTGTATTTTTATTTTTTTTAACTTAAGCACACCCACAATGCACTTGAGCAAAGACCAATAAATGTGGATAACATGCACAAATTCAGTCAGCAGACTTAGTGAATTACACTAAGGTAATTCACTAACCCTAACCCTACCCCAACGAATACAGCCAAACTAAGATCACAAACGCAGAAAACTAAGACGGTATTTAATATCTATAGGAGCTATGTAGTATGGTATTTTTTGGTAAATAATCAAATGTGCATCAAAGTCTTCTAAGTTCATGTAGATAAAATGTGACGCTTTCTTTCTTATTGCATTCAAATTACCATTTGTTTTGTCCATCTTTCTATTTTAGCTATGATCACATCTATGTCTTACTTGCTACTTTGCCATGCATCCAATATTGGAATAAACACATATTTAACAGCAGATTTTTTTAAACTGAAGAGGTCTATGCAATTATACAGGGGGACAAAAAAAAAGTATTACTACCCTCCATCACCGCAGAGCTGAACTGTTATTCCAACCTGTGTCCGTTCTGAGCAGCTCCACCGTTTGAGAATGATCTAAGAATAATAAAAAATAGATCTCAACAGTTCAAAGTTTTATGTACAACATTGTGCCTGCGGGACCCATCGGATGTCGGCTGACGTCGCCTGCAGAAAGCCTTTCCATCTGAGAGTACAGGAGTAAGGACAGTGGTGATCCTGCCTCTTTGGACTAAACAAACACACACATACTGTGCACCAGAAGTCATTGATTAGTCTAGGCCAGAGCTAATAGTCAGCCTTTACATTTAGCGCCATCAGCTAAACCAGCGATCTGAAATCCTCGTCTTCTTGGGGAAAGGATTGCGCGCAACTCCTCAAAAAAACAAGATTTACATGTAGAATTTGGCAGATCTAGGTTTCCATCATTTCTTGATGCATGTGAACTGAAACGGGTTCGATTTGCTCAAAATAGAAGTTTTATATTAGAGAATCTGTAACTGTAAATCCTCATGCTGATGTCGACTGGGGAAAGGAAGCAGGAAGGAAAGGAGAAAAAGGGAGAGGCTGACGAAACCTTCAAGCAAAAAGGGAACAGCCAGCCTCTGATCATTTCACATGTTGCTTACTTTTTGTTTGGGTTTTCACTAACAATAGGGCCATTAGCACTGAAGACACAATTCATGCAAACAACACACAAAACAAAGACTTTCATTACAATTATAAGGACAAGTGTAGAGTCATTAACATGTTTAAACACACTGATTACTGGCATGAGTGGTAATCATATTTGAGGATGTTATTGACCAACTGAACCATTTTTTTCAGGGCGGGATGATGAAAAGGCGCACAGCAAATTTTAAAAACAAGAACTGAATACACAAGTTGGAATTTGTTGTAGATTTTCTCTAAAAGATGCTTTTTGTTTATGTGTTATAGTTACATTTTAGTGGCTAGGAGGTGTTTAAGTCCCCCAATGAGGTTGGATTCCAACTATCTTACCAGCAACTCTCTTGTGCTGGCTTATTAACCAAAGTAGAAACACGGGGGGAAAACAAGTAAAAGAAAAACATTGACTTTGTTGCAGTTAATTACCAAGGTCTTTCCATTCTGCTGGTTGTGTAAAAGCTCCTGATTAGTCACTGTGGACATTACAGTGCACCATTGATTTCTTTAAAATAAGGCAATAAAGTGACATTAAAGCAATGATGAGAACATATTTTTAGTGATTACTGTTAACCATCTTCAATAGAAATAATCAGACAAGCAATGAGCCAAACAGACAGAAGAAAAACACAGGGAACATTGGGTAAAACATTTATTAGTCAATTAATAAAATATATTTTAGAAAAGAAAAAAACAAGTAGAAATAATTCTTATCTATTTCTTTGAATTAAAAAAACAATCTTTCAATTAAAATATAAACAGATCTTCAAAATTAAATTCAGCATTCCTTTTCCAGGTGTGGTGAAAGCTACATGTTGTCCTTCTGGAATACAAAAATAATGTTTTATTTTAATAAAAACATCTGCTGTTTTTGTCTGACTGCTACAATATAGACCAGTTGTGTACAACACTACAGCAAAAGCTAAACACACATGGACCCTTGCCAAGGTAAGAATTTCTAACCAAGTAGAACGTGGATGGACAGGGAATGCTTAAACTCTGCTAAATTTTAAATCGTTTCTGTCATTTAAGTGAGGTCTTACTGAGACAATATGGATCATTTCAATCAAACTGAACAAGTAAGAAGTGAATAAAACGTTAAACTGTGCAAATCTTATATTGACATAGTCATTTTTTTTGTTGCCGGTTTTATGCAGCTCACTATGTGGCAACAACCTGAGCATTTCAGCATGCTAAAACATTGCTGTTATGAGTACATTTTTAAAAACTTAAATTTTATTTTTCTATCTGCTCCTATGTTCTTCATATGTTTGCATTTCTTTTTTTTCCTTGTCATGAAGCACTTTGTGATTCTCATCTTGAAAGGTTCAACATAAAGTTTTTTTTGTTAAAACTGCTGTCTGATAAAAATCTAATTATAGCTCCAAACTGTGAGGTAGTGCTGGTTGTGACTTCTGTGAAGCTTGTGAGTTTATTCAAGTTGCGGTAAGATCATAATTTTTTCCCCTCATAAAAATAGGATGGTTAGGACAAAAACAGAACTACTGTTGTCATAAAGAGCCGTGAACGTCAACATATTGCATTTCAGTAATGAGCACTATTCAAACAACTGTCCTCCATGTTCAATTAGCTTTTTTCGCAACCGTTTTCTTTTCTTTGTGTCTGAGAAAAATGACCGACTGTGTTAATTTAAACTTCCTGTTTACCTCCAAATGAATAACCTTAACTTGAAGTGACTTTTTAAAGCCAAATTTCACGTTGTTGTAGGAAAAAACTGCAGATGTACATATAGGGCTTGAGTAACAGGCTGTGGTCTTAGACTAATATTTTGTGGTTTGATTAATGTTATTGAGTTTAAATCCCCAAAACACAGATTTGCACAAGTGAGTCTTTTACTACCACTGCATAGCTCAATAATACAAACAAGGAGACTTTTGTTGCCAACACTTTTTTCTTGGGTAGACACTGTAGAAGGATTTTTAGTCCTTGTGCAGGTTTAGCAATCCAAGGACAATATTTTGCTGCATTCTGGGCTTTTTATGTTTTTCATATTTTTAGAATTATTTTTCAGTTCCAAGCATTTGAAGGGAACGGTTTTGAGCTATAAGCCTGAACTCAATTCGAAAAGAAAAAAAAAAACAACAAAACAAAACAAAATACAACCAGATATATGCCGTTGAAATGTCACATGTGAAATTTAATAACATTGTTTTATAATGTTAATTGACATATTTGCTGCAATTGGATTCTATAAAGAAAACCAAATCAAAGTCCACGTTTCAAGCCTGTTGGTCGATAATGTCATTTGCTAAAAGAGTGTTGTGATGCAAAACCTGAATAAATTGTGCAGAATATAATTTACAGTTATCTTTTAAAAGCCGTTAAGGAGCAGTGTGTTCTTATTATTGTCAATATAATGTAGCTAACATTTGTAATTTAGCCTGAAAAAGTGGATTTCACTGCTAACAGCAAACATATTTTGCATTTCTATACCTGCATTTACCTTTTAAAAGATTGGTCTAAGCGAGTTGGATGGTTGAGATTAAATACAGTAAGTGAGATTTGGAGGAAGTGGTTCACTGAATATCAAATTCAGCCCTTGAACAGGAAGTGTGTGCAGACAGACAGCGGGTGTGAAGAGTCATCAGTACTTGCTGCCGGAGCCGTTAGCGAAGCGGCTGACGTATGCTTTGTAGATGGAGTCCAGGAATGAGCTGTCAGTCTGAAACACAGTAAGCAAGCAAACTTAGCACAGAAAGCTGTTTTCAAGCATGCGTGTTTATTACCACGGACTGTACACGCTGCACTTACGTTGTTGAAAAAGTTAAAATACGACGATTAAAAAGCAAAGTGTCAGGTGTGTTTTAATGGTTTTACCTGAATCAGATGCAGCAGTGCTGCTTGAAGCTGGCTTCTAGAAAGAGCTCCGACCTCCTCCTGCAGTGAGGGTTTGCATAAGGTTGAGGGTACAGAGATGCTTTCCGGAGCAGCCACTGGTAGCCTGCTGCTGGACTTTGTCTGAGTGAACACACTGGGAGAGAGGAGCAGGGTGGGGGCCACTGTGGCAGGTATCCGCTGTGGGGAAATGATCTGCACAGACAGGGACAGAGATTCAAGTGGAACTCGGTGTGCATATCCAGGCTGAATGCCGTAGATCACCATGAATGATTTACCAACCGAGAACATAAACTCACATGCAACTTCAAGCCGTGGAAAATATGAAGAGAAACTTCTAACAGTATTTCTACCTCTTGCACTTTTATGAAGTTTGTTATGTCCCAAAACAAAAATATTATTAACTAGGGATGTGCCGATCAGGTTTTTTCCGCCGATACCGATCACCCCCTGAGTGCTGATCGCCGATACCAATCATAGTTATTATTTAGTTATTTTTTTATCATAAACACTATCGTTACATTATGTGGAAAGAGGAACCATGAATTCACCTTAATTTAGACAAAAACTTGTTTTTAATAACTTTTTCCAAGAAGAAAACTAAACAAAACAGGCATTATGCAAATTGAATTGCTATCAGTAATACTATCTTTAACAGACTGATAACATATGAAGGCTCTGAAGAGGCTAAATAATGCAAAGAGCCAAAATAAAATCTCTCTCAATAAACAATCCTGAGTTACTGAATGAAAACTTCCTTTTAGCATGGTGGCTAGCTGATTACTGCTAGTTCTGATTGGCTGTTTCTGACTGAGCGGAGTAATTATGCAGAGCAGGGAGATAAATAGATTATTTTTTAGAGATTATCTGTCTCATGTTAGGACAGCGAAAGTTTTAATAGTATGTAAAAGGTATTTTTTTTAAGTTAGATGCTGCAGCTTTAAACAGGTTCGGTGTGAGAGTCACTACCAGGTGGAGCAGAAGCGGCTCTGTCTGTCAAATATTACTACCTGTAGCGTAGCAGCGGTTCAACAGGAGACCAGAACCAGAGTCTTGCATCGCAGCTTGAAGACTTAAATCATTTTCCAGGTTATTTGTTTAGCTCTTTGACCGTGAGTGTTTGTAGCTGCGCTGCTTTACCTGCTGTCTGATTCTCCATGTCTTTTTACTGCAGTGAGCGTCGATGTAGCCAAACTCCGTCAAGTACGGCTAGATTGTTTTTATGTCTATTAGCTTCGTTGTGTTGATGCATTTTGACCTGCTTCAATTTTCCGCCGCAACACGCAAACTTCCCCATTATAGTTATAGTTACACATCGCTTAGTATTTGTTGCTGTGCGTTTGCGCAGTGTGAAGGAAAGACGAGACCAGCTGGACAGACAGGCTGAGAAATGAGATGCAGGTGATCGGTATCGGCAACAGAGCCAATGATCGCCGATCACCGATCATGCACTTTTTCACGAAAATCGGCCGATTGTGATCGGTGACCGATTGATCGGCACACCTCTACTTTTAACTTATTATGTAGATATTTTTATGTGATAAACATGGAGGAAAATAAAAATTTTATCACAATTCAAAATTTTAAATGCCTGTCATTCATTTGTATTCAGAATCTCTGAGTAAATTCTTTGCAGAATCGCTCTTTACTGTGATCACAGTTTTGCAAATGTATCTTCAGAAAAACGTTCAAGTTATTTTAATTTGGAAAAAGTTTCTGTGCATATCAATGTTGAAGTCTTACCACAAATTTACCAAATGAATTTAAATCTAGACTTTGACTGGACCACTCTAACACACTGATTTAATTTCAATTTTAAGGCGTCAGATAGATATGAATACTTTTCTAAGGCGCTGTATAGTTGTCATATATGAAAGTCTAGTTGCAGCAGTTTCTGTATCTGAAAATCTGCATCACTATTTCACAACAAAAACAAAGTGTGCTATTAAGCATCAGATTAGGAGCTTCATTCTTTAAAGTTGATTACTTTTCCAAAAAACTCAGAAATCAGTTGGTCTTATTCTACTTAAGGACATCTTTCTTTTTTCTTGCAAAGAAAAGTCTGATGCTGCAATGTCACAAAATACAATGAGTCATGGGAAGAGAGCTGCTGGTCCTTAATGACACCATCTGTTGGAAACAAGAACTACAATCCTTCCATTTCCTCCTGCTGTAGTTTTGTTTCAACCAAGAAGAGTTACACAACTTTAAACTTTACCTACAGAATTTTATAGATAAGAAAAAAAGACTTGTATTCTGCCTCCAACTGAACTGTTTGTTATTTTCTTACCTGAAACTGCAGCTCAGGTTTTTGAACAGGGGCAACTGAAGCCTGGATTGGGCCTGTGCCTAAAGAGGAGCCTTGGCTTTGAGTCGCACTGGGCCCCAGGAACCGAGGTGCCAGTCCTGGATGCGGATGGAGTCGGGGATGCTCGTGGGAAGTCAAGCTCTGTTCCTGCTGGACCAGCTGGAGTTTCTGCAGCAGCTCATGAGGAGAAACCACACCCTGCATTTGGGAGGTCAGACCTGGCGAACGACCACAGGGCATCATTACTTGGCCACAGCAAACACTGGCTAAAGCAAGCGTAAAGTCGAATACATGCTAAAATTCATGCTGAAAGACAGACATATTCAGAAGTCACATAATATGAAGTGAATTATTGGAAAAATATATTTTTTAAATCTAAATCAGACCAGGATTTGACAGAAATTATGACTGAAACTATTAAATAGATTTATTGCGCTAATTCACCAACTAATTTAATAAATGGTTAATCATTAACTGGTATATACAGACTCAAAAAAACTAAATTTTCTAATAAAGAACATATTCAGAGCACAAACCTGGTTGAGGTAATAATTATGCCCAAACTGCATATAATTTACATACATTTTGCACTTAAGATAAAAAAACTCATGTTTGTAAATAGGTTTTAAACTAGATTAGCTTTAGATTACTAGTTACTTTGTTTAAATCAATAATTCTTTTTTCAAATAAGACCTGCTGGATGTCCGTTTTTCTGGTTTGTCTTTTGGTGAATCGCAGTCAAATAGATTTCGCACCTGTTCCCATGGCAGCAGAGTCCGTCGGCCCTCTCTTCTGCATCTCTGCCTGTAACTTCGTCAGGCCGAGGAGGAGCTGCTGACCTTGCTGTGCTTCGAGGTGGGAACGTGACACAGAATCCAGCTGGCCAGGCTGGGAGGCGGAGATACGGGTTCTGCTGCAGCGCCGGAGGAGCCGCGGCAGTGAAGGAAGTGGCGAGCAGAGGGGGTGGATGGTTTTGCAGAAGCCGCTTTATTGGGTCGCGCTGCTGCTGCTGCTCCTGGTGGTGGTGATGGAGGGGGTGGGGGTGCTGTTGATGGTGGTGGTGGTGTTCCAGCAGCACCCCGTTGTCACAGAGCCGGTTTTCTGGGGACTCGGACAGTGTCTGAAGCACGCCCCCAGCTCCTGCCGCCCCCCTCTGTCCCTGCATGAGCTTTGCGATGGCCGGACAGTGCTGAAGTTGGTTCGGCAGTTGGCGGAGAGCGCTCCCGCTCTCTTCCCTGTCCGCTGGTCCGACTGCCGTGTCTCCACCTCCGGAGGGGGACGACGAGCCTGCCAGAGTTGAGCGAATCCTCGTAGGTCAGAGTGCGGGCGACGGGTGGGCGGGCGACCTTCCCTGCTGCCGTGGAAGCAGCCAGAGGAGGAACTGGGTCAGATTTAAAATGGTGGTGGTGCTGATGCTGAGAACTTAGCAGGCTGGTTATGGCCACAACCGTGGTGGTATCTGCTCCTTCATTGACCTGGAAGGGACAAAATTGACACGGGTAGAAACATTATGGAGAAATGTGATATTTTCCAGCCTGAAAACACACATTATATGGGTGTGTTTTACCTGAGTGTTTGGCTTAACTGGTATTGGTTTGATCAGATTAGGATTTCCACACAGTACACTGCTGCCCCCAATCTCCTTTGGCTCTGAGGCAGACTGTCAGTAAGACAACAGTGTTAAAAACACATAAAAGAATCCAGTAGAACCCCTACAAATGATGTAAACCTTAAAGAAACATCTCGGTTCCGCTACCTTATCATACTCTGTTCGTGCCTTGGTCAACATCTGGATGATGTCGACCGCTTTCGCCTCGTTATTTCCTCCGACTAAGCCACCTCCTCCTCCTACTGCTCTCGGGGATATGGAACCACCCTGAGACTGAGCGAGCATCTGCTCCTGCTGGGTCAAGCTGGACAAAGTGCAGATTCCCCGCATCAGTTTCAGGCCATTAATTAAAAGAAAGATTTAAACGTTAGAAAACCTAATTAGGCTAAATGTTTCTCCATATTTCTTTCTTTTTTTCTTTTTTTTTTAAACATGCAACCTGAATATGCTTTAGCAATAAATAAATGCAGAAGACTTTTAAAATGTTCATACTTGAAAGAAAATCAAACTTTACTTGGAGAACATTTATGCAATGGGAAAATAAATCGAATGCAAAACTAAAATTTTAAACAAATTAAGAAAAACAGCAACAACTCTAGTATTATACTTATTGATAGTACTATGAATTACTGTAAAAGTAACAGCTACTTTATTAAATTAACTATCAGATTAGATTAATTAAAAAGTTAAAACAGCTGGAACTGTGACAGAAAAAGAGAGGGGGTCCAAGTTTAACTTGAAGCCTTGAACCTTCCTCCACTGTGAGGCGGAAGGAAAGGTAAATAAAACAAATCTCCAAAGATTATAAGGATCTGCAAGAAAGAAATAACTATAACAGTGTTGAAGTTTTTTTATGTGGCAGTAGTTTCAAATCCAACAAAAAATTAAGAAATTATAAATCTTTTTTCCATTTATGACTTAAAGAATACATCTTTAATCTTTATAATAAAAATAGTAAATAACTCCAAATCTGTTAAAGTAAATGCTGTTATTTTGTGTGTTTATAGACAAAAACTTGAGAGATTTTAATTTTAGATTTTAGCATTTGTGCCGTTTGTTGACTGATTAAAATTCCACTCCTGTAGCTTTTACTACTCTAGAAATATTCAGTCATGAAAGCCATCATAGCCTCAAATGGCTTAGGAGGCAAGTCTATAGCTTCATCTTCTAATGAGTAGAAGTAAATAGTTTCCTGTAACACATTAGTATTTAATTGCAAAACAACTCCTAAATGAAGTAGTCATATTTTATGTGAAACTGCCATCTATTAAATTCATACATACATCCTCATCCTCTGTGCAATTCGCTGACAGTCCTGCTTATCGTAGAACCAGATCCCGTGAATAACCACTGAGTAAAAAAAAGAAAAAAGGTAAGATTTAATCAGCCGAATAAACATATTTACAATAATAATAACAATTCTATTAAAAAGTATATTAAAAAATTCAAACAAGATGTTTTGCATCACAATAATGATTCAGACAATGAGCAGAAAAATCAATTTTTATAAATACGACTCTACAGTTCTGGGATGAGCTCACTGGTAAGGTCAGCAGACAACAAAATGAGCAAGTTGACCTACTCATAACCTTAAAATTAAATAAATACACAGACATAAAATAGCTCCAAATTTCTACTATGACATCAGAACCCACACAGTCGAGGCTTTAAAATGAGTCATTTCCCAGCCAAGCCAATGGGAACAGAGGCAGGCAGCACCATTATGCCGTGAAACATGGGCCCCAGGAGTCTCTTGAACTGTATAAACACAGCGTGGACAAGAGGGAAACGATTCCAACATGGTTCTTTAGAAGGTTGTGTGGCAGCAAGATAAATATGTTTTATTAACCAAGTTCCTATATATAACTACAAATGATTTAACTGTTTTTATATGTGGCATTTCCCAGAAAATGCATCAGAATAGCAGGAGATGGTGCAAAACATTTTATATCTGAACATGTCTAGTGAAATATCAGAGTCAGAATGTGAATATCCAGTCTTACTATTAATTTAAAGCTTAAAAAGATTTGAAACACAATATCCCAAAAACAGCATTTTAAAGTTTTAAAGTCCCTAACCTTTTCAGACTGAACATTTTAGGTTTCTTTTATTACATTCTGAAGTGAGCAAGAAGAGGATTAATCAGAGCAGCAGCCAAGAGGCCCCTAGTGACTCTGAAGGAGAAGCAGAGATCCACAACTCACATAAAATAATTTCTTTGAGAGAACCATTAATTGCACAATTTACAAGTCTGGCTTTTACAAATAAGTATCAAAAGAGAGCCATTGTCAAAAATGAGGCCATGAGAACACATGCTTGCATAAATGAACATTTTGACAAATTTGCCAAATAGCAGAAAACTAACATTTGAGTATATAATCCCCATGAAACATGGTGGCACCATCATGATGTGGGAATGCTTTCCTCAGCAGGAACATCATGAATGGGCCACAATGTTCTGTTCCTAAACATCCAAACCTGGCTGAGGTGTAACTCAAAGTACTAGCACTTGTAACTGGAGCAAAAGGTGCTTCTACAAAGTATGAACAGCAAAGGGCTGACTAATATTTTAATTTGCAGAAATGTAAATATCTTGTAGAAGTTTCCTTTTGCTTTATAGTCATCTTTATGCATCACATATAACTCAAACACATTAAAGTTTATGTTGGCAACGTGCAAGATGTGGAAAATCTTAAGATAGCTTGTAAGGCGATGATTTTGTCTTCACACTAGTTTGTTGAACAATCTCAGAAAAACACAAATTTGTTTTGCATGTTTAATGGTTACAATAAAAATTCAACAAATTTACTGGATTAATCTGACTAAAATAAGACAGTATGATTTGTTCACATTCAGTTTCATTATTCTGGCATTATACTTCAAGAAATGTTAGCTTATTATCTGTCTGAACAATGAGCTGTTACTCACCACTTTAATCTGTAAAACATTGTAAATGTGTATTAAATAAATGCTTATTTTTTCATGCCGTTATAAGCCAATAAGACGCATAAAAGGAAAGTACTATCGCAAAACAAATAAAAAAAAATAGAGATACACTCCTTGTGTAAAGAAGACAGAAAAACAACTGAAGTATCCATGTGGTGGCTATCAATACCACACAGAGAACATGTATTCCCAATCCGGCACACAGACCAGAGAGGTCAGCGAGAATGTAGGGACAGAGAGAGAAGAGGTCCGACAGAGCCATACACAGTCAGTTAAGTAGAGCCTGGGAAAAAAAAAAAAATCAGCCCTGATCCAAATAAGTAACTGCAGTGGGAGACTTGACTGGTGGAGCCAGAGCCACTTAGCGCTCACTGGGGATGAGACAGCTTGACAGAGACCCCGGGACACACACAGAGCCGAAGTCAGACAGCTGGAAAAATTGAGGAAAAATGAGCAGGACTGATAGGAAGGAGTGAGGTGTGTTTGAGGGAGATAATCAACTCCAGAAAAATAGGAACACGTAGTTCTCGGAGCACTGTGGCTGTCAGATAACATTGAACAGACGAAGTTTCGCTAATGATGCAAAAAAAAAAAAAAAAAAAAAAAAAGCAGAACTGAAGGTGACAGAAAGACAGCTGGGTAAGAGTCTCTGAAGTCTCTTTGACCAGTCCGAATGCAGCCGCACAAACAAGAGGACCAAAGTACAGAGCATAAAGATACAAAAGAAAAACGTAAAAGCTTATTTAGATGTCTTACCAATAATGTGTGGGATATCTCGACCACTGCTATGTAGAAAGTGTCTGTTTTATCAGTGAAGAGGGAAAACTGCTAGAAGAAAGGCAGGAGGAAGACCAATAAAAACTTTACGTTGGAGAAAAAGAGGGGAGGCTCTAGTCTGGTCTCAGGACATTGAAGGGAAGAGGCGGAGGGGAGTCAGACATGTAAGACCCAAGCCAAGAACAGTACCACTACAAGTGACCATGTGGGAGGAAACCTACAGCAGGACATCTTCTGTTCAGAACAGCTGAAGACAGGAGCGAAACCTCCCAGATTGTCGGCGTTTCAACCTGGATGCCAGAAAGTTCAACCAACAACCGTCCGGTGAGATTCGCGAGCGACCCGCATCTGAAACCCTCAGGGACCGGGGCAATCCAGCCAAGACAGAGAGCACATGATGATTGCTCTGCATTCGCTTCTTAACCATTTACTGCTGGAAACTGAAACTTTATGAAGACTTTCTATCTGTTTTAGAAAGCTTTATTGGCCAAGTTGGAGGATGTGTTGTTCAAGACAGTTTGGATTGATTTTTGCATCAGAATGAGACCAGATGTGCAAGGAAAGTTCACAAACTATTCAAACTGAGTGCACGTTCCTACTGGCTCGGCTCTAAAAGTAAGACACACATTTTTTGGAGTTATTGTTGTAGTAGAAGACCCATAGCTGTTTTTGGTTAGATTCTTAGGAGAGTACATACTGAAACTTAAAAGTTAAATAAAATATACAGTGAAGGAAAAACTGCTGCAAACATCTCCACCTAAATTTGCAACTGAAGTCTGGGCTTAAGAGACCAGTAATTAGTAGTGTCAAATTATCTTTGGCAATTTTTCTGGATATTTTTTTTTGCGAGAAAAAGGTCAGATTAAAATCAACCGTTGAAGAAATTTAGAACGGCTCGACTGCTCTGGGACCATGCTGAGGGGCCTGTTTCAGAGGAAACCAAAACATGAGAGACTGGAGGAGGAACCCGAGGTCCGATTTAAGGGATCGCTGGTGTCCGAGAGAGATCTGGGATACAAGTACGTCAGACCTGGAGGTAAGACTACCCACACACACGTGCTTTGAAGGAGATGAAGCCCGAGCTTCTTGGTTATTATGCACATTAGTGCTGCTGTGTCAATACACAATCAAACTCTATCTTATTCACAAAAGATAAGTCAAGTAAGTTTGTTTATGATGATAAACAATTAAATTCTGTGTCCTGCTCACACATTTCTAGAGGGTCAAATTATTACCGGGAGCTCAAGCTTGGTCAGACTGGAAGGGGAGGATCTATGAAGCCCAACCTTCAAATTCAATCACAGAATCTCAAATCAATTGACGTCTGGGCTTTGACTGGGCCATTCAAACCATTGAACATACTTTTACCCTAAACCATTTCTTTGTAACTGCAGGCTTATAGAGTCCTGAAAACATCGAACCTCCAGTCAAGTCTCAATTTCTTTTACATTTATTTTTCTTCCAGGACTGCCCATTAATTTGACCAGCTTCAATTTAAGCATAAGCATCCCCATAGCATGACACTGCAACTACCATGTTTCACTGTGGAAGTGGTGTGCCCACCTGGTGTTATGTTTTTGCCACACATTTAAATCAAGCCGTTCATCTTCCAGTCCATCTGACCAGAACTTCGTCTTGTAGATGTTTGCTAAACGGCTAAAGGGAAACTGGAGGGTTCATGGCTTTCTTCAAGCAATTGCTTTCTTTTTACTGCTATTCCACAAAGTCATATACGTAAAGAGCACAAATATAAGTTTTCTTGTTTTTCATTAGAGCAGTGCAACTTTATAGGTCCTTCAAAGACACTAAAATTAGACTTCTTAATGTTCTCTTGATTTAACTGGGCACACATTTTTTATTTGTTTTGTAGAAAAGAAAAAAAAACATCAGCAAAAAAATGTTGAAAACTGGGAAATAATGAATAGTTGTAGCAGGGCTGTAAAGTAGAAGAAGTCCTTCTATAGTGGGGAACGTTAAAAGCCTCTTCCTCTTGAGGATGGGGAAATAACGTCTTGCTCGCACTAAATGGCTCTTGCTTGAATCTTAGCCCATTCTGCAGTATATCTCTGCTGCTTATTTTTAGCCTGCGATGCCACTTTGTGCCAACCGCCATTCCAGGAAGTTACAGCCGCTCAGAGGGCTACATGTTTGTCTAATGATAAGATTCCACGACCCCTCCACCAGAGGTCACGATGCACTGGGACAGTCAGTTTTGCCAGCAGCTTATAAATCGAATGTTAGCCAGTGAAAACAACTCTTCAGTAACCTAATGAACCAAAACACCACACGAGAGCTTTTTTTTCTCCTTTAATATAACTCAGAAGTGTTGGCTTTGAAGGCATCTTAAAGCGCTTGAGGCATTATTACTTGGCTAATGTGCAAAAACGTTGTACTTTTATATTTTTTATCTGAATAATCGACAAATCTTTTAAATCGCAGCAGCTACAGAGATAAAATTCCATCTGATTACAACAATTATTTATATCTCCTCCTTTTGGTGCTTTATAATCAAAGTAAATTAAGGCTACCATTAAGTTTGACCATTATGTTTGCAATACACACTCTCTTTTACTCGCAGAACTCCAATTTTAGCAGAGGAAACAATCATCAGCTTTGTCGTGATTACTTGTTGAAAGTACTTTTAATTTCTTCCTTCTTCCCACGACAAGTGAGTCAGCCTCACATTTTAAATTCATTCTCCATTACTGAACTATTACATACTTTAATCTGAACTTCAAACCATCAAAGGAAGTGCAAAAGGTCTCTTACTAAACTTTATGTCATACACAGTCTTTCCCGTAGCCTTCTGGTTATTTATTATTACGGAGAGTAAGCACAAAAATCTATGTCGAGAAGCAGAACGATCAAAGCAGGCGTAAGGAATCCACTTCCATTTGCTACCTAGGAAGCTTCAAGGAGAGTTAAAGGCAGGGGGAGTGGATGTGTGTGTGTGTGTGTGTCAGCAACTTCTGCGTCACTCTGTTTAGATTATCAGACGCGGTTGAGGTGTATCTAATCTCTGCTGGCTGTTTTTGTAGTGCTGTCAGACTCTTGTCCCACAGGCACACTTAGCAACGTGATTGTGTGAGCGAGGGTCGTATGTAGGTCTCAGAGAGACTAGGGCTGATAAAATTGACTAAAACGTTTCTACTTAGTTCCTTAAATGGAGCTACTAGTTCCCACTCAGATGATCTACTTTCTCCCCTTTCATTATTTGTTATCAGACTTCCAGACCACTGCACAAATCTGTCCTGCTTTTTGTAGGGACAGGATCACACCATCGGTATTATGACGTATTGCATCTAACTTTGTAAGAGGAGTCTACATCTATTACAGACAGCCAAGGGAGTCAAGTAATTAAGAAGGTCTGCATAGACTGCCAACCACATTTTTAGCACTCCTGGTAAAGATATGTGCAAATCACACTAGATAATGCAAATAGAAAACCTAGAAAAATGCTCATTTTAATTTGAGCATGTTTACTAAGTTGGGGGGTGGGTGGAATCCCGCATCTAGAAAGAATTGTTTTATAAGTAATCTATGACTTCTTGTGTCATCATTGTATAATTGTAACTGTTTTCTGTTAGCCACCTGGCTGAATGAACACCCATTTAATGCTGCTACGATGCACAGTGAGCTGGATGCTGAAGGAAGATCAACAAAATATCACTTTTAAAGAGCTAGAGCAAAAGCGTCATTTTTAAATCACCAAGTTGTTTGGGATTAATGCTAGTAAAAACTGTTTCTGTCCTATCATCACAAATCTAGGACTATAACTGGAACTGTGTGCTTCAGTCAGATGAGATGAGGTGTGAAAAAAGTTATGTATGCTTCAACTATGAAATATGTTAAAGGACTAAAGGCTGCCTTATTGAAAATACGTGATTTGATAAAAGTTTTAACAACCTAGTAAAAATAGTTGGGGTCTTGATGATTCCATTTCAAAATTACCACAGCAAACACATGCTCAAATAGGTTGTATTTTTCTAAATTACTAAATGTGACATAATGCCAAAGCAATAGAAGATAAATAATTATAAGGTATTTCACACATCTAAATTGGTGGTACCACTGCACGCTAAAAATCAATGCCGAACAGAAGATTTAATCCCAAAAATGTTACAGGTGTTAAACTAAAAAATAATTAAATCCTTATGTTTTTTCTGCAAGGTTTAAACACAGTATAGAATACTTCCCCTTATTTCCTCTACTTATAACTAATACTGGTATACATACTCATTAGAGCAACTTAGCTTCCTAGTTCCCAATTGATGTGCATGCAATAACAGGAAAACACTGAAAAAACACACAATATCAACGGCTAACAGGTGAACTAAGCGTATGTGTGCATTTAAAGCTACACTATATATCAAATCAGTCATCATCACAACACCAGCACAGATTATATATAGTTTTCAGAAATTGTAAAATTGTAAATTTATTGAAATCATGTGTACTGTTGCATATGTTGCTTACATCGTGCATTACGGTAAAGAAGGAAAGGGTCCTGCAGCTGGAAGTCCAAGTCTTTTGTGATGGGCTCTGTCAGATTCTCCATATTAAGACGGTTCATTATTGTGAAGCCATGCCTAGGAGATGCCAATCTGAAATAAGAACACAGCACAAAAAAGATCACTAAAAATTATTGATGAATATGGCTAGACAAGCTACTTTTTATATTTTACTTTAGTAAATCTACATAAAATCCAGAGCAATTAGTTTCCTTCAACATTCCCTTTTAAACAGAAACCACCATTGTGTAATTTGTTACGACCTGAGAGGTTTTTTCTATAGAAAATTCATTAATAAAGAGCAACGTCATAAAATATTTTATTTGTTTTACGTTCTGTTAAGCTGGCCTTTATGGAATACCGACAATAATGCAGGTTTGTGGAAATGACTTGACAAGACAGGAACAAATTAGTGGATGAAAACAAACTATTCGTTCTTAAACATTTCTAAGAAGCTTTTTACCTTGTGTAAATAAATAAAGTGCCTTCCACTTCTGTCTTCTCCTGAAAAAAAATAAAGTGTTGAGAAACAATAAAGTGTTGAGGACAAAAATAAATAAAAACAGAAAAGTTTCATTAAATATTTCGAACATTTTAAACTATTTTTTTTACAATAATAGAAAACCTGTACGCCAGTTTAAACGTGCGTCTACCAGAGAGACGCTAAAATAGGCTAGGCTAAGCTAAGCTAGCATTTAGCACATTTTTTTTCAAAACTTACCCATTCATTCGCTCGGTTATTATAAGTATACAGGGCGACTTGGCTGGCCACGTCCACAATGTTGTTTATGTAAGGGTCTTGTCTCTGCAGGGCAGACAGACTTATGTCCAGTCCCTTAGCAGAAAGGTAACTATTGCTAGCTGCAGCTAGTTCCATCGTTCTCTATGGGGAAGATATCCAGCTAGCAAGCTTCAACCTCAACACTCACAGAAAGACTGCTAAAAAAAACAAAAACAAACAGCAAGTGGAAAATGTAGTTATATCACTAGAAGCCTCTTAAACCGTCTTTAAACCAGTAGGAGTAAAGTAAAAACTATTCTTCTAAGTTTTCGAGCTCTAACTGTAATGAGTGAGTTTTTCACCAGCCATGTTTAGGTCGGCAGATTGTAAACATCAAAGACATAACTAGTTGCGCGTCGAGATGCAGATCCTATAATTCAGATTTGAAAAATCGATAAAAGATTATTATTATTATTATTATTATTATTATTATTATTATTATTATTATTATTATTATTATTATTATTAAGTTTTAGTGAGCCTTTCTGGACAAAAGAACAGATACTGATACGCATTTATGTCCAACTACACTGTTATTTAACAGCAGGCTTCTTAAGTGGGTATTTTACCAACTGCAGCAACTTTTTATTTTATGTTATTATTTTATTTACTCTGACCTCACGATTTTAAAATCATTTATAAATTTATCTGAGTAAATAATGTGAACGTAATTTTCTGAAGAATAAGGACGGTGTTTAAGCTAGTTACATATACCGCCACTAGGGGGCATTAAAGAGATGCTTCTGTCACCACTGATCTCCAGTTTTTAAATTATATGCCTGAACTGTAGTTAATTTGAATGCAACTGAATTCAAAACTTCATGAAGGAAAACTTTTAAACACCACAATGTTTAAAGGTCTGGGTGGTAATCAACTTATTCTACTTGGTTTATGAAGCCCTCTCGACTAATAAAACTAATCTCTCTTTCTTGTCTTTCTAGTCAGGATAAAGTCTTGAATAAATGTTAAAAGAAATTACTTTTCTGAATTGACCTTACTTCAAATATATGTCTAATATCTGAAAAGTAGCACACATATGATGCTACCAATTTTTAAATCCCAAACTTCTCTTAATATCCTTATAGCACCAGCAAAAACCCCCACAAAAAACCCCCAGGAGCATTAATTTACTCTCGGTGTACTCAGCTGATGCTGATATTTTTCATTCAAAATCAAGTCAAGTATTTCATTCATAACATAAACATAACAGCAGCTGACACCTTTTATGCTCTTCGCTAGGTTATAGTGATGTTATTCAAAAGTATGGATCAAAAAATATAAATATTGTGAAAGGGTTCAATATTTCTTGCAACTCTTTCGCTGACTGCTTCCATGTCACCCTGCGTTTATGCCAAATGAGGGATGATTTGTTACTAAATGCAGACGGATGAACATAATTTTCAGAAATCTCACATTTCTTCTTTAAATATCCTTTTTAAGTGACCTTATGTAATATTCAGGTGTTCTGAGATGCTGGGGTTTCATTACCTGTAAACCATATTAATAGAAATTGCAATTAATGTAAACCGTATAAGTATTTTTAATACCTGAACTTTGTTTCTTATTTCCCCCTTGAATCGACTTTGTAACCCGATTAAATTAAGTGAACAGACTGAATGAAGCGGCTATAGATGTTCGGAAATACGACACATCCTTCCTGAAAGGGATATTCAAGGGCAAGAGCACAAACTGATACAGGAAAGACAAAAAATAAAATCTTTCTAAAATTTGACTCAGCAATTATAAATTGCATTATCGGGTCTAGGATCTGATCATAAATCCTTCTCCAACTATACCTTGAATCAAGGTTGAACTCTCAGGTTGGTGTTTTAAGCTTTGTAGAATTTCCAAAATATTTTTTTTTCCCACACAGCTTCTTATTCTGCCAACAAAATGAAACCATCAGAGCAATAACAATTATCATGATAGAAATAAAAATCTTCTTGGTCAACTATATGTCTGCCTCCCCCGGGAACCTTGCGAGGTGTAAGCTCACATGTATACTGTAAGTGCTTCAAATTTAATTAATTAGCTGCTAATGTACTAGCTGCAAGGTGTCAGTTTGTAAATGATAGTACTAATGAGTCATTTATCAGGGCATCAATACTGCCAATAAGTACTCAGTCAAGACTGATTGTTTGTCTCCTGTTGGTAAAGGAAACATGTCACAGTCTATCAGAAGTTAGCCAGCGGGCCAGCTGATCCCGATCATTTCATAAATACAATAAGCTACAACCTTAAAGTAACACCCACAAGTTTATACTGTAAAGTCACATTTGCTGTAAAATAATATATTAAGTTAGTTATTCTGTGGAAGAGAAAGTGATCAAGTTGTTGGAGCATCAGTACTTAGTAAACACAAAACTTTGCACACATATTTTTCTGCTGTCTGCAGTCAGGTTCACGTTGCATGTGAAGGCAAAGAGCCATGATTAATGGGTGATGAATAGCTCGCCTGAAGTGCACCACCTGGATTTACCATCAGGTACATCTTCAGATGGAAGATAAATTAAATTCATCGACTAATATTTGGATTTAGCTACTTGAATTTATGATACGGTCTATTTTAAAGGAGGCGTTTAGACCAAATAATAAAAGTTCAAGAAAATTAAACCATATTTTATCGCCGTTTAAGCTAAAAAAAATTGTATTTGTATGCGAGTAATGAAATTGGTATATTTTCCAGAAATAAAAGTAGAAATTGTAGGAATTAACTCTGAACACCTACGCTGATATACTGGCATTTTAGATTTATAATAATACTTTTCAAATACATGCTCCTTATGTGATCTGTTGCTGTCTGGTGGTTGCTAACAAGTGGCCAATTGCAGCTGTGCTCCACATGCAATTACCCCACAGGGACAAAAATATCTACAACTACTAAAACACATCAACAAGTGTTTTGCCGTTTTACTCAAACTTTGTGAATTAACACAAAGTTGATTGTATTGAAGCTCACAATACCATAACATAATTATCTCAACTTTACTTCTTTTTTTTTTTAAAGCAAGTCAATGACGAGATGCAATCCTTAAATAGAAAACTTTTTAAGCCAATTTAAATAAACTGAACTTGAAGCACCCTTTCTTAACTAGGACCAGTTAGAGTGCATGTGTGATTGGACTGAACTGGCTCGACTTTCTTGCAAAGCGAATTGAGGTCATGTGTTGTGAAACGGCGCAACAGGGACTAAACTGAATTAAATAACTTGATTTTAAATGAAGATAAAGCAGTCTGCCTTTCTTTAATATGGCATTTAGCAAATTGGGCATCTGAAAAAGCAACAAAGGGCATAATTTCTGAAAGAAACAATGTCTGACTTTTTTTTAACGCTGTAGCAAAAGAAATTGACAGGTAATTATTTATACCTTACTCAGTAATCAATTAAAAAGCCATTATTGGCTCCACAGTCATTGAAGCCCTCTATTATTAGTGGTTTAAGGGATATAAATACTCTCTTTGTAGAGCACTGTATATATTAGAAAATATTTGTATATTCTTAAATTTGACCCCTATGTCAGTTAATAAAATCAAACTAATCTAGCAATACATTTATAAAAGGGCTCACATTATTAACTCTGCAGCTTATGAAATATGTCTTTTTATTTTAATAAGGGAATTAGACTTTGGTAAACCAGCAGGTTTTTCTTTTTTCTTTTCCCTACAAGAGATCTCAGCACTTCCACGTTCATCTGCGATTCCCAGAGACAAACTCAGTCGCACATACTAAAAGGTCTGGAACTGCAAATATAGAAGATTCCCAAATAGAACAGATATTCCATGTACAGGCTGGATTACAGAGGACATTAGTGTGTGTGGGTGTGTGTGTGTGTCTGCATGCTTGCGTGTCCCCTGGGCAGAAGTATCTGTTCCCATGACCTGCCCTCCATCCAGTCTTCCTTCTCCCGGTCTTTCCTGTCTGTCGATCTTCCATTCACAGACTGACAGACCAGCTAAAGTCTTCTGCCGTCTGTCTCGTGTTGCAACCTTTCCGCAGCAGTGAGACGTCCATCTGCAGCAACGGGAAGGTGTTTGCATGGTAAACAGGGTTCAGGCACAGTTTTTCCTCCAGTATACTCAGACCAACTTTTAACCTTTTTAACTTTCACAAGCTTTCAGGAAAAAAAACAAACAAAAAAACAAGTGCTTGAGGCCGACTGACTGTCAAATCAGTCACTGCAGATTAGAGTCACAGATTGATCTTGTGACTCTTTTAATGGACTTCATTGGATGACTTTTTCGAGAGACCAAATTGGAAACACTGGGTGCATTTATAAAACCGATTACACTGGTTCACTACGCCCAGTTTTACTAATCCAATTCTATTCATGCCCCGATGCATTTGGAATTACCCGGGTAAAACGGTTTATGTCGTTGTATCATTACGCCCCAAAAATGAAATGGTTTTCCTCTAAGCAATTTGGACAGTGAGTTAGGGATAAAACAACTGCTAAATGAGAAAAGAAGCAAGAATCATGAAACCAAATTATTTCAAATTTTATAACACAATTTGGCTAGATTAAATTTAAGCAAAATTGAAAACAAATATAGAATGCCATGTCTAAAAAGCTACGTCAGGATCTATTTAGATCTTCAGCAACTTTCTATGTGCAATAGCCAAATAAAATTTTGAATTTGGAAATAACTTAAAATTTTTTTTGAATGTCGCCTTTGGTAAATTTCTGGTTTTAATTTTGCCCTTTTTAATATAACTTTTTTTTCTTTTTAGTTGCATTGACATTTTTTTAATCACACCATTTGTCAGGAAAGCCATCAGGTGTAAGAGCTTCTCTTAAGAAACCGGCTCATTCATCTGCTGTCTGGCTGTGTGATTGGACTCTCAGTCCTGATGCATTACCGCATAAGCAGAATTTTAATATTAAAAGTCTCTAAAGCTAAATGCCTTTTATCTTTTTTCATAAACTCTTCAGCGCCCTCCCCCCCTCTTACCTCCTCCTCCCCCCTTCTAGAGCTTAAGCAGGCGGTAATTTACATTTTGGGGAGTGTTTCCACTCGTTCATCAGTGCCAGCACAAAATCACTTCCCTCACACAGAATATTTATACACCATTCAGGACGGAAATCACTACAGATTGTTCTGAGAAGACAAACGGATCGTCAGATTGTCGTCAGTAGAATCGTTTCCGGGTCGACTCCCCGCCGCTGCCGTGTCTGGACTGACACATGCAGACAAAAAGCTTTACAGTATTACAGAATAGTGGGTGGTGACTTTGCACTGTGGCACTGAACAAATGAATACAGGGCTGGGCTGAGTCATCCGATTCACCTCCTGATTATAGCCTGCGGCGGATTGACATGAGGCCTGCAACACTGGGAACTTTGCATTCAGTGTCAGGGACGATTATGGAACGGCTGGTGTTGGGATGAGAATCCAGGAACACAGTTCAGTTCGGTTGTTTTGTACGCGTTCAAATAGATGCCTATACCTACGGTAATGACATAACGAGCTCGGTAACCACATAGAGATTTCTCTCCCTTTCAGTAAAAAGTGTTAATCTTGTGAAGGCCTTCAGATAGCGGAAAGAGAGGGGGAAAAGCCACAATCAAATATCAAATCCCAGTAATCTTTCTGTTGTCGTTTGGCAGGATAAGAGATTTCACGTCGAGTCTGCGTGCCAGTCTGGTTGCACTGCGTTAAAGAAACATCCATATGCCTTGAATCTAGACTTTACAACCCCACACTTTAATGTGCTTTGCAATTTTATGTGGTAGTATGACAGAACGTATAAATATGAAATGGGGGGTAAAAAAAAAAAAAAAAGGGATTTATAATTTTCTAAACTTTTTATACATAAAAATCTCTAAAGTGTGGCTGGGTTAGGTTTGAGGGAGATCATGTTCACCGATTATTTATCTAATTTTTTTGTGTCTTGGGAGAGATTCTTCACTGGGTTTAAGTGTGGAGTTTTATTGGACAATAACAACATTCTGGGTCCCTGCTGAAAAACAAATCATTCCCACAGCATGATGCTGCCACCACCCGGGTGAACAGGATTTAACAAAAATACTTTCATCTGATCCTCTCTTCCATAAAGGTATAATGTTTTTTAGAGTGCACAACTAACAGCTTTTCCCACCCGAGTTCTGATCTCCTGGTAGCTCCTCCAGAGTTACCATGGGCCTCTTGGCTGCTTCTCTGATTAGTGCTCTCTTTGCCTCACCTGACAGTTTGATTGGTAGATGAGCAATTGCGCAATACATACAGATACACAGGTGACTAAAGGCATGCATGCATTTTTTTTCATTCCTCTGTCCTTAGTGTAGTTCTGTTACATAAAATCCAAATAAAACACGCTGCAGTGTTTTATTTGGAGTTTGTTGTGACTAAACGTGAAAAGATTAAAAAGGCACACCTTTGCACAGCGTTGTAAATGTAAGACCACATTTGCACTGCTTTCAAAACAGAAAAATAAGAGACAGAGAGAGAGAGAAAGAGAGGGAGAAAAAAAATCAACAGAGCAGCAAACAGATCAGAGGTTTAGTCATGAAAGAGTCGAAAAACCAGATATTTAGTGCATGTGTAAACACAACCTTGGCCAAAGAAAAGAATGGAGCTGAAAGGCTCCAGATGTGGAGGGACCACAGACCAATGAGGTGTGCAGGTCTCTAGTCTCGGTTTGGTCCTGGGCAAATTGGAGTCTGTTGGTAAGCTTGAGCTCCGTATGGATCATTATCCCCCCCCCGCCCCCCCAGTTCCTTCTTTGCACACTCTTTCTTGCTGCTTGCACACTCTTTCTTGCTGCGTTTCTTGATCCTCTCAGGTTTTAGCACTTTCCCTTTTTATTTTTCGTCGGGGAAACTCTGTACTAATCCGTTTTTTCTTTATATCATCATCTGGAACCAGCATATACAGCTTCTCTCCCTTTTCTCCCTTCTCTCTCTCTCTCTCTCTCTTGGCACACACTCAGCCAGGCGCGCGCGCGCGCACACACACACACACACACACACACACACACACACACACATCTGGAAACAGTCAAAGCGTCTACATGCACTGGGAGGGGGGCTACCTCTGCTCTCTCTCTCTCTCTCTCTCTCTCTCTCGGTATCACTGCAGAGCTGAGCTGCAGGGGCAGCAGAGCCAGAGAGAAGAGAGAGCTCCAACTCCCGACCAGCAAGACAGACAGACAAGGCGAGCAGGCAGGCAGGCAGACAGCCGGACCATCATGGACTGGATGAGCGCAGAGAAACCAGTATCCGGATGAGACAGGACGCCGTGGCTTCTGTTAAAAAGGGGGTGGGGGGGCACTCTGCTGTATTTCTGCGTGGAATAACCGACAACCCTTTGGGAGATTTAACCCCCGTGATGGAATACCCACACTCCTCTCATTCCCTAATTTTACTCCTCTTCTCCTCCTCCTCCTTTTCCTTCTTCTTCTCCATCACCTCCACCTCCTCTCCTCCTCCATCCTCTCACATTTTGACACGCTGCTGAAGATGCGCACGAATGCGTCTTTTGCGCACTTGCATTGCGACCGCCACTGAAAAGCGCCTGTGATTTTTGTTTAGGTTTTTTTTTTTTTTTTTAAATATATATATATTTATTTTTTTCATATCCGTTGTTCCCAGAAGACGAGAGAAGGGAGGACGATAGTGTTGGATACCTGAGCGAAAGGGAAGGTGTGAATTGAATCCAACTCGGCGGTGGTGGTTTCGTGTTTTCTCGCTTAAAGGCCCGGATGTACCGAGGATGCACCGGTGCGTTTTTCCAACCGTTCCGCCGAAAGCTCCTCTTTATTCTCGCCTTCACCTCATCATGGGAATTAGGTAATATTCGCTCCATCCAAAGAGACTCCCATAAACACAAACAACGGGAATACCCCCTCAGAAACTGTCCGTGTCAGACAGTTGGCTCTTCTTCCCCCCCTCCCCACCCCCTTCCTCACCCCCCTTCTTCTTCTTTGATTTCTTTTTTTTTTTTTTTTTTTTGGGGGGGGGGCTTGTTATTTTCCCCTCCCTTTCCATTCACTTATAAGGATAACGCCGGACTACATTTATGGTAAATGAAAGCAAAAACATGTACATCCCGGAGGACACCCTTGAGAACCATCAAGGTATGTGGTGGCTTTTATTTATAACTAACAAATATACAAGTGTATATGCATGATGGAAGGAGGGAGGGGAGCATGATGGTCTCCAAGTGGAGATGGGATGGGGGGGGGGGGGGGGAGAAAGGAACAGGGGGGAGGGGGGGGGAGGAAGGAGAGAAAAAAAATCTAATTTCAACAGATGCACCTCTCACTTTCCCCTCTATGTGCAGTTTGTTTATTTCACCTTTCCTACTCCAAACACTCAACTTGTGCTCGCGTAATGGCGCAAGAAAGCTGCAGGTTGGATAGGGATGAGGCCATCTTCTTTTTTTTTTTTTTACCTTCCTTTCCAATTTCTTGGTTCGCTCCTGCACTTGTGGGTTTGACAGGCCTCTTCATCGGAGAACTGTGGCATAACGGGTGTGCAGTGGTCATATTTAGCCAACAGGCTGTTGTAGGCGGGACCATTATTGGTTTGGACACATTCTCAGTGCGGAAAATGACAGGAAAAGCGTGTGTGCGTGAAGTATGTTGACAGATCCCGGCTTCCAAGAATTTTATTTTTTTTATTTTTTACACAGGAACTTAACCAAAAGGATAATAATGTTTCACAATAAGTTTTTTTTTGCCTTTAATATCACAAATGACAAGTGGCAGTAGAGGAGGGCCTGCGGGAGCTATTTGTTTGCTGAGATTGTGTTGATGATGGGCTATATTTTCAGGGGAATAAGGCAAAAACTGTGCAAAATATGAACAAAGTTCTCGGATTTTATTACCTCCATGTGTTAAAATTGCATTACAATCAAAAAGTCAACGAAAATCCAATGTTGCGATCTGTTTTGGGGTCTGTGTGCGTGGCGCAGTATTACACGACGCTTCTTCCACCCACGTTGCAGAGAGGGAAAGACAGCGAAGCCCGATGATACCTTCATTTAGGGCAGATGTTGTTTGCTCCATCACGGTTATCCCCCTCATGACCACCTTCGAACCCGCCTTCGTTAATATATAACCAAGGCGCTCCGTGCCCCCTTCTTCTTCATCCTCCTCATCTGCCGCCTCCATCACAACCACATACCTCTCTGCCTTGGCGACAGGTTCCATAGCAACAGGGGATAAGGAGGAAAGGAGAAGAGGGGTGGTGTTGCTTGTCCATGTTTATGTCTGTGCGGGCTGTGCGTGAGCGTTCGTGCGTGCGTGTCGCAGCGTGGCATAGTTTGCACAGAGAGGCAACTCATCACATGCTGTTGGATGTTACCTGCAGGAAGCAAGAACAGCTGTCATGTTCACGTGCATCTTAAACAGAGAGGCAGCTCTCTGTGATCAGCCTGAATTATTCCGCTTTGACTTGTGCCAGTGGTCCTCTTAAGTATTTCACACCCTTGAACTTGTTGATAAAAAAAAGAAAGAAAGAAAGAAGAAAGTAGTGCGTGATTGTGGGGCAACAGTTAGGGTTTGAATTTCTCTATAAAAAGAGCTGATCTGTACAAGAGGAAAGACTTAAAAGTGTGGTGTGCATTTATATTCAGCACTCACAATTTATAAAACCACCATTACTGGCTCCACTATCTTTGGATGTCTAGAGACGGACATTTTCACCCGTTTGATGATCAAAAAAGACAGCACAAGCTTAGTTAGATGGAACAGCAATTTGAAGTTTTGCCACAGATTCTCAATAGGTCTAAACTTTTGTCTAAATAACAGAAGTCAAACTCCAGTCTTCAAGACCCAGCGTCCTGCAAAGTAGAAGAGTCTCTCTTCGACACACCTGAATTAAACGAATGGGTTAGTGACTCCTTAGAACTTGACTGCGTGGTAAGGAAGTAATTCAGGTATGTTGGACCTGGGACAGATCTAAAAGTCTCAGGATTTTGGTCCTGTAGGACTAGAGTTTGAAGCCCGAAGTCTCAGATTTTTTTTCTCTTCCTGGAAGTTGACAGTTGCAGCATCGACAGGGTTTTCCTCCAGGATTTGTTTCGTATTCAGCCCCATGCAGCGTCCCTTCAACTCTGGTCATCTTCTCCATCCCTGTTGAAGAAAAGCAGCTGTATGTCACCCCCATCATGCTTCTGATTGTAATGCAGCAAAAATATGAACAATTGAAGGTGTTGAATAACTTTGCAAGTCACTCTATACTATAATTTAGAACCAGATTGGTGGTGCAGACAGACAGGCAGGCTGACTTGGTGAACAAGTGGTTTCCATAGCCCAACATAAGATTATTAGTACAGTACAGACCAAATGTTTGGACACACCTACTCATTCAATGAGTTTCCTTTATTTTCATGACTATTGACATTGTAGATTCACACTGAAGGCATCAAAACTATGAATTAACACATGTGTAAATATGTACTAAACAAAAAAGTGTAAAACAACTGAAAATATGCCTTATATTCTAGTTTCTTCAAAGTAGCAACCTTTTGCTGTGATTACTGCTTTGCCCACACTCTGCATTCTCTTGATGTGTTTCAAGAGGTCGTCACCTGAAATGGTTTTCACTTCACAGGTTGTGCCCTGTCAGGTTAATAAGTGGGATTTCTTGCCTTATAAATGGGGTTGGAACCATCAGTTGTGTTGTGCAGAAGTCAGGTGGACACACAGCAGATAGTCCTACTGAATAGAGTGTTAGAATTTGTACTATGGCAAGACAAAAGCAGCTACGTAAAGAAAAACGAGTTGCCATCATTACTTTAAGAAAAAAAGGTCAGTTAGTCCGAAAAATTGGGAAAACTTTGAAAGTGTCCCCAAGTGCAGTCGCAAAAACCATCAAGCACTACAAACAGTGGCGCAAAAAGTGGGTATGCAACCTATGCAGCGCATAGGGGCACAGCACCAGAGGGGGCGCCAAAACCCCGTCTGGACAGATGATGTCTTCCCATACACTTCAGCACGCTTTCGCTCCTTCACATAACGATAGTCACATAATGTAGCGAGTTTTACCTTTTACGTATCGTCGCCCCCGGGGGGTTGAGCGAATAAGCGTCACTACTTTGCCCTGACGTTCCTTCCCTTTGGGGGGGTGGGGGGGCGATTTATGTTTTCGCATCCACCTGAATACTGTGTGGTTGTGCCACTGACTACAAAGAAACTGGCTGACATGAGGACCGCCCCAGGAAAGGAAGACCAAGCGTCACCTCTGCTGCGGAGGATAAGTTCATCCGAGTCACCAGAAATTGCAGGTTAACAGCAGCTCAGATTAGAGACCAGATCAATGCCACACAGAGTTCTAGCAGCAGACACATCTCTGCAACAACTGTTAAGGGGAGACTGTGTGAATCAGGCCTTCATGGTAGAATAGCTGCTAGGAAACCACTGCTAAGGACAGGCAACAAGCAGAAGAGACTTGTTCGGGCTAAAGAACACAAGGAATAGACATTAGACCAGTGGAAATCTGTGCTTTGGTCTGATGAGTCCAAATTTGTGATCTTTGGTTCAACCACCGTGTCCTTGTGCGACACAGAAAAAGTGAACGGATGGACTCTACATGCCTGGTTCCCACCATGAAGCATGGAGGAGGAGGTGTGATGGTGTGGGGGAGCTTTGCTGGTGACACTGTTGGGAATTTATTCAAAATTGAAGGCATAATGAACCAGCATGGCTCCCACAGCATCTTGCAGCTGCATGCTATTCCATCCGGTTTGCGTTTAGTTGGACCATCATTTATTTTTCAACAGGACAATGACCCCAAACACACCTCCAGACTCTGTAAGGGGTATTTGACCAAGAAGGAGAGTGATGGGGTGCTGCGCCAGATGACCTGGCCTCCACAGTCTCCAGACCTGAACCCAATCGAGATGGTTCGGGGTGAGCTGGACTGCAGGGTGAAGGCAAAAGGGCCAACAAGTGCTAAGCATCTCTGGGAAACTCCTTCAAGTCTGTTGGAAGACCATTTCAGGTGAAGACCACTTGAAACTCATCAAGAGAATGTCAAGAATGTGCGAAGCAGTAATCAAAGCAAAAGGTGGCTACTTTGAAGAACCTAGAATATAAGACATATTTTCAGTTGTTTCACACATTTTTGTTAAGTATATAATTCCACATGTACATGTCATTGATATTTTTGATGCCTTCAGTGTGAATCTACAATTTTCAAAGTCATGAAAATGAAGAAAACTCTTTGAATGAAAAGGTGTGTCCAAACTTTTGGTCTGTACTGTACTTTCAGTTTATATCAGCCTTTTGTCTTTATGTGATGTTTGTTGCTGAAGACATACTTTAGGTAATGTTTTAAAAATCACTTCCAAAATGTATTCTAAGCTCAATACAAAGGAAGGGAAGGGATGCACTAATGGCTTTTTCTTCAAATAACTACAAACTTTAAACCAATCCCAATCACTTCCAGAATCATAATCGTATTAAAATTTGACCATAATATAGAACTGGCCAGATTATGATTTTTCTTTTAAACAAGTTGATTTGAAGCTGTGGGTCAGGTTGGTGGTTTCAGCACCGCGGACAGTTCAGTCTTCATTGGTCCATTGACAGCAGCATGGCAGCTACAATCTATCACACAGCTCTACAGTTGCTACTTTTTAAATGAAGCTTTTCTTCACTTGCTGAATTAGCATCCACACTGCAGACTTACTTGTGTAAAATGGATGAGCCATGTTTACTTCCAGTATTTTAAATTTATTGGTCTTGGTCTTAAGTTACTTTTATTTTTGGTCAGGGGGGAAGGAAAGGCAGATGGATATCATGTCAAGGACCCTCAGTGAGTTTTAATTAAGATGAAGGATGGCTTCATGCCTGCATAGCAAAATTATCTCAAACTTTTTAAAAAAATATTTGTTTAGACTTTGTAACATCAGCTTTTCATACTAGGGTTCTTCCAAGCCTGGAGATGATATGCTATATCTGACCCCTTGGCCTTTTTATCTGAAGATGAAGTTAGAAGTCACTTTATTCCTGGACAAAAAAAAGACTGCACAGATGAGGCGAAAGATACAGAGGATGAAGCTTGGGTGCCCAACTATCCCTCTATCATCCATCTGCTCGTTGCTAACATCTGTTCTGCATTTCAAACAGATAATAATACTCAGTTGCGCTGAATGCTAAATTGCACTACATCTGAACAGTCTCATATCTGCAGGACTTTTATGAGTCAAGAGTTCATGAAGCATGCATGAGCAGGAAAAAAAATGTTCAAGAAAGACATAGGAAGATTTGTTATCACTGGCTCTACATGATGTGGTTTCAGGATGAATACACTCACCTGTGGAATAGCATGTTAGCATGTGCCTGAGAATTTCCTAATTTTTTTTTTCCCAGCAGAAGCGCAATCAGTGAGTAATTTTCTCTGTGGGCACTGTGCCACAGACATGATGAAACCTCGGTTAGGGATGGTAATTGATTTCTGATGGCTACCTGGGGGCTGGACACCTGCCAGTTCAGCTCACTCAAATACCCCGGCTGGATATCCTCGACGATTCTGTTGGAGACGACAGATATATCTAGATCTTACCGTTTCTTTTTTGTGCACTTTTCAAACTGCGGTGTCACATTTTTTAGTGTCAAACCTTCAGCTTACAGTAGTTTTAATGTCTGTTTTTAGGCACGTGTGAGTCAAAGTAAGGTTATAGTGGCTGTAGTGAAGGATGTAATTAGTGATTAAAAGCCAATCAGTATTAGCAAAGTTTACTTCAGCACCTCATGGCATGGGAAGGCGCTAACTTGAGGATGTGACTCAACATTAGCTGCTCGTTTTGTAAAAGCACCAGCTCCGAAGCTCCGCAAACAGCGGATGAAAGAAAAAACGGGGAGGAGGCGGGGGGAACTGAAGTCGTTATGAAACCACAAAAAGAGCTACAGCAAAAGACGTAATTGAACTGGAGGAAAGATGAAAAAAACAACATGGAAGACTAGCAAAGAAAGGGAATGGATGATAGAAAGGTGAGGGCAGAAGAAGAAACAAAGAAGGGATAGACAGAAGGAGGAGAAAAAGGGCCGGGGGGATTATCTTGGACTGTTTCTTGCTTAAGCCTCTGGTCGGGTATTGGAAATCTATCCAGAGGCTATTGGGCCCCAGTCTTCAGTTGTGGAGGGACAGTTTGCCAACAGCAGCAGCAGCCCTCTGTGTGTGTGTTTGCACACGTAAAAGAAGTGCAATTGGCCGCTTGCCCACATGCATTGTGTCTGCCTGATTGCCTCCGTCTGCAAATGTTCATGTGTGTGTGTTTAGACATATGTCCGTCCCTCTTAAGCACACACACATTTTCCTATTGATCTGCCTGAAGCCACTAGTGGAAATAATGACTCTAGACCTGTAGCTTCTTTAAATCCCCCACTCCTCCCTCTCTCTCTCTCTCTCTTTCTCTTAGCTCCCCTTTATGATTTTAATTTGTTGTCCCTCATCGTTCACTTTATTTAGCACTCCAATCATAGCTCAGTTTATTGTCTGTTAACTGTTAGCTTACTGCCAAAGCGATGCCATCCTGGTCTAAGTAATGGTAACACAATGCTAAGTCAGTTCAGATTCTTTAAATGTGTTTTAGTCAGGATTTATTTTAGCTTTATGTAACCTAAATCTGTTATATAACCTCCTAATGTCTACCGATCCCTTTAATGGAAAAATATTAAAAGATGATGTCCTGAAAGATGATTATTTTGTTTCTTCATGTGCCCCATCTGTAAAAACTCACCATTCTTGACGCCCTTCATGTCAATTTGACCACTTGTACATTTCCAGACTTTTTCCAAGTTATAACTTGTTGCACTGCTAAAACCAACAAGATTAGATAATGTCTCATCTGCGTCTGTTGGTTTTCCCAATTTTCTTTCCTTACGTATTTATTGGCAGTTAGTCGAGAACCAGCTTGATTTTTCCTTTTTCCTAGTTTTACACAAGTCGGTCAGTCATGTTCAGATTTCTGGACAAACAAATGAGGACGACATTTTCTCGATTCGGTGTTAACCGGTGAACAAAGAATTGTAGGTCAAATCTTTTCCACACACTTTTTTTTTTGCAGACCTCTACTAGTTTCTGGGACAATACTGGTTGAATATTTGAGCAATCTTCTAAGCAGAAATCTAAAGGCAAAGAGGTTGTCCTAGTTGCACACTGTCCTCTGATACGTAATGCGACTTTTTCCATGTCAAGAAAAAGAAGCCACCAGCTGTGCCCAATGTTTTTAGGCACGTGTTTTGACAAAGTTACTGGGGAAGCTGAACGATGAAGAGAGACAGGAGTTGAGAGATTTCTGTATTATTCATGCCCACAATGCATTTCCCCACTTCTACCATCTAGCATGTCCTCTTTTGCATCTGCCTTTCCCCACGGATAATTTGCTTTGTTTTCTGCCCTTCTACTCTATCCATCAGCACAACCATTTAGTGTTAGTTTCTGCATTTCCTTTCTTCCATGAATTAATTAGTCCATCTTCATGCTTTTACTGTAATGGTCTTTAGCGTTTTCAGTGGAACCGACCACCAAAAACCGAGATACCAAACATTGCATCTCGTCTCGGGGGAGGATTCGGATGGCAAGATCAACACGTAAGACATCGTAAGACACAAAGTGGAAAAACCACAAGTTCATGCACTTACATTGCTTGCTGTTCGACTGTAAGCATTAGCAGCAGAATTTTGTTTTGCCCAATGGCCATCGATTAGGGCAGCTGAAAAGCTGCGGGGAGAGGGTGTGGCAGCTGTTTCTTCTCTGAAGGCATAGCTGGTTTGTGATGAGTCCAGTTCGTCAGTTGTTTGGGAAGGTTGCCCTGGTTACTGTTTGTCCTGGTTGCACACCTTCCTCAGATACATAATGAGTGTGCGACTTGGGTCAGTGGGATCCACGGCAAGGTCGGTTGTTGCAGTCCGTGGGTTCCCAGAGATTGTTCATATGTGAATGGTGTTAGTGTCGTTTAACTTCATGGCATGGCCTGAATTATGGGGCCACTGCATGCAGGCTGCATTGGGGTGAACAGGTTGTCTGGTGTTAATGCTCAGCATCTGGGCTCCTCTCCAGTCTCTTACATAAAAGTAAAACTTTTGGGATTCTGTGTTGCCCTTTACATCTGCCATGAAACTAACTCCTTCAGGGACTAAGAGACTTGTAGCCAATGAAGCCATGAAGTCTGCGCTTTACCGGAAGATCCCAAAGGAGAACGTTCAGCCATCGGTTTGTAGCCTTAAGCTCAAGCTCACTTGGGTTCTGCACCGGGACAATGTGCAGGACTCTGGATAACCCAACTCTGAATGAAAACTCAAAATGGATATTTTGGACTAGTCTTGACAAATTTGAACAGAATGCTGTGGTGGGATCTTGAAAACCCCTCCAATGTGGCTGAATCAAAACAACTCTTCAAGGAAGAGTGGGTTAGAAGACACACATCAACAAGTATTTGAAAAGCTTGATTTAGGGATCAGTCACATTGTAAACATTTTTACCACATTGGCAAAAGATGTGAATGAAAAAGGACGCACTGTGAGAATGGCCTTAAAAAGCTCACATGCTGACATAGCAATAATAATTGCTACCAGTTTTCTTTATTTAAAAGGGGAGAAAAAGTCTGGAGATTTATTAAAAGGCTCAGATTTGACTTCAGCTCGTCTTCCACTGTTCCCTGTGGTGTTGGATGCGTTTGTCTTTGCGTAACAGGAGGGAGGGTGGGTCGCACAGAAAGTTTGGCACTTTGACATCAGCTACGCAACAATAAATCTCAGCAAACAGAGTCGATGCAATGATACTGGAGGAACAGAGGGGGTGATGTTCAGCAACCATGATGGGGGCGATTGAAATCAAGCGCCATAAACTTGGACTCTTAGGCTGACATCTGTTTGGTGTTGATCAAAGATCAGCATGGCTCAATTTGTCAAAATGTGTTGTCCATTCATCAAACAGACATACTCTTTTTTTTTTAAAGAAGCCCTCTTAACCGATATTAGTTTTGTGTCTCATTTGTGGATCTGATTACAGGCTTAACAACAAATTAAACATGCAAAACAACTACTTTTGAATCTTACTGCTGCATTTAAAGTTATATTGTACATGCAAAACAAACATTTAACTAATTTTCAGCTTTTGTTGTACAAGCTTGACATAGGCTAATGTTTAGACATCTGTGTTTTAATCAAGGTCAAAAGGGAACACAGCCTTATAGAAGGTAATTATAAGTAACTTGAAACAGATGGAAAGTTGGTTAAATTACGCTGCAAGCTTATTCGTCTAAGAAAGGTTGAAATCCATCAATGCTCACTATGCTTTTTCCATGTCAAACAATTACAAACCAAGCAAATTGAGACTAATTTTCAACAGTTACAACAATTCATGTAGCTTAGATTTTTATAGGAATTAGGCTCCAGGTTGTTTTTTTTGTACAATGCTGGTGTTATGAGACACAACTGTGTGACAGAAACTGTCTGCGTCCGCATGTTAAGTTATTTCAGTTAATAAATAATAAATAAGTAAATAAATAAAAATGTAGAGGGCTAAAAAGTAAAAATATTAATAGGGACTTTACAAAAAAACATTTTTTTGTAAAGTCCCTTGAGGCAACATGTGTTGTTTGTGAATATGTACCATATAAATGAACTCAACTGAACATCTGACCCTGCAGTTTGATTCACTTCTTCTAGTAAGATTGAAATATTTCAAAAAGAAATTTGTAGAAAAAGAAATTTTTGCTAATGTTCTGCTTCACTTGAAAGCTTGAAAACAAATTTTAGGTCAGTTCTTGACATAAGATTTACAGGTTATTCATGGATTTGATACGGTTTACACCAGTCTAACGCAAAGATGACAGTAATATATTGTGTTATCTTAAACCTGCAAAGCAAGTTGACTGAAGTTATCAAAAAACAGAAGCTCCAGCATGTGAAGCCAAGATTCTGTCAACACTTCACTTCGAAGATTTAGTCAAATTTCCCAGCGACTTGCCAACTATCCGTGTGTTAAGCCCGGAACGAACTAAACTAAGCCTGAGTGAAGCTGCAGCTTTGGAGCAGCCTTGCTCTCTGTTCCAGTTGTTCGGGTTCCTGAGGGGTGAAGGTCTGCAGTGGGACAGTGAATTCCCTGCCCTCATTAGCAGCTCTAATCCAACACATCTAAATACACACCAGGACCAGAAGTGACCGATGCATATTCTTCTACTGAGAAAATTTTCACTGCCCCTCCTTAACATAGTGTCCAGGCTTATTTTTTTTTAATGAGGCTCATTTCAGACAGTTAAAGTAAAAAAACAGGAAAAAAAGAAGAGAATGATACAAGGTGAATGAACAGAGGAGGGAGGAATGTTTGTCACCCCCAGGCTCTCTGCAGAGATGCTTCTAGCTTTTTCATGACTTTGCAGATGCAATGTGCTTCTCTGTTCATTAGGAAATTGGCATTCCTGCATCCAGCTGGACCTGGTTCTTGACTAGGCTCCTGAAACTGACTGTGTTTAAAAAATAATAAATTTCAAAAAATGATCTGAACAACTATCTTTGTGATTAACTCTATAGCTAGAACTAAAAATGTTGGTCAAGAGAAGATGAAATATATGGTTCAACACTCCACATGTTAACTTATCTTGAACATTTATCACAACAAATGTCATTTTAAATCCAATTTCCTCTGTTGCCTCAAGTGCTGAGGCAACAGAAGCTTGTCAGGTGACAGTAAAATTCTGTCTCATATTTAAAAGGGACAACATACCTTATTAAACATGTAAAAAAGTGAAATGTTAATGTATCGAAGCTTGCCAAAATGCTAGTCTTCACAAGCATCCAAACAAGAAAGAAGGCAAAACAGCATTCAAAGATAAAAAGACAGTAGGAAAGAACGACAGATGGAAAAAAGGACAAAGGATAAAATCTAATGCTAATGGATAATTTGTTATCAATCAATGAAGTCTCAATTTATATAGCTCATTTCAGTAGCAAGGCACTTCAAAGTGTTTCACGTAATAAAAACAGAAAATTACAAAGTTAGTGGTTCATTGCTTCTTAGCCTGAGGTCCAGTAGCTTGCAGACCTCAAGAAAAATGTTCAGTTAGAACTTTCTTTGTCAAGTCTGATCAAATAAGTTCATGGTTTTTGTAAAAATTTCTGCAACATTTGTGGGACGTAGCACTGTTACATTGCTCCTGTAGAAAAGGTTTTTTGTTCCTCAAAGATTTCTTGATTTTCCTCTTTGTAACGCTTAAATGTTTCAGATCATCAAACCAAAATTAACATCAAAGGAAACATGAATTAATACAAGATGGAGTTAACCAATAGTGTAATATAGAAGGGGAAAAACATACAAATCAACTTGGACTTAAAAGAAAATGCTATTCCCCCTTGTTAAATTATGAAATAGCTGTGAGAAGCTATATTTCAGGTTCAATTTTCCTACCTAACACCAGGCATGATCACTGCCTGACATGTAGTATCAAGTAATACCTTAAAAATGAAACTGTACTGCACCGTGAAGTCAGGTAAATAAACCAAAAAGCAACACATCATGCACAGATCTAATGAAATAAGAAAAAAAGGCATGTAACGTCTATCTTTGTTGAAAAGGACAAGAAGCCTTTTCTACCACTTTGGAGTTCAATCAAACCACAAGGCCATTATTCACAAATGGAGAAAAACAAAAACCGGTGGTAAACTTTCCAAGCAGCGGCCAGCCAAGATGACTCCTATAGCTGTAACGACTCATCCAGGAGTTCACAAAACAGCCACAACAACATCTAAGCCACTTTACCAGCGTTGATGATTCAGCAATAAGAAACACACCACATTAAAGTGGTTCTGGAGAGTCCTCAAGTGAAAACCCCAGCCCAACAGAAAAACTCCCCAAAAGCCCATCTCACATTTACCAAATATCTTGATGAGGGTCGTCGCATTGTCTGCCCCAGAAGGTTCAGATTGACCCAAAGGGCCCTTTTATTATCTCTCTCTCTCTCTCTCTCTCTCTCTTTTTTAGCATTTCTTTTTTGTGCGCTTTTGGAAACTGACGCCACACCTTCTATCATCCGAGAATAACATCTGCCTCCTTTTCCTGGACATAAAGCCGAGACTGTGGCAGAGTTTTAATCTGTTGTTTTGCGATAAACAGTAGGAACGTAACTTTTCTTCCACTGAAGTCTGTTGGTAAATCTTGTCATGTACTTTCGGTGATGTTAAAAAAAAATAAAATCTGTCATGATGTGATTTCCACAAATTCCAATTTTCTTTGGCATGTTGTCATTAACAAGTTCTTTTCTCTGTGACTCAGAGGAAAGCACACGGACAAACGTCATTCATTGCAGTCGACAATAAAATGTGCGTCTTTTCCAGTAACCATTGTACGGCGCACAGAGCGATAAAACAAACTGACCAAACAATGCTAGTCTTTGAAATATGAAGTGAGCAAAGCTCTGCTTGGGCTGGTGAGGGCATGGGCTCAGCTGGGGTCGCTAGAGGAGTCGCTGATAGTGACCTAATAATCAGGAGGTTTTAGTAATGGGTCATTTTCAAGACACCAAAACATTGAGTTATTACCAAAAAGTGGCTGAGTGTGTCTTTTGTTCTTTATTTCTTTTTTTTTTTTAACACTCGGACTGTTTCTAGTCCAAGTGCTACATACCTCTAGCTATAAGTACAAAAAATGTGCAAAAAGGACAATTTGCATCATAGCTCCCCTTTAAATGTTCACTTTCTCCATGTGGGAGACATCTCATACACCTCCTTTAGCAACACGTGACATAAAGCTTGCTTTTTGCCTCATTTTTTTGACGCACTTGTCTCTCAGGAAGCAGAGGTTTGAAGCACAAAAAGTACGCTCAGCCATGCTTTCAGTGGGTTCGGAGTTCCGGCGGTCTCGTTAGTCAGGCCTCTGGTGGGCTTGTCATGGATGAATAGCTGCACTACAGAGGAACGGGGTCTACACGCATTACCGCAGAAACTCGCGTATCATCACACACGCAGTGCGCTGCGAGCGTCCCCCTGCTGGGTGACAGCACCTAGGAAAGACAGATTAAACGAAGAGAGAGGTGATGCGACTCTCTGTTCATTTGTCACTGTGTGTGCTGTTGTGTCTCCATTTAGGTGTAGATTTGTGCGATCTGGGGGCATTTTTTGGTGTCTGTGTGTCTTGGGCCAGAACCTGTCAGATCACCTCTTACAGCTAAAGAGTCATGGGTTACAAAAGCCTGTTGCATAGCTTAGGGTCTGCTGTTTTTTCTACTATGCAGCTACACAGACAGACTGAAAAGGTTAAGTAACACTTCAGCATGAGAGAGCAAAGGGCAGTTGCTCCAAGGATGCCACCTTGTTTTGAATAACAGCTAAAATGACCTCTTGGTCAGCTCAGTTTTTTTTTGTTTTGTTTTTTTAAAGAAATACAAGTAAAGATGCTGTCACACTATCTTGTTGCACATTGGTGTCATCTAAATCCACTTTTGTTTTTTTTATCTAAGTCTAGATGTGAAATTCCCATCCATCGTGAATGTGAAGAATGATTGTTGCTTATAATAATAATAAAAAAAAAGAATATGTTTTTCCTACTGGATATTTTCTGCCATGACAGCAGCAAAAGACAAAAAAAAACACACAAAACCCCTCCCCCCCAAAAAAAACCAGACTTGGTAAATGTATAAAAACTGCATTTAAACTCAAACATTGAAAACTACTCCTCTAGGAAAAAAAGAAGTAAAAATTGGTGTATTAGTGCCATTCATTGTCATGCATTCCCTCTGTCATGTTGTCCTGATCCCTTTCAAATGTGGCAGGAGCAGCAGAAAGAAGGGTGTTTTAGTATGATTACATTTTGAAGCTCAGGTTAAAACCTGACTACAATCAAGTAACTCAGTCTTTTCTTTGTAAGGATCACTAACTTTGAACATTTTTTGTGCAAATAGAGTTTAAACCGGAATAGACAGCAGGTCTACATTGTATCTGTCACACTTTAAGAAGCTTTAATCTGTTATGAATTTAAAGAGAAAGAAGCTTCAAACCATCAGTCACTCTGAGAAGTGTGCTACTTACTTTGAAAATGGTTCATCAATTAAGTAGAACTTTTGTCAAAAAAACAAAGTTTCACATATGAAAATGAAAAAAAAAAACAAAAAACTTTTCCATATAGTCAGTGGATCATTAGAGTGAAATTATTGTGCTTTACTTTTCAACTTCTAATGTACAAATCTTCATTCATCCTCTTTCTCCAAATCCCGTCTTTGAAATAAATATTCTAGTTTCAATACAGTGTTCTGTTTCTGGTCCCTCCTTATTCTCTATTGCTTTCATCTTCCCTACTTTTCACAAAAAGACAAGATAAGCTTTGGTATGAAATGACCCAACTATGTAGGCTGTCAGAATGTCCTTGACTGTCCATGTGCTGAAAGAGAGAAGGCAGTTATGTGTTTGTGTCCCCTGCCATCCCGTCTATCTAGGCCAGTCTTGATGTGTGTGCTCCATGGACCACTTCCCTGCAGACTATACTGTATGTATGTGTCTGTGTGTGTGTGTGTGAGAGAGAGAGGGTATGTCTGTACAGAGTGGTCCACTTCCCAAAAGACCAGAGTCACTTTTACACTCGAGTTATAATGGCTAAAGCAGGGTAGTTACAGGACTTCTTTAACAATGTGTGTGGTGTGTGTGTGTGTGTGTGTGTGTGTGTGTGTGTGTGTGTGTGTTTCCATTTCCAGACCTGCATCTATAATTGGGTCCAGAAGCAGGAGAATGTTTAAATGTTTAGAGGGGCTTATCTGGTGTCTCAGAAATATGTGAAACATGTGCTGACACCACAGAGATTCTTCCTCATCGACTTGTGTTTCCAAGGCGATGAATTCTGCCCCTTATGGTGGTCATGGCATCGCCGCTACTGTAAAAAGTGGTCAGTATTTAAGTATAAGAGCTCATAAAGCATTGACATCGTGTTCTTTTTGGAATACAGCAGGAACTAAAGCACAACGTAACCAATGTTTTATTTTTTTGTTCAAACCAAACCAAACTGCATCTGCATTTTTGGATTTCTAAACAAAAGAATGGAAAGAGCATCGGCTTCATAGCTGATGTTGGGACTTTCCCAGTTATAAATGGGACAAAGTTACCAGAAAAGGCCTCTGAAGTGGGAATTCGAACTTAGAAGGCTGGAAGCCCCTCTCTACTTCAGAGTTTAGATCCAGTCTGCAAAATACTGGAATGCAGTTTATTTGCACCTGTGACTTTATCTGTGATTAAACCAATAACTCACATATGCAAAAAGTATTCATGTCCCTGGAAGAATTAGGTTTGAGTAATCTTGCAAATTTACAAACATGTTGGAAGTAATAAACGTTTTGGAGAGGCCCTACCGGAGTCCTGATTCTTTGAGGTCTTATGACCTTAAAAGATGTCCGCTTTGTTTCCACTTTTGGCTCAAAGAGATCATTATAATTTGTGTTGCTACATTTCAAAACGGTGCCCGTAGCTTTTCTAGTAATGTGTATGTTTTATTTAAAAAGTATATAACTGATATTTCTGGGCAAAAAAGAAAAAAAATACAGCAAGGAATTAAAGAACAAGGTTTTTATCGACACACATAAAAAACTAGCCAAACCTTCACTAAATAAGCAATACGCAATCGTAAATCTGTGGGAAAAAGACGAAGTAAACTATTCTAACGAGATGCGACCAGCAGTTTCTGCATCGCTTATCATTTTCTGAGCATTTGCAGCAAGTGTAAGGTTCAGTGGTCTCCAAGTATTTCAACAGAGAATCACTCCGCCTGGTTTCAGCGGTTCAAAAATCTGCTTCCAAAAATCTGTTGGTTATCTGGTTGTCCAATTGATATTCATCTGGACTTTTCTTGAATGCTGACTTAAAAGCAAAAATAACCACATTAAAAATACACCACATCTCAGAGATTGGAAGTAACGTGGTAGCTCATATGTAAGTGAGGTTATCTGTTATTCTCTCCTTCCTTTTTTTTCATCCATTCTCTGTTCTTCCTCCACTCCACCTCTTTTTTTCACTACCACTGTTCCACCAACCCTTTTTATTTCATCTGTGATTTGTATTCCAGATCAATATGCCCATGAAGGAAAGAACAAGGAAGAGAGCGAGTTGGGAGAGAGAGATGATAAAGAGGTTTTTCGGGGATTGGCTTGGCGCCTGTGGTGATGTCACCAGAGCAGGAGGCGCGACATTGCCTGTCTGTTGTCATGTTAACCAAAAGAGAGCGGGCAATCTCATGAAGAGATGGAAGGGCATAAGGAGGAAAAAGAAGAGCATTCATCGTACTTCGCATGTATCTTCTTATTTTGTATGTGAAGACGCAGACGTTCCTTAAAGATCGAAGGAAACCCGAAGCTCTCTGTTACTTTTTAATATTCTTAAGTGGACCGCCCTCCTCCCGTCTTTCTGCCGTGTAAAATGCCACGGCCGGCTTTCTGCATACATGCGTCTGGGTCACAGCGTGATAAAGTTGATGATTAATGACATTACATCAGTGTGGCAGACGGGTAACCATGGAGACACCACATTAAACAAACACGCTGTTCCAACAGGGACAAAGGGAGAGAGAGAGGAAAGGAGGTGAGGGGAAAGGGGACAGCAGTGGATGACACGAGGAAAGATGGAGAGAGAAGGGAGGCAGCAAGATTTCTCATCCTGGCCGATTCAGCAGGGTTGTTTGACGTTTGTTGACTGACAGCGGAGGAGGTCAGAACACAACTGGGACATTTATAGGGTCACCCTAGTTCAATATAATGAAATTAGCACCATTTCAAATATGGATGACCTAACTGATTTTCAGTTACCGGAAATTTTTCATGGTCTGTTGTGTATTGCATAATATAACAGCCTTTGGTTTGTGAAAGCTTCAACCACCAACCCCACATCCTCTCAATCACTCCATCATCCTTTGTTTCTCACTTCGCATATGAAACTTTTGTGTTCACTCATGATGAAAAGAGAGACGATGTTCAGAACGGGCAAGTCTGAAACTGTGAAATACCCGTACCCCGGGAAGCGGGCAGTGGTCACCATCTACTGTTTGATCGGCATCTTCCAGTTCTCTGGGATCAAGCTGTGGGGCATAACTTGATCCACACACTGTGGAGGGAACCCATGGTGATTCCAAACCAGAAAGTGAAATGTAACCCCCAGTCTGGAGGAAGCAGTCCACCATTTTCTAGTTGAGAACCATGGCCTAATTTATCTCCATTAGTCCTTACTAGCAAAGAGCTCAGTTATTTTTTGGAGACATTGAGGAAGCTGTTGGACTCTGAGTGAAACAATATAGTACAAGACCACAGAATCCACCCCTAAAAAAAATGTGTGTTTTGTATTTCCTCAAGCAGAAATTTTGTGGAGTTGGCACCACAATTTCACACTCTGCAAGTTGCAGCTCAGTGATTAGAAAATGCATCTGGGAATTTCTAAGTGAAAATGGGTTTCCACTGGGAGAGTCTCAGGAGACCGGTGCAACACTCTGTCACGCGACCTGCCAATTAGGCTGAATCATATGCAGCTTGCCACAAATGTTTGTTTTTTTTCTAATGGCAACTTCGGTTATGTAAGAATTGCTAAGCGGGAAGATCATTGTTTTTCTTTACATCGACATTTTGTTGGGGGTCTGGTTCTTGTTGTTATACCTCAAACTGCTGTTATGAATCAATAAATAAACGAACAAGGATACCACCACTTGTACTAGATGCATTGGGTAAAAAAAAAGAAAAGAAAAGAAAACAACTTTCTGCTGTTGTGATTTATTCCAGTTTTAAATGCCACTGAACTATTGATTCTTTTTGTTTATTAGTTTGTTTCCCCCAAAACACCTGCAGACGCTTTATAATAACAGAAGCGATTCTTACATTTTTCTCGTGTTCCCTGCCTGGGTTGTGTAAAGTAAATTGAGCCAGAGTTCATGTCTCAACACAGATGGGTCCTTAGACCAGAGAAAGGTTTCTTTCTCTGGTCTTTCTTTCTCTGGTCTTTCTCTAGACCAGAGAAAGAAACCTTTCTCTGGTCTAGACGCTGATCATCTTGGGCATAAAAGAAGCCCAAAGACATTTTGAAGAATGAACTCTGACACTAACAGCAGAAATACTTGAAGTTAAACTGTATTTTTATGACAGTTCTGTCAAAACTGGTGAACAGTTTCAAACATCTGCATGTTAAGCAATAATCTGGTATTAAATATCTTTTAGTCATTGTTTAAACTGGGCACGTTTATTTATGGGTTGAAGAGAAAGAGCTATCTCTTCAACACTGATATTAGTTTTATGGAGAATATATATTTTTTGTAGACTGAGTGAGAGATGGTTATTTCCCAACTTTCCCAGTTCCGATATATTTCTTAGACGGAATGACAGCTAAAAAAAATTGCTTTGGATTCTGGGAGATGACAAAGTAAAGACCTGCTACAAAACATGCTACACAAGTCTTCATTTCATTGGTTGAATATTTTGTAGTTTTGAAATGTAAGTTTGTTTCTCAGTGTCCGTTAATTTGTGGCTTAGTTGTTGCTTTTGCCACTTGTTCTCTGAACCATCTGCCTGATGAATTCACAATCTGAAAGATCAGATTTCAGTGAACCCACACGCACACACACACACAAACACGTTACATCTTTCTGTCTTCACAAGGACTTTGGATTGACTTCCACTCATTTCTCAGTCATTTTTATATCCTAACCATAGCCCTGAAACCTCACATAAACTCAAGTAAGATCTTGGACACAACTCTTTGCCAAAAAACAAGTACTTCTCATGGGGTCCAAAGAATGGGTCCTGTTAGGAGCAGTGGGTCCTCACAAGGTAGCATTTGTTGGAAAAAATGGGCCTTACAAGGTGAGAAATGCTAAAGCGTACACACACAGACAAACACAAATGAATCACAGCACAAACAACATCTGCAGCTTGTGGCCAATCAAGGCTTTGATCTGCGGTCACATCTCGGCCAGTTTGAAGAATGTGACCGTCACCTGCCTTCACTCATGTGCTGTTTGTTCTCCAGAGCCCAAGCTCATGGGGAAAACATGGCATGTTCTCTTTACAGAACAAAGCCAGCATTTACTGCACACGATGTTCCAAATTTACAGTTTACCTCTTGGGTTCCTTACCCTTCCCTCTAACCCGCCCTGCCCATTTATTCACTCCTGACCCCTTTTACTGTACGTGTCAATTTCTTTTGCCTTCATACGGGACTTGTCATACATTGCTGTCCATCTAAATGTTTAAAAGGTTTTCACAAAAGGTTATAAACTGTGATTGTACCTCTAAGCCAGGCATCTGGTGGCTATCAGAGTTAATCGCCCGAGCTTCCTTTGACTGCCCGTGTCAGAAAAACACACAGCGTTTATTGGAACGCAAGCACACGCTGCACCGCGTTGGAAGGGGTGAACTGCATGGAGGTAGAAAAAGTGGCAAGAAGAAAACACGCAGGGCAACAGAAGGTTATGAAAGAGAGGAAAAAAGAGAACGGGTGGGGGATAAAAAAGGAGGAAGAGTGTGACAGGATGTGTGAAACGGGCAATGACACATTTGGGCTTTTGGGAATGAAGAGACTTGATAATAATACGGCTTTGCTGCTTAAATAGATGTGAAGCAGAGGTGTGAGATGCTCTGACAGCAAAGGTAGGCCTCATTTAGTTTGTGTGCTGGAAGAAAGCAAGGGATTCAGAGAGCAAAAGGTCCAATCTCCTAATCCAAATCATGACGACAACAGCGTTTTTCTATGAGCTGTTTAATCTGTAGCAATACGGTGCCTCGCAAATACTGCTTCAAACTTTAATTTTATCTGATGGGGGGAAATTAACTGCAACAAAGTATTTAAAAGGGCAGTGTGTATTTGAATTCAGTCCATTCACTTTGATATTATTAAATAAAGCCCAAGTGAATTCACAAATTATGAAGAACCAGCTAAGAATCCCTCGATAACGTAGGAAAGGCTGCAGGAGACCAAAGGTCAGGGGAGAAAGTGAACAGAACAACTATCAGTCATGAACTTCACAAATCTTTCCCTCATGTTTTAGTTGGGTGAAAAAAGCCCTGGTTGAACAAAAGTCATGATGTTTAGAGTGAGGAATAATCTAAGGAACACTTTAATAAATATATAGAAGAAAGCACTGTGGTCAGGATCAGACCTAAACTGGATTTGCAAATTGCTTTTGTGAGCGCTCAGATGTTTGAGAAAAAGAATGGGCACAAATGTCAGTCGCTAGATGTGATAAAAGCTGCAAAACTGTGGATCTGTGTAGTTTTGACTCAGGGGAGCCCACTACAAATGGAAACTCCACTGTTGGCGTATCACATAAAATCTCAAAGTGCACAAAAGTATGCGGATACAACATGACAAAACCTGTAAAAGTTCAAGGAGATTATAATTAATATTTTTAGAAGCTACAATATTTAACAGGAAATGCAGGTGGGTCGTTTTTAGTGCAATTCAACAATCAGAACTGAATTTCAGATAAACTTATAGAGTTAAAGTTTCTAAAACCCTAATACATAATCACTCAACCCTCTCCTCAGGTTGTTGTAAAAGCAGCAATAAAAACCAAAAGGAAGCGTTGACAGGTTCAGCAGCCTTGGAGCCATACTCTGAGATCACACAGCCGTGTGATTTGGACAAAGACGTTTCATGGTCAGGGTTAGCGGTAATTTGCAGGGCTGAGGCGAGGCAGGACCATCCTTTCACGGAGGACAGGTCAGGGCCTGGAAATGATAAATCCACTTACGAATATATGACAGTGAGAGCCAGGCAGGCGTCTGCTCTCTGTTCTTTTCCACAGACACCAACATTCTCCGGCCTTTTTGGAGTCTGTGAGGCCCAGCCATACCAAATTGTCACTTAAGAGGGGCAGGCACACTGCTGTCCTGGAACTTTACGCCTGGATTTTGAAAGCTTTAAAAGGCACTAGTAGCTTTGAGCTGAACTGTCATCATTGATTAATTTACCTGCAGGAGTAAACTAATCATTGGCTTATAGTTAAATGTCTTAGCGCACTTTTATTTGATTATCCTACTTTAAGAATGTTTCATGGAAACACTCTATTATGCGGCTACAGTATGACCATCGTCATGTGTATTTTGTTCACTTGGGCAAGCTAACGCTAACTGCAGGTGTCTACATTTGTTCAAGTGTGAAAACTGGCTTGCTTTGTCCGAATGCGCAAAAATGAAAACCGCAAGAGTGTCGGCAAGAGCGCTATGGTTCACAGTGCGATTTCTGCAGAGAAACTGCATTGCGAGCTGCAAATTGCAATTAAAGTGACACAAGATCGCATTGATTTTACCAATTTGCATCAAATGACCTGAGTGAAAGCTTTCGGCGATTAATTACTGCAGGCATCAGCTGCTCCCCTCAAATGATGTCTGTTTCCAAATAAAGGGAACAGTATGTCTTCTGTATCCTTCAAACTTCAACAGCAATGTCATGGACAACTTTTGCTGTTTACTAATCACTGTATCTAAACAAGAAGTGAACAATTAGTCCTCCTCCTGGTAAAATAATCAAACTTTAATGTAATAGGTGGTCGAGTTAAGTCATCTGCTCAGATAGTTATCCTGATGACAGAATATATTTTTTTGTATGTGGGCAATGGAAAAATTTAGAAGACCACTGTCAGCCAGCTTACTGGCAGTGCACAGCAACAAGTGAGACCGGGGAGGCACCGGATTATTTTACAGTCTGTCCAGCAAACTCCACTCCCTCGAGCATTTCCTCTGGTATTTAAATAAAACGACTGTAAAGCTTTAAACAAGCATAATAACACTCGGTTTTGAAAATGATTTTTGGTAAACTTTGTCCATTCTTAACCTATATTATGGATGAATGACTGCGCCATCATTTTTTTTCTCCAGGTTTCTATTCAGTTTGGTGGAAGTACAGGAAATCCAAAATAAACAACAAGAAACATACAACACATATTTAAATCAAAGTTTCATTAATGAATCTAACGTATAATTATTTGTATGACTATTTAAGGAATTGTTTACACATCTAACAAAAATAAATAAATTCTTATGTGATTTATTAATTTTTATTAGTATATTACCAAAAGGTAAGTATTTATTTGAAAATTATTTCTTGATTTGTGCTTTTGTTGTACGTTTAAAGACAATTTCACAGACTGTTGTCAGACAGCAGATGTATTCATCCGTTGTGGTTATGATGTATTAAAATGAGCTTTTCGGCTGACTCCCTAAATGAACAATTAACAAGCAACAACCTGGTGGTTGCAGAACTCCATGGGAGGTCGCTGTGCATGCGTACTGAATTGTGCCATTTTTCACCTTTCTAAATTAGTTGTCAGATTTCTTAATCGCCGATTCCATCATCCTTTTGCTCGTCGTATCGAAGACGAGCAGTTGTCCTGTGATTCTCATCTCTGAGCGTGCTCAGCAGCATCGCTCTGATTGGGCGGAGGGAGAAACACCATAGCAACAGCCAGTTGATGGATTAAAGCTGTAATAGAGGAAAGAAAGTCACTGTGATTACACACACAAACACAGTTTCACACACACAGTGTCACTTGATTAAAAGGAAATGGGAGCCAGAAAACAACTTACTTCCTCTTTGTGTAACAATTTTACCCCCCACATACAAACACACATATACCCGACCGGTCTGTCAATCATTTATCTGCACTGCAGGAGCGAGGCATGGAGGCTTCCCCTTCGGCTACCAATCTGGTAATAACGAGGGATAGCTGCAGTGTTTCCCCCATGCCCCTCTATCATCTGTGTTAATCAACACCGTGTGGAGCCACTCCACATTTATTACTTCTTGATTAATACAGTAATTATGAGAAAAAATTCAGTGCAACTGTCACCTAGCAGTGCTGACGTCTTTGCGTGTACGGCGGGACGCTTGCTTTGTTTTACTACATCCGCTATCGTGGAGTTGTGTGCACAGGATTAGTTCAGGCGTAGCTTTCAGCAGACTGGTAGGAAGAAGTAGCGCGGGCGGACGCAGTCGTGCATTGTAAATCAGCGCAGCTGGCCAGTTTGTTTCTCAAGGTGACATTCAGGCTTACTAACAAGGTGTGTGTTACCGCGGGATGCACTTTTACTTTGGAGTGGTTCTGCAAACGAGAAAACCTGTGGAGTTGTGATTAGCGAGGGCCATGTGCTGAAGCGCTTACTCGGAAAATGATTTGGATCTTTCTTCAGTGACTGAGAAGGGACTTTTAAATCCTTTTTTTTGTCTTTTGGTAAAGCTTGGTTAGCACTGCGTTGAATTATGTTGGCAAAAGTTCTACTTTATAAGAAGCTCATTCGATTGAAACAGATATTTACATACTTTGTATAAAAAGATACTTAATCTTTTTATTTCGCTGTCTGACATTAAATCAGACTTAACATTTCTCATTTAAATCACTAAGATTACATTGCCATTAAAGAATGGGATAATGTCCAGATGAATTACAGTTTTCTAAGCCTGCTAGTTAACTGTTAATTTTAAATTCTGTGTTTTTACGTGACAACAGAATTTAAGGGTACATTTCAAACATATTAAAATGTCATGAAAAAGTTCTATATTTTCATTTCAGAAAATGTAACTCGTATTACATGGATTCATTATGCACAAAGTGAAAAATGTTTCTTGCAATTTATTTCCTGTAATATTGATGATTGTGGATACAGATCAAATACTAACAAGTAAATTTTAGGATTAAAGTGCAGAAAAAACGCATCTAAAACTCTTGAGACGTCAACTGCTTTGTATGTCTGTTTATTTGAAATACTTTTGGGGGAAAGAAGAAATAAGTCATTCCTGACTATTTTTGCTTAAAAGAAGAAAAACTAAAACATTAAAAGGATAAACCCCACTGGTGAAACCACAGCTAACCACTTGAGTCCTATTACCATTTCGACTCAAAACTCATGACCAAAGTTAAATGTTAGAAGGAAGATCACATGGCATTTCTTCACTTCCGACTCGCCTTCCTTTTCTTGAAAGTTTCTAAGAGAGTCTGCTCGACTGTAGGAGCAAAGTCCCAGTGTCGTTTTTCTAACACTCCTGTATCCAAGCCCATATCAAGTGCTTCGCACACTGCTAGGGATTATCTTTACAATAAGGAACACCTAATTTGGAAAAAGTATTTGACTGTGTCTGGTCTCTGCGTGCATTGTTGCAGATCTTCCAGCCAACACTCATAGGTAATGCAACGGAAAGCAGGAATTCAAATAAATTCACACTTGTGACAGTAACTGTGATTGCTGCTTGTTCTATTTTGTTCTACCTTATTTTTCTTGCCAATTTGCATCCTTTCGTTGCATCCACATTTTCCCCACTTTTCACATTTCTATTTATTCTTAATCTCCTGATTTTTCTTTTCCGCCACCTCTTTTTCACTCGCTCCTCTACCTTTCTTCCTCTCTTCTCCATCCCATCGCTGCTGCCGCCTCTCTCTAGCGGTGGATTATTTTTGGTCTGCCTGGATAATTTCAGTAGGAAGTCAAGCTCAGTGCCAGAGAAAGTGGAGCGCATATAAAAGAGCCACAAGACAAACAGAGACATCAAAACGCTCCTGATCTTTTTTCAGCACCTCAGCAAGAGACAGTACTGAAGACTTGCTTCCAAAATCTTTGTTTTTTTTAGTCTTTATAAGTTTAATAACCAATTTTTCCATCCAATGACTAACCTAATCAATTCTCAGAAAAGCAAGAACACGAGTCCGCTGGGTATCTTGAAGTCTAAGTATCACTTTATGAATCATTTACTCCATCAACTGCTGTGCAGCGAGACACCGAAAACCTGTAAACGGTTTGGTTTGAGCCCCTCAAATAAAGTTCAAGAGTTTTAAAGACATTCAAGAACAAAATTTTTTCTTCCCGTTTTCTGCTTGGGAACACCAAGGTTTGGGATGTGAGAAATGTGTACGCTTAATAATTCAGCCGAGAAGCGAGACTGGCTCTGATGAATGTCGATGATCCCGTCAACCGTCGGCGAGGTCTGAGAGCCTGACTGGAGAAGGCAGATTATAGCGCATTACAGGCAAAGAGGATGATGGCAGTTATTAATTTAATAACAGCTAATGGAAAGATGACATGTGTAATGTTTGAGAAGCTCAACATTGGCTTTGTGTGTTTGCGCGTGTGCGTTTTCTTGCCCGTGCTGCTGCTTAATGCTAGCTCAGTTTTCGGCTGGAGCTCAGTAAGAGGAAAGCTTACGCTGTGTGTTGTGCTGACCTGGCTTATTAGAGACTCTTTTGAACGCCTGTGTGTGTGTGAGCGACAACCACCAGTTACACTTTAGATCGTCTCCATATGTAGGCGGCACATGATCGGCTTAGGGGACAATACTCCACAGGACACACACACGCACACACACACACACACACACGTACAGATGTTAATATCCTCTTGGGCAGCTCTGACTCACACAGTCTACTCTCCGTCTCTTTAACGGTGGTGACTCAGAGAGGTAGATTGCCCTCAGGTGTCACGGTGTAAGATGAATAATTCACCCCAAGGACCCCTTCCCTACTCTCATCCTCTCTCTTTCTTTTTTCCTCTCTTTCCCTGCCCTTTCTCTCACCTCTTTTCTCTCACCCTGAGAGACTATGTTATATTTCTTCCTCCCTTTCCTCCACCCGTAATTAGTCTGTGTGTGAGGAAAGTGGCAGCATATGTTGCAGTGAATCAAAATGGCAAAGGGAGAGAGAGCGAACGATAACGGAGTAAAATTATAAATGACAGATTTAGTCCAGGTTAGGCTTGGCAAACAAATTAGCACAAACAGGATCTCACAGTTATCAAGGGGTGAATTACACATGGAGAAAAATATTAAAAAGTAAAGAACTGATATAATCATTTAAGCTAACTTCCATCCATCCATTTTCTTGACACCCTTGTCCCTTGGTGGGGTCGGGAGGGTTGCTGGTGCCTATCTTAAGCTAACTTGATTGTAATTTTTGCATGATTTTCAAAAACAAAACTTGCAGAAGCAAACTATATGGAGTCACCAGTACAATTTTATGACTGAGCCAAGACTTGATTCGTCTACCTTAGTTAAATATTTTTAACAGGCACTCCAGCTTCCTTCCTGAGTCCAATTCACAGTTACAGCTCTAATGTGACTATTCCTATTCTCAGATTGTCAATTTACCGCTACAAAATGTATGCATACATACATAGCCTCAGAGGCTATTTGTTTCCTTAGGCCAGGGCTTTGTGGGACGGGTTTCTCTGATCTCCCTTCTGCATTGTCAGCCGGCAGGTCCTGCAGTCTCGCTCATGTGTTTACAGGACCACTCTGCAGCCATGTGCAGCAGACATGCCTGAAGGAAGGCAGACCCTGCATTTGATGTGGCAGAGTATGAGGTATTGTGGTGTTCAAAACAAGAACGCGCTGCGTGACCGCATGCCGAACATCACAGGTTCTCCATGGGCTAAATCACCAGCCTGCTAGCACACCGGCTCACCAGGAAGTTCCCGGTAGCCCCGTGTGCCAGTCCGCCCCTGCTTGGTAGCTTTCGCTCAATACGTTCATGGAGATGGTGTGAGCAGTCTTTGACACTGTTTAAGTGTTACAACCATAATTATGCTTTTCTGAGAGATCTAGCTGTCAAAAGTGTGAACTTGAAAGAAATATGCTAAGAAAATAAAGTGGATTTTGAGGAACGTCAACTCGTGTCAAATCTTCAAAATACGTGTTTTCATTGCCTTTCCATTCAAGTGCATATTTATAGGGATTAAAGGTGTAGGCCTATTACTTTTGTCATGACGTCACAGTCTCATTTAATTACATTTTCATTTCATATTAAGTGATCAATTGGCCATATCAATTAAATCGAAATTCTCTACAAGCGTAGACGTGGACATGGGGACTGATGACGTGATACAAGAAAGTTTAGAATTTTTCTACTTTTGTTGCTGGTGCTACTGAGGTTATTGCGTCTTGTGTGTTGGGTTCACTACGAGTGTCAGAAATTTGTCCTTTTCACAGTCGTTCCGTGCTCCAGGGGCACCAATTTTTGGGCCATATCAATCTGAAAGGCCCGGTTATGCCAGAATCTATTTATCAAATCCATTGAACTGTTAAAAAATACCCATCAATAAATAGCTGTTGGTTTCTGCATTCAATAAGTGTTGCTTAAAATGAAAATAATAAACACCTTTTAAGTCCATCCTGGATTTTGTGATTATTTTGTGTTTTTTTGCAATCAATCACTATCCTTATACCACTAAGAAAAAAGGCAGATCTGCATTAATGTGATGGGGGTACACTGAACATTGGCACAGGCCACAATAGTTCCCTCCTCCTTTGTTGTTAGTCAACTGAAGAATAATTCAACCATTCAATATTTACTGAAAATTATGCCATAATGCAAAATGTTGCATATTTTGCTCTTTTTTTCACAAAATTTGCCTTCTTGCTTCTTTAATCCTGGTATGCGTCTGTATTTGTTCTGATCCACTAAGCTGTTCTCATTCTGTCCCTAATGCATCAATAAATGTCAAACATGAAAGACGAAGAGGATAAAAATATCTGTTTGGACAACTTACGATGCTATTTCAGTGAATTCACATTTCACTTAAGCTTTGAAGCCACTTAAGAAGCCTTTTCTGTCATTTACTATTTCTTTATCTACTCGTGTGAAAACAACAGCTTTTTCTCTCAGTATCAGACAGCAGAAGGACAGAAGAGTTGAAAACCTAAGCAGGTCTATGTATTTCAAAGAGGAGGAGAATCAAAGAAAATTGCAGTTTGCATCTTTCCTATTTTGTCGCAAGTTCATTTCCTGTCTGGCGAGGTCACATCCTCTCTGCCAAGGTATGGGTGAACAGGTGCCACCCTCCCCCCCCCCACCTTCTCGATCGCTTATATTCAAACTCACATCCACACACACACACATTTTTTCTCACCTCACACTTTTCGTTTCCAAAAATACCTTTAAAACCAATTAGTGGGATTAATTTCACTTATAGTAAGTTAATTATTTTGTGATGGATTGTGGAAAGGAAGAGGCCAGGAAGAAAGGGAGGAGAGCAAGAACCTGAGTAGAGTCCTCAGGGGAAGAGCTAAACTTAGTCTCTCTCTTTTTAGTATTTAGTCTCTCTGATGCTTGATCTTCATCCAAATATTCTGTCATTTTTGTGAGTCTGTTGTAGTGTTTTTTTTCCCCATTTTTGTCTTGGAGCTGGTTTGTTTTTGTCTTTTAGATTTTCACTCTTAGATATTTTCACTTTTAGATATTGGGCTGAGAAAAGTTAGCCCACTCCTCACTTTCAGTTGTGAGATATTTGAAAGGTTTTTCTTGCATGGTCACTTCATTTAAAGACACCCCATAACATAGCATCTCAATGAGATTAAGATCTGGGCTTTGACTCTGCGCAGGACTTTCTATATCTGAATTCTCATTTAGGATTTGGTCAGTCCAGTTCTGCTTCTGCTTTTAATTTCTCACCAACAGTCTTACATTTTCCTCAAGCGCTCTCTGATGGTTGTATGATAGTGAGGTAGTAACAACGTCCTAGTCTTCATATGGTGCTAGTGCGACAGATACATCTGTGTGATTTCAGCCACTTTAATAGAAAAGAAAATGGGAATGGCCTCACTTTGTTTCTCACCAGCAATTATTAAATTTTAAATAAATGTTTAATAGATATTTTCTTTCCTTTCTTGGCAATTAAAAGTTTAAAAGAAAACAGCTTAATATGTTGTGGAATGTTATTCTGTGCTTTGGTGTAAACAGAAGAATTATCTCTGTTCAAAACGGTTTTTAAGGGCTGGTAGTGGAAAGTATCAATTTGTTTCAGACCTAGTCGAGCGGCCATTTCTAAGATATTGAAATAGATTTTAAGTATCCATTTGTACAAATACGTTAGCCTGTAATAAGGTAGATTATTTTTTCTCCACAACTGTAAGTGACCCAGACTTATATTTGGGTATGGTCAGTCAGTTATGAGAAAAGAATGCTTTGTTTTAAAGGGATAACTCAGTATTTTTTCTCTAAGGGTCACATGAATTATTAATTCAGATTAGTTTTGTAAAAGACAGGAAAGGCCTAATCAGACACTGGCTCGGCAAATTAGGATTTGGCTGTAGGGCCTTCAGACGGGACACTGGTTTCTAAATGCAACATTGTTTTGTGTCCTGTTCATTTTCAGTTAAATGAAAAAATGACATAGCACCACAGTCTTGGTTTAAATAAATAAATAGGTTGCTTGAGAAAGCTGAAGCTAACATCTCATCAAACCAAAGTATATTTCTACCATCTTTTATGTATGATAGAACTAAGGTCTGCCTTAGTTGACCCTTTTAGATCAGTATAAAATTGGCCATGTTGTCCTTTAAATATGGCATACATGGGGATTTTTGTAGTTAAAGTGCAGTGAACAGATAAACATGCATTTTTAGTTGATGCTGGTTTCTTACTTCTCCCTCTTCTGAAGCGTCTTTTGAGCCACTTACAGTAGTTTTTCAGGATAGTAAGCTCTTTGATTGGCTCACTTTTGTTCTGTGAAAAGCCGGGAGGCGAGTTGGCCTGTGTGTGTCATGCATCCACTTCTTTACAGTGCTGTGGAGAGGCTGCTGACCAAGCTTATGCCTTGATGTGCTTAAGCCTCTCCACAAGGCAATACAAAACAGATAAATGTTGCACACACAAAGGTCAGACCTCCACCAATCTTTTCATGTACTTTGTCCACAAAGCAGATTAAAGATTTTTTGCTGAATATACAATTATCCCATGAAAAAGACATATTGCCTCTCAGTCTGATCAGTTGGATGCAGCATAAACAACATACTGGGATTAGGTTTGCCAGTTCTTCACACTTTTTCGGTTTTCCTAGAATGTATTTAGGAAAACCGAATGTATTTATGCCCCGCCGGCCCCAACAACAGTCATGCTGGTAAAACTTCCCCTTCAAACTGCCACATGGCATTCAAGTATTCCTGATTATTTTAGCTGGAAGCAACAAATTCCACTAGAAATTAAACTCAGTCATACCATTACTGCTCTACTTAAGAAGTACCTCTGGAAAACATTTCAAGCTGTGTGTGTGTGTGTGTGTGTGTGTGTGTGTGTGTGTGTGTGTGTGTGGTGTTTTATCAGTTATTCCACTCCTTTGTTGAAACCAGTTTAGGAGCAATAGAGAGACACAAAGTATGCTGTAACAAAGACAAGTTTAAGGATAACACACACATACATCTGTCAGATCTTTACAGAAACTGACAGATGTATGTGTGAGATGGTGGAGCTGGTGTACTAAAAAGTAAATGTTTACAATATGTTTTGATGGTTTTGAAAGGAGGAATGTGTTGGACAAAGAGGTCTGTTCATAGCTTGGTATCCAATAGCACTATGACTCAGAAATACTGGCACTTGTTTCTGTGCGTACTGCATGCGTGTGTGTGTTTTACACTCTACTGTTGCAGCCTAGCAGTACATGAGAGCTCACTTGTTTTTAAAGAAAAAAAAAAAATCAAATATCTGTAACATGTATCACAAATCTCAAAATGTCACTTCATACCAAGGGGTTCTGCTCATTTTGAGTTGTGGTGTGTGACTGCGTAAGTTTGGAACTAGTGAATGTCTTACAGTAACATTCACAGATCCTGAAACATAAACCACTAGTTACATGACACCAAAATCGAGCTGATTGGTCTATATCCAAAATGTTATATGTGGCAAGAAACTAACTGGTCTTTTTTGTCTTCTGTATACAAAATAAATAAACATCAAATAAATGTGTTGTAGGAGTAAAAAGACAAAAAAAAGGCCAATTTTTGATGTTTGACTTGATCCTAATTTTAGCACTACAGACTAAATGATAGCTACAAACCTTTAGAAGTTCTAATAAATGGCTCAGATAGATAACTTTCACTTCATGTCTGTGCAGACATATTGGATACTGAACTTGGGGCTTCTCTGCAGTTTCAGAGTTAAGTTCCACCTTTAGAGGGTCAGCTTGATGTATTTCTGACTGGCATCTAAAATGATACAAGGGATAAATCTAGGTCAATGCTAACAGAAAACCTGTTAGAGACCGCAACAAAACTGCTAAGACAGAATGGTTTAAATCAGAACATGTTAGAGTTGTCTTATCAAAGTCCCAGCTTAAAACCCAATTAAGAATCTGTTCTCGGAGTTGGAAATGCCTCTTCACAGATGCTGTCCGTTCGATCTGCCTGAACATGAGCTGTTTTGCAAAAACTTTCAACTCTAGATGAGCAAAGGTGGCACAGACATATTCCAGAAGATGTGGAGCTGTAATTGGTAGCTTGGTAGTTTTGTCAAGTGTGATTCATGAGGGACAAGTATCCAAACACACGTCACACTTTTCAAAACTTTACTACTGAGAGAATTTTGATAACATCCTTTTTCATCCACTTCACAACTGTATTTTTTTCTATTAGCTGTAGAACAATTGTGATTGCATTGGGTATTTTGAGGCAATGCCTTTACCATGCTTGCATAACTTTCCTCAGATATCTCAACGAGGACAAAAATAAGCACAGTTCTTTTCCCTCAGCCCAGATTCATAAAAGCTGTTTGTTTACATGTCGCATGAGGTGAAAATATGAAAACATATCCTTGAGAGAAGGTTGTTACCATGTGAATTTTGAATGCACACAAACACACACATGCTGTATGATCTCTACCAAACAAGCTGCACACACAGAGGGAGTGGTCAGTCTGGTATCACAGCTAAAACTGTGTGAAAACCGAGAAAAAAAGTGACATAAAAAAATAAGGGAAAGAGTGAAAGAGAACAAGAAATCGGGAAAGTTGGAAGTGCAGTGAAAGGAGAGAGATGATGTTACTGGAGCGCTTCAGGATGACTCATCCATAAGCTAGTGATGCCTCACAGAAAAACACACACTCACAACAAGTACACACTAAAACACACAAAGTCATGTATCCTCAGACACACACATATCCATCGCGCGCAAATATTTAGTCACACGCCTGATCACTTATCCAAACGCGCGTTTCATATGCACACCAGTACAGCAGTGATCCATTAGTCTGATACTGATTCAGAGAGACGTGCATGTTGGTTCAGCAGCTTGTTTCTAATGAGCCAAAATGGCCGCTACCGAAGTGGAGTTTCCAGGGCAGAGCAGGGAACGGCCCTTGGGGCAGAGAAACTGGGCGAGAGGGAAGGATCAGAGGGGCTGGATTTAAATGGAGCTCATTAGCTCATGGTAGCCGTGAGAGGTCCCTGCACACAAAGGAGAAACACACACACACGCAAAAGCAAACACATATGGATTAGTGCACTGAATTTTTTTTTTTTACAAAAGAATTACAAAAGGAAAGAATAGGGAGAATAGAAGGGTAAAAGAGGGTGAGGAAAAAAATCGAATTTATGGCTAAAAAGAACGACTGGCAAAGGTAGTGACTCCTGCAGATGGTGAAGAGACTCACTTGTGTGTGATTTTTTTTTACCCCCCTCCCCAGCCTTCCCTGCTTGTCCACCCACTCAACATATGTTTTCCTCTGCTCTCCTTCCTCTACTCTTCTCCCCTGTTCCTAATCCCTGTTTAATCTATGAATTTTGACTGTTTTTTTTTTACTATTGACAGAGCGAGAAGTGGGTGGCACACATGCTTTTTTTGTCCCGTCACAAACAGAAGTTTAGTCTTTTGTGCTTCACTTCAGCTTTATGGTGTATTTATATCCATAAACTGCCTCATACACACACACTGCCATTTTTCACTTGGTAGCCAAACTCTCATCAAAGGGCCGTTTGATTTCTTCTATTGCAGATCGGGCCCCACATATCCCAGTAGACTCGGGGTATTATAGAGCACGGAGAAGCTGTGTTGTAAGCCCAGCCTCTACTATGATCCAAAATTATAAATCTGTACTAAAATAAAATAATAATAATAATAATAATAATAATAATAATAATAATAATAATAATAAAACTAAAACTCTCTGGTTGCTTGGTATTTGTCTCATAAAATTTTTGCAATCAGCTTCAATTTGTTTAATAAATTCTTCTTTTGATGTGAAATCAAATACATTTTTTAAAGTTCCTTTCAAAAGTATTGACACCCTCTAAAATGTGTTGTATTTTGTCATATTAACACTACAAGGTGCCGTGTATTAAATTGGGAATTTTTGCTCCGTCAACTACAAAGAAGCAAAATCGCAAAGTGGAAAGAAAAGGAATGGTCTGACCAGCTCTCATGTTGCTGCCAAATAAAAGAAACCCCAGAGCATGATGGTTTATCCACCATGTGGATCAGAAGGTGTGTATTGCTCTCATTTCATCAGACCACCTTCTTTCACTGGCGTTTGTCAGACTGTCTTGGCAGGTAAAAACGAATAGACTGATTTTTAATGATTTAAACAACTTCTCTTTCCCTGCCTCCACTGTACGGTTTGGAGAATTTGCAGGACACACAGCTAATGGCTCGTCTTGGATGTCGGAAACAGACGATAAGCAGCTGCCTCACACTAACACATTTTTTTTTAGCAATCAGTTGATCACTCCAAGTTGGCAAAGTTATCTCGAAACAAAAAGAGCTAATCAGACAGTAGGTGTGGCAATGTTCATTTTGAAAAGTATATTGATTTTGTATTTATTTTTATTAGAGTTGGCTGTCCCAAAACTGGATTGGAGCAAATATCAATGAATTACAGTGTAACAAAAAGTCTTGAAAATATTGCTTAAATTATTTAAAGTCCACACTGGATGCTCTTCAAGACTTTTCTGTCCCCATAATTCATAAAAATATTTAAGAGTAAAATCAGATCTACTGCTGTCTGCTAGCTTCATGCACTAACTTTGTACTTAGTTCAGAAACATCTTTCTACACGTTGTGATTAGCAAGCACAGAAAACATAGTTAAGCTAACATTAATCTTTTTTTAATTAATATTTGCTTTGATTATTATTTGTACAAGTTGAAATGCTGTAATGTTTGATGCTGCCTTTCTAGTTTTCAGGCGATATGCTTTTTTAAAAAACTCAAATTTATTTCTCTTTGACCAGTCTGTGCAAGCAGATGGAATTAAATACAATTTGTCTGTCAAGTTAGATGTGAGGATTATGAGAATCTAGTAAACACTGCATGTAAACACTATCTGACAAAAATATTTATTACATTTAAACAGCAAATTTGTGTCCTCCATATGTGCATGTGGGAAAATAAATGGCCACACAATTATGGCAGCTCAGGCATCCCATACAAATGTCAATATAGCCACTGGCAGCCTTCTCTTTTTCAGGGTTGTGATTACATACATACTGTAAATTATTGCTCCAACTTTGTCTGAGTCTTTAATTAATCTCATCTTTAACATGAGATGTAGAAGAAAAGCAGGTAAACAGCAAAATAAATCACTGCAACAAGAGGAAAAAAGTATTGGCATTTGGCCGGTTGGTGCCACAGCAGACTGGATCATACAGAAGAATTATTGCAGGAAATTTGCTTATTTCCTCAAATTTTTGGAAAGTATGTTGGAAAGAGAATGTAATTCGCAAAGCTGAAATACCTCGGCACACAAGGTATTGGCTGGTGTTTGCAAAGCCAGCTAATCCAGGAGCAGCAATTATTGTTCTTGGCACTGATTGGCTGTAACCCAAAACCAGAGACAAAGAGAATTGTGGATGTTAGCTTTTGCAGTAGTGCCAAAATGTTTTGAACTCTGTATATTATTGCGTATGAAGGTATATTTGGCATATAGGCAGTTCTAAGTATTCAAAGGGGGCACTTAAAGTTATTATGTATTTAATATCAAACACTCAGAGTTGTTTGAGTTGTATTTTCTATTTAAAACTACAGCTAGAAAGCTATGAGTTGTTAAACTGACAACTGCTGGGTTTACCTGAGCAGGCAGACTAATTAATGAACCCAGTAACACCAGCTTGTCGTACTCCCAGTGCCGCGCTGAATTGAGCAGAACAAAAACGTCTCGTATTCAGAGCAATAAGCACCGAGAAGGTTATCATTTATACTTGCTCGTCAATAAACTACAAAGTAAATGAGATCGATACTATTATTACAGTAACAAAAGCTAAGCTTTCAAGAAACGTAATTTGCTGCTTCTTAAATTTAAATAAAACCAATTAGATCATGATTTGCTTAATTGTTTCTACAATTACCGCAACGCTGTGATCTTTTTACCTGAGATCCTGTATAGATTGTGTAAAATCTTAAACCAACCATTGCCTCTGAAGTTAACGGCCTTTTCCGTAACTCTAAATACCCTAATGAAAAGAAATATATTGTCACATTCAGTAACTCGAAGGCATTTGATCCATTTCATTTTAGCTATAACCGCTTTGATTAGGAACATGGTGTGCTGCTACAGCTATTCCCAGGGCCTCACTTCTCCTGTGCAGGATGGGCAGAGCCTGAGTCATAAACTTAACACTCCCTCCGAGACCATGCCAAGCCAGACTCTCCAAGCTAAACTATGAACACACATTCATTAGAGCTTTATAGCTTTGTAGGCACGTTGGTTAATTACAGGCATGCACACAGATTTTTTTTTCCTTTTTCTTGTTTTTAAGGTTCTGAGCAAGGCTACACTCATCCGCAAAGACTTTACTATGACTATGCTTTGCTAGATGACTCACCCCGGTGTATTGCTCCACCTCAGACTACAGCATCCCCCTTTGGATCCACAGAAACACCATTGTAAAGTGTAAAGCTTGCGAGGGCACTTATTGACTCCACAGTAAAATATCCTCACCTTGACGGCCTTGTAGCACGAGAAAGATGGCTTAATTAATGGAATTTTTACGGTAATGTTTTTTATAGGTCACGGCCATTATTTGCAGGTGATAAGTAATAAAGAAGGTTTTTATGGCATTTTCTTTGTAATAGCCAATTATCAACTCCTTTGATTTGCAGAACATCTCTGAATTTTGTCAGAAAACAGTCAGGAGCTAACAGTGCGATCCTATGCTCCAGCAGCACTGTGGACATTTTTATTTTTTTTTGTCAATTCATGCACAAGCAAAAGCATGCCAAATTATTGCTATTCAAACTGGAGCGTGAAACATCCACCAGAGTGTAGCACAAGGACTTTTTGGTAATATTCATTTTCTGGAGATTTTCTTCAAAGGGCTGCCCGAATTCGCGGTCTTTAACCCATGACCGTCTAAATTGCATCAAACTGTATGAAATCACCATTGTGTGGCCTGATCAGATGATCAGATCTCTTGCTAAATGGCGTTATTACCCAGATTGACAAGGCCTTCAAAGATGTGAACTGCTCCAATATTGTGAAAGCTGGTTCTGCCAAATAAAGTTCCAGGTATTTGTTTAAAATGACTCTTGAACTGTTTCGTAGCTGGAAAATAAAACGCTGCAGCTTTTAAGGTAATTAATGTTTTACTTTGTCTGTTAAAAGGATGTGCAGTCGATTGGCTTTTAATCTTATTGGATATTTCTTATTACAAAGTTCTCAAAAATGACCGCAGACCAAAATGAAGTGGAGTGGCTTATTGGTGGATGTGGGGGGCGAAGACTGACCCGTGTGGTCTGATCCAACTAAAGAGCTATTGTAGCTTAAATTACTAAAGACGTTTACGCCAGTTCTGACAGAAAGGTGGCCGAACCTGCAGTGCGTTGCAGTTTGATACAAACCTGCTTTAAGAGCAGACTGACTCAAAAACCTAAACCGTTCTGATCTATAAGACTCGATGACAAAGGTGCTGAAAGCAGCTGAGTAGAGCTTACGGCTTGAGAACAATCCAGTTGTAAATGTGTTGCAGGTATGTTGTCAAAAAAAAAACATTGATAGTAAAACAAAATTACTCACAGCTTGTCCAGGTCAAATCAGGGGATGTGTTTCACAAACATGGAGCCAGATTGGCTACTGAGTAGTCATCAATAGTATTAACTTGAAATTATTGTTTCTTTTGTATTGTTTACACTTGGAAAGCCAAAAACGAAGAACTAATTCAGAAGGCATATGCGAGACTTGTTTGTATGGATGATGTTTGTGTTCACGTTACCTACATTTCCAACAGTTCTCTGTTTAACGTTGAAACATCTAAAGACACTCCTTCCTGCATACATAAGTCAGAGTATTTTTGCTGCTGGAGTAAATACAGGCCTGCCTTGCTCAAGGAAAAGAGAGACTGATAGTCAATCGCTGTCTACAGTGATTTTCCTCGTCTCCAAAGTTGACACGTCAATTTTTTTGTTTTTTTTTTTTTTAATTTTCGTAGTTTTGGCTTTCCTTAAACATCTTGTTAAATCTGAAGCAGCTGGTTGAAGCACACTTTTCTTTGCAGCTGCATGCCTCTTGAAAGAGTGAGAGCAGAGAGTCCTGCCGGCAGGCTTGGCAAAGACATGAAGCCAGAAAAGGAGGGGGAGGGGGAATCGCTGAAAGTGGAGGTTGGATGCTTGTGCTGATATAAAAGACAGTGCATTTTTCTTGTTTTGTTTGACACAACGGAAATTGCAAGTTGGCCATTTGACAGGTTTGGAAATAGGGGTACGATCAGGGATAGATCGTACATATGGTACATAAGTCTCGGAAATGGCGGGAATGTTCACTGTGCTGTATGAAAGCATGTCATGTCCATGAACCGCTACAGATGTATTTTAGATGGCTATTTATGGAACATGATACTTTCAAACGATCTGTTCTATACAAGACTTTTAGTTTTCTAATGGAAGTGCCCCTTGGATAGCTATAAGAAAACGCATTGTTCCTTCAAATCTTCCACTGTGAAGTACAAAGAAAAAAGTGGAAAAAGGTTTCGATTTCAATTCAGCTTTGGTTACATCTGTACAACTTCAGACTGAAAAATTCAAATAAATTTTCAATATTGAAAGATAAGTAGTAGTTTAGCTCAAAAGTATATTGAAAGTTGTGTTTGATTTATTTTAAAGTAATCAGAGTGTGTGGGAACTATGTTACTCTTGGTTACAAAATAATATGAAACACTGAAACATTCATCTTACAGAATAGGAAAGACAAGGGAACATGTTATGTAAATAAGCAGATGAGTTTTGATCTTTGCATCAAAACTCATTGTGCGTTCTATAACTTTCATGTAGAACGCATTGTCTTAATGACTTGTATTTTGCTGTTTTTCATCCTTTATTTATACTATTTTGATGTGGAGGTACATGCTCCAAAAGATCCAGATTTACCCATTTATTCTGCCCTAAAGAACACATTTTAAGCACTTGTTTAGTCTGTAAGAAACTTTCACATAGGCACAGAAAGAGATCTAAAAAGAAAATAAAAGTAAAATGTAATTTGAACATAGATGACAGAGCACAACTTCATAACTATTATGAGGTGCTTAGAACATCAGTAAAACTCAGAAGAGACAAGGACAAAGATAAACATCAGTGATATGAGAATGAGGAATAAATTGATTAGCAGCTTAATGGAAAAGCAACAGAGAACTAAATCACTGTGAGTGATTAACTGAGAATTGTTAATGACTGGTAAAACTATGTTCACAGTACAAGTTGTTTAATATGCTGCAGAGGAGGACTAATTCAAATCCAAACGGTCACGTCACGCAGCAGTGTGAAAAACAGAAACTGGACCAAACAATGTGCTCATAAAAAGAAAAGTAAAACACTAAAGAAACAGATTAAAAGCTAGCCATGCATTGTTCATTTCATTCAAACTCATTTTCTTCTACAAGTAGACTCAATGATGCTTAATGAACTTTTAAAAAACAATGTGCACAATTCTACTAAAAGAGTGTCCTGTTGTCAGATTATTTCAATTGAAGAACGTAGGTGGCTGCAAGAAGTGGAAGGCCTTTCCTAAGCAGCCATTACCATTGGTGCGAATGCATGCGTGCGTGTGCATGCGTGTTTGTGTGTTTACAAGATGAATGAACTGAGCAAATGAGCGGGCAAAGGATAATTTGGTTGGCTGCCAAACGGGCAGTGTTAGGAACCGATGTATGCATCCATCAGTCGCTGAAATCTGTGGATCATTTTCAGAGCCAGACTACCGGAACGATTAAAATACGAGAAAGTCAACTTTGTGTTATCCCCACTCATATTCTTTCATTTGCTTGCTGGCTTTAACGTTGATTATTGTAAAGAGGTTTCTGCTGCACACTTAAAAATAAACACAAACACAAAGTGCTTCGCATATAATGAACATCATTAGATGAAATACGGCGCGTGCTGAATGTGGACAAGACATTTGTGTTCCTCTTGATTGTGGATCGAATGAAGCAGGTCGAGAAACTTCTGCAAGCTGTCCAGAGCTCAATCTACACCTCCCCCAGAAGAGGAGCGAGCAGTTCAAAGGTATCAATAAAACCCCACAACAATCCAGTCGCAGCCATGTAAAACATCCGATCAGCACCGTAAGTAACAGTCGGACATGGACGCCAAGCAGAAGAGAGAGAAAAGGATAAGTTGCAGCCAAATTAAAGCAAACCAAATGGAGCTTTGAAGTCATGACAGCATGTCAGCCCATCTAAATATATTTACATCAGAAAAAAAAAATCTGAGCCCACACATCAATTTGGAGTGTCAAATTCTGCTCAAGGCGGAAAGGAGAGAAGGTGCCATTTGAATCTTATCAGTCAAAGCAAACTGGATAAAAGTGTCTGCTGAATGTTTAATGTGTACATTAACAAGAGAGCCATGAACATTAGATGTGAAAAGCAGCAACGTATAGAGAGACTCCGGCAGACATTTCTATCTGGGTTACTCTAGCCTCACATCCCCTCCACTGCAGATGAATATTAATAAGCAGTTATTAATATCTGCTGCCTGCTCTGCGTGCATGACTATGTGTATATGTGAAGTCTAGATGTATCCTGGTCCTTTCCTCGTGTTTCCTCTTCCCCGTGCTAACTACCACTTCCTCGTTTCCTGTTCAGGCTGTTTCTTTTACATCTTTCACCTCTTGCGGGGATCTTATCGGCGTTGCACTTATATTGTCGTAAATCAAGGGAGATTAACCCAATTTACCAATTTCTTTTTGTCAGTTATTACGATAAGGTTTTTGGAGAAGAGCGGACATCATCTCTGACATGATCACATTTGTACATCCGTCATGCTGCGACTGATTGTGAGGTTCGGAGTTTTGCTTGTTGTATTTGTTTTAAACGTCACATCCGAGACCGATACGTTTTCCCATGCAATCTAGGAATGAAATTTAGAACAGCAGAAGTAGGAATGTTTTAATCTGCAGGGGACTCATAGGAAGATGCTCATTTTATTTAAGTATAGAAACTTTTATTTGTCTCAAATTATGCTAATTTACTTTCAAATTATACTTTGTCAAACTTTACAGAAAGTAATCAGATCCATATTTTACTATTTTTTTCTACAGAATATAAAGATATTAGCATTTAATTGGAAATTAACTATGGAAAATATTACACATAGAATCAAAAACTAAGCTGTTAGTATTCACAATTTTAGCTTAACCCCTTAACTTGCATGCTAGTGCTTTAAGGGTGACAGTCAGAAGAGCATAGCCAAGATAAAGCAGCTAATGTATCTACTACTTATAAAACCCAAATGAATATTCAAAGAATCATCAGCTGATCAAAAGTCTAACATGATCAAAACTCTAATCTGTGTCTCTCTTTAAAAAGTAATCACTAATGTTTCACACAAAATTTGGCCTCCTTTTTACCTGACTTATTTTGATAAAAGGGTTGGAAGAGGAAAAAAAAAGGGAAAATTAAACTATCGGTTTGGTCACCACAGTGAACTGGTAGCATGACCCATTATTTTGGGCTGAAACCAACCTGTTAAGTCACCTCTCTCTCTCTCTCTGGGAACTCCATCAGCAGGTGGGGTTTCCACACCCATCTTGCCCCACGGTGATGGAAAATATCTCCACCACTGAGCAATTTTTTGGCCAGAAAGGTTATCCTCAGACTGACCGGCTGTCTCTCTCCTGGGCCTCCTAATGGGGTTCTTGATTGCAGTTTGGAACTGAATTAACAACAGTACAAGAAGCAATCTTGACAAATCAGTTGAGTTTTTGTCTCCGACAGGTGTATGAAGGAAACGCCAACAACAAAACAAAGCTTGGGAGGAAAAAATATTCAATCAAATCACAAAACACGGTGATCGGTCTTTCTTCTTCAGTTGTGTTTTGTTGTGAAATCATCAGGCACTGACCACCCTACCACAGGATTTTAGGTGCACTAATGGCCAATAAAGCTGCAGCAGGGAGTTCTGAGAAAATGTGAACTGACTGAAATTTTGAACAAGCGGGAAATCGATAAATTGTTAGTTTTTCTGTAACTCCAGGTTGTTTCTCTACCATTAGCACAGTTGCAGCACACCAGAAATCTTCAGCTTGAACGAGGGTTCATGCTGTGCAGAGGAAGGGTGTGAGCTGCAAGTACACGAGAGTGATTGACACTCCTAAGACATTGCTCCTGGTGCTGATTGGTTGTTTCTGACAGATAGAGGTGTATTCCTGGAAATACATTGTAGGACCAATGGAAGGAGTTGCATATATATGTGCTTTTTTAATAAGTTGAACTGGTCATTTTGATTCAGTTTAGCTTTTGTTGACTGATAACTATCATCCTACTTGGAAAAAAAAGTGATGTTCGAAGTCATCATATAGCCTAAAATGCTATCATTTTAAGCATTAAATATATTTTAAAGATATTTTAAAAAATATTGTTGCTTTGCCTTAAATATCTCATTAATAAAAATAAGTCTTCTCACTTTACTAAGTCATAAAAAATAAAGGCTTTTCTGGGACTTGCTCAGACATCTGAGGTTTCCCACTGAAAGACTTTTTTGACTTTCACTACTTAAATATTAAACAGCCTACTGAGTATTATCTTGAGCTTGAACTTGGCTTTCTGGGGAATTTGTTTGACATGTGTAACGTTTTTCACTTGAACAAGGGTAAATGGCAAATCACGGTTTCTGTGGGCGCTGCTGTGAAAAGCAAATAGACTGAGAGGGGTTGTAATGAACATTTGCATATATTAATAACTTTATTGGAAAGCATGTCCTGCGATGTTATTGTTATTGTCCATTGTCATCCAAGTACAATCTTTTTTCCCCTAGAACACCATCTTAAGAAGCCTTTTAAATACATATATTTTTTTAAAATTTTAGACACTGTTCTTCAAAAACATGCAATTCACAGACTCGGTGCTTCAAATCCAGCACTGACAGTTTGAGGACTGCAGCAATAAACTAAAAATGTTCCCAAACTATGAATGATGTGCATATGCCATGTGCATATTTCATTGGTTTTTTAGAAACATTTACATCAGTATGTGGAGAGAGTCCATGCTCAAAAAATACTGAGCGGTGTTAAATTTAGGATTTTCAGATTTTCTACCTGGGCACGGGTGTCGGACTTGTTTTCATTGTGTGTCACATCAAGATCGTGAATGTCTTCATAGGACAACATAAACCCAGTTTGATTTATTGATAAAGTATTATTTAAGCACACCACTGCATAAGAAGTATAAATAAGTTAATTATAGGTATATGCACTGTCTAACTATCTTAAACGTAATGTCGAAAACCTACCATAAACCCATTGTTTTCTATTTTCTATTTCTATTGTTGATTGACTGAGTAAGGACGCAATCAATCAATCAATCAATCAATCAATCAATCTGGTGATTCAGAATGCTGAAGGAATAAGCCTGGTGTTTTCAACTCTTTAAATGGCTGATAGAAAGTATGGAGAGAATAATTTCCAGGAATTTGAAGAAAAAAAAAGACGACCGATAGGGAACTGATGAGAAAAAGAGAGAAAACAGCAAAGCTGAACACTGAGAAACAAAATTGATGGAAAAGGGTCTGAGGACTGAAAATGAACTGGTTTGCTGCTAGAGGGTCAATGGAGGGAGTGACAGCTGTATGGATTGGGGGAAAAAAAGAGGGTGATGAAGGGGTGAAGCCAGGTAAGGAAGAGGGAAGGGTAATCAGGATGAACGAGTAGGACGGCACCATATGAAGAGATGTACAGGAAGCAGGGCGGACGAATTATTTTCAAGTGAACGTAGAGGAAGCCATAGAAAAAGTGGTGCAAAAAGGAGGTCATCTTTTAAAGGAAACGGTAATTTAGTTGGGCTGGCAAACGACTGCACCGAACTGGAAAAGAAGACCACCGGTGAAGCCCCCCCCTATGTTTCCCGAAACCCTTTCTTCTCATTATCGGAGCAGCTGTAAAATACACCAACACGCATTTGGAGGTGTGCCTCTCGTATTAATTAGCATGTGATTAGGTGTCATTGTCAGTTAATTGAATGATAATTACGTCTGCACTGTCCACCCAGACAGTCACGTCGGAGTGAACGCGGGGGCAGAAAGGTAGATGAAGGGACGGAGTTTGAACGGAGCAGACAGATGAATGTGAGCAATGAAGGGCACATAGATGAGATGATGCAGGAGACTTATTTAGAGTGACTGGTCCTCCTCTTTGTAACGCTATCCGGTTGAGCCAATTGAAGAGACAGGGCCACGTAAGGCTTTTAAAACTCTTTGTTCTATTAATGCCACAATTTGCAGAGGAACTGCATTGTTACTGGTGACAAATATTAGGCTGAACAATCGGCGGCATACTGATGGTGAAAATGACATTTTGAGGCAGAGCGCTTAGAGCCGCAGCGATAGCATCTGTCTGTGGTCTTTATCATTAAGCAGATAACAACTCCACTGACTTTAGCTTGTATCGCAGCTCATTACAGCGTGCAGATCAGCTCTCACTGAAGTTCGGCTCAGTTAGGCTCACTTCTGGTTCAGCTACAGTGAATGCTGACAGTCTGCACAGTCGGTGCGCTGATAAAAAGGAAGCAAAGTCTGACGAAACACTTTGATTGAAGAATTGGAATGAAGGAAGTAGCCTCCACACGTTCAACTCAGATATAGTATGAAAAATGCCAACAATATTCATCGGACGCCTTTCTCCTGCTAGGTTAAATGTTGGAAGTGAAATAAGGTAACGCAATGCAGATGCTTGGTGGGGAATTCAGAAGGCTGTTTAGCTTTTGCCAATAGGTGTACGACGTTTACCCACGGTTGAGTAAGTAGTCGTTAAAAAATGGCTTACAGTCCTATAAAAGTTTACCAAATGAACACAAAGGCAAAACATTTCCAGGGAAGCTGTTGTGCTGTTATTTAGCCACTTACTAGTCAACTTCAGTACATGAAAACCCCAGAACCTTCAGTCCACAGTGGCTATAAAACTGTTATTATCATTGCTCTAGGTTTTTGTTTTGCTTGTTGCAAGACGAGAAGGTACAAAACTAACTCAAGTCTTTGTCGTTCTCAGTTTTGTTCTTTTCGGCTACACGCCTTGTTTTTGATTCTTCAATAGAAATGTTTCTTCTGGTTTGGCCTAGTCTCAGATTTATTCACTGGTTTTAATATAACTCTGGTTTTCTCTCAAATACCAGTTTCCCTTGTTTATTCAGCTGCTTTTTCTGCATTCTTGTGACAGACACACATGATGGCCATCAAATCACAACACATGTTGGTAATGTGTATAATTTCATCTTAGTCTATACTTAATCCTTGGAGCTATTTGTATACATATGTTGTTTTGGTACTACTTTTTTACTTTAAAAACAAGCTTTTATGCTTGAGCTTTACAAGACTTTTGAGCTTGTAAGGATGCGCTTACCAGAACTTTGTGGCAGATTTCCAAATTGACTAGTCTTTTAAAAAAAATGTTTTGAGTATGTTGGGTTTTTTTTTGTTTTTTTTCTTGACTGGATTATATTAAAATTTGAACTTCAACCTCACAGAGAACCCCTGGAAAGAGCTAAAAATAAAGGTGATGGAAGGGTTGCATTTGACCCTCAAAAGGGTTCGATATCAACACTGATAATAAACCGTCAGAAAACCAGTAGAAACTCATCCGTAAAGTTTGTGCTTGGTGAGTTCAATGCTTGGAAAAAGGGCAGATTTTTGAGCTTCATGGCTGAAAATCTTCCAATTTTTATTGGATAATTTCTCAGTGGTTCTCCCTACATTTGTATGCAGTAAAATACTTAAAATTAATATTTATTATACCAATTTTCTTTGTTTTACAAGCACTTAGTATCCTGCTTCCTTCATGTTTGGATATTAAGACATATTTTCTCAGGTATCCATGGCTTTATTTCTCCCGGTTGTTTCTTTTTTATACCTTTATTCTGGATTTGTTGCTCCTACTTGGTTCTGTCTGTTCCTCAAGTATTGATCGCACTCCATCGCATTCTTTCTCCTTTGAACCTCCGTTGCTCTTGATTGTCTTTCTAATAAAGACAAATTAATAAATCTTGAACAGCTATGTTTAGCAACACAACATAATTGCAGGAGAACCTAATCTAAGCGGGCGAAAACGCACATGCGTCTAAATGGAGGCCCACCGAGAAAGAGGGAACAGCATCACACTGTGCTCCGACTCTCACAGCTCACACACAAATACCTCACAAGCATATCGTCTCTCTGAGGTGAGCTTGCTGGGAGAGAGGTGAGCAGTCAGAGATAAACTGATCAGGCAGAAGTCAATATACTGGAAGTGATTATGTGACAGTGTGTGCTTGTGTAAAGGTGTGTTTGTCAGCGATAGCGAGCCGAAAGAGACGTTGGTGTTTCAACAGCCGCCAGGAAGGAGACGTTAAGAGAAAGCGGTCAAAGGTGAAGAGAAAGAGGAACACAAGGAATAACCTGAGATTAGACTTTTGTATTTTGCGAATTTATTAGTTGACATATGAAACAATAGCCTTGGCGTCTTTAAAAAGAAGAAAAAAGAAAGCCAAATATCGCACAAGTTAATTTGGTTTCACCACTTTATTGAAAACACACTTCTCTGTGTTTCCCATGCTTTCTTGTGTTTTTTTCTCAGTCCATTTAATTTAAATACCCCTTCAGGGCACTGCAGCTTTAACACTGCAATCAGATGTATTTATTTAGCATTCCTCATAACAACTATTGCATCACACTTGCTGTTTGTTTCTGTTTCGGAGACAAAAGAAGAAACACTGAGTAAACTGGTTTTAAGTCATAGATTAAAAAAATCTAACAAAATTTTTAATTAATATTGACCATTTAATTAATATTGATTAATTAAATGGTCAATTAATTAATTGATTTAATTAATATTGATTAATTAAATGGTCAAGATAAGGCAGACGTGACCGAAACATATATAATTCATACAATTATCTTAAATTTAAAAGTTAAACACAAAATTGACAGTCCATATCAAATGGTTTGTGTGAGAACCATTTAGCTGAAATCAAAGTTCTCTTAGACCAGTAATGACCCACTGCTCCAACACAACTAATATAAACTCCAGGATTATCTCATTTTAATCCAGTGTTTGAAACCAGGAGAATGTCTGAAAGATGCAGAACTCCAGTTCCCAAGGAACAAAGTGGGATGCTACAATGACAGACTATGATCTATGTGACTGCTGACAAGATTCATCAGTGAACTAAGAGAAAATGGATTTTAACCCTTGTATGTATGTAGAAATGGGGTCCAACTGACCCCACACCCGTAAAACTTGTATCATTTGCCTCAGTCCTTGCACACACAAGGGTTAAGTGTCCACTAATTGTACGTAAATACAATTATAAAATCAGTAAGCTAAGCTAATTAAGTCAATCAATCAATTAGCCTGCATGTTGTTCAGGTAATAAAGTGAGACAAATATAAACAACAATTATAAAAGACAACAAAAAACAAGGAGAACTTTGTAGAAAACTGTCCTTTGGCATTCAGAGAAAATTTCAAAAAGAAAATGCAGGGTAAGCTTTTATGTTAGTAGTATCTGCAGCTAAAATATGCAAATATGTAGCCCTGAAAATGACTTGATTATGGCACGTACTGAAGCGTATGAACCATTGTAGAATCCAGCCTTGGATGTTGATAGAAAAAAAAAGGGGTATATAGCTGTCTTTAATCTGGCTAAGCATACTGTATGGTAATCCGCTCTGGCTCACTTCTTAGTCTTATTCCTCCTATTTCTATTCGCAAAAATGTTTAATCTGACAAAGATTACTGTTGCTCACTGCTCATGTCTTTCATTGTTTATCCCCCCACTTGCATTGATAACTGAAGTCGTGTTCTCTTTGTATTTCTCCCAGCTCGTCTTTAACTTTGCAAATACATGGAGACGTTTTAATGGGATTATTTTTTAAAGGAAAACATAAGAAATGCAACTGTATATGTATAAATAGAAAAACTCTATCGTCTCAAAAACTGATGAGGTAGAATTTATTTTTTCAACTTTGTCGACTGTTCTATTGTTGATATCCGTCGATGTCAACAATAGGATAACTTTACTTGTATAAAAAGACAAGACTTGGAAAGGTCAGAACTAAATCTGACAGAAAATAAGTTTAGTCACTCACAGAAGGCTGCAAAACAGGAGTTTTTCAGTTAATCTGGTGGACATGGAGAGATTTTACAAGGTAGAGTGAATAGCTATTCCTAAGTAAAGATGTAGAACGTGCCTACCAACGTTGAAAGGATGTCGTTATCAAACCAAAAGATGTTTTAACAAATTACTAGTTTAAAGATGTGCACACTTAAGTTATTGTAGCACTTGTGTATGTATTCCCATGTCAAATTCATCACAAAAACATGGTATTTCAGCAGGTGGATTCAAATTTTAAGCACATGTAAGATGTCGATATTTGTAATTTAAGGCTGACACAGGTTCAAAAAAGATCATTTTAAAGATTTTTTTTTTGAACCGGTATTATCTTGTTCTCTGGCGTAACCTATCTTTGAAGGACAGGAACAAAGTGAACTACAAACAAATAGAAGCTAAATGGTAGATCTGTGTTTACCAATAGGCTCTGTGTATCAGACAGGATGATAGTATGCCTTATTCAATCAAGAATATCAGCTTTTTTCTCTGGATGAGAAAAAAGTACCAAAAGGACAACGCTGTGTTTTTAGAAACCTGCCTATCGGTTTTGATGTCTGGTAAATTGGCTGCCTGTTCTTTTAAAAGCAATATCCATCTAAGAGTATCAGTAAGGGAAACAAAACTGAATTGACAAGAGATTGTTGAAGTGCTGTGTGACATAAATAGATGCTGAAGTAAAGCAGAAACCAACTGGTTAATAGATTGTTTTTGCATTTACATCATATGCTATGCTTTCTAGTGAGATTTCTGTATAAATGAAAATAAGGAGGACATGATTGATTTTTTTTGTTTTTTTTTTCTGTGAAGCTAAGTGAAGAGCGCTGTGACCTTCTGACTTCTGAGTCACAGTAAACCTTTCGTATTATGAAGTCGAATTTAGGAGAGTATTAAGATGAGATCAAAATAAATTCTCCCATTTCAAAGCAGAGAAAGTGAGGAAATGTTCCTCTGTGTGTCTAAAACGATCGCTCCAAACCACAGGGACGGTAAAGCTGCCCCGCGTCGTGCTTTGTTTTATGTTTTTGTCTTTAAAGTTCAGCCTGATGAAAACTCAGAGCCCAGATGAATGGTTAAGAGCTAAACACTTCATAATTAAGTCTGTTGTACTTGCAGTACTCATGGGAGGACATGTGCATCTGGCCTGTTCTTCAAGGACATTAAAATATGCAGGATCCAGTAACAGCTGAGACACTTGCAGCATTCGAATTAACCTACCAAACCAGAAAATTAGGACACTATGTCAACTTTAAGAAGCCATGCGTAATCTCTTTAATCAATGCCCGTGCCAGCAGGCTACTGAGGGAAGTGAGATTTGCTGATAATTAAGGTGCATGGTTTGCTAACTTGATGTTTGTCTCTATTTTTCCTCCTGCTGTAGGCTCCGACTACTCTCCCCCTCCTCTCCCTCGGCCTCCTCCGGTCGGCTTGACGAACGAGCACAGAGGCGGCGGTAGCCATGGCGACCACAGCGGCGGGGGAGGAGGGGTCAACCGTGGGGTGGGTGTGGTTGGCCTTGCACCGGAGCACATTCCCACCCCGGGAGCAGCCCTGAGCTGGCAGGCGGCCATCGACGCCGCGCGGCAGGCGAAGATGATGGGCAACGCTGCGTCAGGCGGAGGGGCGGGGCTCGGGTCGGGCGGGGGCGGCCCCATTTCCACAGCCAGCTCCACGCAAAGGAAGAGACAACACTACGCTTCTAAACCCAAGAAACAAACCACGACGACAGCCACGAGGCCGCCGCGGGCCCTGCTTTGTCTCACACTCAAGAACCCCATCCGCCGGGCGTGCATCAGCATTGTGGAGTGGAAGTATCCTTTCACCAAACATCAGCAACAGATTATTTCTAATCTCTGCTTTGAATGCAGGTTGTTTTTACACTGGACTGTGTTGATCTGGCACAAAATGTATTTAAGTTTGTGGTTGTTTATGGCAACAGTTGAAGCAGTTTAAGGTCTATGCTTGTGTGAGACGATGTGAAGTTGTTGTTTTATTCAGGCAGCATCAAGTCCCACAGAAATCAGGAATAGGAACTAACCATTTTTTCTTAAGTCACTTAAATATACTTATAATTACAACTTACACAGGAAAGAGGTGTTTGATTTACTTTTCTCCACGGTTTTTGTTCCCCAGGCAGATACATTATGTTTGCACACTTTTGACAAAAGTGAATACACAGACTACACTCACAGACTGGGCCAGTTTCATGCTGCTGAAAATTTTAGAAGTGTTTTGCGAGGTGGATTGGTTGACCTACATGCTTGTTGTGTTATTGCTTGTTTTAAGGCACCTTAGAACAAGGAACAGTCGGAAACCCCAGATACTGTTTGATCTTTCACTACAGATCATCATTTTAATCTCTTCTTTAGGGGACTCCAAACAATCCACCCCATCTCATTTATTTCATAATAAGAGTGACGATCTTATTATCCGCCTTTCTTCGTTTCTTAACTTTTCTTTTTTAAACACTTAATCACTCCTTTTATCTCATCTTATCTTCCATCTTTCTCTGTCCACTCACATCCTATTTCTTTATTATTATTATTATTATTATTTTTTAAGCTCTAGATCACAATGCCCTGATCCAGCCTCGGGATGATGAATAATAGGAGAGGGCCGAGGGAGGTGGAAACGATCAGTGTCACGATCGAAGTAATCAATACTGGGCGCGGGGTCACCATCAGCGTCGCCTCTGGAAAAGCGCAGCTACAAATCGACCTCGGAGGGACAGGAGGAGAGGAAAAGGAGGCGTCAGGGAAATGAGAAGGGCAGGGATGTGGGCAGGACGTGGATGTTGACAGGAGAGATAATGGAGTGGAGAAGCCGAGGAGGCTTGGGGGAGAGAGTGGGATGGAGGGTAAACAAGAAAAATTATATGGCAGGTGGAGGGCAAACAATCAGTGAAGGGGGAGGCAGGGAAGCAGTGTTATAACCAAGGGAAGCGAAGAGAGAAACTGGTAAATTGGCATTCGGAAAGATAAATTTTAATTGTCTTTGCTGAGTGTTGCATTAAGTAAATAATACATTAGAGTGAATGTAGCAAAATAGGAAAATAGGAGTACATTATGAGATGGATTTCCAGCACTTAATTTATGATTTTTCTTCTTATGGCTCTCTCTGTCTTTCTCTCTTGCACAACAGGGGGGCGAATTATCCGTGGCAAGAAATTTGTTTATAATAAATGATTGCGTAATTATTTGTGACATTCTCGCAAAACAGAAAATATATCAAAGCGCAATAAAAATGCTGCTCTGTCCAACTTAGTCCTGCATAATGTTTGATGTTCTGAATCCTGTCTCACTACACCTTCGCAAATTAGACGTACATTTCTAAAAATAAAGTATCCTCCCATGGGATCAGTGATATATTTTTAAGTATGCTAATGTACTTCAGCACTATAAAACTGAAAATATGGATTTCTTTTCCCTCACCGGTCACCTTTTGCAACAGTGGATCTAAAAAAAAAAAAAAAGATATTATGGAATAGAGAAGCAATAAACCCCGAGGGTCACTTGAGCAGTCAAACTCGATGAAATATCAAGTCTCTGGATCATTTACAACTCCCGGAATCATTTATTCGCTCATATCCAAAGGCAGAGATGAAAGAAGACGACAGGAGAAGAGATGAAGACCGAAAGGCGTGAAAGGAAAAAAGAGCAACACAGACGTGCTGCGTTGAAATTCACCTGTACTAACCAACATGTTAGCCGTCATGTTTTGTCCTTGTTGTTATTCGCCAAAAAGTCGTCATACGGTACAGCAAAAGCTGTGTGCAGCCAGTCAAAGCCGATCATAACACACCAGTATCACATGATGGAGCTGGATAATGCTACCATTTACAATTTTCAATTTTCAGATCACTTAGAAATTTCCTCTGTTGTCTCTTTTGTTAAGGGGTGTGTCTCCTTCCCAATATTAACAGAAGAATTTAGACTTTGCATTTAAATCTGAAACGGAAACAAATATATATAGCTACATTTGCCATGCTTATATGAATCTTTCATTCTGTAATCAAGATATAGTTAAAGAGCGATAGCTGAAAAATAACTGAAACACATAAAAATAACATGGCTAATTATTTGAATCTACCTTGTAAAAAACACCCTCAAAACCTCGTTTAGGACTCCACAGGCCTTTTAGTGGCATGTGAAGTGTTAAAGTTCACAACAGGCAAGGGAGCTATTTGCTGAGGCACATGATGTGCAGAGATAACCAACTTTCTGCAGAGCCAATAGTTGCAGACGTGCGGCCTTCAGATTAGCGCAAACGGGGCATGGAAAGTTTCATGAAATGGATTTTCATGACCGAGCCGCTGCATCCAAGTCTTACATCACCAAGTCAACATATGTGTTGGATCCAGTGGTGTAGTCCCTCTGGAGTCTAGAGTAGTGGAGATGGGCTCTCTGGAGTGATGAGTCATGACTCTGTCTGGAAATCCACTGAATACGTTTGGGTTTGGCAGTTGCTTGGAGAATGGCAATTACCCAACCGCACAGTGTCAAATGTAAAGTTTGGTCCAGAGAGGATTAAGGTGTGGGCCTGTTTTTCAGGAGTTGTGATTGGGCCCCTTAGTTCCAGGGAAAGGAACCAATACATTCTGAACAGTGTCCTACTCTGAGCTTTGTTTTGGGGGGGAGTTTCTCATTCAAAATGAGATCTGTGAAGACATTGATGAGCTGCTTTTGTGGGGAAACAGAACCTCACTGGCACGCAAGAGAGTACTGACCTCACCCTGCTAGAAAACCTTTGGGATAACAAAAGAACAAGAGGAAAAAAAATTATCTGTGTCTGATCTCACGTGTGTGCTAATGGAAGAATCATGAAACGTTCCCATAAACGCACTCTTAAATTTCATAGAAGGCCCCTGCATGAAGTGGGCCAGCACCATTCTGAATGTCTCTCAACTTCATGTGTGAAGATAGACGAGCAAGTACTTTTGGCGGTAAATTGCATTTATGTGAAAGTAAATTTGAAAAAACAATTACTTACAAATACATATATGTCATTTACCCACAATCCGTATGTAATATGTGCACTAAAATATCAAAATGTTGATGATAACATCAATACATCTGAGCTTACTTATTGGGTTCTGGTGAGATAAGAGATTATCTGTGCTACTCAGAGAAGCACGAGGTGTTTATGGGAGCCACTTGCCGTGTCTGTGAAACAGCTTCTTGGTGTTTGTGTCTGGATGCAGTCCCACTGGGAAAGTATGTCTTGAGTATATACAGCTGGCTGCTTGAGATGCTTAGCATAATGTTTGTGTTAAATTGTGAAGAAGTATTAGAGAGGAAATATAATGCTGTATGGGCTTAACGGTGGAAAACACCTGAATTTTCATTTTGGATTTGCCACAGTAAGATGCAAAAGAAACAGTGTGACACTCAGCCTCATGTCTTTTTTTTTTCCACGCTGTTGAAGACACACTGCTGATTTTAGTCTTGCTACTTGATTTGATTCCTCAGTTAGGACTCCAATGTTTTGCTCTCAACACTACAGCAGCCAGAAGATTTATTATCATGTTGATGGAAGCAGACCTCCAGGTTTTTTTAATTATGGGTCAGAGACCCAGAGTGAGTCACAGACTTGTTTCAGAGGATCTCAACATTTCTGAAGTTAGTTTGACGAGCCCTCGGTACAAGAGCGGGCGATTGACCTCAAATGCGTCTTGATCCCAGGCTGAATGATCATGTGGTTGAAAGCGATCAAAGGTCAGTTCTTAATCCAAATATAAACAACATTTAGAAAAACTTATTTTTTTTCTCCTTCTTTTGTGACTGCAGAGTTGACCCTAAAACAACTGTAAGATATCAAACACCATAGTTAATCTCTTTGGAAGACCACAAAGAGTTTCTCCAACAACTAAATAGATAAATAATTAGATTATCTTTTTAAGTGCATTAATCTTCTGAAAAGACAAAGTTATTACAAACTCACAAAAAACAATGTTTAAAAAACCTGCGATAACAGCATAAAGCACAATAAAAAAAATGTTCCCTACAAAACTAATGAAACTTGAACAAAAACTTGAAAAGTCAATGCAAAATCAATGTCTTGGAGCGAAGACAGGTTATTTTAAATGAGTTTTTTTTTATATCACATGATGAGTCTACGATAGATGTCCAAAACTCTCATTAGAAGCATACATGGCAATTAATTGACATACTCTTATGGAGCCATTACGGATGATTGCTAGGTTGTTAAGAAATGTAGAGTAAGGTGTTGAAGGTTTTAGATCTGCCTTCTGAAATAAGTTTATTCTGCAAGTTCTATTTATCCATAGACACGTTTTGCATCCCCACCTGGAACAAGGAACGTGACTTTGGAGTGAGGCAAAAACAAAAGTACAGCCTGCTTAATCTATGGGTGTACTTGCCTTGTGTAGTTGCAATAATCCACCTTACCATCATAGGAACACATAAAAGAAAGGGAAACGCTAAATTGTGTAGTTATTATTCTATGGATTTAGCACTTAGGATGTTAATAAAAGAGGTTCTTATTGCCAAAATACCTTAATAAACGTACATAATGTGACCAGAGCTTTAAAGCCTAACCTTATGTTAATCATAATTGAAAATTTCCTCAGGATTTTTCTTTTTCTTTTTTGGTTGAAACCTCATCATCTGACCTCAAAGCTTGACTGTAATTTGCTGCTCACTTTAGAGGCCATCCTGAGTCTGGGCTAATTCTAGGTGAGAGATAATAAAAACTGTTGCCTAGGTAGAACAGAGAGGAGGCTAGAGCAGAGAGGGAGATAAAGAAGGGGCAAAAGCAGAACACAGGAGTTGATGCTGGTGGGGCAGTTTGTAGTTGTGTTGATGAAAACCAGACCTCCTCCATCTCTTGTTCACATTCTCTCCCTTTCTCTGTCTCCATCTCTTCACTCCCCACTCTCCCTTTCTCTCAGAGGCCTGAAATAATGAGGTCACTCCCCTCTCAAGGATCGCTCCAAATAAAAACCCTACGTCTCTCCTCTCATTCCATCATGGCCTTTCCCTTTCTCTCTCTCTCTCTGTCCGCATCCTGTCTTCCACGCGACAGGCCTGCTCCTTGTCGCACCCATATTAGGACATGCGTTGTCTCCGAGTTTCCCCCGCCCACGCACTTCAAGAGATTCCAAAGTTACTCTAAGTGTCGTATTGTTCACTAAAAGACAAGCTGAAGAGCTCTGATCCCCCTAAGCAGAGGAACGTTGCTTTCTTGGCTGTGTTTGAATACCTTTTCTTGTGTAAATGTGAAATATTTCTTTGGTGATTAACAAGAGCCATTTCTGTGAAAAAAGATCTAAAACCAGAATTGTTAAAGAAGATTCTAGGGTAAAGAATATCTAAAAAAAAAAAAAAAAAGGAATCAACTTTAATAAGTTAAAGAGAAAAGTTGGGTTTTCCACATCTCAACTTTGGACATTGTGGAGCTGTCATGGTTGATAGACCACTTTAATGTTGCACTTAGGCCTGGGGCTGCACCTTCAGAGTAGCAGATCGGTGTGGCAGTCACAATCTTTAAAGAAAAGGGACTGAACACTGTGTTCCATCTATCAAAGGGAACATACTTCATGCTTCTCGGCCTCACAGAAAAAGAGTGTGCCGAATGGGAAATGGTGAGAACGACCGTCGCCTCTTCTCAGTGTTGAGGGCACAGTCCTCAACCGAGGAAAAACGTAGACTGCCCCGTCTGTTTACTTTCAGCAGGGGACTTCAAGTGTCTTTGTGTCTTGCTGATGAGAAATGGTGGGGTGGAACGTATAATCCTGGCACAGCTCCGGTTTGTCATGAAACAAATTGTGCTGCATAAGGTCTGACCCCGTCGCTGACAAAGTGGATTCGTCTGTCGGGTGGATGAATCTGGAATTATAGATGAAGGTGAGAAACTCTGAACAGAGCAGTTGATCCACATTGATCAAATAGAGTCAGTCAAGGTGGTTCTTCTAACTGATGATGATGCCTGTTGGGTACGATCCACCAACCGGTTCATTTTCCCTCCTGTCCCTCGACTTATACTGGGATTTTCAGAATAAGCTGGATAGATGGATGTATGGATGGATCTATCCATCCATCTATCTATCTTTTGAATGCTTTGTAAATATTTTGTCCTGCACTTTATTTTTCCTTAACTCTCCACTCAGACCATTTGAGATCATCATCCTGATGACCATCTTTGCTAATTGTGTGGCCTTAGCCGTCTACATCCCCTTCCCCGAGGATGACTCGAATGCCACCAACTCCAACCTGGTAAGCAGCATAAGACTGTGTCGGTTTTCTGAGCTGCTGCTAGCAGACATTTGGTTTGCTGCCACCATTTGTTTTTCTTTGCTCACTCTGCTGGGTTTACTTTGTCCCAACACGTTTGACTTTGACTTGACGGAGAATGATGATGAATCTTCTTTGTTTGTCTTGGGGATTGCTCTATAGGACTTGTTCGTGACAAGCCAGTCTCTCTACGGCATTTATGTCTTATGTCTTATTACCTGTCTTTATAATACAGTTATGCACAAAAGACGTTGTTAGAAGATGTAGAGAAACCATTGCATTTTGAAGAGAGGAAGAAAGGGAATCCCACCTGAATGACACTAGATCAGAATTAAAGAATTGTTTAGTCTTGATTGCTCATATTAGGGTGTGGAGGTAATTGGAGTGCTTCAGTTACACTGAATGTGAATGGCTTTTTGCTTGGATGAAAGAAGATCAGCAGCGAGCTCCTGTGCAGTGCTGATTTCACTTGCTTTAATTGTCTAATTAGATACAATTTATGAAAAGGGCTGAACAAGTACCTGTACTGTATTACTAATTTAGAAGGAAGGCTCACTAAATCACAAGATTCATCATTACAGACAGATAGATAGATAGAAACTTAAACTACTGGGTAAACTACTTGCCCAGCATGTTACACTGGCATGTTTGTCACTTCAAACTACTATTAGCATGTACAACTCTGCAGCATTTATACTTGTAGACAGACTATAATTCTTGCATCATATTTTTAGGACATCCGTACAAATAAATGAATTCCCCTGTTCTGACACTAGCTGCCAAACAAGCAGTTGCTTTATAAAAGCTGTGATTATGAACCTGACAGACAGCTGCTGGTTGTGCAGTTTGATGCAATGTGTTAGTGTAATAGACAGGTACGTAGGCTGTATTTATGGAGCTCATTTCCCATCCAGTCTGCGAATAGCCACCACTGACTAGTCAGTAATTTGTTAAATGATGTGTTGCTAGTAATGTCGCAGTGACATCAAATATTTAAAATATATACATATTGTGGAGCTGTTACTTTCTTTAAGACAAATAAGAACATTCACAAAAAAGCCAACTATTCACTGTGCTTTTTTCTTTTAACTTTTTTATGTATCGTAAATAAGCTTCCTGCTGATTATCTAGGCTCTTGTTACAGAAAGAAATTTACTCTCCGCTAATATTTCAGTTACCTTGTTCTGATGTCAGGTTTTGTTGAATTTTCATAACTTCTTAGTGAGGAATGGCATTTTCAAAACCAATAGATTGATTTATTAAGAATTAAGTGTATTTGTATTTCATCAGATATAACTGAGGAAACTTTAGCTCAAATCATAAATTTGACCTGAAAGATGGTATTTTCCAGGTTCTATCTTGCTTTTAGTTTGTGTGTGTTTTATTTATTACTTTATTGTTTAGGTGTAGGTCATTGCATCAAATCTTTATACATCACTGTGTGAGATTCATGTTTTTACCGCTGTAAAAAGTTGGATGTTTATCCCTCTAATTATATGAAACAGCCGTCACTCTGACTGTTTATGTCTTCGCTTCTTCTGAAAGGAGGATTATTTTGACACAGGTGCTCATTTTTAATCCCTCACGCCGCACTTTGCGACTTCATCCAAGTTGTCTACTATATGATAAAGACGGTGCAGCCTGCACAGTATTACCAATAGCACAGTTGTCGTTTTTATCTTGTTTGCATTTGACTAAATTAATAACCACACACTCGCCCCTCTCCTGTTCTGTTTTGCAGTGTGAGAGCAGATCTATGAGCCAGAGTAAATCAACCAAAGGACATTTCTCTATAATATCCATTAGATGGCATTTCAATTCAAACCGACTGAGAGCAAGGCAAGAAAAAAGCCTGTCTTGTCCTACTGTTAAAAAAAGATAAATGTGTTAGGTTTGCTAAACTTCACTGGGACTTTAACTGGAACCATGTGCTTTGGTCAGGTGAGACAAAGATCGAGGTTTCTGGCAATAAAGACACAGATGTAGCCGAAGCAAACCAAGGATGTGGTAGAAGATCTGTGACGTTGTGGGTCCGTCTCACTTCTAACGGCCCTGGGAACCTCGTTAGAACGCATGGTATCATGAAGACGTTTAGAATCTAAATCCTACAACAAATCTTTGAGGTAGGCAGAGAAGAGACAGCCAAAAAAATCATAAAAATGAGAGGATCCAAGACCCTGGATAAAATAGACAATTTGTTCCACAAGTGTGCCAAATTGTGGGGGTTATTAATATAAATAATTATTGGTTGAAGTAATAAAAAACTTTGTACAAAGCCCTTTTTCTTTTAAAATATAACCTTATCTCATAATATTTGTTTTTGGGGGGTTATTTATTTATTTTTTTACCTTAGACAAAGCATTTAAGACTCCTTAAGTTGCATATACGAATCCCTATGTTTAAGCCACTCACCGCCACCATGGCTGCAGCTAATTAGTTTTATAACCTTCACATATACAGGAAGCAATGTGAAGATAGATGGGGCAGAGGCTTAACTATGCGGTTGATCTAAGCATCTGTCTGGGTGCCGGTTTGGCAGACTGAGCCGGATTCAGACAGGCGGCGATTGAAATGGAGACGTTTTAAGCAGTGTCATCTAGTAACGCTTCCGGATTTGCAGCGCACATCGTTAAGTCGCTGAAAAGTGTTTACAAGTTAAGAGAGTGCAAGAAAACATATGTTTGTTTTTGTTGATTTACAGGGGCTTTTTATCGTGGTGTGCTTTTATTTGAGTCTATAGTAGCTGTTTTCTCAACACTAGAATCCAGTGGCAGTCCAGGTACAAGTGCAGTAAAATGCATTTTCTCCTTCCGTTTTTGCTTTTTTGGTCAAATTTAAACGTGTGAAACCAGCAGTAATAATGTGAGTAAACAAAAAAAGCCGTTCTCAAATGATGCCATCAATTATCACATGAAGAAGGACAGCTAAACTGGACATGTGAAAATAAATTGGCCCCTAAACTTCATAAATGGTTGTGCCACTCTTGGTGGCATCAAGCAGAGCTGGTAATGTTTTTTTTTTGTTTTTTTTACATTACACTGGTGATGGATTATTTTTGTTAGTTCAAAGTCTAATTTCCAAAAGCCATCTTCATTTTTTTATTCTTGTTTAGTCATAAACACAGACTTTAACTGACTCAAGTGATGTCTGAAATACTTAGGATGTTTTTTTCTTGACTCTTGTGAGCTCTGTTATGCTTTGCCAATAAAGAAGCTACTGAAGTTACTTGTTTTGGAGCAGCTTTGGTAGGTCAACCTTACGTTACATGTTTTCTCCCTTTGTGGATTTGGGGATAATGGCTCTTAACGGGGTTTGCTAAAGTCTTCAAAACCAAAAAAGTGGCCTTGTAACTCTTTCCAGATGTATAGATGTTAGTGACATTGTTTCTCACCCATTATCATTTATTTATTTTAGATTTGTCCAAAATAAATTACTTTTTGATATCTTTTAGCCTATGTGAGCAGAAAAAATTGTGACTACTCTCTATCATTTCATGATTAAACAAAGGTGACATATTGCACATAATATCATGTTTGTTTGGTTGATTTTTTCTACTTACTCCAGTTATCTTGCACTTTAAAATTAATTTGATAGGGGAAAAAAAGCAAGAACAGTCTGTAAACAATTTGTAAGGGGTACATGCTATTTCAATCTGCGAATTTATAATGTCGTAAGAAGGAAATTTATTGATATTTTTATTTCCAGCACACTTATTACCTCTCATCTTTACATACAAATGTTGAAAACTACAAGCCAGCTCATTAAATACCCATCATGTAAGCCTGAAGCCTCAAATAATGCTCCGAAAGAACGATATCTTATTTCAGGTCACTTGTCAATCAGTAATTTTGCTATTTGTTGAATTGTAATATCTCTTGTTTTACTAGATTTCAGAAGGATAAAAACATCAGCATCATGACTGTAGTTTAGTATTCTGGCAATGAGGTTTTATTTACCTCCAACCCTGCAGTATACTTGATTAATGACAGCCCTCCTCATATTTATAAGAAGCCTCTTATGCAACACCAGAGATCTGTTGAATTGCTTCCTGTACAAGATTTCTATTTCAGTCTGCATCCCATAATGTGCTGCTTTGTCTCCTTGACGACAATCCCAATAATAGCAGCAGGAGAGGTTGTCATGGATATGGTAACCGTAGTGATGCTCCTCTTGTGCACTCGGTTACAGAGAGAAAAAGCAGGTAGGAACCAAAGTGCAAAAAACTCTTCTCTGTCAGGGAGAAAATGTGGGCTGCACTTCAAAACGGTTTTCTAAATTGTGGCGTTTCTTCCCCCCCTCCATTCCTTCCTCCCCCCCTCTTCCTTTCTTCCATTGCATTTCTTCCCTTCAGTCACTCTCCACAATCGATCTTAGCGAGGTCGATAGGAATGCTTTGAAATCAACAGAATAATGATGTCATAGCCAAGCAATTAGCAGATCGATGAACCTGATTAGACACTGACTGATGAAGGGCAGAGCCATGGACACAGACACATTTATACCTCAAATAGATATTTTCTTTTGAAATGCAAGGGTGACAAAGCTATTTGTACCATATCTGAAAATTGTCTGGTTCAGCCCTGAATCTACAGTTCACCAAATCACCAAAGTATGAAAGCGTGTTACTTCAGTACCAGCTTTAAAAACTTACAACTGAGACTCAAATTGTTGCCCAATCTTCTATGAAAACAGCTCAAGCTCAAATCAAGCTCAGTCAAGCTTTATCAAGCTCAGTCAAACTGTCACTGAAGATCGTTTTTGAAGTCTTGCCACAAATTCTAATTTCAGGCTACGGTCAGGGCTTTGACTAGGCTATTCCAAGACATTAATATAAATTTTGATCTTGTCTAATCTAATCAGTTGCTTCCCTCCTTAATACTCTACATGACCGGCTTTGTCAGCTTAGGTGAACAGGAACATATAAGGATATTGTTTTGTAACTTAACCTTGCTGTAAACCCCACAACATTGTTCTGACAAACTTGTATTTGTATTCATTGGTCTTCACTGTGTCTTACATTCACTAAAATTCTCTAATAAACTTATTAGACCTTAATAGAACAGTTGCATGTAAGCAGAAGTGAAATCAGGCATCAATGGGCTAAATAAGTAATTTCTGAAAGCAAGTGGTCGCAATAGTTTTACTTAAGACTGGATTTTGTAAACAAATCCTTTTCTTTCCACTCTAAAATTAAGCTCTACTTTGTATTGATGTATCACTCAAATACTACAAAAAAAAAGAATTGAAATTTCTGGTTGTGATTCTTTCAAAATGTGAAATTGTTCCAGAGGTATGGATAGTTGTTCTAGTTGGCACTGAAGCTCCTTTAAAAAATGCACCACAAAGTAGACATGGAAAAGACGAGCCATTTTGTTCTAGCTGAGATCCGGACATTTATAAGTTGTTCTGCAAATGAGCTGACATCACTGATGTTTCATTTCTATTGTTTGAGAGAAGAAAACAATATTTAGTGTATTTTTCTATTGTGTGAAATGACTAAAGAAATTTCACAGAGCATCACTCATTGCAGCAACAGCTGATTTGTTTTTATGGAGTCATTTTGTAAGTTAGCTTTTAACTCAGAGCTGGCCTCTGTCTCAGTTTTTTTTTCGATCCTCCCATTATTCATTTCTGTTGTGGTTCAAGGTAACATGTTTCTATGGGTGCTTCTGCTAGTTGCCAGGAGTGTCCATTTATAGATGCAGAGGTATGATCTGTACTTGCGCTTATCTAAACAAATTTGCTCTGTGGTCTCTTGTGCTGGAGACGGAATCTGAGTGATCTCGGTGGAAATCGTGTGTGGACAGTTTCGCTGGTGGCGGCGCACGCCAGAGTTTAAGCAGGCATATTCGGATTATAGCATGGATTTGCTAATTATGATTACTGGGTGTGACAGCGTGTGCTTATGTCATACGTAAACAGATGTGATTTACTGAAACATTTGTCAAGTCTTCCACACATATAATTAGCGGCATATAATTAGTAGGTTGCTTGACTAAAGTCTGACCAATTTCAGCCATGTCACATCCCAGTCAATTACAGCTTAAACATTAGAAAGCGACTTCCTTTCTTGAAAGAAAACAGTGGACAGATTTGCATAAACGCGAAGGCTTCAAGGGGACAAAATTAAATCAGCACATCATTAAATCATTGATTAAATGTGCCGTGAAATAAATAAATGTCCAATTAAATGTTTAAGTAACTTATTTAATAGTCAGTTTATTAAATATGTAATTAAGTAATTAAACTGCAAACTTAAATATACGATAGCCGTTTCTGGTGGCTATCAGATGGAAAACAAGCAAGCATCCATTGAATCTCCATTAAAAGGATTCTGTTCATGACTTGATATGTCAAATCAAAGTCATATAAGTTTCTTCCAATCTTTTGAGAAGAAAATCAAGTTTTCAAACTTTTTACACTTGTTTTTTGTCTCCTTTTTTGCTAGACATGTGCATAATAAATGTTATTTACAGTCCTCAGGTCTCTGGGTTAAATCAGGTCGACTTGTGAAAACATAATTGATTTTTAGCTTCGGTTCAAACCAGCACCTGATTTGTTAATATTGTGTACCACTGTGCGTAAAAAGGCCAGCGGCGAGGGGTTGCATTTTTGATCATCTGCATGAAGCCTCAGATATCCTCAAGGCAAAATGTTGGAAGGTGCTGGTGTTAAATCAGTGAAAGAGGGAAGGACGAAAAAGAGAGAGCAGGATATTTTTACTGAGCTAAAACTGTCCACCTCTGCCTCAGATCGACCCATATTACAGCTTAAACGGAGCACACAGGGAGATGAGAACCTAATGTCTCTGTCCATCACTGTAACTCGTACGTTCTTACCAAAGGGAGCGACGTCTATCTTATCATCCCTGTTTCCATCAGGCAATCTTCTCATTGTTTGCTGTAAAGACAACTAGAGTGGGATTAAAAACAGTTGTTCTGCATATCTGGGATAGTAGCTGATACTGGATCTGTTTAGAGTAAAACATTTGTACTCAAAATCAAACAAAGTAATTTATTTAACCCTAGCAACTGGCTTATTATAAGTCCCCCTTCAAGAAAGAAAAAAACAAAATCAATGATACATGAATGTTTGAAAACTGAGTATCTTTTCAGTACAGTAAGGAACCACATTAAACACATTTCAACAATGTTAAGTAACGCTACATGTTATATTGGTTACATAGGCATTTTCTAAACGTTTGAGACTCCAGTGAAATTAAAAACTCATGCAGGAAATCATAAAAGAACCAAACAGAACGATCCAATATCAGTCAATTAAAAAGAAAAGGAAAAAAAAATGCTGGGGAAAAAATTTCAGCCAATGCAAAAACCACTGCTGGCCTTGTTGCACACTTGTGAAAAAAGATTATGATTTCCAAGACTTCTCGGAAAGTATTATATGAAAACTTTCTGACTATGTGGCAAATAAACCTCTTGAATCTGTGTTCTCCTGAACATTTCCTGTAAAACTAAAACCAACAACAGACATGGCTGCGTTGATGCGTCAGGACATGGAAAACTTGAACTCTGCTCACTATCAGGCTTATTGAGTGAGCAGGAGAACGCCTGGTCATCTGTTTGTGAATTTAAGCTCAGGCACACTTGGGTTATACAACAGCAAATTCATCTCTGAATTGATTAGGCAAAAAAAAGAAAAAAGAATATGGAGTGGCCTAGTCAAAGTTTAACCTTGAAACCAATCAAGATGCAATAGGTTTTGTTGGTTATTGTGAAAACTCGATGACAGTTGTTCCGTCAAAAAAGAAACAACCATCTATGTTTGAAGGCAGTTTTTCCCCCTTAGAACCAGGTTGTATTGTACAGCTTTTTTCACTTAACAAAAATATAATTTAAAAACAATTGTAGTTTGTATTTACTCAGGCTTCTTATGTCTGATATTAAAAATAAAGTGTGACATAGAAATATACAACGGTGGGAAAAACGTTTGAAACATTGACACAAACCAAGAACAAAGCTGACTTGTTGGTAAATTGACAAGCGTTTATTCTGTTCTCTTTCCTTGTTTTATGGACGTAAAGTAATAAAGTTCGGTTTAAATCTCTTAAGATGATGTGTGTTTTGGACGTCCTCGGACTGGGAACAATAAGCAAAGTATCTGACATATTAGGTAGCGCAAATGTCTCAGCTCTCTTACTCGCTAAATTATTAGGTGATGCAGTGTTGCACAGTGTACAGCCTCTTCTAGGGAGGATTAGCAGTCGTGTTTGTGTGGCATTCACTGACATTTAGCCATCTGGTCTGGGAGCCGAGTCTTTTTCCCTTCTGCCTTCTTGCTCTTGAAGACACACTGGCACAAAAAACCCGATGGTCAGCACATATTTCTACATCTGGGCGAAGGCTGTTTTAAAGGTGTAACAGTGAGATCTGTGCGACACTGGGGGTTGTGTGATTGTTTGTGTATTTCCACACTTCCTTGGGTGGTTTATGTGTTCGCCTGCATCATCAAAGAGCTGGGTTCCCATAGAAACAGATGTTTCCATTTTCCTCCTTGGTGGCAACATGTGGCAGATTTCCAGCACTGCATTTTCTAAGGTAACAGTAAGGCAGATAATGGCATTTATTTCTTTTTAGCCAGCCATGTTAAATCTATAGTTTCAGATGCAGATCAAGTCAAACGGTTCAAAGTTGGGAGCTTTAAGATAACTTACATGATCATTGTACCTAAGGGGATGCTTTAAATTGCCTTTCTGTTGTGTGTGCTTATTCAAGGTATTTAATAAAACCATATGTTAGATTTACCTTTAGGGATATTTTCACAAATTGGATTAATAACAGATACATGCTTCTCTGTGAAATAGATTGTAAATCTTCACTTTTATCGATACGTGTCATTGTTCTGCGGTAGATCTCTTCCCACAAACGACAGTGTATGTTGTTTTAAACCGGCTCTTTTAATAGATGAGCTTCTGGAAATCGCATAAATTGCTTTACAATTATCATTTTCCCTTTGAGGAACAGGCCCGTTTTCTGCATCTTAAGTGTTGAATAAGTGATAATGAAAAATATCTTATAAATGTGTCCATATCCTTCAAATAAATGTTTCCAAATTCTATCACATCGGTGGATTTTATTGAGATTTTATCTAAAAAAGCAACTCAAAAAAACAAAATAATATTTTTGTTCAACAACATTGTAGCAGATATAGATAAAAACCTAGTTTATATGCGTAGACTGTACATAAACCCTCCAACAAAATTAACTTCTCAATAACTGTGCAGTGTTGCTACATTCTTGTTCACTAAAAGGTATAATTGCAAAGTTAGCAACTTAATGCAAACAGATCCTTAGATATACTTTTTTTTATACTGAACTTGAACACATTGTTTTGTATGGATTCATATTGAATGCCATGTCAAATTTACACACATTTTCACAAAATAAGTTGCATGTAATGAGAAAAACTCTGTCTGGTTCCCTCAAGCTAAAGTTTGTTAACACTGATTGGGCTCCAATCAGCCTGAGTAAGGAAATAAGTCTGAGAGCAGAAGTGTAAGTGCCCACTTTATTCGGCTAAGAAGCTCAGTTTGTTTTCACTCATTGAACCTGGACCATTAATCAGACCGATTGCTATTCCTTTTGCTTTTGTCACTCTCATCAATTTTTCTGTTTTCAAAGAGTCATGCTTTGTAGGACAACTGTCAGGTGTGTGTGGACACGTGTGCATGACGACGGCCTCCCTCTGCTGCACCCCCTGCACCCTCCCGCTCCTGGGAGGTGACCCAGTTTCCCATGATTCAACACGGCTGTTTCTACCGCGTTGTTGCCGTAGCAATATTGCGAGGTCCTCTAATGCCGGCTGTGACTGTGTCATGAATAATGGATGGAGAGACTGACAGAGTATTAAAGTGTGTTGAGAGAAAGGAAAACGGATGAGGGCAGAGAGAAAGAGAGAACAGTATATTGGAGTAGCAAGAACAGAGGAGAAGGGAAGGAGTGATATTAGAAGAGATACAAGTGAGGAGTCAAAGAAACTGAGGAATGAATCAGAAATGGGACGAGAACCAGCACAGAAAAATGAATAGAGTACAATTCAAACGTCCTCCAGTTTAAGCTGAAGGACAGCAGGTGAGATGGGAATTACAAATAAGTTTTAAAGTGAGGTGGACAGATGTCAATTTTTGAAAAACGCAATGCAAACACCTATCTCTCTGGAACATTCAAGGTTAGGTCAATAATAATGAGGTAAAAACTTCTTCCTACAAAAAAACCCAAACCTGTTATCATGAGGATACAGTCTGACCAATTGCTAACAAAGACTAGCAGCAGTAGTCTACTACCTTTTCCACATTGATTGATGTCAATGACTTTGCTTCACATTTGTCTTTGAATTTCTTCAAGTCTGGCATTGAGGTCTTTTAGTCTATTTTATGTTTCCAGATTCTTTTTGACAGAAAAATTTGTTCTATTTTTTGTCAACTGTTCAGTGATTACTTTTCACCTATGCGGACCTTCCTGGGAACTACACAGATTGCATGAGGGTAACAAAAGACAGAAAAAAGAATCTGTCTTAGCACCACTGTTGGTCTTTGAGAAAGTGTGGATTGCAGATGACTTGGCAGATGCCAAGTCGGGAATTTTTTGGGGAGGATTCTTCCTCCTCATTACTGACTAGTTCTGCCACCAGGGTTTGATTGACATGTACTTGGGAATATGACTGCAGGGTTGGGCAGGGGGATTTGGTACCCTGCATCTCTCCCTGTGCCTCCCTGGCATAGGGACTACTGGCCCCTGTGCTGTGCTGGCAACACGCCTACATGTTGAGCGTACGGCTACTCTGTGGGGGGCGGAGGTTCTTGGGGTCCATCTGCCTGGGGCTCCTGCAGCCTCAGGGAGCCAAAGCAGGAGGTTTCTTCTCTACTCCTCTAAATTTACACACGCACATTCACGCACGTGTGTACCTTTACAAATAATCCAAAAAGCTAAAGGTCGTTCGAGCACAGGTTCATATTTTATTAACAGACTGTCTCGACTGATGCCAGATGGAACTCTGATTTAATAGTCAATCAAGCAATTAGGATTCCATCTCTTCTCTCTAAAGGCTGCCCTGGCACATGTAGGCAGGTTCTTCATATTGCAGCCCTGAGAAACAAGGCAGGACAAGTTAAAAATAAAAAATATATAAATAAATAAAGGTAACATTGATGCTTTAGCTTTTACAGACCTAACCAGTGAGTTGGCTGTGTATGAATTTGTTTTTGTGAACCTTTGTGCACTTTGCCTTCGTCTCTGTTGCTGGTGACTACAGCATGCACCGGTTTTGTGGCACACACTTTCTTTCAGCAGCAGCAGACCTACAAACAGGGGCATATAGAGGTGTCCACCTATCACCTGTCTGCCAGAGCTGGCAGTCTGTCGGGGCTTAAAACGGAAGAACGAAAAATATGCAAAATGCAGAGCCAAGCTTGCAGAACAGATGTCGGGGAGCTTAAAGTATGTCCAGCCTCTCATTTTCCTATAATAAATGTTTTATTGAGCGAACTGCTTGAGGAGGCAGCTGGAAGTCTATAATAACATCCATGTCTTAATGTAAACCAATTACAAAGATGGAGGAAGTGTTGTGTCAGAGACTTAAATTAGCTATGAAAAGTTTATTCTTGTCTATTCCTTACTTCAAAAGAGATATAGTCGGTAATGATCTTATGTGCAAAATACCACACCGTCTATTTTATTTGAGCTCATAAGGAAGCATGAGCTCATAAAGAAACCCTTGCAATATAACTGGAGATTAGACGTGCTTTAGGAACCTGTCGCTTTAAACGTGGCCTCACATGTTGCCACTTGCTTTTTATGGAAGTCTGGAAAAATGTGTGGACTTCAATACCAAATACAAGCCAATACCAAAAAATAAGCATCAGAGCAGAATATTAACAGCCGAAAGAAGAAGCGAATTGACAAAGAGAGGGTTAACGAAATCAGAATGAACAAATTAAAAAGCCCAATTTTAATTTGTTCTACATTCAGAAAAGTATGTTATCAGAAGATATGGAAAGTACGCATCGCAGAGTTATATAGTGAGCTGTCCTCCCTCTGATTTATTTGAAGGACCTCACTGATACTAAAATAGTCAAGATTTGCCTAAATCTTTTAACCTACTTAGTGCATTCACACTTAAATTGTGGATGCAATAAGTAGTCGTCAGATCAGGCTAGCAGTGTACAGCATTAGCATTCACTGATCAGATCAGTTTTCTGAGTTTACAGTTGACCAGTCACCGGTCTGGGGCACCGAGATGAAACTGAGCCGAGTCTGGCCGTGTGGCGTGTCTCTGGAATTTACTGATATGTTAAAAAAAAAAAAAAATCCCCAAAACGCAACGACACAAATGCAAATAGAGTAGTGTGAAGATTGGCTGGGGCTCACGCCGCAATCCCTGCTGCAATATAGCATATTATTATTAATATACAGTATGACAGGGAAATGAAACAAGTTCAGAACATTCTGTACACAAAGTACGTTCAGTATGACTGATATGATTAGAATCCCAGCCCCGCTAAAGGAAGATTACCATGAACCTTTTTCCAGCAGATTCAGTGTCTGGATTCTTAGCTGCTGTGGCGAAGTGAAATAATTCTGCACTTACATTTACCACATATTTTTTTAAGCTGTCCTTCCAGGTAGCTTTCAGTATGTTGCATTGCAGATCTGTGTTGCATTGTGTGTGTACAAGTACAAAGACTATCAACCTGTCACAAGCATCCATGTTTTCTGCTGTGGTCTTTTTAATGAGCTTCTGCACTTGTCCTTGAAGCGGTCGGTATTTTTTGGTGCAACGACATTCTGCGCTGTAAATCTCAATGTCCATTCAAACTTCAGAGTCGTTATAAAAGAATACAGTCTGTTTCGCTGCAGTAATGACTTGACAGTGTGAGTCAAGGCAAACGGAGGTTGCCAGGCGACTTGAGACACAACAACGACCATATTTGGGTTGCGCTGTTCTTTGTCTTTGCTCTAAGATTTCCTGTCAGCCGATGCGCTCTTTGTGTTTTTGAGTTGCACGTTGAAGTCGTAGCAGACGGGAGGAAAGTTCAAGGCTGTTTTGAATGGTGAAAATTTGGAATTTGGTAACGCGTTTCTTCTTACATTCTGAAAAAAAAAACACTTTAGATTTCTCCCCTTCCTCACAGAGGTGGATAATTACCTTAAATTATTCAAAAGTATCTTTTATTTAAGAAAAAAAAAAACACGATAGCTTTGTAAGCCTAACATTTCTTCATCTTCTGCCTTGTTTCCTCTTACACCAATTGATAATTACACAGCTCGAAAAAAAGATGCATTTTCCTCTAATTATAAAGCGAAAGGGTAACGGTGATATGAACTTGAAAGCACACGCTCTCTTCTAATTCTCTCCTATCTTCTGTTTTCTTCTCTTTACTTTTTTATCTCGCTCCCTCTCTCCACATCTGCTCCCTGATCTAATTAAAATGCCAACTTGAATTCGCCGGCGAGCCCCTCTCCCCTTCCCTCTGTGCTCCTGCTGCCGTGTAAACATGCTGTGTCATGTTTAAATCCTAAATCCAACGTGCCATCATTTGGTTAATCTACTTTCTCTGACAGTTTGTTGAGCTCGTCGGAAATCTTTGCATTTGAAGTGATAAGAGCACATCTCCTCGAAGGCACCGGGCATGGATGCGGTTTTAGCTACAGCAGTTGGTTTGGTGTCGGTTTGGTAACGTAGCAAGAAAAACTTAGCCCACCATTTAACGTCCCACTTAAGAATAAATGACATAGACGGGTCTCTGGAAGTGTTGAGATTGTAAGAGGTGCTGTCAGATTTACTCGCACACACACATAAACTCGAACAGCCCCGCTAGTATTTCCACCCCGCTCTGCTCACCACATTGTCAGTGTGTCAGCTCCTGATGAAAGCTGACAGACTGACACAGTGTGAAGCTGCATTCCTATTGGTTCGGAGCGGTGATGTAACCTCGTCCGTGCGTCGGGTTCATTGTCAAACGGAGAGTTAAACTTTAATTTCATTCTAATTCTTCTGCGGCCTTGAAGTCAGATTTAATCAGGAGCTCCGGCGCTCGCATGCGGATTGAAGTCGTTCAGAACCGCGTGTGGGAACCCTTGCAGCCTGCAGTCAAAAAAAACGATGGCGACTGTCTGGCAGGTGTCTCCGTAACATGTTGCTACACCTGTTTAATTTTGTCTTTTCTGTCTCGCTAATTGATCTTGTAGCTTCTCCCATTCCTCCTGTCTCTGTCTCCACATCATTACCTGGCAACAAGCTGGTCTCCTTGGTGATGAAGTCTGGTGGGCTCGTATTTACACAGACACTTGATGCGTATGTCGACTGGTACATGCAGAGAACATGCATAAAACAGATGCTGGTAGTCATGCATGTTTGTACTAATTACACACGGCATTTATTTTGAAAATAAGCCGATATGATACAGATTATTGTTTATAGTTAATTTTTTCCCCCACAATTTTTGTTTACAAAGACATAAGCCAATTCTTTGGAGAATTCGGTTTACCTTTTGAAGCTTTCGTAACTTTTTTTAAGTATCAGCACATCGAGGCATTTGATACATTTGCTTTGAAGCTGCTAGCCTGTAGCACAAGAATTTCCAGAAGTTACACAGCAAAGTTTTCAGTGGCATTTAAAAAGAATGGGAGCTGGGCTGTGAGGAAGAGGGGGATGGAAAGCCGTTTGTCTCTGAGAGACAGAGGAAGATGTTTATCTACCTCTCAGCAGCTTCACAAACGCAAACACACATGCATATTCTCCAAGTGTGTTGGTGCAGCTCTGCTTTGTTTACCATGTTTGGCGAAAGAAGGTGAACAAGTGACAGAGAGCGGCGGGAGTGGAAGAGAGGGAGAGTCTCGTCCGTGTTAAGATGACATTTTAATGAGTCAAACCGGCAGAAAGAGGTGTAAATTTAAAGCTACACTGCTGAGCGTGCTTTTACTCTTAACATTTACCTAGTTCAAAGACTTTTATCGATTTGTATAACAAGTTATTCAACTAATTTATCAAAGTCAATTCAAAAGTAGTTTAACTATGTCATTGGCTTTTATTGTAGAATATTTTGAGCTGTGGATTCTTTTCAATCCATTTGAAAAATAAGTACCATTTTGGAGGCAGGAACAAAGGAAGGACTGCAAGAGGTAGTGAAAGAAGGAAGGTTGGAAGGACAAACAGATCGATGCATGGCTGGATAATGCATGAATGGATGTACAAATGCATTCATGAATGAATGGATGAGTAGACAGAATAAAGGAAGGATGCAAGAGGAGGTGAAATCTGAAAACTTTTAGAAACTGGAACATTAAAATAGTGACTGGAAATATTCTTCTATACTCAAGGTTTTGCCATATTTGTCCTGACATGGAAAATAACTAAATCAAATTACATTATTTTCCAAATTGCATAAGAGTCTCATATGCAATTTGTCTCATATCTTATTCAATTAGTTGAATGGCTGAGAAATAAAATAAAAAATACAACACACAAACTTTCCTATGAAGCAGCAAAGAACGGGTCATCTGGGGCTTCTCTGCTCAGGATGCTGCCCCCAAGACCCAACCCAGGATGAGTGGATGTTTCACAGTGTTTCTAATTCCACAGAAACGTCGTCTATTGTTGGCTTCTTTGTGCGACTCTTAAAGATATGCATTATTCGAGTCGCCGTAGTTCCTTAGTAGCGCTGGTCTTAAGAGCAGCAGAGTTAAACAGCTTAGGGAGGATCAGACGAGATTGAGTGCAACATGGCAGCAGCTCTGAGTGGCCTAGTCTTTTTTGTCTTTCACTGATTTCTCCTTTAGCTGGTACTCATAGCACAGAGAAGCTAATTGGAGACGAATTACCTCAACAAGTCTTAATGACATGCTAGCAATAGACACAGAGGGTTCTTCTACAGCTGAAATGAGGCAAACTGCAAAATAACACAACTCGACGATTTGTTCTGACTTAATCCCGAACCAAATAAGCTCCATTTGAATTGAAAACAGGCGCATTAACTATAATAAAAATGTATTTTACGCTTTGTATGAAAGCACACGTACGTTTAATAAAAGCACCCAGTCGTAAACAGACACACACACACACATTGGGTGTATCTTTCTCAGTTGGCTGCTGACCTTGGCTCAGAAGCTGCTATGATTGCCCATCTCCCGGTGGTCTGAGTGTCGTGTGTGTGTGTGTGTGTGTGTGTGTGTGTGTGTGTGTGTGTGTGTGTGTGTGTGTGTGTGTGTGTGTGTGTGTGTGGTGTGGGTGCGTTAGTTTATGTCTGTGCTTCTCCTGTATGGTCCTGAAGGCCTGTTGGTGTCCTTGCCTGGTGTTGTAGTCCATCTGTCCAGGCTGCCAGCCAACTAGACCTCTCTGCTTCCTTTTAATCATTTCATCATGATTGCTGTTAAAATCGTGGATGGAAATGATTGTTTGCATCACTGAAAATGTACTCCTGAACTTTACTGGTTTGTTTTTTATGATGCAACAAAAGCATAATAATTGTGTTTCCCGACAAAATGTGCTCACAAATTTCGCATGTTAGTGTTTTCACTAGCAAGGGAAGACTTGAATCATTTATTTTGCACTTTATAAAAATAATTATTCACCTCTGACTCCGCATAAATGATTTTAAAGTAAAATACTGAATTTCTTGATTTTTTTTAAAAATAAATAGCTGAAAAACCAACAATTTGTTAATCAGCACTAAGGTTAAATAACTCTGAAGTTCAATGTTTTGTAAGATTCTCAATTCTCTCTAAGAGTGAAAGAAATATGAGGATAGATTTTCAAAATTCAAACATTTTTCTGGCTTTCTAGCTGTAAGCTGTCATTCATCAATATTTATGAACACATCCGATGTTGTAAAACAGGATTTCACTATTATTTTAAAACAGGGGAGTTTAATCCGTGTATGGTTCGTTCTTTGGTTTTTTCGTTTCAAAATAAAATTATAAAAACAAAACAAGCATGTGTTTTTTTGTTTTTTCGTTTTTAAAACGAAATTAGAAAAACTGCAATTGCAAAAAGAAAAAAATAAAACGAGCTGACAATTTAGCTTTTCCTTATTTCATTGTTGACAATCAGTCTGACCCGGAAGTTTTCTCTGTCCGGTTTACACAGGGGCCATTTCACACACACACACACACACATTATGCTCTGTCCCGCACACTTTGTTTTTCTACACTCGTCCAAAGCAGCGTGTAATTAATTTGATCATACTTTCACACAGATAACTTTTAACTCCCAACTTTATTTTGTATATGAAGCTGATGGCTGCTAAATGCAGTATTCAGTAAATATCTAAAGGGCTAGTCCGTCCAATTATTTTTTGCGACATTCTGCCAGTCATTGAAACCCTTTAGTTTAAGTTTTTCTGAATAGCATTAGCATACCAATTATAATCCCGTATGTCATGAACAAGCATGCAAAAAAGGTTATCCAAAATATACAATATCTTGGATATTTATCCAAAATAAATATACAATATAAACGTGTATATACAATATACTAATAGATAGTATCTATTTCAGGCAAATACCTGGAAATAGAAACCTATTACTGGTGGAAATAGATTTCTACCAGGTAAGAAATGTTTGAAATAATGTGCCACATTACTAAAAGCTTAAATAAATAAATTTTTGCCTATGGAATAGGATTTGGGAAAGGAAGAGGTCATCATTCTGTCTTTAATCTCAGAATTCAGACTTTAATAAAAAAAAAAAAAAAAACAATATTGGTGTTAGAAGAATATTTCAGGCCCCTTATCCTATTCTGTGGTTTAACACCTCACATTATCTTTTCAGTTTTTCATAAGTGAAGTATGACTGTCCAATTAGAAATGAAAACCTTTGTCCCCTTCATGAGACTATTTATCCATCCATCCATTTTCTTCTTATCGGGGTCGGGTCGCGGGGCCAGCAGTTTCAGAAAGGAGGCCCAGACTTCCCTCTCCAGCCACTTGTTCCAGCTCCTCCAGGAACCCCAAGCCGTTCCCAGTAGAGAGACATCGTCCCTCCAGTGGCTCCTATTTATTATATCTTATTAGACTCAACTGACTAAACAGAATGAACAACGTTTGAATTGATACTTTTCATTATTTCTTAGCTCTGGATTTATAAGCAAGAGACATTAAAAGGATCATTTAATATTTAAGTTGTATCGATCTACAGTCAGAGCTTTAAACTCAAATCTTACAAAATAAACAGAGACAAAATGTTTTCATAAAAATTTATTTATTACAATAACATAAGCAGATATTCAGCCAGTGTTTGGGGAATCATGAAAAAATATTCCTATAATTTATGCAGATGAGGAGACAGTGAGGAAGACAATGTCAGGAGGAGGAAGAGGATCACAGGGAGATTCTGGGACGCTGCATCCAAACCTGGAGCTGAGTCCTCTTCTCCTGTACGAAACAATAATACATATTTTAAAAAGTTCACACTGCACATAACAAGCTAATCGAAGGGAAGAATATATGCCACACACACAAATAATATGAATTTACAAACTATAAAAAGATCAGAGGAAGGGAATATTAGTAACCGGTATTGGAAGAGAACAATATGCCAAGAATCATAAGATACCAACATCTCTAGAAGTATCAAAATTTCCAGAGAGGAATAATATATTTTGACACACGTATCAAACTGTATATATGCAAACACATTAAACTCTTCATGTCCCACTTTGAGATGCTACGATCAGATATCAAGCAGCAGAAAATGACAAGGTGACTTGTGGAGATCAGACCGCCGTTAGCGGGGTAAACACGCTCCACCTGCCCGCTGAGCCTGGAGCCGAGAACCCCGGAGTATATTTCAAACTGCACATAACTAAGTGCGTAAATGAATCTATATGGGCAACTTTCTAGCCTAAAAACATCTTAAAACAACTTTTTGTGACGAATTAATAGTGTGCTTACCTCTGTTTATCGCAGTTGGAGGCGCAGTGTAATGGCGGCCATCTTGCTGGTCCAGAGACAGACGGTTTGGCTGCAGCGGAAAGCCACGCCCCGATGCGCTGGCCTTTCAAAATAAAAAACTTAACTAAAAACTCAGGCTAAATATTTTTCTCGGTGACCAGATCTCCGGTGTTATTTGTTTCTCACAGAAGCTTTACTTAAACTGGCTTACGGCTGGTAGAAAATATCACAGTATATAGTATGAAACGAACAAGCTTGTCTCCCTGCAGCCTGCATAATATGTGCGAAACGGTCCCAGTGTAAACCCGACAGAGAGAACTTCCGGGACAGACCGCCTATCAAAAATGAAATAATGAAAATCGAAATTGACAGCTCATTTTATTTTTTGTTTTTGCAATTACCGTTTTTCTAATTTTGTTTTAAAAACGAAAAATCAAAATAACAGATGCTTGTTTTGTTTTTCCAATTTTATTTTGAAACGAAAAAACCAAAGAACGAACCATACACAGATTGAGTTTACATTCATTTAGTATTAGTGAATACTCTGATTATTGGGATTAGCATTACTTTGATTTGTCTTTGCTTCAGACATCCTTACTTTAACTTGGAGATTTTCAAAAGGCTGACAATGTCCCCAAGTCCATTATGTTATATAACAATTAAAAAACAGGGCAACTTTTCTGAACCTTCCTGTTACTCATTTTCAGTCCCTCTCGTTCACGCACTTCCTGAATGAACTCTAGACAAGTCTTGACTTACTATACAAAATACAAGTTCCTTTTATATATTGCCTTACGTTACATTGTTAGTGGTGAACAGCCAAATTGAAATTCTTATGTATAGGATTCATTTAAAAATGATCTTAAAGTAATTTTCTGTAACCTAATATTACAAAAGTAGAGCAAACTACTCATTACTGTAGTTCAAGTAATTTTAACCCCTTTTTGTGCAGGAGCAGATTTAGTTTCCTCTGATTACATAAGTGTGCTTAAGTTACAATTTTTTTGTTTCATTTCTCCAATACGTTTCATGTTACTGACTTCAAACCCTGATTAAAAAAAATAACTCTGCCTTTGTGTTTCATTATAACTAATTTTCTCAAACATTTTCCTGTAAATGCAGTAAGAAATGTGGGATCCACTGATTTAGTGCCGCCGTGATTCCACAGAAACACCATCATAATCGTCAAGTACCTGAATTGCTTCATCGGTTTGTGGGAGCGTTTTGCAGCAGGAGGGACTGGTGCGCGACACAAAATATACAGCAAAGAGGAAAGAACATTGTCACAAAGTCCTAGTCCTGTTGAAAACTTGTGAAAAGAGCCAAAAATGTGTATCTGAGCAAGGCAGCCTAAAAAACCCGACTCAGCTACACCAGTCCAGGATGGGACGAAACTCCAGCAAGCTATTGCGAGAAGCATGTGGAAGAAAAAACAAGTCATTTCGTTTTAATGAGCAATTTATTCAGATACTAAGTGAATGTGTTTTGAAAAGCCGAGAAAATATTTTTCAGAAATGTCCCAAATTATTTTGGCGTCTGGCAAGTCGAAATAATCTTTGCTATTCTAAATTACTCGAAACATGAAACGTTTAGCGAGACCGTGAGGAAAAAAAAGGGGTTGCGTGGGCGTTTTTAGATGGCTTATTTAAATATACAAAATATGCATGCCTACTAAGGACTTTAAAAAAATAAATGCAGCAAAGAGATCCATCAGCCTGACACATGCCAGCTTGTTATCCAATAGCTCTTTGCGAATCCTCTTGTTGATATCTGTTGTCAATGAAATTGCGTCATACTGTATTTGGTATATTTGTTGTGAAGGAAGGTGGCAAAATAAACTGGAGAGATGAAATCCAAATATGGTTATGGTCTGATGTGTGTGCATGCAACAAAACCCTACTTCATCCATTGAGTTAGGTCTCTTTTTGTAAGATGGGATGATTCATAGGTCAGAGTTAAGTGGCTTAAACTCCCAAACGCCTCTGAAAAAAGTCATTTACGAAGACCGCACAGAAAAGGAGTGAAAATGCAGCCAACATTCAAACAGACAGTTTAAAACACAAAACAAAATCTAAAGCAGCTGTAAGACTTTAGCACAATAATTTAAGCTTTTTTTTCCCCCTGTGAAATATCAACGTCATGAAGCTTAACCTACCATGGGTTTACAAGCAGTTCCAAGTTATTTTCACTTTCTGTAAGTGTAACATTATCCTTTAGCAAGACAAACAACGCCAACTTATGGATCACGGACACTCACAGAAATAAAATAAAAAAAAACTTAAATAGGAAGAAGTAAAGGAGCAACTGGAAGATGCAGCAAAGGGAAGAGTTGGGACAGAGAAAAAGCAATGAAGAGGGAGGTATGTTGGGTTTTATGTGAGGCTGACCTAGATAGACAGAGAGGATTGGACACACTTTGTGTCTAGAGAGACGCTGTCACAGCTGCTATGGACACTATGTGGATATTTGTATGGTGTATGTTTAAAGAGTATATGTTTTGCTCTTCTGTACTGTAATCAGTTTAAGGCATAAATAAGGTCGGGTGTTTTCAATCACGTGTATCTTTATGAAGAAGAATCTTGAAAGTTTGTTTTAGCAATTTCAGTTAAAATGTGAAACTTTCTGATTCAAAGCACATTTTCCACCAAAACGAACATAAAGTTCCCCACCGGGGGCAGTAAAGGACATTATATTCTACATAACAATGACCGTCTGTCCATTCTCTCCCATTGATGTGCAAGCCTCAACTTGGACCCAACATAATATTTCTCTCTTTAAACATGAGCTTGTATAATGTTATACACTTCATAACCTCCTGTCATTAACCTCATTTCACAATTTATAACTTAAAATATGTAACGCACTGCAGCAGTACATGTTTACAAGAAGGCCTGTGGGTGGAGGATTACTAGAAAGGTGACGGTTAAGAACCATTAAAAAGATGAGAAGCAGAGATACACACACAACACATAAAAAAATTAATACCTAGGGATAATTGCAAAGAAAATCAACTGTTTATTTACTGAAACTGCCTCACTTTCAAGTAGATGACGAGATAAGCTGCCGGTAAAACAGGCCGGTGGAAAACAAAAGTTAAAAGCTTTTGCAATTTTAATCTGTTAAGATGAGTGAAATACAATTTGGTGCATTTCATACTGAATGGGACCAATCGGGAAAATAGATGCTTATGAAAAAATAAAACACGTGGAAATAAGTTTGTTACTACCAGAATTAACTTTATACTTTCAGATTACATGATTTGTCGCAAAATAAAATCAGATGTCAATGGTTACTCAGTACTTGAGAAGTCATTTTACCAAATGCTTTTGTACTTGTGTAATTTTTCTGGATGTTTAGTAACGTTACACTGAAACTGTGCTACTGCTGCTTAAGTACAATGTGTGCCTATTCTGAAAACCTCTGGGGAAATGGTTTTAGTATGACCTTCATCTCAACATAACATAGAAATTATATGCTGCACACAACTGATAACTCAGAAAAACTGACATTTGCAGCAATATCTCAGGAGCAAAGCTGAACTCCTGGTTTTTCTACCAGCTTCTAAAATCATAGTAAGTACAATTTTGGCCATAATCTGGAAGCGGAAAGAATATATCACCATAAACCATCAGTGACTAGCTGATCTTTACTGATTTTTTGTTTGACTCCTCTGACAAAAATCATGTAGAGTTCTATTAGCACAACAGAAGAGAGCTTAAAACCCAAGCTTTACCGCTTGCATTTCCTTTTCTATGTTCTTTGAATTTCCTGTCTGATTCCCAAACCTAAATTATTAACCAATCGTACGTCAGAAACTCAAGTCAGCAGGAAGTTCAGCATGGTCAAAAATGCCCATCGGCTCCTGTATGTTGCTCCACAGGGAACATTCAGGGGAGAGGAAAGGATATAACTAAGCAGAAAATGGTGATGCATAATGGGATAGTGATCTTAATATATATATATATATTATTTATATATTTGCATTCTCCTGTATCTGGTTTTCTCATTTTCCACTCGGGGTTACTAGGGAACAGTCATTAGCATCATAGCGACAGAGTTTACTTTGAGTGCAAACACATGGTTTTCTTGTAGTCTGATATGCAAATGAAATCAGAGGGTAGACAGCTGGGTCAGGCAGGACAGAGTACACACAACGATGCACAAGAGACAGACTCATGAAAAGAGGCTTCTTTTTGGTTTCCTGGAAAGCTAATGGAGTTGGGCCAGGTCTGGTTCCCACTCTGAGGTTTTTACAAGGAAGACATTCTGCACTTGGATCATTAGTGTCTGTCTGTCAGTAATTGTATATGCGTGCGTGTATCAAAATCCCCGCATGAGGAATTCACATTAGTACGCGTTTGCTGTTTTTGTAGTTGGTGTTTCATATAGTGCCTTGCAAAACTATTCAAACCTCAAGGATTCAGCGTGTCTAGTCCACTGATTTCCTGTGATGCATCCTCCAGAAAGTCAATGCATTTTTGTGAAATGAAAGGGATGATTTGGCTTGGTTTTTATATATATATATATATGCTAATGGATGCCAATTTTTTTTTCTTTTTGTGTGTGTGTAATATATATATATATATATATAAATTCCCTTCTCACCCTCTGCGGGTGGTCTCTTTCATCCTCTGAGCTCGGGTCCTCTACCAGAGGCCTGGGAGCTTGAGGGTTCTGCGCAGTATCTTGGCTGTACCTAGTACTGCACATTTCTGGACTGAGATGTCTGATGTTGTTCCTGGGATCTGTTTTAGCCACTGCTCCAGTTTGGGGGTGACTGCCCCGAGGGCCCCGATGACCACAGGCACCACTGTGGTCTTCACCTTCCAGTTCTTTTCCAGTTCCTCCCTGAGGCCCTGGTATTTCTCCAGTTTCTCATGCTCCTTTTTCCTGATGTTGTAGTCACTTGGTATGGCTACATCCACCACAACGGCTTTCCTCTGTTCTTTATCCACCACCACAATGTCCGGTTGGTTCGCCATTACCATCTTGTCTGTCTGGATCTGGAAGTCCCACAGGATCTTAGCTCGGTCATTCTCCACCACCTTTGGGGGTGTTTCCCACTTCAATCTCGGGGTTTCCAGTCCATATTCTGCACAGATGTTCCTGTACACTATGCCCGCCACCTGGTTATGTCGTTCCATGTACGCTTTCCCTGCCAGCATCTTGCACCCTGCTGTTATGTGCTGGACTGTCTCAGGGGCCTCCTTGCACAACCTACACCTTGGGTCTTGTCTGGTGTGGTAGATCTGAGCCTCTATTGCTCTGGTGTTTAGGATTTCCTGATATCAGCCACTTCAGTTATTTGTCGGTGGTACATCCCATATAGGGGCTTGTTCTCCCATGATGGAACCTCTAGCCCCTCATCCTGTGTTCCCCATTGCCTGAGACATTCCCTGAGCATATCGTCCGTTGAGGCTTTGTCCTTGATGTATTTATGAATCTTGGATGTTTCATCCTGGACAGTGGCTCTCACACTCGCTAGTCCTCTGCCTCTGTATATATATATATATATATATATATATATATATATATATATATGTGTATATATACACAGTCCAGTCACATTAATGTGACCACCACGTACTTTCCACTTCAGAGTTAAATAACCAATCACAGAAGGCAGGTGGCAGCACAGTGCAGTTGAGCGTATATAAAGGGTGTGTGTGGGCTTCGGAAAACATTTCAATCGTTGGCGTAATGCAGAAACGAAGCGATTTATCCGACGTCCAAAAGGGCATGATCATTGGCTTTCGGGCCAAGGGTGGAAGCATTTCCGAAACGGCTGAGTTTGTGAACTGTTCGCGTGCCGCCGTGGTAAAAGTGTACCGTGCATGGCAAAATGGGACTGTCCAAAATCAACGACGTGGCAAATGTGGTGCACCACGGGCCATAGATGACAGAGGCGAACGACGGTTGCGGAGATGCGTTCGGGCAGATAGACGGGCTACCGTTGAGCAACTGACCACTAAAATGAACCAAGGGGCTACCACAAGTGTCTCCCAAACCACTATTCAGCGAACATTGCTGCGTCTGGGCCTCCGAAGCGGACGCCTGGTTCGTGCACCTATGCTGACTGGTGTTCATCGACGACGAAGGCTAGAATTTGCACGCCAGTACAGCAGCTGGACGTCCACTGAGTGGCGACAGGTAGCGTTTTCAGATGAATCGCGTTTTATGCTCCATCGGACAGATGGACATTGGCGTATAAGGCGTGAAACCTCTGAAAGGAACCACCCTGCAACCATTGCAGGAACGGTCCAAGCTGGAGGCGGGAGCATTATGGTCTGGGGAATGTTTTCCTGGCATTCTCTGGGTTCACTGATTATTGTGGAAGGCACGATGGATCAATACAAGTACGCATCTGTCCTTGCGGACCATGTCCACCCCTACATGCGCATTGTTTTTCCTCAGGATGATGGCATCTTCCAGCAGGACAATGCGAGGTGCCATACAGCTGCCAGTGTACGTGCGTGGTTCGAAGAGCACCAGGATGAGTTTACCGTCCTCCCCTGGCCAGCAAACTCACCTGACTTAAACCCAATCGAGCATCTGTGGGACCATCTCGATCGAGTTGTTCTCGCCATGGATCCTCAACCGCGTAATCTAGCGCAGCTGGCCACGGCATTAGAGTCGGCATGGCTCAACATCCCAGAGAAGACCTTCAGGGACCTAAGTGACTCTCTTCCTGCACGTCTCGTAGCAGTTCGCTCTGCGAAAGGTGGTTATTCTGGCTTTTGACAGATGGTCACATTAATGTGACTGGACTGTGTATATATATATATGTGTATATATATGTGTGTGTGTATATATATACACATATATATATATATATATATATATATATATATATACACACACACAAAAAGAAAAAAAATTGGCATCCATTAGCATTCAGATGCACTAAGTCATACTTGCAGAATTACCTTTGTAGCAATAACAGCTGCAAGTCTTTATGATGTTTTGGCATGTAGAAACTGGATTTTTTATGTTTTGTCCCTGCAAAATCTGAAGTTCTTCCAGATTGGACAACAGTGTCTGTGATCACCCATGTTCAGGTCTTGCCAGAAATTATAAGTTGGAACTTGAGGTTGTACTTTGACTGAGCCCTACTGAATGTGTTTTAAATTCAGCTGTTCTGTTGAAGTTCTCGCTATATGTTTAGAAACGTTCTCATGCTGAAAGCTGGCGCTCTGTCTCAGTGTCCAGTTTTTTTTTTTTTTTACAGCGTCTAATTGAGTTTTGTTTGGGATTAATGGGTTGTCCTGTGTGTAGTTGCTATTATCTTCCCTCTGACCAGCTTCCTTTTATCTGTTGTTGAAAGGATCAGCTCTATCAGGAGGAGGAGATGGACATCCACAACTTTATTTCTGATTTGCCATTAATATAAATGCAACATTTCTATGCTGTATGTACAATTCTGCACCAGTTTGTGTTTGGTATATCAAAAAGAAAAATCCTAATAAAAATACTCTCAAGTTTGTGATTAGAACAACTAGATGCAAAAAGGTGCAAGGGGGATTACATACTTTTGCAGGTCAATATATAATCAAACAAACATAAAGACCTTTACTCAAGTTTATTAAATCAAGATTTTTTGATTGTAACAAATAAGGAATAAATAAAAAATGAGAGACAGAGAGGGAGACTCCTGCTTTGAGTGAGTGTGTTCAACTTGCCAACAGAGACTCTTTAATTCCATTACTTCCCACTTTGGGAAACAAAGGCAGTTCAAGGTTTAAACACACTTGAAAACAAACATACACACACACAAGTTAAACCTGGACTCGTCCTCTTTTGGCTGACCATACTGTGAACTTTGCTAATCGATAATCCCATAAACACAATAATGCACCTATACTGTTGGCACAAGCATCCTCCCTTGCCAGGAGAAGCAGACATTCTGTTTTATCTGCACTTCATATATGATTTCTTTACATCTTTCCTACTACATCAATCTTTCATGAAACCTTCTTCTCACTTTTTTTTAAAAAAAATTTTTAACGTCTGTGTCAGCATCGGGTTCTTGTTCCCTTATTTATAGCAATGGTGTGTAGCAGAAACTGGATCACTGGAAATGTGCTAATACAGCAAAATCCTCATGTATTGGAAAAAAGATTCCTGTATAAATTAAAATGAAGACAGCTGGAGAAAATCTCCTTTATAAAACAGATTATACACGGGTTTATTTTTGCATACTAAAAAACAGTTGATGCCTAAATTTCAGTAAAACTGAAAGAGTACTTTAATTATCAATATAAATCTGCCAGAGGCATGCTCAGTTGTATAGTAGTGCATTATACAGTATATGTTTATTTTGTAAGTAAATAACTACAGTACAATTATTTTAGCCTAGGAACGCCTTAGCCGTGCTAATGTTCTGTTTATTACTGGTTAACACTTCATCCAATCTAATGTTATTTCTTCTATACCAACTTCTATTAAAGTAAATTTGATTACTTGTTAATATCACTTTAATATTGTGATTAAGAATTGTTGTACCTAGTATCATGTGAGATTTGCTTTCTGATTGGACATAAATTAAAATGTCTTGTGATAACCTCTATTATCAATTGTTTCTGAATATATTAATTCAAGTTGACTGGGTCATGCTGGTTAAACTAAAAATAATTTCCAAAATGTCATATCCTAATTACTGCTGCACAGTCTGACTAAAGAAGTAAAAATGGACAATCGGCTCAGTTACAGAGTTTAAAGCAAAGTGCTGGGAGATGCCGCTCACAGATAATACTGTGAAAGATTTCCCACCGCATTATATCGTTTATGTCTCGTCTGTCATTTACTTGGATGAGAACAATAGCCGGCGACAAGCTGCAGATGTCAGCAACCGAGCTGTCAGCGATGAACAATTAACTCGTACTTAGATCTGTTGCGTTTGTAAGTTTCCAGCCCCATGCACACTCACAAGAACGCTAACTTTAACAAACCTGTTGCCTTGGCAACACTGAAATAGGCTCTCTGCCATCTAGTTAACACAATGGAATTAAAGCCGTGTGTGTGTGTGTGTGTGTGTGTGTGTGTGTGTGTGTGTGTGTGCGCGCGTGTCGGAAACAGCAGTGAAACTGTGGCTCTGCTCTCTCCACGTGCTGCGTTGCCATTACGTTGTCTCACTGCCAAAATAGTGATCGCTTCAAGATGTACGAGAGAGACTGAAGGGGGACATAGGGGGGAAGGCGAAAATGGCACAAAGTGTACAAAATGAGAAATAAAACGAGGCAGAGACATTCTGCTACTGCTTGCTTGACTGAAACCAAGCCCCAAGAATTCGCAGGAGACTCACAAATCATCGGCACTGGTTTTAAAAGGCAAAGTTAACCTTCTCCAAGGAGACCATTTATAATGAGCCAGAGTGAGCTCAGTGCCGTTACATAGCTTTATTACACAAGCAAGATGTTCTTGTGTCCGCCTCCACGACAGTTCTTTGGAAAAGAAATAAAGTTGTAAAAAAAACAGAAGGAAAAAAAAACCATGGTTATGCCTATGCCTGTCGCGATAAATGATAAATCCATTAATCGGACGATAAAAAACCCTATCGAGATCATTTTAATTGTCGTCTTTAGGGTCTCTTCCTGCCTTTTTTTGTGCAGCTGGTCTCCTCTTTCCTTCACACTGCGCAAACGCGCAGCAACGATGTGTAACTATATCGCACTGAGTGAATGGGGAGGTTTGCGTGTTGCGGCGGAAAATTGAAGCAGGTCAAAATACACCAACACAAGGAAGCTAATATGACATAAAAACAATGTAGCCATACTTGACGGAGTTTGGCTACATCGAGGCTCCCTGCAGTAAAAAAGACATATGGAGGATAAGACAGCAGGTAAAGCAGAGCACAGCTACAAACACTCACCTGGATTAGCATGACGGTCAGAAAGCCAAACATATAACCCGCAACATTATTTAAGTCTTGGAGCTGCGATGTAAGACGCTGGTTCTGCTCTCGCTGTTGAACAGCTGCTCCGCTACAGGTAGTAATATTTGACAGACGGAGCCGCTTCTGCTCCACCTGGTAGTGACTCTCACACCGAACCTCTGTTTAAAGCTGCAGCATCTAACTTAAAAAAATACATTTTAGATACTATTAAAACTTTCGCTGTCCTAACATGAGACAGATAATCTCTAAAAAAATAATCAATCTCCTCCCTGTTCTGCATAATTACTCCACTCAGTCAGAAACAGCCAATCAGAACTAGCAGTAATCAGCTAGCCACCATGCTAACAAGAAGTTTTCATTCAGTAACTCTGGATTGTTTATTGTGTAGCGCTCTCTTATATCTATGCTAGATATAGCGCTCTGGGTTCGACTACTTCCCACTAGACCCTCCAATAATGAAACTTAATGAACTTAAACCATTTATTGGATACTTCAAACTTTGAAGAGCAGGAATACAAATAAAAATCACAGGCTCAGACACCTGGTTATGAATAGGGACCTTCCCCGTATGTTCAAACTTTTAACCATTCCTTTACTGAAATTATTTTAGTCTACCACAAACATATTAAAGTTCATTAGACTTCCCAAAAAAAAAACACAAAAGAAAATACAAGTTTTAGTAAGTGGGCCCACAAAATTTAACAAAATGAAAAGCCGGCATTATAGTCACATCACCCCGTTGCAGGCCTGATACTGACGACTCACCAAGGTCCTCGATGCACCAACCAAGGTTTAGCAAAGGTCTGGATAAGTCAAACCTCCTCTAGCAGCTTGTTGCTCCGTGGCTTTCTCACAGGCGGGAAAAGCGCAGCTAGCGGCAAACAGGGGCCCAGTGCAGGTGTAGCGGGTCTGTCCCTCTCCACCGCTCCAGTTCAAACCTCCAGCGTCCAGCTCACCGCTCGCTCCAACCTCGCTCCTCCAGCAATCCTCTGGTCCAAATGCAAACCTTAGCTGTGGCACCTTTCCAGCAGTTCTGTCCACCGAACAGCTCACACCAAAGCGTCCAGCTAACTCCGCCGAGTTCTTCTTCTCCTCTCGTTTTCGCGGCACTCCCGCTAGTCCCGCCCCTCAGTCAATCCGAATTCAGAAAAAGTGCAATCACCCAATAAAAATCGATCTTGGGCAGAACAACGTAGAAAAGTCTCTCACACTCTCGTGCTGAACTGTCTTCACAGACAAACTACACAGTATGGTTCTTTCTTAAAGTGACAGAACACATCTTAACACATTTTACTTCAACTATTGTCTTTTTAAATCAACTCTTTATTTTCTTCACTCTTTTAACCCAAGAACCAATAATTATATCCTTTTTTAATAAATGAATTCTTTTTAATAAATGCATTTGGATTACCTTACATTTGTTATGTTTCTGGGAACCCAGAGGGGTTACACCCTCCCCGTCCTAAATGTCTGGATGTCCCCATCAGACAACTTTCTATTTGGTAAAAGAGCTGACAAACTCTCCTAACTGGGAACCTAAAGGGTTACAATTGTATTGGATCCTGTATGTGCCTTTGAATGTTAGGTTTTATAGTTGAATTTTGTTGGCAATGTTGAGGTTTTATTTTGGCTCTTTGCATTATTTAGCCTCTTGAGAGTCTTCATATGTTATCAGTCTGTTAAAGATCGTATTACTGATAGCAGTTCAATTTGCAAACAAAAACAATGCCAGTTTTGTTTAGTTTTCTTCTTGGAAAAAGTTATTAACAAGTTTTTGTCTAAATTAAGGTGAATTCAGGGTTCCTTTTCCCACATAATGTAACCGGTAGTGTTTATGATTAAAAAAAAAATAATTATGTAATCGGTATCTGCGATCGGTATCTGCGATCAGCCCTCAGGGGGTGATCGGTATCGGTATCGGCAGAAAAAAACCTGATCAACACGTCCCTAGTTTATAGCTAAAAAAATATGAATTCGGACAGGCCTTGTCACCACGCTATGACGTAATTGGCCTACAAATCCGTCCTTCGAAGGATGCAGACCCTGAATTCAGACAAAGCTAGTGACAAATACCGAACTAGATCCTGTTAAGCATTCTTTAAAATAAATACTTTCTCTCTCCGATTAAATTATGCCTCACACTTAAATATGTTTTGCTTCAGCTTTTGTAATCATGTTAAATTCAATAATAATAATATAATCATCAAGTAAATTATGTTTAACATATAATTGTAAATCATCAACATCTGTAGTTTCTTGATAATACCGTAAAGATGCAGTATGCAGTTTTCATTAAAAAGAAAACAAAAAATAAACATTACACATTTGATGTCACCATAGACTTATAATAATACATTTTGCTGGAAGATAAATTGTTCCAGAAGTTATTGTGTTAATATTGCTCTTTTGAAACCATTATCAACTAATAACGGCATAATAATGCAAAAAACACATTGGCAGAAATCAATAAACTTTAACTTCTAACAGACCACTGGAACTGGAAGACTTGTTAAATAGCCAAAATAAATGAACTGTCAATCAACGCCATTTGTTTACTGCTCACCCTCCCATTAAAGCTAGTTAGAATAGTCACAGATGATGACAGACGCATTTAGCAGCATGTTTATTAGGTTGATTGACAGCGCTAAGACCCTCCTCCTGGCTTGGATTGGTTGTTCTTGTGTTGTCTTTAAGGCATAACGCAAGGTTAAACTGTGTAACAGATTAGTTTCCTACACACTTGTAAAAGTGTGTGAAGCTATTATGTGTTTTATTCAGTGTGATCAGGATTTACACAAAGTTTTAAGGAGAAGTATTTTGGATAGCATGTTTACCTGTCTATGGTTAATTATTTAAATTAAACTTTGCAGCTTATTTTGTGTATGCCCAGTGAAAAGAAACCAGATTGAAGTCCTTCAACATTACAGTTTAGTAAATTAATATTAAATCAGTTTGAGTCTACTGTAATTTAAACTACATTAGCATAGTAATCTAAATTGTTTGATTGACATAGTGTTTATCTAAGAGAAAAGCACTATATTAAACTGTATAAAACAATCTAGGGTTAGATTGGGGTTAGGGTTAACCCTAACTCCATCACTAATCTAAAATTGAGTGGTAGAGATGGCTTACTCTTCAAATGCTTTATGAAAGTACTGGTTTAAAGATGCATTTTTCTTAGAATTGAGCTCTGTAGTCTGACTCTAAATCTGCTCTGGTGGGAAAAGAATGATTTGCCTGATGGTGTCTCAGGCCTCTGTGGTTCATTTCATCATTTCATAAGCTTGCAGAGAAAAGACCTAAAGAGAATGTAAGTTAAGTTGTGTCCATCTAATTATTGTAGGTGAAATAGAGGTCTACCCTTTTGGTTTGTAAATGCATCCAAATACCAAGTTAATGTTGTACATAGGCCTGTCGCGATAAAACAATAAATCAATTAATCGGACGATAAAAGCACAAAGCTCGGGTGTCTTTACTGAACATTTCTGTTCGGTTTTTATTGAGGAGAGAACGGCGTAGCAACGGCTGTTCGTTACCTAGCAACCAGAATCAACAGAAGCAAGAGAGTAGCTGTGCCCGAATTTAGGGTCTGCGTCCTTCGAAGGACCCGTCCTACATAGAATAGTCCTTCGAAGGACGGGTGTTATGCCCAGAAACGCTGCCTGCCCAAATTTGCATCCCCTGTCCCTGGGAGCACGGATCCTAAGCTCTCGCATATTGACGAGAAAACGAACAAAAATATGACCAAAGAGGACATTTTAAAGATATTTGTAACATTATCACATTTCTTAACCATATAATCCCTAAAATGGTGAGTTTTATTTCGCAAATTACTTGAAATAAATACGGTTTTTACACCTTTATTGACACGAGTCGAACTTTTTTTTCAGTCCGTGTCTGTTGTAAATGTTCTCCGCAAATGGTTTGAAATTATCTGCTTTGTCTTTTGATACCATAATAGCTTAAAAGCATTGAAAAACATAGGCCCATTATGTGGAACATTTTATATCATGCTTAACTTTCTAGTCTGTTAATGTAGGAGGGAATGCATTTTAATTTGACCCTGAAAATATTTGCATCTGTATTGTTGATATGAAACTTATAGCATTAGCTCAGAGAACAAGTGTCATGACATAGAAAAGGTGAAGTCCTTACAGCTCTTTATTTCCCCCAATTAGCACAAGGATGCATGTTTTGGCAATATGGATTTTAAGCCTGCCCAAAATATGCATGCCCTCTCTGTTCTCCTCAAATATTATCCTATTGATTAAAACGTATGCCAATAGTTCATGGAACTATTCTGATTGTGTAGAAAAACTTAATTCAACCTTAACTTTTTAATTCTTCAAATTAGCACAGGGATGCATTTTTTTGGGCATTTTAGGGATTAAGAAACGTGATAATATCACAAATATCTTTAAAATGTCCTCTTCAGTCATATTTTTGTCCGTTTTCTCATCAATATGCGAGAGCTTAGAGTGATGCGTGCTCCCTCAGCAATGGATGTAAATTTGGGCAGGCAGCGTTTCTGGGCATAACACCGCTCTATTTGATGCACTATGATTTGGAGGCGACTATGTTTTTTCATAGTTAACATTTTAAACTGAATAAAGATAATAATGACCTTTAGATTTAATAATAAACATTTCCACATATCATCTCCGATATCCACCGGACTCCGAGTTGCGCATTATGTCAGCTGTTTGGGATTCCCCTCTGTTATTCCGTCACCGCGCTTTCTGATTGGCCACCTGTCACATTCGAACAGGTTGTATTCTCGTTCCCAATCAGGGAAAAACCCACAGGCTGCGATAAAAGGGTGAAGACAAAAGAAATTCGGTATATTAGGGATTTAGCGGGAACACCAACATGCAGAAGACTTATCGGACGGATCACGGTCCCCAATCTTTTTACTACCGCGGACCGGTCAAGACTTGGAAAATGTTGTTGGGGGGTTGGGGGGGCGGGGGTTATCGTCCGATAAGGCTTCTGCATGTTGGTGTTCCCGCTAAATCCCTAATATACCGAATTTCTGTTGTCTTCCCCTTTTATCGCAGCCTGTGGGGTTTTTCCCTGATTGGGAACGAGAATACAACCTGTTGAATGTGACAGGTGGCCAATCAGAAAGCGCGGTGACGTAAGAACAGAGGAGAATCCCAAACAGCTGACATATCGCGCAACTGAGAGTCCGGTGGATATCGGAGATGATATGTGGAAATGTTTATTAACTATGAAAAAACATATTCACCTCCAAATCATAGTGCAGCAAATAAAGCGGCTGCTCCCGTCGTCTTTTATCCAATGCCTTTTATTTTTGTTACATCTCTTAAAATGACTCCACAAACTATCACTATTGTTTCTACATTGTCATCCGTGTTTGGTTTTTCTAAATTCCACTATGTTGGGAGTTTTGTGGCTTTTCTTTTGGAATCGGGATGTTTGTGACTGGAATCCGTTCGTGTTGCTTCTGTCTTGTGACTGGAGACACGTAACCGATCGAACCTGTTGTACTTTTATCAGCTCTGTGGTCACAGAGGTTTGGAGAATCAGCCGACAATTCTTAAATCTTTCAGTCTAAACCAGACTTAAGACTCACAAGCTCTCATCTCCTCTTGACTACTGCCCAAACGCTCTGACTCTGGTCACTATGGTAACTTACATATCCCTTCAAAATAAGATACAGATGCGCCACAAAAAACAAACATTTTACTTTAATGAAAATTTTAACTCACGATAATGACTAACAGGAGCCCTGAGCTTGTTTCTCTGCAACAAGAAGGTCCCATCTGGGAGTGATGAGAGACGATGACACTCGAAGTGTTGCTTTTATGTACAGCCTGCTTGGTCTCTACTGGTGAAGCAGCTTGAAGCTTCATTGCCTCATTAGCAGCAGGTTGCCGCATGTTACGCAGAGCGGGCTTGTAATGTGGGACTCACCTACCGGTCCGGGATAAATCCATTTTCCTGTCTTTTCTCTGGGCCTTTTCCACTTTGCAAATAAACTTTCCAAAGACATCTGATCTGTCTTCTTACTCATTTTGCTGCTTGTGGGTTCAGTGTTGGCGTGCAAGTAACCGAGAGAATCCGGTTAAAGGATTTTCAAAATAAAAGATCCTTCAGACTCAAATAATACATAAAACGGAAATATTTAATTATTTCTTGCGCGGCCCGGTACCAATTGGTCCATGGACCGGTACCGGTCCACGGACCGTGGGTTGGAAACCACTGCTATAGACCTTTAAATCGTGTCAACTTTTTTTAAATAGCTATAAAAACTCGGGCGTGGGAGGAGTTTGGAGAGGCCATGGAGAAAGACTTCCGTAAGGCTTCGAGGCGATTCTGGTCCACCATCCGGCATCTCAGAAGGGGGAAGCAGTGCAGCACCAACACTGTTTACAGTGGGGATGGTGTGCTGCTGACCTCGACTCGGGATGTTGTGGGTCGGTGGGCAGAATACTTCGAAGACCTCCTCAATCCCACCAACATGCCTTCTGTTGAGGAAGCTGAGCCTGTGGGCTCTGGGTCGGGCTCTCCAATCTCTGGGGACGAGGTCGCCGAGGTGGTTAAAAAGCTCCTCCGTGGCAGGGCCCCGGGGGTGGATGAGATCCGCCCGGAGTTCCTTAAGGCGCTGGATGTTGTAGGGTTGTGTTGGCTCACGCGACTCTGCAATATCGCATGGACATCGGGGGCAGTTCCTCTGGATTGGCAGACCGGGGTGGTGGTCCCCCTGTTTAAAAAGGGGAACCGGAGGGTGTGCTCCAATTACAGAGGGGTCGCACTCTTAAGCCTCCCTGGTAAGGTCTATTCAGGGGTCCTGGAGAGGAGGGTCCGTCGGATAGTCGAACCTCGGATTCAGGAAGAGCAGTGTGGTTTTCGTCCTGGTCGTGGAACACTGGACCAGCTCTACACCCTCAGCAGGGTCCTGGAGGGTGCATGGGAGTTCGCCCAACCAGTCTACATGGGTTTTGTGGACTTGGAGAAGGCGTTCAACCGTGTCCCTCGGGGGGCCTTGTGGGGGGTTCTCCGGGAGTATGGGGTACCGGGCCCTTTGATACGGGCTGTCAGGTCCCTGTATGACCGGTGTCAGAGCCTGGTCTCCATTGCCGGCAGTAAGTCGGGCTCGTTTCCGGTGAGAGTTGGACTCCGCCAAGGCTGCCCTTTGTCACCGATTCTGTTCATTACTTTCATGGACAGAATTTCTAGGCGCAGCCGAGGTGTTGAGGGGATCCGTTTTGGTGGCCTTAGGATCGCATCTCTGCTCTTTGCAGATGATGTGGTCCTGTTGGCTTCATTAGATCGTGATCTGCGGCTCTCGCTGGAGCGGTTCCGGCCGAGTGTGAAGCGGCCGGGTTGAGGCTCAGTGCCTCCAAATCCGAGGCCATGGTCTTGAGCCGGAAAAGGGTAGAGTGCCTTCTCCGGGTCAGGGGGGTCGTCCTTCCTCAAGTGGAGGAGTTTAAGTATCTGGGGATCTTGTTCACGAATGAGGGACGAAGGGAGCGGGAGATCGACAGGCGGATTGGGGCAGCGTTTGCTGTGAAGCGGTCGCTGTACCGGTCCGTCGTGGTGAAGAGAGAGCTGAGTCAAAAAGCGAAGCTCTCGATTTACCGGTCGATCTACGTTCCCATCCTCATCTATGGTCATGAGCTTTGGGTCATGACCGAAAGAACGAGATCACGGATACAAGTGGCCGAAATGGGTTTCCTCGCAGGGTGGCCGGGCTCTCCCTTAGAGATAGGGTGAGAAGCTCGGTCATCCGGGAGGGACTCAAAGTAGAGCCGCTGCTCCTCCACGTCGAGAGGAGCCAGTTGAGGCTCGGGCATCTCGTCAGGATGCCTCCTGGACGCCTCCCTGGTGAGGTGTTCCGGGCACATCCCACCGGGAGGAGGCCTCGGGGAAGCCCTGGAGGAGTGTAGTGCATATTGTATTTATAAAAGTGTATTGGAGAAGTCTCCGACCACACGACTAAATACAGGTGGCTGCTTCTGTGGCTGTGGCTGGTCTGAAACAGCAGCAAAACACGTGATTAGTGATCCCATGGGTAGGATCGTCAGGTGCCTAACAGTCATACTTTTGGATTTTGGGAGGAAGCCGGAGTACCCGGAGAGAACCCACGTATGCATGGGGAGAACATGCAAACCCCATGCAGTTTCTATGAAGCTCTGGAGTTCGGGCAGGAAACCGACAGAACTCGCTTATAAGCCCTGCAGGTCAGCCAGGAGATGGCTAGGCAAGACTGGTATTGGCTCTCGTTTGGTTCCAAGTGTCCGTCAGCCTATCCCTCATCTGTTTCATTTCTAAATTCAAGTCGCAGGTTCTTATATAGAAGTCTAATACGGTGCCTTTCTTCTTGTGGGGAGTGTTTTTCTGTTCCAGAACGGTTTTTCCTTCTTTAGGGCGGTGTTTTCCTGCTCCAAGGCTGTGTTTTCCTTCTCCAGGGCTGTGTTTACCTGCTCCAGGGTTGTGTTTTCCTTCTTCAGGGCCCACGCATGCAGAAGTTGGAGCAGTGTTGGAGCAGTGCTTTTCTGCTCAAGAGTGGACTTTTCCGTCTTTAGGCCGGTGTTTTCCTGCTCCAGGGCTGTGTTTTCCTCCTCTAGGGCAGTGTTTTTCTCTCTCAGGGTGGTGTTTATCTGCTCCAGGGCAGTGCTTTTTTACTCAAGAGTGGACTTTTCCGTCTTTAGGCCGGTGTTTTCCTCCTCCAGGGCTGTGTTTTCCTCCTCCAGGGCAGTGTTTTTCTCTCTCAGGGCGGTGTTTTCCAGCCTCAGTATATTTATTTCCTTGTTCAGGATTATGGTGTTCTGACTATGGGAGGTGAGTAAATGTTTAAAGACCGCGCCTTTCTGCTCCAGGTTGGTGTTTTCCTTCTCCAAGGCGGTGATCTTTTTCTCCAAGACGGCGTTTTTTCTGCTCCAGAGCTGTCTTCTCCTTCTCCAGTGTGGTGTTGTTCTGCTCCAAAGTGGTGATTTTCTGCTCCAAGACAGTGTTTTTCTGCTCCACTGCAGTCTTCTCGTCTCCAGTGTGGTGCATCGCTACATTAATGTTCCAATTTTTTGGAACAATCTTTTAATTTCATCCCCTTGCTCACTCATTATTCTGTCTAAAAATCCTAAATCTATTCAATCACTTGTTAGAAGATGCTTCTTCTTGCTCTGCTACGTCTGCAATGGTAATGACCATAGAATTCAAGACTGCAGCCTTGTGACATCAATGCATCACTCTTTGTGACATCACTTTGCCTGATGTCAGAAATTGATGTCACTACCTCAACAGAACAACTTGAAAACTAGTTTGAATAAAAACAAACTTTACGGCTGAATGCAGCCGTAAAACTGAACTGTCTGCAATTTCCATTGCAGACAGTTCAGCTGGTAATATATCACCAAGGCTGAAACCCGCACTTGGGAGTCAGCGGCTCTTGAGGATAATGGCCTGGCACAGCAGGGTGCGAGGACCAAAATAACACAAAACTGTATTACCTTTAATGCACATTTTGTGTTCATTTTAACACACAATGTGTTAAAATGTGCATAACATTACAACAAAATGTATATGTTAAATATTTCAACACATTTTTGTGTAAATCTGTGTTGGTCAGACACAGATTTTCTGACAGCAGATTATATAATTCTCCTCAATGACAGTTGGCACCAAACTATTTTTTCATATTAGACAAATTTAATTTCACATAATTATCGCGGTAGAAGCAATTTGTTAAATACTTGATGAAACATATTTACTGAGTTGATGTTTGTTGTAAATGACATATAGTCACAAAGAACGAGGTAATTAGTCCATGTTTGTCGTTTATTGAACGTTCAGAAACTACAGTAGCTGTGATGAGTCACAGCAAAGATAAAAAAGGTAAAACAACCCGAACAGCTGATCAACTGTGTCTATGTGCTGGAGCACCTACACTGAAAGAAATAACTGTTTGGATTAACATAAAGAAATCATGGAAAGATTTTCCATATGATTACTTTGCTTTATTTCAGCACTATGTAATTCTGTTACTCCAATTTAAAGCAAATGTGTTGGCTCAACTTAATTTATTAAGGTTATTCCAATTTTAAAGGAGATGTGTTGGCTCAACTTAATTTATTAGGTTATTCCAATTTAAAGCAAATGTGTTGGCTCAACTTAACTTGTTGATTCAACTTATTTACTTTAGTTGGACCCAATCTAATTTAATAGAGCCACCCCAACTAATTTTACAGTGATAACCTCACACTACTTAATTAAGTTGATCCAACTCATGAAAATTAAGTTAGCTGAACAAACATGCTTCATGCTGAAAGAAAGCTATATAATCGTGTGGAAAATCTTTCCATGATTGAATTATGTTAATTCAAAGACATTTTCTTAAGTGCTATTAAATTAAGTGTTTTAAGACCACCCTGACAGAAGAAAGAACACTCAACAATTAGAAAAAGTACATGAGCTGTATTTTCAAAATTGTTTTCCATTTTTTACACAGCACAAAAAACAGCTGAGTTGAAAGTTTAAATAAACAACAAAAGGTAATTTTATTTTTCCAAAAAAAAAAAACTGGGCTGTGTTGATCACTATTTAGCATAGATCAAATTCTTAACAACATATAAGTGTCAGTAAATTCACTCAACTTTGCGAACTGTAACAATTAAAATTTAGTTTTCGACTGCGGTCTTTGGAAAAACATGTAAAGATACATTGCCCAAGCTGTTCATCACTTCCACCCCCTCCAGGACAATCCCTACATCCTCATTGGCATCACCAGGCTCTGCACTCTCCGGTCAAATAAAGCAACTTTTGCAGGCCAACTTAAAACAAATACAACTGTTTACTAGTTGAGAATGACGTATGTTGAGCTTAAGTATTTATAAAGACTTTATACAGACACGGTTGTCCTCTTTGCAGTTAGGCATTCTCAGTTTGTTAGGTGGAACCTCACTACTTTCACGTCTGGTTGGTAGAAATCAAGGCACAGTCAAGTGGACCCGGTGAACGCTCCGACGCAGGTGAAAGTAATTGCATAACCACCCCGGCGCGGCGCTCTTTGCAGTAAATGCAGCGCACTGTATTTTCCACTTCACTGTATCTTAGCCGAGGAAACTCGTCAAACATCTTGTCTTCAGAACATCAAATACGTTTTGCCCCCCCTGCGTTTAATTTCGGTGGCTCTGGCTTAGAGCCGATCGCACGTGGCTCCTTATCTGATGCGGTTTCCGATTCAGAGCTCGACATAACCTAGGAGGTTGAGACGGATCTCGTTGGCTGCCACTCTGCTGCGTGGGCATCAAAAGTTGCGACAGGTGCTGCTCGACTCTTAAGTGGTATTTAATCTGTGAACGTCTAACATAAATACTGCTTCGTTGAGACCTTGAAGAAAATATAAACTAAGTTGCACAGTAAGTTCTTTTATGTTTCTCATGTTTAAGAAAAGAAATAAGAATTGACTTTTTAGTGAGCTTGTCAGCTTGTTTACGTCATCCAACATGTGGATGCTCTAGCTTCCAGGTTACATTTACACCTTTGTTGTTTCTTTAAGATGCTTTACATTGAAATCCAAACTGCTATACAGATGTATTTTTTAAAAAGTGCTAATATCAGGCTGCATATCCTGCTAAGCTTTCATCAATAGCCCAGAATGTATGTTTTCCTACCAACAGGAGAAGTGAAAAATGAAGACAGAAATTAATTTTTCCTGTGTGCGCGCCTGCACACAGATACCTGCCAAGTTGTGAAGAGATGTGCTGTTCAAGCTTCGGTGTGTTTTGGATTTTTTCGCAGCACGTCAGTGTGCAGCTTCATAAATCTCAATCATGTAAACATGCACGATCTGCACAAGTGTTATGATCTTTAGTGTTTGTGTCGTCATTGACTCATCATTGCAGAATTGTAGGACACAGAAAGAGAGGTAATAATTTAGGTGTAATTTAGTTACTGCGTGAGAAATATTGGCCAGGTATGTAGATTGTGTTTTGAATGGTCTGAGGTTTTTTGGAGTAGTAGGGGAGATTGGGGGGGGCGATGCCCCCCGAGCAGGACCGGATGGGAAGGAGGGAGGAATGGTTTCAAGTCGCTTAAATGTCTGATTATAGACGGAGAAAGTGCATCCTCACCTGTTGAGAAAGGTGTATTTAATGTTAAAGTTACCTTCCCCAATGGTATATATACTAGTCAGTCCCAATGGCTGGTTCACTCACAGTGTAGCCAAAATGCTTCCTGGGTAAAAATTAAGACAAACGCGGCACTACACCCCTCGCCCCCGCTCAACAGTTTCAGTTTCATTCAGTTTCCAGTAGCGCAGTTGATGCATGTAAGGGGCCCGGTAATTGACCCCATCCCCGGCTGACTTGTTCCGCTAGTGATTTGTTATTGAAAAAAAGATAGTTATTGTTATTGAAAATGTTCCATTTTGGCCTGTTGTTGAGGTACAACTTAAGGTAGATATTTCTGTTGAGGTCAGGATTTTTCTACAAAACCATAAAAGAAAGAGTGGAAGAACGGAAGCTAAGATGGATGATTAAGTAATGGAAGGATTGATTATCTAGACGGCACGCGGAAGCCTGGTTTTATCTGGTTTTATCCGTTTTTATGCGTTATATGAATTCTCCAGGATGTTACAAAACGACGAACCGATTTTTGAGTAATGGGAAAGTTAAATCTTTTACTTGCCAGGTGCATTTTTTAAAAAGACAGAATCAAATACTCATGCCTGCTAAGAAAACCCAAACTGCACTGCTGGATCTATAAATATGATTTAGTGCCCCCTGAACACGGCGGTTAACCTCTGCTGCTTCAGTCAAGGGCAGCATTCAGGGCTGAAGCACACAAGGTACTTTCTGTGATTAAGTGTGTAAACGTGATCCATTTCAAATCTGAGAAGATACCTGCCAGGTTTCTGTAAAACCTGAGCCTCGGAAATTCTTTATGCGCAAACGCAAAATCTGCATCCTAAAATCAAGAATCAATAAAGTGAGCTTGCATCCGTTTCACTGTGGATGCAGAACTGCTTGGACTTGCACATTTATCGTCCAGGTTTCTCCAGATTATCTGTACATTTTCCTTTAGAAGTGTTAAAACTGGAAAATCTGCATGTACTTGTGAGTCCCTGGCCTGTGCATTGTGTCTCTAGATTGTTGGAGGATTACACAGAGCCCCATAAATCAATCTGCTGAACGCCTATTAACCTCTGTGCTCTTCGCTGTGCTTTTAGTGCATATCAGCAGAACCATGAAATTCCGTTTCTAGCACTGAGGAGCTACCCGGCTCATTCTGGTAAACACTCAGGGAGGGAAGGATCACATGACAAAAACAGCGCTGTTCAAGTGTTTGCATTAGGAATAAAGGGAGAGGAAAAGCAGGTGCTCTTCTTTGCATCCAAGGCTTCGCAAACATCCCTTTTCCCGTAATTTCAGCAGCACCTGCTTACACCATCTTCCAACCGTTTGCACGACCCTCTCTTCTTTCCTAAAGGTAAACATCCTTATCGGCTGCCTACCTGGCCTTCCTCGCCTCTCCTGTCCTGACAGTCATTTTGGCTCCAGGTGGCCAGCAGAGACCTCGCCCTTTGGTGCCTCTTATTCCTGCCAGCTGGATTAGATTGATGAAGTCGAGGTTCTCTGGCGACTCCAGCGAGACCTCTTCGCGGGACTGGCATGGTGGACAGGCCCCATCGAAGACCATGCAAGCAACACTAATGGGCATGCTCTGGAGGGGGCGAAGGAGAGGTGTGCGTTAATATAAGTGAATATGCTTGGTAGATGAACTGATGAAACATAGAGGCATGAGAAAGTCGCAGAGGCTTTGAGCAACAACTTGCTTAGCTATAGTTAGAAGGTGGTGTTAGGTGCTGCAGCAAGGTGATTTATGATGATGTGTCATAATAAAGGACAAGAGGGGATGATGAGTTCTATTTCAAATGCTAATGGCTCTGACAGCTTGGTCATTTGCTAATGCTTAATCGTGCTGAGTGTAGTGTTTTTTTTCACACGTCACGCCATAAGTAAAGTTCCTGCCCTTCAACTCTGTTCCCACCTAAAGGTGTTTTTTGACTTCTCGCCTCATCTCCGTTTTGAGCCCCGTCATATTTTCTGCTGTCTGCAGAACGTTCCGTCTTTTGATTGCCGGCACAATTAGACTCAGGCAGACGGACAGGTGTTTGTTTTTCTTAAAAAAATAAAAATAAAATAATAATAATCTGTCCACAGGAACGTGCATGTATGACCTAGCCACCGTACACCTGTAAGTCACCGTGTCCAGATGAACACGGTGCGTCCTCTCCGGGGAGGCGTGTCCCCGTGTCTCGTCAACCTCGTGACATCACCCTCGAGTAAATCACCAGGACACGCTGTCCTACAGAGGTTCTTCCTATATAAAAGGGATGTTCATGTTGCTATGGTGACTGTAAGAAGTGTTGCATTGTTAGCAGGTGAGGTTTATCATTGACTGGGTTTATGTTTAGACCTTTCCTCAAGCATAATTTATATGATTAAAGCAGTTAACTTGACTAAAAATTGTTTTTTTCTCCCCTTTTTACTTTTACCTCAATCTTCAAATACTAATAATAATAAAACTGTTTTACTGACGCTGATTTTGGTCTGTAACATACCGTATCATATGCGTGCCGACTTTTGCTAAAACCTATTTGCAAACTAGCAGCAGTTCAGCATATTGGATTGTGTCAAGCACAACACTGCAAGCAGAAGAAACAAAGCCTGATAATGACGGAGGGATGGAATGTGGGAGCTGGTCAACGTGCCAAACTCAGTGGGAGTTCAGATCACAACGCTGCGTAGATAGTTAACGAGAAGCCAAGAGACAAAAACATCCACTGGAAGACGGTGTAATTTGGGCACCTTGTACACAGCGGAGCCAATCAAAACAAATCGGTGAGATATAAACTTACAAGTCACTAGTGCAGGACTACACACGCAGATGCACAAACATCAAAGAGAAAGTCCATACAGGAAGTTGAGACAGAGAGAGCTAAACATAAACGGAGGGAAACGTTCTGTAAGCCTTGGTGAGAAAGAGAACAGTTCCAATAACATATAGTCAATCCCTACATTTATTTTTTAAATAATACATCTGGCAGATTTAGATTTAAAAAGATTTAGTCGACCAGGAAGTTTGTTTCTGAGAGGAAACGTAAGCGGGCATATCTGAGAAATAACAATGCCATAAACGTTTTGTGAGATTTAAAGATGTTTCACCTGAATGGAAAAAATCTTTTGGATGAGAGGTGAAACAAATTCAAGAAAAAAAGAAAGAAAGTCCTTCTGCTTAAGCACTTGTTGTGGATGACTGAGAATCTCAGGCAGCATATTTGCATAAAGTCTTTTTTAAACAAGGTATTTTTCTGAGACAATGCTTTGTCAGGGTAGCAGCACAAGTTAGCGTCTATATGCATGCATGCGTCTTTCAGAAACAAATGTCCTTTCACAGACGTTCATTGTCCTTGACGTACACAACTAAATTACCCACGAGTAAATTATGGATGCTGGCAATAAACTCAAAATAAACATCGTGCTGTTTTTTGGTGTCATACGGAGACATAAATGCAACAAAGTTGTAATTCTTTCAGTGGTTCATTGTGCTGTATGTGCTACAAAATCAGTAGAAAGGCACTAAAAAATATGTCCACACACAGACTTATGACACAGCATGCACACACTTTTCCTGCACTTGCTCTCTGGCTGACTCACTAAAAACACAGGTCTGTTCTGATGCCTTTGTAAGGAAAAGTCTAGTTGTCAGCACCATACTACTCTCTTGGTCACTTCATGTTAAAAAAAAAAAGAAAAAGAAAAACGAAGCAAGAAAAAGAAAATCTTGTACAAGGTGAATCTGACAGATCACTGCAAGTCAGAGTAGCACCTTTAATTCTTCTTTTTTGTTACAGAGGTCAACACCTGGTCATGGTGGTAATAAAAACACTTCAAAATCTAGATTGATATTTCTTCTGATTTTACTTCTGCCAAAATATTTTATTTTATGTGTTAATCCATCTGAATATTTGTAAGTGAAGTTATTCCGCTAAATGTGGGACTTAAATTTGCACAACATCCAAGATGGTGAGGATTACATGTGAGGTCCATTCTCATCCCTGTCTTCCAATGTTGTTAATTATGGACATGGGTTTTCAGGGACCCAAACCGCATGCAGCGTGTCCTACACTGAGCTTAGAAGGAAATGTAGGCTGGGTGTAGGTGACCGGCGTTGCCTTTGATCTGAGAAAATTCATATGCGATGCACCAACATCACAGGACAAACACATTTCCCTCTTGTTTTGCTGCGTTCTCCGGAAACTTTTGCGTACAGTCAGAAAAGAGAAGCGCTGCACACATGAGACAACGGAAACTCACAACCGGGAATTACGCAGTTTTGCTTTCTCAACGTGGGGATTTCTACTGGCAAACTGGCGGAACGCACGTGGCGAGAGGCGCAATCGCGTGCCGAGTTTAGCATGAAATCGCCATCGAGCTTAATATGGAAGCGTCGGGATGGCGCTCGGGTGTCGGTGCGATAAAAAGACATAAGCAGCCACAGCAGGAGCAGCATGAATGATCAGAGAAAGAGAAAACAGCAAGCTTGTCAGATTATATAAAATGAGTCAGCTGATACTGATCAGCTGAGACTGTCTACAGCTTCTGTGTTCTCCAGAAACTTGAGCGATGTGCTGCGGCTTTAACTGCCCTCCCTCTTGCCTTTTTCCCCCTCCAACATCTTTGCGCGTCTTTAAAAGAATTCTTTTTTTTGTACATCATTAGAACATTTATTACTCAGAACATTTTGTCCAACCAGCTGATCTCTCAACAACTGGCCTCGTGGACCATCTGTAGTGTTTGCAACGTCATCACATTTGTTTTGTACTGAATGGGAAAACAATTGTAGAATTGTGCATTTTAAATGGACCACTTAGTGTATAAGTGGAAATAAATGTGTTGTTACATAAAGCTTACGTACTTGAGATTTCGGAGCAGGTTTCTGATCACTTTTTCCAAATATTTTCTGCCTGATTTCCTAAAAGTAGACAGATTTTAAGCGCTCTCCCTCTGTCTGCATCGCAGAATATTGGTAGTACAATTCTTAAAAAGAGTTTAGAAAACATTTACAGTGCATCTTCTTCACTCCTTTGTAAGACACGTTGTTGACAAGAGCACCATAAGATTCGTTTTTTAGTCTGCATACAGGGGCGTCAAACTCCAGCCGTGAAGGAGTCCTGCAACCTTTAGATATGTCTCCGCTTCAACACATCGGATTCAAATGGCTGAATAACTTCCTCAGCATGCAGTCAAGTTATACACACAGTCCTGCTAACGCCAATTCAGGTGTGGTGAAGCAGAGACGCATCTAAAGGTTGCTTTCCCTCAACAACCAGAGTTTGACGCCTGTAGTCTAATATATCATTTATAATTAGCTGAGTGAAATGGAAAGCTCTGATTTGTGTTAAATTAAGTCGTTTTTTTTCCGTGTTATCATAATGGAACCTTAGAAGGCTTTCTGTGAACAATTACAAAGTATTTATATCAAGATCAGAGGTGACGTCACACCATGTGGGTGAGACATGAGTCAGAGCTAAACAGCTCTGCAGTTAATCGGAGTTTCATTAATAATTTGTAAACTAAGACGGTGTGATGACAGAGTTAACATTATAAACTGTTTTTAGTATTAAAAATCAACAATTAGCACAATTAACACTGTAAGCATTACTAACAGTAGTCAAGGGCTTTTCATGTAGAGCTTGTAGCGCTTTATGCCGAATTAGAGATTTTGTGAGCAATTTTCATTACTTTTCATGACTCGAGCTTAAAGAGCAAAAAATGGAACTAGTTAACGGTTATTTTCTAAAGTGCAACTCTGATGTTGCAGGGTGAAAGAGGCAACATGACACTGTGGAAAAATACAGAAAATACTCAATAGGTTTTAAAATTCCATTCAAACTCTGCCTACTAATGATGCACTGGGACAAATAGGTGACAAATGTCTTTTATACCTACATCTAATTTGATTTATACAACCAAGATATCAAAGCTTACTCAGACAAATGAAGTAATCATGACAAAGACATGTCTGGTTTTAGTATCATCCCACAGTAATACAGCAATTTTATGTAACCCCTAACATTCTTCAGTCCAAAACAAGCGGTGAAATTATTATTTTTTTTTCTACAATATTTTTATATATCTTTTTACTAGGCTGCATTCACTTTCTAAGCTCTGAGTTGTAGATTCTGGTTTGGGCCTGTTAAATGATACGACGTAGCAGTTGTCCATTGTACAGTTAGAGGCTCATCAGGAACACGTCTTAGCCTTAGTTTTTTTTGTTTTTTGACCCAAAATTTTATTGAATATCCATAATGGGATGTAGTGGGCATGGCACAGTACTCAACTAAATGTGCATTGCATCATTGTAGCCAAGCAATCTCCATTTCAGGCTATCAGACCCTGCCATTTTGTCAAAGCTCATGGTGTCTTTGACATATTCACAAGATGTTCTTTGGCATCAGTGCCCTGACGCACCAACCGTAGCAGCGTATAATTCCTTTTAAGCAAATACCTATCAGACACACACAGACATGTTTTCTCGCTGACTATCTGCCCCCCCCCCCGATACACCATTAGCTGCAGCATTTTCATAGGATTTCTTTGTCTTCTATCTATTTTTGGTTATTTCACAGTCTTGTTTAGCCTACAGCCATCGCTCTCAGATCTGAGAGCTTCCAGCTGTCGTTCCCTTTCACAATGTACTGTCAGTTTAATTGAATCTCCTATGTGCAAACACCAGGAATGCTTTAGATTCAATTTAACAGAGACTAGTTTCAAATGTTTTTTATTCAAATGAGTTTATTAGTGTCAGTCTCTAGGTTTGATTATGCTGTTTTGACAGACTTTTAAAAGTACAGCTGTGTTTATCCACATGTATGACAGTGTGATAGACTCATGTAGCTTGGAAATAAATAGCAGCGCATAACAGGACTTCGAAATCATCTTAGAGGTTCACAGTTTTATTAAAGGAAAAATTCACACATCTAATAAACTGAAGCTGAAAACTGAAGGATAACACATTTTATCCATTTCCACCTTGATCAATAGTTGTTAAATCCTTCCGTTTTCCTTCTGTCTGCCTCAGTTTTTCCTGTCCTGTCAATTAAAAAGTACTTAAAAGTTGGCAACCACTCCTACTTCATATGAATCACATTATTATTATTTTTGATTTCAAATTTCTCTTATTTAAAGCTCAGTTTGTCTTTTTATAGCTTCCGGATCGCAGTTTAAACAGTGCTACTATGGTAACAGCAGGGGAGTGGGTGTTAGCAGCTAATCCTGTTTGGGTGTCATGGTGACATTGCTAAGGCACCCAGCAGAAGAGCTACACCAGCTTCCTTTGCTTTAATCATATTTCATCAGTGAGGATTTACTAGGTTAGAGGGTAAAGTGCTACGTTTTCCCACAAATCCAGTGTCACTTAAAGTGCTCAAAGTTTAATTCCACTGTACACAGAACTCCTCGGTGTCAACAGAGGCACACAGACCTTTTATTATAAACCATTTGCACGCCTGCTGTATTATTCTTAAGCAGAATTTTCACCTCTGCAGATGTGTGCAAGCACTAAAAACAGGCTTTGACTCTTGGCTGTTATTTAAATGCTCACTGTGCAGGTGTACATCAGCCATAGAAATTCATTTTCAGGAAAAAAAATCTAAATATCAATATATCAAAGTTTCAGCTTTATAACCCTGAATCATTTAGTTAATTTCCCTTGTGTCTGACTCCTTCAGAACCAAATAACACAACATACAGGATTGATATTTAGATTTTGTGGACCCATAATTTAATCTAGCTTTTCTGAAGACAACCTTTTGTTGAGGTTTTAAAAAATATGCTTGCAATAACATATTACTGTCATGAAGGTTGCTATGCTAAAGTATATTTCACAATATCATAATTAGTGCAGACCTCCAATTTTGCTTTGGCTGTTAGCATGCAATTCTTGGTAAGCAAGTCCTTAACTATTAAAACTGAGCAGAGACACACAAAATGATACAAAATGAGCTGAACTACTGAAATCGAGATTCTATGCAGTAAAAAGTACAAAAGAACTACATCTTGTAAATGAGAAAACTTTATAGTTGGAGTTGTGTTGGTTTCCTGTCAAAGACAGAAGCTGCTTTATGGGTGTGCCGTCTTTTCTATTTGGCCGACTTCCTCTGAGGTGATTCATAGGTGGGCTGTTAAACGTCTTCTTTCTCTTTTCTTTTTAAAGATGTTGAATCTAATGCTGTTTCAAATCTTTTATTTATTTTTTTATGAATTATTCATCTGAATCTTCAAAGCGGTCCAGGCTGCAGCACATCTGATTTCAATGAATGCTGGATCTAAGGTCTAAGTGACCCAAGTCATGTAAATCAGGTGACACTGCATGAAAGTTACATTGCTGAAACTAACCAACAAAAGGACCTATGATATATGGTTAGAGAAAGTAGAAAGCTGATTTAATCCATTAATAACAGCTGAATCTATAGAGGTCTGAGAAACATGCATTTGAGTGAATGAATTAAATTGTTCATAAAACCCTGTGTTGCATTTTTGGGCCTGGAGACAGATTGTGTGTCACATGAAAAAAACATAGTCACAACTGTCAGTATTTTCTTGTTGTATTTCTGTTTCTACATTTGCCTCGTATTGGGCTCCGGTCTCGCTCCGGTGGACACTAACCTAGAGGGGGAAATGATGGAGCAATTCTTAACAGACTCACATTTACAGGCATGGCTGTTTCAGCACACCGTGGGGAGATAGAGTGGTGTGTTTGGCTCCGATAGGAGCAATTCACTGTGGACAGAGAGGCAAGCAAAGGGACACGCGCAAAGAAAGAGGGGGTTGATGTTTTCTTTCATTTGTTGACTTGAAACCGTATTTCCCTCTCAGAACTTGCAGTATTTATTGTTTCTCAAGTGATTAATCCATTCTGAATGGGAACTTCCATGTCCCTAAAGATTTACTTAAACTCAACCTAAAGATATTAGGTTTCCATCATTTTGCCATTTTTCTTTTGAAGCCCACTTTTTTAACTTATCAAACCAGATTTTTTTCTTCCATAATATTTGAGATGGTTATGCAGATCTTTTAGTCTCTACGCAGATGTGGTTATGATCAGATATCAGACTGCTTTGTCATTATATTCATACTTTTCTCTAAGCAGCTCAGATTTGTAAGCTTCAAATTTCAGATGGTTTCTTACTTTCAAGTGTCGGAAAAAGTAGGAGCATCTTAAAGAGACAGGATCCCAATTTCTAGACATCAAAGTGCAAATTCAATTTTTTTAAGTTGTTTATATATATATATATATATATATAATATATATATACGTATATATATATATATATACACACAGCATTTTTCTAACAACTGAAGGTGTAATTACTTGATTGTGGTATAAAACAGCATCATGTGACTGCAAAATACATAATGATCCTTTTAAATAAATTCTGTATTAAATAACTATGGGTCATTCCAGAACAAAATAAGCAGAATCTAGGACCAGTTCCAATTTTTCACTTTATTATGCTTTGGAGAAATACTATTTGACTTTCTAATGGAGTAGATGTAGCTCATGACTCTCTGCAAAAATTTACAACCGTTGTTTTATTTCTACATTTTACATGATTGTTCAGAAAAGGCTGAAAACTTTTAATGTTTATGTCTTAAAATTAGTCCAACATAAGGATTTGAATTCATAACCCTCAGAACTTGTGTGTTTTAGACAGACTTGATGTCATTTATTAGATGTCAGGACATTAAAAACATTAATTAAACATATCTGGTGTCCACTTTGGAGTCTACTAATCTTATTTCATTAAAAAATGTTACCCAGTTTTATCTTTAAATATGGTATTTCAGTGTTCCGTGTCAGCATACTATCATATGTAGTATTTTGTCAATCTTCGCCACCTTTCAGTCTGTCTTAGCCATAACTGCAAGATTGATTAAAGAAAGATGCTAGATGACTCATACACACGCACACACACACACATGCCATTAGTCATGCACTGAGTAAGAGTATAGTAATCTATCCATTCTGACAGTTTGAGAATCAGCAACACTGATCTCTATGTAAAACACTGATCTGTGTGTTTGTCATTTCGCTTCGTCTTCATCTTTCACTTTGCTTGTGACTCACCTAAGTGCTCCAAAGGGCGTCTGTATGAGAGGACAAAGACAAATTCCTAATTCAGGACCGTGGTGGCGTGCGTGTCCGCGTTTCCTGCATCCGTCTCCCTGCGTGGTGAGGCAGAAAGTCGTGATAAGTCAGACGCAGCAGAATGCAGAGCTGGAGAGGTAGTTTGTTACAACTGAAAAGACAAAAAGGAAAATGTTAGCAGGGACGAAGGAATGAGGAAAACGAGAAGAGGAAAGATCTATTGCTCTATATTTTTATCTTTTTTTATCAGTCTTTTTTTTTTTTACAGTATCTCTCCTGCTTTCTCGCCATCCTTTTCTTTCAAAGGTACACGTAATCTCGCTTCAAACAAATGCAAACATCCACAGACATGCATATTTGCACATACATACACACCACACCATCTGATTATGTGCGATGATTTATAAGCCTGTAAGCTTTTTTTTCTCTGATTACTTTATTTTCCTGTACTTCAGGTGTCTCTTGCTCTCCTGAGGTAAAACGTAATACGTTATTCCAGTGTTTTGCAGGCCCCAAATAAGAATCCCTAAATATTGAAATTCACCTTCCCATCAGCTCTGATTAGCTTTGCTCGTCCATTTTTATTTTCTATTTACTGAATTCAAGAGCAGAACCATTTAGAAAGACAGCTGACAATATATCCACAGTTCCAACTCAGGAGACTACAAGAACATAGCCTAACTTTAAGAGACTTTTTTTTATCTGTCCTTAACAAAAGGTTTTGCAGATAGATGAGTGCTCTTCTTCTTCAGTGTCTATGAAAAGCTGATGGGTCCATGTCCTCGGTGAAGGGCAAAGTGTTAAAATGGAGAAATTAGATTTCTTCTTTATGGCTGTTAGATGTGATAAACTCTGAAGAGGATTGCTAAGAGCTCAGAAATTCACAGATGATTTGCTACAGCAATTCTTTTGAGTGACCTCCTCAAATATATAGAGAAAGAAATATTGTAAAGAAGTGTAGTGTTAAATTCAAATATTTCAAACTTAGTCAAATATTTAAAATAAAAATAAATCAAATACAGCTGTGTTTTTTTTCTATCATATTGTACATATGTCAAAAACAGAGGAAGTTTTCAAATTAGCGGATCGATGCGACAGCGTAAACTGGCTGTCCAGGACTCACGGAAACGGCTGCTCTGTTAACATTCACCTGAACGCAAGTTGGATCGCACCAAGGCATCAACGTATTGTACACATAAAGCTTGAACATTTAGTAATAAGTACAGATTTGTCGATTTTCAAAACTCGAACATCAGACTATATTCAGTGGCAGCTCTTATGAAAACATTGACCTGCTCTATTGCAGCTCCTTGATTTTGGTACAATTAAAAATGTTTGTGGAACAAACTTCAAGACTTACATGCCATTACTTTGAACTCAATGTTAGACTTTCATTCTTGGCACTTGACTTGAGAGTTGGTCTATGTATTAACCTGGCTACTATACTAGCCCTTGAAGGCAGAAAGTGGACACCATCAACCAACTGTAGCACCAGAGCAATATTGACCTGGTTTTAGATCAAAGCACCATTTATTAGCTAAACCTAAATGCAGTTGCAAATCTATGGCAAAACTGGATTTGAGAACATTTCAAACAATATGTGCAAATCACACTATTTAGTACAAGTATGACCATTTAGCACAATCAACTGGTGGCATATGATTCTGTGATTGGGAAAACCGAACAGACGCAAATGTGTAATTTCATAACAGTATAGGAACTGTGTTGTTAGCACATACAGCAGACACACAAGAGGAACTCTAGATGCTGACAGAACAGTAGTAATTAGGACTATCTGCTGTGGATATTCTTGGTACAGTACTGATCAGTGTCATCTGTCTTTGTGTGGGAAAAAAAAATCTGCTGCTGCCGTAGCCCAGTTTCTATGGAAACCTGTCGGCACCCATCCTGGTCTCTATGGTAACTTCACGTTGGCACCCACAGAGATTGAGAGAAAGAAAGATGAGAAAAAGAAGGACAGTAGGTGACACAAAAAGTGAGGGAGTGGGTCAAACAGTGGAGTTGATGGAAAAACGAGGAGGAGATAAGGACTTAAAAGCAAGACATGGGAAGAATATGAAAAAGTGTAAAGATTGATAAAGTTTAACGACACTCCAGATTTGTTTATGACCAACAAATCTGAGTGTGTTGTCACATTTCTTTTTTTTAAACTTGGATTTTGTTACGTTGCAGCCTCACATGGGTTGGAAGACTTGGCTGGAGATGCAGGGTACAGCTTGAACAGGCTGCCAGTCCATTACAGAGCAACACAGGACAGGCAACCATGCACACACCACACCACACACACACACACACACACACACACACACACACACACACACACACACACACACACACACACACACACACACACACACACACACACACACACACACACACACACACACACACACACACACCACACACACACACACACACACACACACACACACACACACACACACACACACACACACACACACACACACACACACACACCACCCACACCTGAGAGCAATTTACAGTAATTAGTTAACCTAACACCAAGTGGAGGGCTGTGACCCTCAGCACATTTGTCCCACGTTCGATTCCCTATCTCTGGCTGTTCGCTGCAGGTTTTCTCCTTCCCCCTCCGACTGTCCCATCTAGAATTTACACAAGCGCCAGTCAAATGTCGCAGCAACGACCCACTGGTTTGTTTTCGATTAATCAATGGGTGCGTCTTGGACAGCTGGGTGAATGTGGTTCTAGTAGTGCAAAAAGGTTTGAGTGGAAAGTATTTAGTTTTATGCTTCTGTCTGCATTAATCATTCATCTATAGTTGATGAATTTGTGGACAGGTTTCACTTGACAACATCCCAACCTCGTTTTTGATTTGCTTAGAAATGAAATAATGTAATAGGAGCGACAGGATTCAACGATCCACTAAATGCGTCATACAGAGGCAGCAAGTGGACAATGATGGGTAAAAGTATATTATAGTCCAAACAAAAGTTTACAAGCTGGGAGCGCAACACAGAAACCAGGGAAACACAGAGTGGACAATATGGAGCAGTGGAGAAATAATGGGGAGTGTTCAGAGGAGAGGTGTATAAATAATCAGAGAGGGAACGCTGGAACAGTAGACCAGAGCTGATTAGCTAACGGGTTGCAAGAGTGAGGGGAGAGAGCAGAAGGCAGACTGAGAACAGAGAGAAAGAGATAGAATGTGGCACAAGAGATTTAGGGAGAGTAAGGGAACTAAAAATCAAATCTAAAACTGAAAAAATAAGCACAAGATAGAACAACCTAACTAAAATAACTAAGAGCAGACCAAAGTAAAGAACAACAAAATGAAAACTAAAGAGAACAGATAAATGAACTACAAACCCACAAAACCCCAAACCAACCCTGGATCCTGACTAAATGCATTTTATCTCATGTTTAAACCCACATAATAACCGTATTTCGACACGCCAACATACATAGAAAGAAGAGAAGCAGTATGACAGCAGCTTACAGTGTGATAAAGCCTTGCAGAGGGTGAAAACCTAAAATTAAATTCCGCCCAAGGAAATTTCTTTTCTATAAGGCTATGGCGTTTCCTGTATTCCTTTTGATGCATTCCAGGGCATCGAAACATATTCACATTAGTCAAAAATGAGATGAAAGTCTATTTTTATTTTAAAATATCTATGCATTGCATGGTGACATCCAACTCCAACACAGTACGTGTTTGTGTGTGTGTGTGAGAGAGAGAGAGAGAGGGAGAGAGAGAGAGAGAGAGAGACACCAGTAGCTGTTTCAAATCCACCGCTGCTCTGTGCAGCACACAAATAGAGACCCTCTTCAGAACGACAATGGTTGAGAAAATTAAATGTTCACCAGCTGGCTGAGACAACAAAAGGCCAAACGCTCATAGTGCTCAATGTAACAAGAGCAGAAAGTCTTTTATATACCAGGGTGGAAACCAAAAGTCAAGCCTGCTCACTAAAGTGCATCAGGTTTATTTTGCATCCAGGTTTAAAATACACTTTTGGAGATAAAGTGATACATGGATTTTTTTTCCCCCTCCTTTCTAAAATGAATTAAATCGAGTTGTGGCAAGCAGCGCTGAACCTTCACCAGGTGCTGAATTCTCCCACAGGTATGCAGAAAGATAAGAACCTAAGACTCAGTTTGTTATAGGTGAGTAAGCCAGCACTCCTGTTGATAATTCTGCACTATCGCTCTGCGTTCTTTTGAAAAATATTTCTTTGACATCAAATCAATTAATAGGCTCTGCATAGATATTCTCAGCTGGAAATGCAAGATAAGAACCTGCCAACATCGTGGATAGTTTTCTCTCCACAATTGTTAGAAAGTGAAACATAAAACAATATTCCTCCCCCCCTCCTACAAAAAAAACCAAAGTGTGATTTAAATAAATTGTAAATAAATAAATAAAAGTCATTAGTCAAGGTTAGACACTGCTCACAAATAAAGTTTAAATAAATCTCTGTGCTCTGTTCAGTTATTTAGCTAAAGGCCTGTTACGTCAAAGTTGATCAGATTTTAACTGAGATGATGAAATGCAGTCCAGACAGCAAACTCAAACACAAAAACGTTTTTCTTCCAAGTTATGATGACCAGAAGTATTTCTGTTTGCTGAATGCTGGAATGCAATTCTTAAAAACGTTTATGTATTTCTTGTGAATTACAAGTCTGCGTGTCTACTTACCAGGTGTAAATTCCGCCCAAGGAAATTTCTTTTCTATAAGGCTATGGCGTTTCCTGTATTCCTTTTGATGCATTCCAGGGCATCGAAACATATTCACATTAGTCAAAAATGAGATGAAAGTCTATTTTTAAGTCTATTACCAAATAGTAAGTGTCTACTTACTATTTGGTCAAATTGTTTGAAATTGCATGACTTGCCTCAAACATCAAGCTTCTAACAACTAATTGCTTAAGTTTTGATCCATATCTCCTGAGAACTAAGCAGCACTTTTTTTTCAGATCCGCCAATATCAAAATCAAACCATTTTGTTAATGTACAACATTGACTTTGTGGCTCTTAGGCTATTTTTAAACCCTAATCTAACTTGACTGTATTTTCAAGCTTATTGGAACCCTGCCTCACGTTGATGACAAGTGGTGTTTTAACATCATGTGGTTTCTGCATCCCTGCTAAACACACAGTATTTACTCACTGTCAGTTATTTTGCTGGTAACTTTGCGGTTTGGACGTGTTGAATGGCTAAGTTCTGAAATAAAAATGCTATCTTTGAAGCACCCACCTCCCACCCCCCGCTGCTTTGTGTTCATATGTGTGTGAGCGGCCGGTGTTCAAAGTGCCTGGCAATCATACACAGCAGCAGACTATGATGGGTCTGTGGGATCTTTCAAAAGCAGCTTAATGGCTAATCCTGTCTTCCAGCACACACACAAACACAGAAGGTCGTTTCAAATGGAAACATAGCCCGTTCTATGGTAGAATGTCAATACTATAATCTGATTGGTCTGGCTGATGGATAGGTGGTTTGGTTGACCTATCACAGTTAACTCAATTATTGCTCCCACATACTCACCTTTCGGTTGTTCTGTCTGCCTTCTTCTTCCTCTCTGTCTCTTTTAGTCTGCCTCTATTCCTCGCACCTGATTCTCTTTCCCTCATCCAGTCTCTCATCTTTTATCTCTCATTCCATCCCTGTCACTAACCAAATTAGTAGTGGCCCTTATGGATTTTTTTCCCTTTATGGGTCTGTATGAGTGGAATGAAAGGAGGAAGGGAAGTGTGTGTGTGTGTGTGTGTGTGGCAGGCTAAGCTGCTCCTACCAGATGTTTTTCTTTGTTTTATTCTTCTGAGCGCCACGCTGTCTGCCTGTCACCAGCAGATACACGGCCTGGGTGTGTGTGTGTGCGTGTGTGTATTTAAGAAAGAGGGAGTGTTACTGAGAGCCTTTCTGAGATGTGCGAGTGTGTGGATTTGAGAAATTAATTACTTCCACATCGGCACCATATGTGGTGAAGGGTCATCAGAACAGATGATGGATATTGAAAAAAAAAAAAAAATCAATGATGACAGATTTTGAAGCTGATACGAGAATATCACAAATAAAGATAAAGAAGCCCAGTGATTAAAGGAAAAACTTCAAATTGGCAGTGAGAATAAAATCAACAGCTTTGGTTGTTTCGATTTCTAAAAAGTGCATAAGAATTGGTGGAAACCTACTGTATGTTTCTGTGCTTTAGTTACTGTTCTTTATATTGTCCAAATATCAGAAGACATATCCGTTTGTGTAAGATACACAAACCGACCCGCAGAGTGACATTTTTTTTTCTCTATAAAATAATTATTAAGGAAATACAAAAATAACGTCAGGAAATGTGAACCAGAGCATTCTTTCAACATTAATTCATTCACTTTTGGCGTACCGTTGTCGCAATCTCATTTTGTAGTGAACGCAGGGACACTTCTTGATTCAGACCTGGCAACTGGTGTGATGGATTCATCCTCCACACCCGACACACTTGTTTGTTTACTCTGGAACTGCTTTAGATTCTGATCAGCCCCAACAACCAATCTCAGGGTAACTAGTGTAAACAGACGTCAACGTTGACTGTACATCGAGGCTGCTGATTTATTTGTTGACATTGATCGGTGATGCTAGAGTAATTGTCATCATAATTAATTCAGCAACAAGGCAGACTTTATTTGTCCATTACTTAGAAGGAGTTTTTTTCCCAGTTGTGAGAATAACCTCATAATGTGTACAGCACATTAGTGTAGTTTTCCCATGGATGGATGGATGGATCTCTCTCTCTCTTACGCCATAGGATTGGAAATGAGTAGATAAGTCTGGAAAGGTACTTGCTAAAGTCGACTAACCTTGCCTGATATTCAACATCTTTGCTACATTTGAACATATATACATAAAGTTTGCATATAAATAAAGACGTGGACCGACCGACTTCAACAGCAATAAAAACATTTTCTTGGATGTTCACTGCCTGGAGGGAACGTGTCAGTTTTATTTACCTGCTCTAATAATTTTCTTTGTAAAATACACAAACCAACCCGCGGAGTAACATATTTTTTTCTCTATAAAATGATATGCTGTAATTTTTGCTTTTTTTGTGCATTCTTTACAAAGTAGAAGATAAATAAACATGACATTCTTTGTTTGTTTCTCTTGCTGTTATACAAGCAATCGTCACCTCTGCAGCACAGCTACCTACCAGAGGAACTTAGAAAGGCTGCCATGTTAGTCTCATGAGCACCAATTATCATAATTTATTTTCCCAGCCCGTTCACCTTAAGCAGATAATTCCTTAAGATAAAACATTAAAATGTAGTTTTTATTGTTGTTGCAGAGAATGAACATTTAATTAGGTTTTTTTTCCCATAATTTTATCAATGAATGCTTCAAGAGTTGCATTTATTGGTAGAATGAAATGCTTTGGGGAAAAAAGTGGGATAAAATCACACGTATTAAAAAACATTTATATTTACTGTTCAAACATTCAATTTTGAACACACACACAAAAAAATAAAATAAAATAAAAACTTTCCGCCCAGCAGAAAGAAGCAGTTAGCATTTTGGCTACTATTTAATTTCATTTGATGCCTTTGTGGTGAAAAAAAATCTATAATTTATTAGGTTTGTGCTGCTGAAATTGCTTGTATATTCATTAAACTGTTTTGATGAGACACCTACATTTCAGCTGCTTTGATTTCTATTTCTGTTTTTTGCCAACTTGGACAGCTTGGAAAGATATTATTGTGCATTTAGACACACAGAGAGGCTGCGTCCCTTCAGGTTCAGGTCTGGCTGATTTTTCCCAGAGGAACAGTCTGAGGCCTTGAGGGACCTGGCTGGCCCTCTGTTCCAAACCTCTGGCCCTGTGTGCATGTGTGTCCCTGGGAAAAGAGTGGGATATCAAGAGGGATCAGGGGCCGAGACGAATGAGTGGATTGACAGATGTAGCTAAATATGTTTGATTAACCGACGTAACTGAATATAGAAGGTTCATGTTTTGCACGTCTTGATCGAGCTCAAAACGAGCAGCTATAAAAGAGATCTGACAGATAATTAGGTGGATGATGAATTGTTTACAACTTATCCAAATAATCAAAATATCGTATGATCCTGCGCTCAGAAAGCCATATCGGGACATTTCTCAGGACCTCAGGCAGGAGGTCGTCACTGTGACAACAATCTCCGAGGAACGCTGTGGTAGAAACAGAGCTTCTGAATGTCTGCGTGTGTGTGAGTTAGTGTGTGTGTGTGGGTGTGTGTGTGTGTGTGTTCATTTGTGCATCAAACAGTGGCCATGAGGGACCGGAAGATGGTCGCTCTGATTAAACAATCAAAACGTTTTGATTGTGTACATAGCCAAAAGTTACACAAATACATGCGAACACAAAAAAATAATGAAGCACAAACACACACGCACACACACTGTAGACAAACTACAGGCCTGATATGCAGCAAGTGAACATCTTGTGCAGGCTGTTAAACTCAGAGCAGAGGCAAATAAAGGGGTCAGCACTGCTGGTTCTCCCAAGTTTCGAAAAATCTCTTGGAAATAAAAAGATGTTATGACTGCAAACGATCACACATATAACCGGACGGTTAGCGCACCTTATTCAGGGAATTTTTTTCAATGTAAAAGTTGCACTTTTAGAACACTCACTGTTCTCTCATGTTGTACCATCTGTCTCCTGCAATATGTTGCTGCTCTGATAAATGAATGGATCTCGCCTTTTCTGTGTGTCCGCAGGAGCGCGTGGAGTACCTGTTCCTCATCATTTTTACTGTGGAGGCGTTCCTCAAGGTAATAGCTTACGGCCTGCTCTTCCACCCCAACGCCTACCTGAGGAACGGCTGGAATCTGCTCGACTTCATCATTGTAGTAGTAGGGTAAGTGAAAGATGAAAACTTAAAATGTGCTGGGAGTGTTCTGGGTTACTCTGACCTGCAAAAGTCAGTATGAATCCAGCCGTTGTGTGAAGGCCTCAGTGTCATGAATTTTTATCTTTATGCGCACAAGAAACAAAAATACTTCTGCAACTCAAAACGTATTTCATAACATAATGCTAGAGATGGCTTTTGCTTTTTGTTTGGTAAAGCAAGCTTCGTTTTGTTCATTGCGAATGCAGATGAAAGCCTCAGTAAACTTGGGCCTGCAGAGTATTGGTGCAGCTTAAACTGATTAGCTTGTGAGTTGCTGATAGCAAAGCCCTGCTCTGTTTTTTTCTTTTATCTGAAACTCAGCAACACAGGCTATCTGCTAAACCCTCTTTGCTTGTTTTGTTTTTTCTTTTTCTGTGTGTGTGCGCGACTTCACGCCAGCTGAGCAGTGTGTGCAGTGTAGTCTCTGCATTACTGCCAGTGGACCTGACAGATACATTAAAGCCATAAAAATGGTCTAATTGAGCGTATGTGTGTGAGCGTGTGTGTGCGTGAGCGTGTGTGTGCTTCCGAGAGGGAGAGAGAGAGAGGCAGAGAGGAAGCGGCCTGAGGGGAGGCTTCACCGGCACAGATACAAACACTCTAAACCAGTCTTCTTCATTGCCAGTCAAGTGTTCACTCACATTAGACATCACTAACTAAACACATTTGGCTCCAGCTCATAAAAACACACACATACCAACAACATGGTACCATTGCCCCCAGCATAAACACAACCTTTCCCACTCCAGCTATCTACTCTCTTCGTCTGCCCCTCTCTGTTCTGTCTCCTTTTGCTATATTTAGGATTTTACTGTGATGCAGCATTTTTTTATTTATTTTTTTAGTTTTGGCAGTCACATGTTAAGTGCTTCAGTAAATAGTGTTTTTCCTTGCAACAGGGAAACATGGAGTTCAGCGGTTCACAATTTGTCTTATTCAGGGACACTTTAGGAGATATTTTTTGCGGTTTTGGGTAATTTAAACCACGACTTTCCCAGTGAAATAACATCCCACTGAAGTTATTTCAGGCAAATATTATCTAATCGGCGAGAGAGTGTTCTAACATTTTTTTAAAAGTATATATTTTGTTTAAAGCAGGAAACCAAATTGTTTATTTATAATTGAATCACTTTCTTTTCTAGAAATGAAAAAAAAACAAAAAACATGGGGTTTCCTATTTTTGTTTTGGGTTTTTTTTTGTGACTGAGTGTGCCGGATGTTCTAAAAAGGAAAACAACTTCAACTGAAACGTTGTTAAACACAAACAGACACGCTTACAGTAGAAATATTTAGCTGTGACAGGACTGCCTCTCTTTATGTACATGGCTGAGCGCTCATCTTCATGCGTGTGTGTGTATAGATGAGAAGCGACAAGAGTTCACTCCCTCTGGAATACTCACCATATGGGTGAAAGAGCTTGTACCTGGTGCTGAGCAGCCTCGGGACTCGTGCGCTCGCTGATACACGTGAACACACACACGCACGAATACACGCACACACAGTTGCTACAGGCCACGCTGTTGCTGACACATACCTAAAAGGCTATTAATGAAGGTTCAGTGCATGTGTGTGTAAATGAACAGGTAGTCCACTGGCTTTTTCTTCAGGACATGCTTTTCATATGCCGCCATATTTTTTCTTCTCTCCTTTTTTGTTTGTTGAGTAAAGCTTTAACTTAAATAAGCTGAACTGTCAGACAAATGCAACGACTGGCAGGTAAACCGTAACCCTGCTTGAGCAGGTGCAAAGCTCTCTTTTTGCTTTGGAAAATCTGCATTATGCTTTGATTAAAGTGTTTGGCACCGTTCTCAATTTATTTAGTACTGAAACTTTAACGACGACAACACCTCACAAGCTGCCGTTTGTCCATGAATGGAAACGGCCGATCGAGTGTTTGGTTGTGGATGTACACAGACCCTCACACAAACGTTCTAATTAATAATAGACGAAACGGCGGTGTTGCTAACTCGTTAATCCTCGACGTGCTCGTCAGACTGAATGAAAAAGGCGTGCTTCCCACCTAGACACAGAGTTAATCAAATAGAGAGCCTGAGAGAGAGAGAAAGGCAGAGAGGGCAACATGTTTTGAGAGGCCCTTTCAAGTGGCCATTTCATCTCTGCTAATTGATAATTCTCCGTGACTAACACACCACTGACTGGCCTTTGAGCTTAGCTAGCTAGTATTTTCTAGAGAGTCTCAGCAGCAGAATCATGGAGAGAGAAAAAAAAAAAAAGAGGGTGAAGGAAAGAACGTTGCGCTCAGCTGGATGTACATTAATTCAAGCGTGTCACAGCCACTTGGCCCAAAGAGACATCTCTAAACAACAACAACAACAACAACAACAGGGATAACGGTTAACTGAAGGCAATGGCACATGAAGGGCAACAGCTTTCGCTTAAAAATGCGATAGCCGTTTTCTTTTTGTTGTCTTTTGTCAAAGTTGCAATTTATGCACTGATGTGTGGAGACCTAAATAACAACAAGGAAAAAGCAATTACTATGTTGCTTTTTCCATTTGAAAATTATTATTTCATTTATTAAACATTGTTTTTGTACTTTCTAGTGTTTGATGGCAAAACCCGTTGGATGATTATAAAACATTTAAATGTGACAGAAGCAAAAACAGAGTAAATTTGTCTTTTGGGGAAACTTTCAGAGCACACAGGGAACAGAAACTATCAATGGATAAATGGTAGTGAATTGACAGGATCCTGATATTTAAATTAGATACTTTAGGAATAATTTAGGGAAAAAAACTTTTAAGTTGTAAGCAAATTTTATTTATATAGCACTTTTCAAAGAAGAGTGCATTTTCTGACATGTTTGTTAGTTTACACAAACACACATCCAAGCAAGACACGCCCATTATTATAATTTTTTTTGAGCTGATTGTTAAATATTTTATGCCAGAAGTGTCACTCTTTATCTTTGGAAGACAGAGAGAGAACAGATGGAGCATCTTCTATTGTTGAGACGAAACACCAACTAATTGAGCAGGTTGTATTTCCTCAATTGTGATCGCTCCAAAATTCTTTCAACAGGGGAGGTTTTAGCACAGCTGCAGGGCGTTAGAGGATAAAAAGTTTAATTCCCCACCCTGGAGTGCGGCATGGTAGGTAAGACACCATGGCACACTGCCCTCCGATCTGCTCATCAGCGCATGAGCAAGAATACACAAAATACAGCAGCGTATTGGGAGGGCAAAGACGTCTATGAAGATATGAGTGTGTATCAATTACCAATTTTCTTTTTGACATCAGTAAACATGCTTGTTTTTAAACGCCAACACAAATTAGTGTTAAATAGAACGATAAACAACGCCATAACTATAAGAAACGAGGATCTTCTCTGACTATTTCTTTCACCGTCATCTTCTGATGTCTTGTAGTTCCATTTAATGTGTTTACTGAAGTTCCTGCTCTGTCCCACAGGTTATTCAGTGCGATTTTGGAGCAGGCCACAAAAGGAGACGGGGCTACTCCGATTGGAGGGAAGGCAGCAGGCTTCGATGTCAAGGCTCTGCGGGCATTCAGAGTATTAAGACCGCTCAGACTGGTTTCTGGAGTACCCAGTAAGTACTGGACGTTGTGGTCCGGGGATCAGATGTGAAGTTTTATATCTTTGATCCACTGCGAATAAAGCAATAAGTTTCAAAACCTATTAAAATGTTCTGGATCACTGATGGTAGTTTTGCAGGTCAGCAACATTGCAGGCGACAGCATGATAATTTTCACTGCAACACAAATAAACTGCTAGACTTGAATGAGGCAATAAAAGCAGCTTGTTTCAATGGATACACAGAACTTGTATATTAAGATTACCTTCACATTGTACTTTGCTAAAGGCAAGTTGCTTATTAGAGAGGTATGCAAAAAATGCAGTAAGCGTATGACAAGAATGAATGAATGAGACTGTATACTTGTTGCACTGACTGTCAATCAACAATTCCACATTCACTCATCATAGACATCAGCTTCATATAATTCTGGTTTTGTAATAAAGAAAGGAAGTTTTTTTAATGAACAAAAAGTATTTCTAAAAACTAGAACTACGCTATCATTAATTTGATTCAGAATTACATAGAAATGCTCAGATTTGTACATTACATTGCAACTGATATTTGATTAAATATTGCTTAGCGAATTTAAGAAAGAAGTCACGCTTTGAATAGATGCCAAAGAGTTTCTGACATAATTGTGGCTGAAAGGGTCAGAACAAGCAGAGAGAGCTAAGTTAAACCGGTTGGTTTTCAGGCACCAACCCAGATTTAACACTCTACAAAAGACTTCACTGGAGCCCCGTTCTAAGGTTGCTTTATCTATTACACCAGTCATAGTGACTTACATTAGAGTTATAAATCGGTATGACTTGAGGTTATCACCTAATATACCAACCAATGTTTGACATATCCAAACATTGGTTGGTAACTTCAGGCTAAGGGTCTTGCCCAGGGCCACACAATGCAGGAGGAAGCTGGAATCGAACCCAAACCAGTTTGGAACTGTAAAGTGTCAGAAGACCAGTTTTGTTTCATGTAGTGAAGCATTAACATGGACTTAAAGGGACAAGAGGAAGATTGATCCATTTTTGTCACAATGGCAGGACGGTCACATAAAGCCTCGAAATGCCGCTGCTAGCATTATGTTTGTGTCACAGGTTTACAAGTCGTGTTGAACTCCATAATCAAAGCCATGGTTCCTCTGCTCCACATCGCCCTCCTGGTCCTCTTCGTCATCATCATCTATGCCATCATCGGCCTGGAGCTCTTCATGGGCAAGATGCACAAGACCTGCATTTACAGCCATTTAGGTAGGCGCATGCACAAAGGAAACCACCAAGCAGGCCGATAAATAACACTCAGCCCTGCTCTTACAGTGCCATTAAAAGGCTGACTGTGCATTAACTCCAATCTGGAGTAAAAAGTCATCCATCAGAAATACATGGCAGAGAGAAAAAGAGTGCATACCTTAAACAGTTCAATTAATAATTCACAACATCATTTATTTTATGAATGATTTGAACAATTATCGAAACAGGAGCCGTCATAAATGATTGAAGCAACTTTTAGCACAGGTTGTTGGATGGAAATGGACTCGAGTGTTATCGGCCCCTGAGAGAGGCATTAGCTTTGCATGGGTTAAGTGGCGATACACTATTCTCCTATACATCACCCTGGAGGGCTTATTTTGCATAATTAGTTTAACACTATTTTTCACATAGCCTGGATTTATTTTATAGCTGTTCACCTGAGACTAAGATATATATATATATTTATGATTGTAAAATACAAAGCTTAGATAAAGAATGACCTCCTTACAGATTTCTTCTGTTTTTGCCTTTTGGTCCCATTTAATATTTTTTTATTCTACAGAGCTTTAGTAAATAGAAAATATAATTTCAAATGATGAGTTCAGATATTAAAAGTAAGTTGTCCAAACTAACCTAGGCCTGGATGAAATTCAAAATGTTCCCGTTGTTAAATCATAAGATACCTGTAGTTACACACTTCATTCTGGTTCAGTTTCACTAGACACAGCAAAGTCTACTTCCAGAAGTGCAAAAAATTACTTAAATGTTTCCACTCTGATGACTTTAAGTAGGTGGAGCATTCTCAAACAGTAACATGATGACCTGATATGGCTGATAAATTCAGCCATTTTTACGACTTTGGAAGTCCAGTGAACCCATTATCATTATCCACAAATGGGACAAATTTGGAACTGTGGACCCAACAAATTACTAGGAACTTTTTCAAAAAGACAAAAAACAAGAAACATCTAAACCACTATGGACTTCAGTTGCACCAGCTAAGGCCATTGTTTATTCATTTATAATAAGAATGGGAATGGGGGAAAAAAATCATTGGAGATTTCCAAGACAAAACCCACCGCTAACCCCAAAGAACACAGACCTCCAACTGAGATAGAAACAAAACATGTTAATGGTCCTGTGTGGACTGATGAGACAGAAATGGAACTTGTTGAAAAATGTGCCTCCTGTTGCATCTGGAATAAAACTAACAGAATTTCAACATTTAATTCCTTTATGGCCACTTACAAAGATTCATTGTCAGGTATCCCAAAAACCTGATGGCAGTAGTTGCTGAAATGACAGCACTTAATAGGTTTAAGTGATAATTGCACTGGATCTAGATGACTGGATAGCTTTTTTTTCTCAGTATTTTGTATAAACTCATGCCTTTATGTCTGATATTAAAACATTATGTTGATGTAATTAAATATAAAGTCGTTTTTCACAGATATACAGTGACTGACTTATAAGTAATAATGTTGAGTACAAATCCACTCAATTGTGCTAGCAAAATTATGTTATTATTGGCTCATACTTTTCTCAAAAGAGAAAAAAAAAACATTTAGAGGGTATATTATCAAACATTTTGATGAATTTGATACAATATTTGAACAGTTAATTTATAAAAATCTAAACTTGTTTTGCTCTCCAGAGGAAAGCTATTTATGTTTTTTATGTTGACAATCAAAATGACTTTTCGTCTCAGGTACGAACGCAGAGGAAAAACCAGCACCATGTGCACCTGACGGCGCTTACGGTCGGCACTGCATGCAGAACGGAACCAAGTGCCAAGTGGGTTGGGAAGGCCCGAATGATGGAATCACCAACTTTGACAACTTTGCCTTTGCCATGCTGACCGTGTTCCAGTGCATAACCATGGAAGGCTGGACGGATGTGTTGTACTGGGTGAGCCGTTTACCACAACTGTGATTTATGTTGAAGCTGATTAAAGCTGACCAACCAAGATATGCAACATAATGCATGTCTGTAACAGAAACGCAGAGACTTACTCAAAGATTTATTACAGAATAAGGTATAACACACACGCACACCGAGCTAGATTATATCTCATTCATGTGCAGACAAAGCAGTGTGTGCAGTACAGAAAGTACAGCATGAAGGAAGATGCCTTGTCCTCATTCACTCTGCAACAGACTACTAAATCAAATATTTTTAAGGATAATTCATTGGTTTATACTACATCACAATTGATCATTTGGCTCAGACAACAGCAGAGGAAGACAACGTTGAATTTGTGCAAAAGTACATGTATCAATCCGGGCAATTTGACCGTATAAGCCTGTGGGGGTTGGATTGAGTAAATGTAGCACTGACCTGAAGATAAATCTCTAAACAATTTGTGTCCAGGATGTGTGGGGTCTGCAGAGGACTTTGTTGGCCTTTTCTTAACCCAAGAACTTTACAAGTCCTGGGTAGAGGGAAAATTGGCTCTGATGATCCTCACTGAAGGACTTATCATTCGTTGCAGTTTGGGTCTTTTCCGTACTGTAACATCAGCGCACCGATCTTCAGTTATAAAAAAGCTGAAGAGGAACAGAGTCCCCACTGCTTGAGCTTTAAGAGTGAATCTGCCTGTTTACTTCTTCTGCGTCTCAAATAAAACCCATAGAGACCAGCTGCACCGCCAACAAAGATATTAGTGATGTTTGGGTCGATGAAAAATGGACCAAAGTGTTTTGAGGGGACTGTTTAGCAGAAGTGGCAGAGAATAGCCACAAAAAATACACAAAGTACAAGAAAGGCTGCCATCCGTGTTATAAAAAAGACAAAGCTTGATTTTTAAAAGTTATTTTTTCAAACTGTATATATTTTCTGTAAACTTAAACATCAATTTTAATGTCAGTACCACACAAAATGTGTGTATGCCGTGTGTGTGAGAGTTGCATTGGCGTGAGCACATGTATGCACATGGAGCAGATAGCCTACAAGCTCCACACCCCTTCTGTTGCTTTCCTGACAGCTGCAGCTTGCAAGTAAATTAAGACACTGGGCGTTTGAGAATAAACAAGGCCAACTGCACCTCTGACGTACATTTGTAGAGTATTTACATTGTCATGCACTATCTGGGTGACTAAGTATAAGAAAGAAGATGCAGCAACCATTGCAGTCAAAGCAAACAACAGAAACTTTGTTTCTTCATCCACCTATCTTAAATAAGTCTATAATTAATAGAACTTGAAATTCTACATAAAGGCTGCCATTTATATCAGTTAAAAGAGTTAAATATTTGAACAATTTTTAGTCTTTTTGTGAATACTTTTACATCCAAAGCCCTTCAGCAGTTAGATGCCGCCTGTATTCCTTTGACAGCAGCTCTGTCTCGGATCGGTCCCAAATTATATATTGCAGTGCATTTCCCATAAATTCATGTACTGAAACAAATCATGTGTCGCAGATGGGTTTGCCTTTCAAGGTCCAGTTGGCTAAAAGTAACGAAGCAGCTGTTCAAGCACATACCTTTAAATGTTAAGCGGCTGCAGCAGATGTGAGGAGTTCTGTTTTTAAGTGGTTGTTTAGTCACATATATGATTAGTTATGCCTCCAAACACAAGTTCATTTCCAGCTCTTTTTTTAACATGCATGCTTTTTTTCCCTCTTTCTACGTTTCATCTTTTATTTTATTTTTTTTTTAACTTTAACACACATTCTTTGCTGGACTTCTTGCTGCCTCAACTATTATTTTCTTTTAGATCCGTCCCAAACACCATCATATACATTTCCCTCTTGTTCTAATCCATCACTTTCTTTCTGGCCTTTTTAATCTTAACCCCCTTGTTCCCTCTGTTAATCCTCTCTTTTTTTCCCTCGTTCCCCGTTCCCTTCTGCCTCTCTCCTCCTTCAGATGCAGGATGCTATGGGCTATGAGCTGCCATGGGTCTATTTTGTCTCTCTTGTCATCTTTGGCTCATTTTTCGTTCTCAACCTCGTTCTGGGTGTGTTGAGCGGGTAAGAGCTTATACTGTTGTCATGTGTATACATATGTGTATCGTATGAGCTGAGCTTCAGATGTGGAAACCGACTATGTATCAAGACTCTGTTAAATATCTGAATTGTATGTAAATGGTAATTGTCTCGATTCTCTATGTAGACTGTTACTTTAACTGTGAGTTGTAAAAAAACAACAAAAAATAGTCTGTCAACATTTCAAAAACTCAGTAACATGCATAACAAAAGTCTGAACGCAGAAAATTACACAAATGATTTCTTTTCTAAAACGTTCAGCTTTCCTGTTATCTGCTGAAGTTTGTTCTGGGTCAGTTCACCCATTGGCAAATTGAAAGAGATGTTTTGAATATGTGGGAGAGAGACCTTTTGTCAACCCCCAAAAAACTGCAAAAGTAGTTTGAGGTGAAGGAACAAAGTCACCAAAGTTAAGTTCTGATGAAAAGCTGCTATGTCTCCATAGAAAACTACTCTGTCACAACTTTTTATTTTTTTGTTTCTCCAGGCTTCATTTTAGCATACATTTTTATTTTTCCTATTTTATCAAAAGCAAAAAACAAAAAAACAAAACACAATTTGAGCTTTCAACAACAATCTCTTTGGACTAGTTTAACCATAAATAAAAAGGTAGATGACCAGTCCAATAAATAATTGCTTAGCCTTTAGTCACAAGCTTGGCAGAATAACACATGTGCCATGCAGAAATAAATAAAAAAGATTGGTCCCAATCTATCATGTTCATGTCAGGTGGTTGCACTGGGGCTACTTCTTGTCACAACCTGTTCGTGACGTACACATGGACACACAAACGCCCCCCCAGGTTAGCTTTGTTCTTTCAGTTTGACTAAACACCAGCTTTGTTGTTCTTCGTTGATACGTGAACTCCATTGTTTTGCTTTCTTACGCCCCTCCAAAAAAGTGAAATCAATCTCACCGTGTTGTGCACATCTGATGGTATGAAGGGTTACAAAGTTTCTGCATGTTTGCATTTTTTCTTCTCTAAGTGCAGCTCCACCTTGGTGCTTTTCTACTCTTCTTTGCCAAGTCGCACTGTTTTAGAGCACCTCCTGGTCTGTGAGGACACACGGGGGTATAAATAATTCACCCCTCAGGTCACTCATTGAGGTGGAACGCTAAAAAGTCTTGCACTGCAGGGAAAACACAGGGGGGTAAGGGGTGGGGGCAAATTCTTCTGGGGCCAGACTGGAGTATGGAGGAAATGTGACATTAAAGATAGAAATCATGGGAATTAATTATGAAACACTAAATGGAAACAGAATTTAGTCATTTATTTTAAGATTTTCCAAATCTCCCACAAGTAATAATCCTAACAATTATAATAAAATTACAACAGCGGATTACATAAAGATTTAATTTAAATATGAAACTTTTAATCTAATCAACTATGCAACTGAAACTAATTTGATTAAAGATATTCTTTATTGTCTTCATTCCTGACTTGAATTATTTTGCAACCTTGGGAGTCTTGGAGAATTAACGTTTTTGTCATGAGGGCTATAAATACATCCAATCCTTGGGAGTCTTGCTGTACAGTCTGTTCATGTGTCTAACTAAATAAAGATGTTTTTCCTCAACAGGGAATAAGCCTGAGAAATAGTGTTTATACGACGCTTTCAGACAGACAGCGGATCTTATATATTGCAAACTCAAACAAAGGTTGCGTTTCATGCAAGCTTTTAACTAAGGAAACACAAACACTTATTTTTAACATCCATGTTGGTTATTCATGTTCTCACTCTGAATCCCGCAAAATCAAAACCTGTTATAATTTTTATTTTTTAACTCATTCCCTTGCTCCCTTCTTCTTCTTCCCTTTTTATTCCCATGAATGTCTGTCCTTCTTAATCCTGTCATCTTTCTTTTTTTTTGTCCTTCTTGTCCCTGGACCATTTCCTCTTCCATGCTCCATCTCCTAGGTGAATGACGCAGTAGATTACAGGTGGCCCTGGGTCTATTTTGTGACCTTAATCATCATCGGCTCCTTCTTTGTGCTAAACTTGGTTTTGGGGGTGTTGAGCGGGTAAGGGCGGACAAGACATGATTTAAAACCAACTTCTCCCTCCGTCGCTGCTGTGTTTCTGGGGAAGACGGGCAGTTTAGTTTCTGGACTAGTGGCTCACTTATTACTTGTGCTTACTTGTACATTTGCAATAAACACAACATGAATGTGGGGGAAATGCATGTGAGCCTTTCAAAAGTAAGTTTTTTTTTGTCCCATTATATGAACAAACCTCTTCATATTTTGTTCACATCTTATGTAACAGACTAAATAAAATATTGCATAATTTCACCCCCTTTTCTCTATTATCAAACACATGAAATCAACTTCAACTACTTGTTTTAAAAGTTACTTATTTAGTTAGTCAATATAGTAACCAAACACACTACCTTGTGTTGAATATCTCATCGGATTTCCATAAATTATATAGAAGTTTGTGCTTGTAAAAGTGAAAAACTCTGAAAGGAGATAAGGGATGAGGATGATTTTACAAGCCAGTGTAGCTTTGTCATCACAGCTCTTTACAACTGCGGCTCAGGACCTTTCCCAAGAGAACAATGTAAACTGCTGATAGACTTTAGCTGACTGTAGTAGAATCACTTGTGATTCTGCCTCAAGACCACAGAGACCTTTTGGGTTTTGTCTCTCTGTTACTACGACGCTGCCGTTTCTGGGAAATAGAACTACTATCATAAAAAGGTCTGCGCTCAGCACTGCTGCTACTGGCACAGAAAACGCTCCTTCTTGTATAGAATAAAGAAAGTGACCCAGTGGTAAAAAAAAAAGTAAAAAAAAAAACATATTTGTAGATTGCTGGTAGGACTTTGTGAAACATGTAATTACATGAGCCGCTCTGCCTAACTTTGGCACGACTAGAGTAAGTGCTTCAACAAATCTAAATCCTGCAAATGTGTGCTTTATTACTTTCAGAACCATATATCTTATTTATTATGACATCTGACTTGATGCTCCTATGGAGAAAGCATTAGACGTCTGTCTGGTCCAAACAGCTCGGGGTTGGTTTGGGCGTCCTGACTTTGTCTAAACCTCTGAGTAATGATGCTGTCAGCGCACTACACAGCCTGACCTTTTACCAACTGGTTTCTCATTGGCGTCTCAGGTTGGCATTATAACTAATTGCTAAGCAGGAACAAGAGCAGCTACAGTGCAATTTGGAGACAAAAACATTGAGTGGAACTCGGGGGATAATGCGACATGAAACAGAAGAACGAGCTGATGTGAATTCACAAAAGAGGAAGAGAGACAGAAAAAGGAACCTAAAGGCAATGCAGAGAGAATGGAAGACATACCACTTGGATATGTATTCCAAGAGGTCACTGACCTGAAGCGTACCACAAAACAGATTATAAATGCTGCTAATTTTTTTTAGTAGTTCTCAAATCATCCACTAATGACAAAAATATCTAATTCTATGGTGGAGATCTGGAGACTTCAAGTTTTCCCGCATCCTGTGTTGCAAAACAGACAAATAAATGAAAGACGTGTGTAAACTTTAAGCTTAATTTTAAGAAGATATTTGAAATTTGTTTATTTTATAGTTTTTAAAATATATATGTATATATATAAAATACTGGCTGTTTGTGTGGGTTTGACAGTGGTTTACTGTTGATTAGTCATTAGTTGCTGTCACGGTTTACATCCAGTGTGCTTGGCTTATTGATCCGCCTCCTGCTAAGTACATCAATCAAAACTGTTTGTACAGGACAGAAAATAAACACAAATCATTGACGGACTTGCTGTTAGATTGGATTTTCTTTACATGATTAAACCCAACCAAAGCAAATTTTTGAAGTTGCAATTTCAACAGTAAAGAATTACATATGTTGTTTGTTTTTTTTGTGATTATTTGAAATATATATTTTACATTAAAGCAAGCTTTGGTTCTCTAATATAAAAGTTATTTGATTATCTGACAAATTGGATGGGACATTAAAGCAAAATAAAAACAAATCTAAGCACTGTATCATGAAAGCAAACCGCCTTGAACTGTTTGGACCTGAACTAAATTCTTTGATTTGATGGAAACCTAATAGCGATCAAAGAAATAATTCAAAGCAAACTTGTAAAAGTAGATCTAAAAAGCTAAGAAGGTACAGATGAATCACAGCAGAGGTGGAACACTGAAGTTGTTTTTTTTTTTTTAAAAAAATCCAAAGCCAAGTTCCTCTTCGCTTTAAGGTTTCGCTTCAAAGCTGACTCTATTGGGAGCCTAAAAGCTCAGGTTTTCCATTTTCGTTTGCATACTAACCCCCTTTTCTCCTTCACTCATTGCCTTTTCCTCAGCAGGTTGTTCCACACCCTCCCCTATGCTGCAAGCTGCATCATACTAGTTAACACAGTAATCTCACATTTGCCAAAAACCTTCAGCCTGGATTTTCAGATTCTTCTTCTTGTCTTTCGTTTCTTTGTTCCTCTTTCTTCCCTCCTGAACCTATAACCCCGTCCCGTTACCCTGCCTCCCCCCTCCCAGAGAGTTTTCCAAGGAAAGAGAGAAGGCCAAGGCACGTGGTGACTTCCAGAAACTACGAGAAAAACAGCAACTGGAGGAGGACCTTAAGGTGGGCTGTTGTGTTTGAGCTCATAAATCACTTATGAGCTAAAGTGTGGAAATTTGTTGTACTTATTGATTTAAACACTCCAGTGTCCTTTCCCTCTCTCAAAAAATAAAATAAAAACATTATTTAGTGTCATAGTATAAGAATGACTACTTGCAAGGTCTCTTTAATTGAAAAGATTGCCAAATTCAATCAAAGGAAGAAAAATTCAAACTGTTTTTAAATCTTCTAAAAGTATCTGTGTCCATTGAATGTCTTCAGTGTCTTTCATGATCAGCATAAAGCAGAACGATGCTGGGAAGGGGGGAAAATTAAAAATTGAGAAACCCCCCCCCTGAAAATTATGTCATGTAAATGCAAAACAAAAGATGAAAAGCAATATTTATTTGCACTTTATCATAAATTGCGTTGGAAAATGGGAACAAGTTCAACGAGACTAAATACTTCTGTAAAGCACCGTCTAACTAGTCAGTGCTTTCTCTTTATGCACATTGCCCGATCCACTGTTGCGCCCGCTGACTTGTTCTCCCCGTCTCTGCATTCGTTTGTCCGACTGCAGGGCTATTTAGACTGGATCACTCAGGCCGAAGACATCGACCCAGAGAACGAAGAGGAGGGCTTGGACGATGACAAACCCAGAAACTGTGAGTGCTGCAGTACCATAATTCATTTCCACCAACAAACATGGCCAACATTTCACCTTCCTCTGGTTGCTTGGTGTAATTTTGTGCATGTGCGTTTAAGTGCAGTACAAAGTTGGGAGAAAAGTCGTGTGCAAGTATGGATTTGTGAAGGTTCTTGACCGAGCTAGTTCCACTGGAGAGGTATTTTTGGTAAAGTTTAGAAAAATCAACTGACTTCCTGAGTGTTGAGTGTGTGACAAACATAAACACTGTTTGCTTGAAAGTCCTCCTGTGGTTTTGAACCCGTTTAGATATCACTGGGATGCGTCATGCTGTGGCTTATAGCCAGTGGTTGCATGCTTTCTCTCTCTCTCTCTCTCTCTCTCTCTCTCTCTCTCTAAATACAATCCAGCACCTACTCATTCATGTGTACGTTCTAACAGAACACTAGTGTTTTGATAGAAACGTACCCTGCAAATTAGCACCCGGTTTCAATCCACCACCCGGTTGGAGAGAGAGGCAGCCACACGTTTCTCTAGGACTAATCCTTGCTTCAAGAGGCAGAGAAATAGAGACTCCTAACCTGGAAGTCTGACATGAAAAGCTTAAATTCAGCTAGTGAGAGTGACAGCAAGAAAAGGAGAAAGGGTCTTTTTTTTTTTTTAAGAGGCTTGAATCACAGCTTGCATGCACTTGAAATGAATGAAAACTAATTAAACAGAGACAGCATGGATTGTCTGCACACATCTTCTTTGCCGAGCTGGTGATTCTGTCTTCAAAAGGAAAAAGGAAAAAAAAACAAAAAAAAAAACTGATGACATTATGGATGGAAAAGAGAATTGATTAATCTAATATTTGCTCTCTGAGAATCCCAGTTAACATGGTGTAAGACGGAATGACCCAGTTTGCAAGGAAACAAAGCTTCATGTGTTACCATTTTGCTCGTCCACGCCCATCAGTCAGGTTGAGGCATTTGTCGCAAATAATAAGTATGCTGCCAATTTAGTAAATGTCACATAAAAATGACCACGTCTGTTTTTTTAAAAGAAATTTCTGCTGTTGTCGATGTCAATATTGACACAGTGCAACACTGTGAACTGTTAATTTAATCGGACAAGCCGTCACGTGTTGATGAGATGACAAAATGATACGTTTTTATCGTCTAAAACCTGTACTTCAAAAGGATGAATCATATTTCTGTTTATGAAGGAGAAAAATCAAGTCACTTAATATTTCAATTGCTCTGCCTCCATCACTACGATGGATGGATGGATGGACGGACGGACGGGCGGACGCTCCTCCTGGTTGATGAATTGGGCTGTTTCTGCTGCCCTGGGATAGTTTGTCAACACTTGTGCAACTTTTCCAAAAGATGATAGGAGACTTGATTGCAAAAATTGACAGACAAAATAACAAGAAAAAAAAAAACGGTATATGTGCACATGTCTATAAGACATATACAGTTGACTATTTATCAACAGTGCATTGTAAAAATCCTTTTCCACAAAGTCTTTTAGCCAAATAGTGTTTTGCATGTAGGCAAAGCACTATACTGAATACATACGTATGACAAAAATATTCTATTGCATTGATGTTGATGTGGTTGTAACATTGAAAAGGTCTCAATGCAAAGCACTCCACCATCCTGTCTGTGCACAAAGATCAACAATGTGTAGCTTGTGCACATTGCAGAGGGCTTTTCTAGCATGAATGCGCGTTTGTGTTTATTACAGATACACTTGCACGAGTCAGTTGCCATTGTCAGCATGTTTGTTATAGTATTAGAGAGGAAGCATTAAAAGGGTTTCAGGAGTAATCAGATGTGCGACGTGTGGATGAACGCGGTTCTAAAAAAAAATCATTCAAAATGTCCTCACCTGACAGTAACTGTGTTGCTCGAAGACGAGCAGCAGATTGTTCTCAAGTAGAACTGCAAACAGTTCAATTGCCAAAAACCATATCCTGATGAGTGCGTTTGTCAGAAACAGAAATTCCTCTCTTGTTCTCTTTGCTGAAGGCTTTGTGTTGATCCACTATTTTCTCTAAAACATCCCAGGGGCTTATAATTGGATTCAGCTAATTGGAAATAACCAGGGTACTCAGTTTTGTGCTAATGATCTCCAGTTTTTCTTTCTTTTATTTGTAATCACTGCAGTACTGATTATCACAGGTCTCATCATTTTTCTGTCTTCAAGCTTCGGCTTACTTCTGCAGCCGTCTTTTGAAGATACATAGCGACTCTAAAAGGGGGAAATGCAGAACTAATTAGAACTAATGCAATTACTGTATCTTATTGTGTCATCTCAGCAGTTTAGCATGTGTCCTAAGTCATCTCAGAAGCACGTTGCGTAATGCTGGGCCTTTCTATGCGACTTGCATGCTCTCCGCCTTTGCCGTCTTGTTGCATGAAGACCAGAAAGCTTGTTTGTTTCACTCGCTGCTGAATATTTTTGTTGATCCTTAACCTAAGCAGAAAATGATGAGAGAGGTTTAATATCAAACAGTAAGAAAATAGGGTTATGTTTCTGTAAACATTTGGCTTCAACTGTATAGTAGATGCCTCTACAGACATTTAAATTTGGCTAGTTTACGATTTCTTTTGCTTCTTAAACATAGTGCTTTGGTTTGAACGTCATAAAATTAACGTCGAGTCTTTCAGCTGCTTTTTGTAGATGAGTTAAGGCATTTACCATGACACTGCTCACTTAGAAATACCTTCATTCCCACCTCAATCACAAGTGCCAGTTATTGGTAACACACTGTTCATTTATTATTAACTGGATGCATTTGGATTCTACTCCTGAAACTTTTAGGATACATTTTTTTATTGAAGCTGGAGTCATGTTAAATGTAGCACTACTTTGAGGAAATATCTGCAATAAATAATTATTTTCCATTGACTTTGAAGGAGAAGGTGTCCGATATTCTCTAAGAGCAGTGAAGGATGTACTGGGGTCATCTTCGGTGGGAGTTGTCAGAAATTTAAGATGACTACAAGTGTACAATTACTCTTTGAAAGTATGAAAAATGCTTTATTAAAAAGCTCTGTGTGTGTATGTGGATGTAGTAGTACATATGATTAAAATGACAAAAGAATCTGAGTTTCATTTATCCTCATCGCCTACAATTAAATGAGCTACAGCAATTCTGGAGCTGTTTAAAATATAAATGTCATGTCATATTGCATCACTTTGCATGTTCTGTTCCTTGTTTAGCTCCTTACAGTCTTTGCAAGATTTAACAATTTACTGTACAAGAGATTTTAAATTATTATGTGTTATGTTATGATTTAGAAGACGATGAACTCAGCATGCGAGTGTTACGCAATGAAAAGAATACAATAGAGAAAATCATTAAAAAGAAAAATGCAATATTTCTCAGACGCATTCCAAAAACAATAACCTTGTGTAGCTCTCAGTAAAAGTTTAAAATCAGTTTCATGGATTTCATCTATAGAAATACAGATAAAATTACTCTCTGAGCTTAATTGTGTTTCTCTCTGTGCAAAACTGCAGAAGTTTGGGTAAATAAAATAAAGATCAAAAAATGAAATTGTTCAACAAAAGCGGAACAGACAGTGCTGCAGTCATATTAATTCTTTTCGACGTAGAACTGTGGTTAAAATGAAGAAATGAGGTGTCGGTGTAGTTGTTTAAATAAATGTTTTTTTGCAACTTGGTTTCTGCTGCCATGCTGTCTGGAGGTGAAACGCTGATGTGAAGCTCTCTATGCTATATGCAAGTGTGTGTGTGTGTGTGTGTGTGTGTGTGTTTGTATTTGTCCTGTTGAGCCGTGCTATCTGTCCCCAGGTAAAGGTCGACATTTTCTCTCTCTGCGTGGAGCCGTGAAGAAAAACGCGGCTTTCCTTCGTAAGGCGTGTGCGTTTGTCTGCATGGACCGACATTAAAGATCTTACAGATCCTAGAACTGCAAGCGGACTGCAGCCCCGAGCACTTTCTCTACGCCTAAAATCTTCCTTTGTTTTTATTTCTACCTTCCTTACTTCTGTAAAAACTCTCCTGCCACTTAAGAATATCTTTTGCCCCCTATAGAGCTTCAACCCCTTAGTGTGTAGTTAAATACCTCTCAACATTGTAAATTTGTTTGTTCTCAATGTCTTGCTTGTGCCTTTTGCACACCTACATCCAAATGATTGTTGCTCATTTAACGATTATTTCAAACTTAAACATTATAATATTCTAACACTCTTGTTTTATGAAATTTTACGCAAAATTGTGACTCCTGTTGCTGTTCTATATTGGCTTTTGCGATGCTTTGGTGCACATAAAATTTCACTTTTTATTATATAAAAAAATATTGTATTGTAAATGGAGGCAACGAGAAGAAACAACTTTACAGTTTTGACATTAAAAATTTGATCTGAAAGGAAACAATTTGCTTGATTGTCTGAAAACATAAGAGGTGAATGTTATCATACGAATCCAATGCAATTGCATAAATTAATATATGCAGGACCATCTTTGCTGAAGTGATGACATAATCTTCTTGTTGTTTCAGATTCCTTTTTTTAAAGCCCCTGCATTATTCCAGGCTCATAAACTAAAACATGAAATTTTACTCAGAAAAAAAAGAAGTTCTCCAACTTCTACTCTACGTTTTATATGCAGTGCCTTGCAAAATATTCTATAATCCCTTAGGTTTTCCATATATTGTCACTTTACAGTCAGAAATGTCAATGCATTTCATTGGGATTTTAAGTGATAGACCAACACAAAGTGGTGTATATTTTTGAAGTGGAAGAAAAGTGAAGCATGAAATTTTTACAAATCTGAAATGTTAGGCATGCTTATGCTATCAAACCTTTAGTCACAATTATCCAGGAATAATACACACACACATATATATATATATATGCACAATTTCAAAGATTTGGCCAGTGGGTGGGTATACATTTAACATTAAACTATGTCAAAAATAATACGTATTTAAAAAAGCCTACAACAATCCTAGGCTTACGATTTAAGAGGTTTTCTTCTGCTAATTGCATCTTGTGTTTTCTTTCACACAGTTTCACCATTTCCTCTCAGTTATTAACAGATTCAGCTCACATTTCAAATTTCATGGGCGCAGGGACAGGAGAAAGCAATATACTCTGGAAAACTCTGGACATTAACTCAGCTGTTGTGGTTTCTATCGGCAAAAGCGATACATTTGTGAAGTTTCTCTCTTGGCCATGATCTCTAAGATTCTTCAGATATCCAATTCACACAAATGCATTAAAAAAAGTCTCCAAAAACTAAACTAAGTCATAAATAATCTGCGTTAGTTTAGGTCCCTGTTTAGTGAGAAATGTTTGTTATTTTGTCTTACTTATTAAATAAGAAGTGAATGTCAGTCTGTGAAGTTAGGATATAACAGATATAATTTCCCAGAGTCTCCAAAAACAAATAAGTCTGTGTACTTACATAATAACTTGAAAGTTTTTGCATTCTCAACAGGCTAAAGCAGAATCAAATCCCTTTTACGCACTCAAAAAAAAACAAAAAAACGACAATAACATGTGAGCCCTGTTTCCATCATGTCCTTTTCTGTCTCTTCAGTCATTCTTTACCCTGCTGTCCACCGTCTTCATTTTCTTCTTTTCTTGTCTCTTTGTACCAGGTCTTTGGGGTTTACTCTAACAATAGGTATTAAACTAGTTCATAGCTCCATTGAGGGGAAGGCACCGGGCTGCTTTTGAATAGTATTTGAAAGGCTTTGTAGCCTCAGGAGAAACTTGTTGCTCACAAGTGCGTTTAACCAAGTAGAGTAGCTACAGGAGGGACATGTCGAAGTGTGGAAACGTACATCATGTTAACAGCGAAAGCTTTAACGCTCACAGAGTCCAGGTTTTTACAAAAGTTAACCTCTTTACCACTGATTTGTGTGTCAATGCACAATTACGTTTCGATATGATTGAAACGGTAGGTTTGTATATTAGTAGGTTTCCCAACAAATTAATAGTTGAAACCTTCACCGCCGTCGAAACTTGCGCATCAAAATTATCGCTTTTAAATCGACTGAAGTTATCTGTAGCATATTAATTCCACGCAAGAAAAAGTAATGCTCAAATAAACTTTAAAAAGACAAAAATAGCACAAAATTACAGAAACGCACTTGCCGGTGACGAGTGCAGGCAAACTCCGTGTGCAGTGTCTGAGTCTGATACCTACAGGTGTAGCAATAATTTTTGAAGTGACAATAAAGGAATGCGGCTCATTCTCCCCAAAGCAAGCCCGAACTGACAGAAGCAATAAAAAGCGATGGATCATTTCAAATCAGTCTCTCAAACAGCCGTCTCCGCATTCTTCCTTTTCTTTCTCACTCAATCTCCTGTCATCTAAACCGTCTTTTAGTGCTTACATTATTGTCTCCCCGTCCCACTTCACCGTTATCGGTCGTCCATTCATTTTGTACTTTTTTTAATGGATTTTTCTATCATTACCCATGAATATGTTTCATTTTTCAATGTCTATCCCATCGTCTCAATATTAACTCATCCCTATATCGTTGCATGTCATCATTCGCACGCTGTTTTATTTCAAACTGAAAAAAATTAAAAAAAGACATTTTAATTTAGACTCAAAGGTGAGGAGCACAGAGCACATCTGATGCCATAGGGAAGCTCTTGCCTTAGACTACAAAGAAACTGCAAAGTTTCTCTCTTTTATGTTTAAGACATGAATGCAGGGCAGTTCTGAAAAATATCATACAAGAGCTTAATAAAACACTTATTAAACTCAGACCAGCTGGACGACTCTAATAATACAAAGTCCAGACTTTGACCTGTTTGAGAGTCTGTCATAAGACTTGTAAATTTATGCTCTCAAAGACTCTCAGTCCAAACTGACTGAGCTTCCACAATAAGCTAAAAAAAATTCCATCTCCAGATATGCAAAACTAGTTTAATTTAAAACTCGCAGCTGAAATTGTAGCAAAAGGTGGTTCTGCAAAGTACTGACCCAAAAGGAATGCGTCCGTGACTTTTGAAGGCGCCAAATTTAATGTAGGAGAATCAGAGTAATGGGGAATAAATTAATGCATTCCACACTTTGTCATTAGTTTAAAAACTGGGTCCTTTTTCTTCCTCTTCACCGTTATTCACCATTATTTGGTCTGTTGTGGAAATTCTCTATGAAATACAGAAAAGTTGGTGGTTCAAAAAGGCAAAAACAAAAAAAAAAGTTACATCGTTTTGGAAGCTACTGGCAAATGTGCATACGAGACGTACATTTTATTTCCAGGTAAACGTTAAACCCCCTGCACACTTATGCTGCCATAGACCTTTTGTTTTGTTCGTTTCTGACTCATCCTCATATTTTTATTTTTTTCCCCCTTTTGTCTTTACCCATTTCCCTCAGTGAGCATGCCAGCCAGTGAAAACGAATCAGTCAACACAGATAACGCTCCCGGGGGAGACGTGGAGGGGGAGACCTGCTGCACCAGACTGGCGTGAGTACCTCACCCTCCTACACACACACACACACCTCTTCTTCAGCTCCTCAAACCCCGACCATCATTCCCATGGAGGACTTCTTCGCCTTGCCAGGATTTTTGTCTTTTCCACCAGCTCGGCTGTGTCAGACACGGTACAAGTGGCTTGGCTTGCCTCTGTCCTTCATTGATCCAACTGAGCCAGCCTTAGCCTTATAACTCATTGTGTCATGCAGGCTTTCATGCACCAAAGGCTCTTGGGGTAAAAAGGACCAGAAGGTCGTCAATACACTCCACACAGATAAAACTTTAATTAGGGTGAAGGTGATTTATCTGAAGAGACAAATAACCGCACATTCTGTTCCCACAGGGGCCGTTTTTTTCTTTTTCAAAGCCTATGAACATGGCCTTTGACTTTATTGACATTTCTAGAATAATGCTGCCAAAATTTAAAGACTAAAACATATCTTTACCTGAGTTTCTTTATGCAAGTATTACTATGGGACATAATTTCTCTCTGTGTGTTTCTGATCTGTCTCTGCCCCGCCTGAGTTTGGCCATTGAAACGCTTTCTTCCTCCCCTGTGGGAGTTCACAAACGGCTGACTCACTCACTACCGCTATCCCCCGGATGCTTTTCTTGTGATTTTACATTATTCAGAGCAAATGAGATTCCTCCTTTCATTGACACAGGGCCTCACAGGAGCCTTGACCTCCAGCGAAGCCTCTACTTTAGCATGTAAAAGGCAAATCCAAAACTGCTTGTTAATGGAACGGGTTGCAGGCGATTCCAGAGTAAAACTATATGAAACACAAAGCAAATTCGCTGACCGAAGTTAGAGAACATGGATGAAGGTCATTTATCTGTACATTCATCGTTTGTCTGTTGTTATGTGCTTGTTGTGTTTGTGTTTATTCGTATACTATCAAAATGAATTAACCTGAACATAAAAACTAAAATATGAAGACCATATGAAAATACAATATGATTTCAGCTCATTCATAGAAGTAGTTTATTTAGAAAACACATCCATTCACCTGTCTGTCCATCCATTTCTCTATTCATCCAGCTTTTTGTCCATCAGTTCTCCTATCAATCAAGTCATTCATGCTCCATGCATCCATCCAGAAATCATTTAATCCATTTATCAACCTGCCTGTTGACCAATACATTTATTTATCCATCTATCTGTCAGTCTATATTTGAATCCATTTGTTAACCTATCCAGTCATTCATCTGTCTGACCACTCGGTCTACCCCATTTATCATCAATTCTTCTTTCCTGTTCCACATTTAAAACCTCACCTCTATAGATATATTGGCTACAAATTTAAAAGTTTTTTTTTGTAATGGCTAAAAAGAATGGGAAAAAAAGGCGGGTCATTTTAGATTTCAGACTCAATAGTCGTCATATTAAGTCATCAACTTGGTTTTATTAGTTCGATCGCAGGAATGTTATGACAGATTTATGAATTTTTAGCTTGCGCAGATAGTTGTGTTTTTAATGACTGCTTCAGGAGACCTAACCACTCAGAGCCACATGGATCAAATCATATCAGACTGCAACAACTTCTTATGATTTACATTGATCACAAAAGTATGCGCCAATTTATTTCTTCTTTTTTTTTTTTATTTGCAACACTCGGAAAAGAATATAGACCGAAACTTTACATTAAGACGTTTTCATCCTGGATATAGAGCGTTTCCTGGACACTTTTCCCCCCACTTTTGTTATTTTTTTAAAACGGGACTTTCAGTGTTTGTCAGTTCTTCTTCACATTGCTAGCAGACAGACCCTTGGGGGACGAGCTACTTCAGCACCTGCTGATCTCTTCACCGAGATGGACTCATGAAGGGAAGTATGCACTGTCAGGTCCCATATCCAGCCAGTCAGTCATTCTGTTCGTTCGTTCTTTCAGGCCGTCAATAAGAGACTTCATCGTTTCCGTCAGCTGTTCAGTCAGCCAGTGAGTCAGCTGCTCCATAAGTTAATCTGATTTTTGTCAACCAAACCAAAGCGCAAATACAAACATCTTACAAAAGAAAAAACAAAAAAAATTGATTTCTGATTGATTCGGCAGTTATCGATTTAATTTTGCAATGGACATCTTTTTTTTTCCTTCTCTCTTCTCTTCTGTCAAAATGTCCTCCATGATATCTTGTCCTCAGTTATCCTTGTTGTACCTTTTTCCTGTTACAGTGGTGAACAATCAACAGACTTTCCTTGCATTAATGAATTGTGGGGTTTTTTTACACCAGGATTAACTGGAGGAAAATCCAACCAAGATCGTTTTCTTTTGACTGGCTGCCACTGTGTTTGTGTATTGCATATATATATGTATATGTTCAAGAGGGTGATTTGCTCACAATAAAATTCATTTTGTTGGGCTATATTATGGCTACTTGAAACTGGAGATTTGGACCATTTGGCAAATATTTTCTTTGATCATCTGCAGCATCTTTTGTTGGTTTGCCTAAAATTCTTACCTGTGAAATATGCAAAACGAATGCAGGTTGATCAAGAAACATATACATGCTGCAAATATTTTTACAAAAAACAGGGGAAGCCATATTCCCCTTTACCGCTTTCTAATCACCTCCGTCTCGTGTTTGTCCGTCTGTGTGCTACGTGTTTTTGTATAATCCATTTTGTTTTCTGTGTTCCAGAATTAGGATCTCCAAATCCAAGTTCAGGTTAGTACATGTTTACCGTAGTCCTCTAATGAAGTCGTACTTATTTATTGGCTGTGAATGTGTGTTAGTGTCTTTGGGCTTGCGTGCTACTTTAGAGAAGAACAAAATGAAAGGAAAGCAGGAAAATCTAAAACTAAAATGGATCAAACTAACAGAAACTCCTTCTGCGCTCACTAATTATAATAACATGACGAGTAATAAATTAAAACCGTCTGCAGATATTTCATTCACAGAATATTCTGTACTAATTCTATGATATTTAATCTGAAGTTGATGTCAAATATTTACTCTTTATAAAAAGATTTGTATTTTTCTCAGTGTCTGACATTAAATCAGACTAAAGGTTTCCTGGTTTAAATCAGCTGGATTTATGAGAAGCTGACAAAGCCCTAAAATGGTAATAAACTATACCTCAGATATCCTCTCACTCATTTAGCAAATAGAAATAATGTTAACAATCCTAACTGAAGTTAAAAAAAAGTAAAAGTTTAGTCTGATTTAATTTTAGACTGCGAGAATCAAAACGTACATCATTTTACAAGATAAAAAGCCAAGTCCCTTTTTTCAAATCAGAGCTTTAAATACCTCAATGTAGGTGAGAGTTTTCCATCATTTTAATTTCTTACGTTGTGATAAATTGACATATCCAACACAAAGGTTTTAAATTGATGCTCTCCATTAGTGAAGAAAATAGTCATAACAGGGGGCATTAAATGTTTTATCTCCATTACACTGAGTCAGAGTGTCTTTATGCTCGTGTTGTGTTGTGTCTTGTGTGGGCCATAACTGAAAGCAAACAGAAAGAGATGAAATCCTGAAAAGCCATGTTTATACATTTAGTTGATCATGAATACTTCTATATTCTTACTTCTATGAAAAACAGGAACCAATCACGGATCTGATACCTTTATGGTACATCATGTGGTACTGCACTCATCCCAGCGACAGAAAAATGGCTCGTCGTGGTTATTTACGCCGTTAAAAATATTGTTTTCTCATGAAGCCTAAAGGTCAAACTAAATGTTATGAATACTTAAATCATTTGCAGTTTTAATGATTATAGTGGGCATGATAAGTGCTTCACACAATAGCCTTGACCACAACTGACCATGATATTCCAGTGTTTAGACAAATTTAAAACAAGGATGCAAAACACAAAAGAAGCATTTCCATCCCTCCTTGTCTTTTATCAACAGTCAGTCACTATTTTCTTGGGTCACTTAGTACAACTGAGAATTGTATAAATGCCACAACCTTTATGACCACAGAATTAGTCGAGATGGATACTTCCAGCAAGATAACGCACAAATCTGAAATAATCTGAAACCGTTTTCTTGAGTGCTACACTGAGTTGGAAGCCATTGGAGCTCTCCAGTGACCTACATGGTAAGGTTCAATCCAATAGAAGGCCTCAGGGATGAAATTGCAATGTGCTATTAAGATAATAAGGACCAAAATGGATATTTTCCAACACCATTATGAATCCAGACACGACCTATAGCACAAAGAATTAGAGCATTTTCCAACAGAGAATGGGGTCCAAACTGCCACAAGGAAGATGTGCCCAATAACTTGTGTGTGTAGACAAAAGCAGGATTCAGTGTTTTCATAAAACAGTGTTTTCCCTTTGAGAGGGATTTTTAATGTTTAAGCGTCTATACAAGTAGATGTCATCCCAGAGATTATTTATAAGGAGATGAACATTAAATCAATGCAGCTTAGAGACACAAACTTTCATTTATACTTTACTACTACCTCTGAGAACAAGCAAGTCCCCCTTATATTGCCTTCACATGTTTTCATGTACTCAGAATGGGACAATTATGAAATTACTGTGGAAAATTGTTCCTACATGGGAGGAGAGGTAGAATGACCCTTTTGCGACTCGTTGTGCGGGGAGTAGAGTAGATTGTTTGCAAGGCGTGAAGCCGGCAATTATCAGAAACAATGACGGAAATTTTCTACGGTGGACAGCAAAAGAAAGTGAAGAGGAATTAGTCCACATGACAAGCCAAGAACAATTAACTGCATCATTTCAGCTCTTTTCTTTAGTTAAAAGTACAGTTCTCATTTATAGATAAAATACATTTCATTTTGATGTCTGTCTGCAAGTGTCATTTCCCTCTTTTCTTTAAATGGTCTCTCCATCTCTGCTACAAAAGCTCTTCAAAGTTTGCTGCTAGTATGAAACACCTTTGATGACTAACACTGTTCCACATCTCTGCTTTAAGACAACAGATAGCCACAGGATATGGAGCTGATGTCAACTCGATTCTGTGCGCTGACCAATTAACTTTTCCTTCTTGTTCCTCTTCTTCTTCCCCCACTGACTGCCTTTCTCTCTTTATTCACTGCGGATTGTTCCTTATTTCCTCATTGGCACCGTATTACCCTCCATCTGGCTCCATGATTTTGTTTTCCATTTTCTCTGTTTCCATCATTCTTTTTTTCTTCACTCGCTCTCTGACCTATACCATCCAACATGTTTCCTCTGTTTCTACCCTCTCCAAAACTTTCCTCACCTCTCAATCTGCCTTTCTCAGTCGCTACTCTCGCAGATGGAACAGGTTGTGCAGGCGAAAGTGTCGAGCGGCAGTCAAGTCCCAGGTTTTCTACTGGCTGGTCATCTTCCTGGTTTTTCTCAACACCCTTACCATCGCCTCTGAACATCACAAGCAGCCGCAGTGGCTAACAGACGTGCAAGGTACGTCGTGCGCAATGTATACATCACACGTAAAAACACAAATCATAGGAATGGAAATATGTAGTGTAAAATTATTCTTTCAGCTTCTTTTCATCTTCTAATTTTGTTCCCGTCTGCAGATATAGCAAATAAAGTATTACTAGCGCTCTTTACTGGTGAGATGCTCCTAAAGATGTACAGTCTTGGTCTACAGGTAAGTGATGGCAATGCTTTAAAACCACTGACTTCAATGTATTTTATCAAAATTTTATGGAATTAGAGCATCACAAAGGGGTGCATGATTTTGCACAATGCCATTTTTATGCTATTAGGTGTGAAGTGAAAGTGATGAAGGGTTTGTCAGTCAAGTCATATGCTTGTTTGTTTTCATCATGCATCTCTCTAGCAAAGAGACTGGATGATGAGAAGTTTTAGCTGCCTCCTTACTTTCTAGATTCCTGAGAGTAAAGGGCTCATCATACAGGAAGTGACAAAAGGCCAGTGAAAAGAGTCAGTTTTCTGCCACTCAGGGTGATTCCCAACACACGGGACACGACAGCAACAAAAGTTGAACCGTTTTCAACTTTCCTTATGTCTTGTCACTAGACTGCAAGTGCACGTCTACTGGTAGCACCTCAAAATTTCATGTGCATGAATTTCACCAGAAGTCAGGTGATTATCGTTCACCACGCAAATTCCTTATGTAACGAACGCAGAGGGAGCGACATCGCCTCCCATGTGTCGAGTCTGTAAGGAGGAGTGAACTCACGCATCAGTTATCGGCCAGGCTCATGGTTAGCTTAGCATAAAAGCCCCGAGAAGAGGAGAAAACAAAGGAAATGCTGGTTTAAAAAGCCAAACGTGACAGTTGCAACTATGGGAGCAATCTGTGGTAAACCACTTAACCTTCGGTAAAACAGTACCAACTAAACACGACAATACAACAAACATATATTTATACCTAAAACATGTTTTAGGTGTAAATGCAATGCGTGTTTTAGCTTGAAAAAAAAAATCAGTCAAGAGCTGGCTTTGTCTTACAAACAGTACACAATTACTATAGTGTTTAATCAACACACATGATGCAAAAAGGCCAGCACAAAATAGCTTGCTTAATCACAACATTGATCTCATTGAGAAGCCAGCATTTATTTTAAAAATGCTGCAAATATTTGACATCCAGTACACAGAAGTAAGTCTCTTTTTTTAACAAAGTTCTGACGGTATATCCTGTGTTCAATATCTGAGCCTAATGATTAATATATTTTGAAGGGCAAGTTTGTTTACAGAGACTTCATAATAATCCATTTTATTTGTTTTTGGTTTATGTGTTCATTTTGGATATTTAAAATGTCAGTGCTAAATGTTCTTTAGAAAGTAGTTTATTGCTCAGTGCGTCTTTGCATCGTTAAGCCATTTGTACCATTAGTAAACAGTGGTCTCAAAATCACAATATAATCATTTATCACAATTTCTGGGACAATTAATTTCCAAGCAAAATTTGTTATTGTGACGTGTCTCGGTATTTAAATACACTGCTCAGTTCATAGTCAATTTTACTCAATAATAATAACTTTTCCCTGAAGAGCTGCAAGCTGCAGATCTCTGGTCTACCACGTGTAATCCTAATAAAGTACATTGATGTTTGATGTTGTAATGTGACAAAAAGTGAAAATGTTTTTGCTTATGACCCAATTCTAACAGTCTTCCCTTCTCCTTGCAGGCGTACTTCGTGTCGCTCTTCAACAGGTTCGACAGCTTCGTTGTGTGTGGAGGAATACTAGAGACCATTCTAGTTGAAACAAAGATCATGTCTCCTCTTGGCATCTCAGTGTTGCGTTGCGTGCGCCTGTTGAGAATATTTAAAATAACAAGGTCATTACGACTTTCACGGCACTGACTATGGAAGTTCAAGCCCAACATTTTCCAGGCAAACGCCGACGTATGCGTCATCTGGGTCTGTGCTTTCTTTTCCATAGATACTGGAACTCTCTCTCCAACCTCGTAGCCTCCCTACTCAACTCAGTTCGTTCCATTGCCTCCCTGCTGCTCCTGCTCTTCCTCTTCATCATCATCTTCTCGCTGCTGGGCATGCAGCTCTTTGGGGGGAAATTCAACTTTGACGAAACCAGACGGAGCACCTTTGACAACTTTCCCCAGTCTCTGCTCACTGTGTTCCAAGTAACAATACTGCTTTTTTTTTCAGGGTCATATCAGTGTCCATTTTGTCTCATCTTTGTATGCTTGTGCTCTAGTTGCTTTATTCGTTCTACGTGTAAAACCGGTTTCCATTATTTGTTCCACAGATTCTAACAGGAGAAGACTGGAACTCTGTTATGTATGATGGTATCATGGCGTATGGAGGCCCGTCTTTTCCCGGCATGCTGGTCTGCATCTATTTTATCATCCTCTTCATCTGCGGAAACTGTATCCTATAAGAGCCATGCTATCGTGTGTACGCACAGTGGAACTGAAATGAATGGAGAAGCTGCTTTTCTACCCAGAATACATTTGAGCAAAAGAAATGTGTACATCACGGGATTTTTACAAGTTTTGTTCTGGAATGATTTGTGACCGGTCTTGCCTGCTGCACCATCTCATCTATGAGGTACTTATTTCTTACATTACCCTTCTGAACAGACATCCTACTGAATGTCTTCTTGGCCATCGCTGTTGACAATCTAGCAGATGCTGAGAGTCTGACGTCGGCTCAGAAAGAGAAGGAGGAGGCAAAGGAGAGGAAAAAACTGGCCAGGTAAGATGGAGAAAACCGAGAAACCAAAAGATGCGGCAACTGAAAGCAGAAAGGGCAAGAAATAAGACATGTTTAATGTCAACTCTTAGCAAGGCATGAACTGCTGGATGCTGGAACTCAATGCACCACTATCCTGTCATCACTTCTTTGTTATGCAGTAAACAAATGCAAATCTATGATTTAACAGGGAGTAAAAAACATTCAAAGGTAAGATATTCTTTCTTTATCAGGCTTGCCAGTCCAGAGAAGCGTCAGGATAATGAGAAGCCACCGATAGAGGAAAAGAAGAGTGAGAAGATTGAGCTGAAGTCCATCACTTCTGATGGAGATACCAACACTGCAACCAAGGTACTTACTGACAAAAAAGGAAAAGACTGAAGCTACAGAGTTTAGTAAGGAAAATTAGCTTATCAATAAATCTGTATTTCACAGATCAACATGGATGACTGCTGTGGAGATGAAAATGAAGAGAAAAACCCGTATCCTGTGAATGATTACATAGGTAAAGTGCACAGTAAGATAAATATTCCTGACATTTAGCAGCAATACAACTTGTTCTATTTCCAGAACAATGGCGCAAACCAAGCTGTCAAACAATTGAGCTTTTTCTGACATTTTGGTTAAAAAAAAAAAAGCTTTCTTTCCCAACAGGAATAACATTGCCATCTCTCTCTGCTGCTTCACCTTCGTTTCTATTCATCTCTTTTTCTGTTTTCTTTTCTTTCTGTCTCACCCAACTCTCTCATTAGGAGATGAGGATGAGGACGAGCCGGAGATGCCGGTGGGCCCGAGGCCGCGGCCACTCTCTGACATTCAGCTGAAGGAGAAGGCCGTTCCCATGCCCGAGGCCCGCGCCTTCTTCGTCTTCAGCCACACCAACAAGTAAATTTAATGCCGTTTTTCTGCCTTTCATTCATTTTCTTCTCCTCTTTCTCCTCCTGTTCTTGTTCGTTTGCTTCAGTTCGTTTTCCCTTCTTCCTCCCCCAACAGATTCAGGGTTCTGTGCCACAAGATTGTCAACCACAACATCTTCACCAATCTCATCCTGTTCTTCATCCTGCTCAGCAGTATCAGTCTGGCGGCAGAGGATCCGGTCAAGAACGACTCTTTCAGAAATCAGGTTGCAGATTGAGTTATAAACTTGACTTCCAGATACTTTGCCTCTTTACCACTTTATCATCTTACTCTCTATTCTGTGCCAATGAATTTCCCGTTGCATAACTGTCCATTTCTTATGTTAATTAAATATTCAGATGAATATGTGTGGAATATGCTTAAATTTGTATCCGTTTTGATGTACTTTTCCCTCATGTTTTTTAAAAATTATATCCTATGTCCGTTAATTATGGTTTTGATCCTCATTTGGGTCATTTGACTCTTGAAATGTAAAGGATTACGACTTCCAGCTGGGATATTATAAGCAATCAGCCATGCTTGATTATGCCTCTGGAAATCGGCATGTCTCGTCCTCTGCTCTCTACTGCATCCTGACTTGCAGGAATGAATCAGAACCAGAACTCGATGGGATATGAATTCCTTTGGATCTCTCAGAATGAGCTGGAGATCGTCACTAGGGAGAACGTCGTCTTTCTAGACTGGTTACCACTGACACCTTATCTTAGACAAGTGAAGGATGACAGGACAAACAAAAATGGAAATTCTCATTGCTCTAATTTTTATTTTATTGCTATATGTATATATTTTAGCATATTTAGCACAAGGTGTAATCAGATTCTTCCACCTTGGAAAAAGAACTGCCATATTTATCCTTAGAGGCCTAAAGATGATATAAAGTTAATTCCTTTACAGATTCCAGTTGAACTTGTCATAAGTTCAATTCAGGAGAAGTTGAACTTACAATTTATGAACTAAATAAACCGAGATTCTCTTTTACAACTGGTGCAGTTACTATACATTTCTTTACCTTTTTAAAATATTTCTTAGACTCCTTTTCTTGCCATGTCCTTTAGCTTAATCTGCCGTTGTGATTTGGACCTTAGGCCCTCCACTCACATTGGGCCAGATAATCAAGCACAGCACAGACTGATGCCTTGGTAGCCATCATTAGCAACCCACACACATTATTAACTAAAAGGATTATAGCTGACAGCAAAATATAGACAAACTAAGCTGTTTGTGTCTGCCCTGTTACACTTAATGAGATTGCTTCCAGTACTGTAACTAATATTAACTTTCAAAGAAACTCTTTTTTTCTCACTTTAATGCATGCTTTCTATTTTACCCGAGCAAGAATTATAAGTGTAATGCTTATTTTACTTTAGTTAACCTTCAGTTAACCAAAACTCTGTGCTGAGGTGCATTAAAGCAATGTCTTTTGGCCTCAAGTGTTTGTATTGTCACAAGATGGGAGCAGAGATGGTCGGCCTCAAGCGCAAAGCTCTAAAACTACAAAGTCATTACAGTTTGTCCTTATGAGGCAGCTGCATTTATTAATAAAGCCTCGCTGTGTATTGTTTATACAGCTTATTATTTATTTAGTGTTTATGGTGGTAATTGTGCTGTGGTATAATGGAAAGGCTGAGCACCATGAGTGTTTTATCTGCTCATGTACATTGTTTCCTCTCTCAGTCAGAAACACGCATCCCCCTGGGGCCAACGAGGATCTGCTTATAGAGGTTTCCCTGGCTTTGGTACACATTACAGTTAAACAGGGCAAGCACTTAGCAGCAGTTAGAGATTTAGAGGGTTAAATGCATTTTAATCTGCTTGCAATTTTTTTTTGTCTCTTTTTGAAATTGAATCTTAAATGCTTTATGTTAGTTTATGTGGAGTCATCAACGGTGTTCTTTTGGATTGTTGTTGCCCATTTTAGTTGATGATTTACATTTACTCTAAGTTAATCAATAATTAATCAGTAAAGGGAAACAGAAGAGGCCTATTTCTCTTGCCAAAGCTTCAAAATGAGAAAAGAAAAGCAAACATACCATTTCAGTAAGGGAAACTGAAATGTGTTGATCTTCATAATCAGGGAATACCAACTATAAAATTGCTGCTCATCTAAATTTTCAAAAAACAAACCATACATCCAGTATAGGCATCAAGAGCAGTTCGAGTCCATCCAACTGTCCAAATGTCTTATTTGTGAGCAAAGTGTGAATGCCTTAGAACATGTAAATATGTTCTTAAAATAAAATATCCTATCAAAAATTTAATGCAAGAAATCCATTGCGGGTGCAGTATTGCAAATATTGATGTTCCAATGATGAATGTGATTCAATATTTTATGCTGCTCTAGCAGAACATAAGAAAGATAACATTTAGGTAAGAAAAATCCTCACTGTTAGGAGAAAAAAGTTACACTTTCATTACAGGAAAAGATTTACTCCTCAAGATTTAATGGTTATATTTATGAGACACAAAAAAACAATGCTTCCTGTTGTGCTTTCAGATCCTTGGCTATGCAGATCACGTCTTCACTGGACTCTTCACCATTGAGATCATTCTTAAGGTAGTGTTTACTGGTGATAACATACATTTTGGAGCATGCCAAATACTTTTGACACATATTTCTTATTTTTTTGTCACACTCTTTCCAGATTAAACATGTTTAAATATTTCATGCAGAAATACTCTGCGTAATTATAAAGGCACCAACAACTATCGTCATTTTATGTTAAAATGCTAAAGCCTTAGAGAGGACTTTATAACCCCACTCTGATAAATGTTGCCAACTTTGATTCTCGTCTGGAGCATAATGTCTTGCTTTTGAGATTCTGTGAAAGTAATTAGCTCTGTACTGTTAACAATCAGGTCTAGATGAGGCTGAGTTAGTTCAAAATGCAACTTTTTCCACATAAAAAAAAAACACGTCGGAAAACATTGTCTGTTTAATTGCAGATGACAGCCTATGGAGCCTTCCTCCATAAAGGTTCATTCTGTAGAAATTATTTCAACATTCTGGACTTGGTAGTGGTCAGCGTTTCTCTCATCTCTTCTGGAATACAGTAAGTGCATTGACAACTTTTGCTCAGCATGTTTTACAGTCTTAAAGGGTAATGTTTATGTAATCATAACTTTCTGCAAGGATACCTTCATCATTGTTTAGGAAAGCAATGCAAATATGTATCAAGGCTTAATAGTGTTTAATTTTCTAACATCGCACAAAAGATTGGAGATGACTGCATGAGCTGTAGAGCTAATTCACCTGTATTTAGCGGTTTGACAACAATTTGAGCTTGGAACTCTGCCATGCTTCACATTTACCTTAACTTTGTCACACGATATTGCATCAGACCCTCTATCCCTTTGTGATGTCTATTAAAAAGGATGTTTCTGCTCCTTACTTTCTGCTTCTAGTCTAATAACTCCTTGAACTGTTGTGATGTTTAATATGCTATGCTACACTCTCTGTCTCTAATGCTTAATAGACTAGACTTCTCGACGTAAGTCCACATTAGTCTGTATTAATAACCCCTTCAATAGACCTTCACCTCAACCGTGTAAAGTTGTCACTCTTTTGATTTGATATTTCTATGGTCTTGGAGAGTTTAGTAGATCTCAATGAAAACCTGATTTAAAAAAAGTTACCTAAAAAATTTCAAGTACATCCATTTGTGCTTGGATGTCTTATTTATATATATATACATATATATATACATATGTAAACATGACTTGGTGCTAAATTTATGTCATAATATGTATATGCAGGAGGCTTCATAATTAGTTTTTGAATAAAAGATTTTTTTTCAGTGGCTAAATTATCCTGGGTCTTGGATAAATTGAGCAGTCACCTATTTTATTAATGTAATGGGTCCAATTCATTTCTCCTGTTTCTGAATGAAATATTTCTGTTTTTTCAGTGGCTAAATTATCCTGAGTCTTGGATAAATTGAGCAGTCACCTATTTTATTAATGTAATGGGTCAAATTCATTTCTCCTGTTTCTGAATAAAGCTATACTCTCCTGGGCTATAGAAAGTACACGTGAATGTTAAACTCAGTGGGTTTTTTGTTGCCTGTTAAAGGTACTGAATGAGTGTGTGGGATTTTTCAAGAATGTATCACAGTTGAATTAATTGTGATGGTGCTGCATTTTATTGTGCCTGTGGCTCTTACAACATAGCACTTTCTTTTTTTCCTATGAAGGCACTTTGATCAGAAGTTTAGGTGAATGCAAGTCGACACGTGGTTATTTTGTCATGTTTAATAGAAAGAGAAGCAAGGCCGGCTTGGATTGGTGATTAACACACTGAACAGTACCTTGCAAAAGTAATAACACGTCTTGAATTTTTTTTTAGACTTTGTCATGTTACAAACAAAAACTCTAATGTATTTCTTTGGGATTTTATTCCATAAAACCAAAGAAATTTTTTTTTTTTTGAGATTCTAAAACTCAGTTGTTTTGTAGTTTATTTGTCTTAATCTCATATGACTTAAATATGACAAATTTTCAAGGTTTATCAAGTTGAAACGTTTGGCTGGGACTTTGTCTGCATAATTTGTAAGACATAAAAAATGTGTGTTGATGTGCCCAAAACCTTCTAGTAGATGTAGTAAATAAAATTCTGACATTTGTGCAACGCATCTGTGAAACTGTAGAGCTAAGAGTTCTATTTAGAAGATGTATAATTAGCAGTGGTGGAGAAAGTACTCAAAACTGTACTTAGGTAAAAGTACAAATACACAGTCAAAAAATGTACTCAAGTAAAAGTCAAAGTACCACATTAACATTTTACTTAAGTAAAAAAAGTACTGGCTTTTAAAAATACTTAAGTATTAAAAGTAAAAGTACTTGCTGAATACATAACCTAATCACTAATATTATTAAGTGTGCCGATCTTATTTAATTTTAATACATCAGAAATGTGCCATTTTAATGAGCAATGCCACAGATTAAACATGTTCTTATTGTATTTATTCTCTATAACATAGTTTAGACTTAGATATGTGATTCTATGAATCACAATTTCAGGGATGGAAACATCTCGTCTCCTGTCCTAACATAGCATGAACTTCATTAGTGACATTTATTTAGAAAGAAATCCAACTGAAAGGGGATGGAAACAAAGAGTGGGGGGAAGGACATGCAAATAAGGAGTCATGTAGCAGAGTTGTAGTCAAGACCACCGAACCCGAGACCAAGACTAGCACCCCGCGCTACGTGACACAATAAAATTAAGTTTACCTATCAAAATTGGTTCTCAGATTGATCTGAAAGATCCACATTCCCATAAAAACACCTAGATATTAATACTTAGAGCTGAAATATATTTAACCAGTATCAATTAAAACTCATTTTATTCTGTTTTGCTTTTATCGCTGTGCTACAATCCGCAGAGGTCTCCTGCTATCCCTAGAAAAATAACGCCTTGGGCGGTTACCCATATTGCCCATGTCAGAATCCACAAATCAAACATTTCAATTAACAGTAAATAACGTTCAACTATGAACACTGTCCAACAGCGCAACGAGTAACCAAGCAGAAGGAGAACCATGACTGTTCTCACCTCCCTCCCACTGCGATGTTTGCCACCATGACAGGAAATCAATCAATGAGCTGCTCTGTGTTCATACGTTCAACTCTTTTACTTATTCGTGATTAAATAAATGTGTGCAGGTGTCAGCTACTCCAGTGAACACAAGAACAAAGAGGCTCTCAGTGATACTTCAGTCCTTAGGACTTAGTAAAGATCCGTCCAGAAGAATCGGATCTTTCCTGAATGTTAAATCACTACTGCAGACTTTGGTCACAGCGTTGTCCCATATATGCGACACCTCAGTCAACACCTCCACACAATAATTCAGCGCATGAGTGACAACTTTTTTTCATCGCGGATGCAACATGTGTGTCTCAGTCAGTACAGCTAGCTTTGACAGCATCACGTCCACATAGCTTACCTTTCTTTAAGCTTTCCTTCCAAGTGACGCTAAAAGTTGGTCCCCACCGTCTGTGAAAGCGAAGCGCTGCTGATTTTACATGTCGCCATATCTTATGATTTATACAGCTATTATCGATTAGACTTACATATCCTCCCGCTCAGAGGAAACCACTGCGCATGTCTGGAGCTCCGCGTGCGAGTAAAGGGGAAGGCGATGGGTGACAACAGACACATAAGTCATGTTATTGCTCGGATTTTACGGCACCACCTTAAGTCCCTGAACTTCACCTTTTAACGGACAAAAAGCTGCAACTTGGATGTAACGAGTAACGCAACATTTTGTAGAAATGTAGTGAAGTAGAAAGTACAGATACTGTAAAATGTAGTGGAGTAAAAGTAGTATCCATTATTAAATCTACTTAAGTAAAGTACAGATGCACCAAAATTGTACCTAAGTACAGTACTTGTACTTCGTTACTTCCCACCACTGATAATTAGTAATTAGAATAAAGAACGCTCCTCTTTTCAGATGTTTTTCTTTAACAGTCAGAATCAGTTTCTTTCCACTTCCTACTTTTATTTTTCTGGAAATGAATTTCACTTTAAAATACACATAAGTTGGTGGTTGCAACATGATAAAACTAAAACTTAAGAATGTAAATAGTTTTGAAGCACTCTGTATATACATTGAACATTTTTATTAGCATCCTGGCCAATATTTATCTTAATATCTTATGGTCCTATTTGTATTTTTGCTTTTCTTTTAGATGGATAGAGTACTTCTTATCTTCAGGTGGTTGGTAAATAGTGTTCTCCATCCCTGTCAGCCCACTCAACTCAGTCAATATCTTAAACTATTAGAACATAAATGCTCTATACTTTTTACTTTCCAAAGAATGTGCTATAACTTGAGTACATCCTCACAGCTAGTTTGACTGTGATATGTGGCTGATAACATCCCACTCCACGAAAACTGCCTTTAACTGCTTTCAGACTTTTTCCTTCCTCTGTAAAGAGTTGCACAACAGGAGTTTTTATCCTATTTTCTCTTTCCAAAAATAATGTTTCTCTTCAAATCACTCCTTTTGCCTCCCCCAGTCACCCTGTTGAAAATTTATGTTGACATTTTGAATTCTTCTAACGATTCTTGTGGAAAGATGGGTTCTTATCTAATCCTGATATAGGAATTTAATTATCTTTTGATATCAATATTTGCCAATCCAGAATGTAGTTAGTGCTGGTTTTGATAATGGTGTAAAAATAAGCTTGTATGAATGAAACATAAAGGCATTTCCAGCTAAAGATGTTTACATGATTTATATTTTCAAGACACATTGTTACATAATAAGCACAAGAGCAATCTATTCATGCCTATGTTCACATTCAGCTGCAAAATCTGTTGAGAACATGGAGGAAAGAGGCCAAAGGACTTTACCCAGAGTTGATGAGTTGTTTAACAAAATACAATCTTCAACTCTAATGCTGTTTTAGGTGCAAAATGTTTATAACATGATCTGAAAATGAATTGCAATAATTGGTGTTTACTGGAAAAAAATCCGATTCCCTAGTTAAAAGCATTCATTCCAGTTGTAATTTGGAAAACGAATGTGATTTCCTAATAGCTGTAGTGTACCAATGCCAATACAAATGGGCAAAAATACACAGAAACCTGGTTCAGTTGCTAAGAGAACCAGCCTTCTTGGTTTTAGTCGATAAACTCAAAATGTCAACATATAAATTTGGTCCCCTTGTAGTACCGTACAAGTCATTCTTTTTTGAGCACCTCCTTTAAAGGTTCACATGTTTGACCGTCGGCTTGACCTGACACTCTTTTATAGCACAGAATTTATCTGTTTGCTTGTAAAACGTCTTGTGTCTTTATGTTGGTCTCTTCATGTTGTACCCGTGTTCTTGTCAATGTTTTTGTGTGTCTGTATTATATTAAAAAATTGCTGCTAAAGTCTCTTGTGAATCATTCTTGTCAGAGACAATATTAAAAAAAATGTTAGAATGGCTATAGCTTTATTAATAATTCGGTCATAATGGGAAAAAAATTACTTAGTAGGATTATCATGTTCTTGTTCGAGTTTTTTTTTTGTTTGTTTGTTTGGGCTAAAATAAAAATGCAGATGAGCTGTGATGCAAGTTCCTCCAAAATGCAGGTACTTTCCTGCGGAGATGTTTCGAGTGGGTATTAGTTTACCACGTCATTTTTTTCAGGTCCAGTGCAATTAATGTTGTAAAGATCCTAAGAGTCCTGCGAGTGCTGAGACCGCTGAGAGCCATCAACAGAGCCAAAGGACTAAAGGTTCACTCACACACACATACAGAACGAAAATACTCTCCTGGTTCAAAAAGGCCGACATCTATACACTAACTGTAATCTTTGCTGGGTTTTTTTAGCATGTTGTGCAGTGCGTTTTTGTGGCCATCAGAACCATCGGCAACATCGTCATCGTCACTACATTGCTCCAGTTTATGTTTGCCTGTATTGGAGTGCAACTATTCAAGGTAAGAAAAAAAGAGAGCAGACCATCCATCTTTAGCTGAAGGGGAAAAAAAAAAACTTTAAAAATGATGCGTCTTTCAAACAGGGCAAGTTCTTCTACTGTAGTGACAGCTCCAAACAGACTCAGGCAGAGTGCAGGTATGAAAACACCCCATTTAACATGCATGGTATTTTTTTTCCTCTTAGACTCTATTTGCAGGACAAATCACATCAATGTGTGTGCACTTGTGTTTTCAGAGGTTACTACTTCATGTATAAGGATGGGGACGGGAGGAAACCAGAAAAAGCCCTGAGAATCTGGGAAAACAGCGACTTCAACTTTGATGATGTCCTGCAGGGAATGATGGCTTTGTTTGCCGTGTCTACGTTTGAGGGCTGGCCCGGGTGTGTTTCTTTCTACTTACATTGACTTACAGGAGACTTCATACTTCTTGAACTTTTTCACATAAGAAATTTATATTTTGTCTATTTTTTTATATACACCAAAAAAAATTGACATCCATTTGTTTTCCGCCCTTCTTAGATGATACTGTTTGGTGCAGTTATGGTGGCGTTTATATTAGGGATGCAATTTTGAAATACATTAAATGGACGAAAAAGGCAGGTTGTGGTTGTGAGGTAACAAAATGTAAAAAAGTTCAAAAGGTACGAATATTTCAGCAAGCCACTACGAAGTTTAACTCATCCCTTCGTGGGCCCTTCTCTGACAATATTCAAATTTGTTCATGCTCTCCATCTGCTCTGGTCTGTTAGGTTGCTGTACCGAGCCATAGACTCTCACGCTGAAGATGTCGGACCAATCTACAACTACCGCGTGGTCATTTCTATCTTCTTCATCATCTACATCATTATCATCGCCTTTTTCATGATGAACATCTTCGTCGGTTTCGTCATTGTCACATTTCAGGAGCAAGGAGAGCAGGAGTATAAGAACTGTGAACTGGACAAGAACCAGGTAGTGCTGGGTTTGGTCTGAGGGAGCTTTATGGTGGGGTAGATCAGCGTCATGGACGAGGTGGGGGGGTTAGGCATTCAGAGTGACAATAGGGGACTGTCCTGCTTGATAATTGGATTCAATACTGTCAAACATGAAAATATGAAAGGCAGGTTGCAGCAATAAGACAAGACTACCAAAGAACTCTTCTAGATCTTCTACAGTATGATAGTCAGGGTAAAAAAAGGGGTATAAAATAAGAGAACTACCATGCAGGCCAATATAAGAGGTAAAAGCTCGCATTTGTGGATGTGTGTCTCAGCGTCAGTGTGTGGAATACGCCCTGAAGGCTCGACCTCTGCGTCGCTACATCCCCAAGAACCCTTACCAGTACAAGGTGTGGTATGTGGTCAACTCTACCTACTTCGAGTACCTGATGTTCACTCTCATCCTCCTCAACACCATCTGTCTGGCCATGCAGGTGAGTCACACATGTACATCGACACTCGGCACTCTCCAGAGTTTTCAGCAAGCCTGGCAAAGAGAAAAAAATAAATAAAAAAAAGTTTTTTGAAATTTTTCAGCTTTTACTGCAGTTGTACAAATACACACCAACAAGAAATCAAGGGCTTTCATTTAGGTGGAAAGAAAATCCCAAGTTAGGAATTACTGATTCTGAAACAACTTTGGGTGTAATTCAGGATTTATGGACACAAATTAGACGTTTTGAAATCAAAGATTAGAGTTTTGTTGTTGCTGACTGAGATTATGCTAGCTGCAGCAATAAAATACTTTTTTCATTTGATGAGCCATACAAAAATTGTAGAGAGTGCTGCATTTAGTGATACTGTTGCATTCCCTTTTTCTCTTTTGCAGCACCACGGACAGACCAAAAATTTCAATGATGCAATGAACATCCTCAACATGCTCTTCACAGGACTGTTCACAGTAGAGATGATCCTAAAATTAATCGCCTTCAAGCCCAGGGTACGTTCAACAGTACTATTGTAGATTTGAGAATGTCCATTTATTATTTTGTGATATAAACAACGCAAGCAAATATAATTTCAGGGGCATCGGTTTTGCTATAACTATGGATAACAGAATAGAAAGTGCACATGTATTTTAATCTCACCACTAACCTCGTTACTTCACTGTGGTTGCTATGTAGCTGCATTCATTCATTGGTCCAGGCTAATAATCCCCTTGTGTATTAGCAATTCAAACAGTAACAGATGGGAATGCTTCGCTCAATTACAGCAGCGTTAATGGAAAAATCCCTACAAACAATGAGTAGCATAACTTCAACCTCCTGAATTAAGAGCTCAGGTTTCAAATCTATGCTGTCCGATAACATTTGTAATTATAAAGGAATCTTTCAGTATAGAAAATTACATTAAGTCTCACTAAATATTTACTGTATGTGTAAGGAATATTTCTTTGTTGTTGCATAATTGAACTTTGCAAAGCTCTTGTAGGAATGTCTGCTAAAAACCCATGTCACTTTCTGTGGTTTGACAATCATTGAACTGTTAATGTGAAAAAAGTCTCAGGTCTACTTTGCAGGTAATCTTGGAATTGGCTCCAGCATGAAATCCCATCTGGACAACGTCTACTGCATGCTATCTAATTTATTGTTTGTTTCTTTTTAAGCAGGTTTTACAGCCAAAAGGATGTCTAAATGTTTTAAATGGTTTTTCCAATTTCTTTATGCTTTTAATTTGGGAGTTCTTTTATATGATTGTATGTTTCTGGTTTTTAAGCAAGTTTGTCAAGATTTGTAGTGTTTGATGGCGCCTGCCTTAGTTTTACAAGTCATGTGTGCCTATGTTAGCTTGTTAGATGTGATCGATCTACTCATTAGTACTTTAAATAAATTCTAATATGCCTGCAGTTTACTATGATTTCCTAAAAATGACTAAAACCAACATACCAAAGATTAGTTGAGATGTTTTTTTTTTTATAGAGCTGCTATATAGAACATCAGTTAATAGATACAATGGCAGTTTGGTACAGATGGTGTCTTGCAAAAGTGTATATGCGTACATATTTTAATTATGTACCTTACATGCTATATCTTACAGCCAGAAGTTTGTATTTTATTAGGATTTTATGTGCCAGACCAACATGAATGGCTACACCAGGCACCAGCTTAATTAGAGAGGTAGCCCTTAATGTTGTTGCAGCAAAATTAACCCAAACCCCAAAATTTAGAAAATCTTATTGAGCGCTGTTCAATCCATTGCCTGGAAATGGAAAGACTATGGCACCACTGCAAATCTAAGACCACCTAAACTGCAAGTATGTTGCAAGTGTTGAACATTTATATTCAAATCAATCAATCATTTTGTTGGTGCATAAAATCCTAAAAAAAAGAAAAGCACGGCATTTTATAGTTGTGCAAGGCACCGAAAACAACAACAGTTGAACACACCATTTTGAACGGGTCCAAAGTTTTATGGTAACATCTTGCACTTTTATGTGTCAGCTCATCACGTTGAGCTGATTGAGTTTTTTTTGGGGTTTTTTAGTTTCTACAGTCCACTGTACAGATTCATACCACCTTAATGGGGGCTGCGAAGTGGCAGCAGATGTTGTTTTCCTTCTAACATACCTTTCTCACCCTCCTCCTCCTCCTCTTGCTCACCTCATCCTGTGTAGGGGTACTTTAGTGATCCCTGGAATGTGTTTGATTTCCTCATCGTAATTGGCAGCATAATAGACGTCATTCTCAGTGAGATCAACGTAAGTACGATGCCCCCCTTTTCGCTCTCGTTGTCTTTTCTCTTCCTGTCCTCGTCTCGTGTTTCTTTTCTCCCCTCTCCTTCCCCTCTTCTTGACTTCTGTGTCGGGCTGCCGTTTCTGTCTTCTTTGTCAGCCTGTTTCTCTTTCTTCCTACTTCCTCTTCCTCCTTCTACTCTTCCTTCATACTTAAATCCAAGATGGCCACTGCCACTAAGAGGGACCCCCCTTCGTCACCTTCTCCCAGCCTTACGGCTTTCCAAACAAGAAAGAAGAGTCTTCGCAGGCAGGGTTCAGCCTTAGAGAGTTTATCCATTGCGCTCTCCTTCTTTGCTGTATTTGAAATGTTGTTGGGTTGTAGATTTATTTCATTTGATCGCACATACCCCTCACTAACTGAACTAACTCACTGACCAATCGCAAGCAATCTCACGCAGCTTCTTAACTCCAGCAGAAGGCACTTTTTCATTGTTGTGATTTTGTTCCTGACTGTGGTTCTTGACGACATCTCCTCTCATGGACAAGCATGACCAGCCGCTGCTGCTCCTCCTCTGCTGTCCATCTTTTTCAGACTGCCCCTCCTTTTGTTTTGTTCGCCGTTTAATTTTGTTGATTCTTTCCCTCTTTCCTCCTGCTCAGAACTCCAATGCTCCTGTATGTAATGTTTTTATCTTATTTTTTTTCTCCTCTCTCCTTTGATTTTTGTCGTTTCCATCTCTTTTTTTATGTCTTACGTTCTGTCCTTTTCTTTGTTCTTCTGTTGTTTCCCCCCCTTTTTCTTTCCATCGCCTACACAGCATTATTTTGTTGATGCATGGAACACATTTGATGCCTTGATAGTTGTGGGTAGCATTGTTGACATAGCGATCACTGAGGTTAACGTAAGTAGTCCAACTCCCTCCCTTCCTTCCTTCCTTCCTTTTGCCTTGCCTGATCTGCCATTCCCTCACACACAAACAGACCGAGCGCTGATTCCTATCTCACAAGCTTTTCAAATAACCAAGTGAACTTCAGAGACGGCCATTGAAATTCACAGATGTTGCAGAATCAAATCAAAACAGTCACCATTATTCCCCCAATTTTTTTTTTTACGATAAAAACCGCATGTTTTGAAACATACTGTTCCCAGTCTTCTCACCACCAATTTTTTTGATGTGATTCCCAAATATTTGAAACGGCTACAGATGGGTGCACATGCCTCGGTCTGCTGAGGGTTGGTAGCATCAAAGACTATTGCATTTGTCAATAGAAATCTTTTGCATTTCCTCAGCACTTGGTTTGGTTACACATTATCCGATCTTTCATCAATGCCAGAGGGAAGTACGAAACATTACCCCTGGTATGATGGACACTGTATAGCATGGGAGATACAAAGGTGGCATATCCAGGCCCGTTTCTGTATCGAATGTTTTCCGAACATGCAAAAAGCATGACTCTTTCAAGTATTAAAGAGCAGCGGAAGATATTTTCAGTTTTGACCCGAGGATCAAAAAACTCTCGATTCATGAATTACCAGGAACACTTAAAGTTTAATTGAGGGGGGCATAAAAAAAAAAAAAATTACAAGTTGCTTTTATCATAATGTGCATACATGGGGTGGGGGGAGAATTTGATCCATAAATGGATTTACTCAGTACTCCATGAAATTTATGCAAATGTATGCATGAGTTCATTTAATATTGGCATGGAGGCTCTATGGTCAGCAGAGGGGCTGAATAAGAATGAATTCCCCCAAAGACAAAGTCAAAATGTTCAGTGTCTGTTGTGTTTACATATTAAGGTCAACGGTTGCTTTATATGATGCTAAGGTACCGTTTGTGAAAGGAGAAGAGACGACTGCATGTTGTCTCTGGATAAACTTTCAGCATATTTTCTATTAAAGTAAAATAAAAAACTACTATTATCTGAATGGTTAAATAACTAATTGATCTTTAGATTATTTTAAACTTTAACTAAGAAAACTAAACTATACAATCTGGTTACCCATTTTAAAGTAGCTGCTAAAATTAATCTTAATTTTAAAGTGGTTGTGAATGAGTAATTGGTGCAACCTTAGCTTATTTAATACACATAAAAGTTATGTTTGCCACTGACAGGCAAATATTTCACAAATGCAATAAAGAAAACAGGGCTGGATGTATATTGCTAGCTGAAAATGATCCCATATTATTAGATATTAGTTTCATTGAGGACAAGAAGCGAGTACAGAATGTTCGTGGCACATCGGTCTATTCCCCTGAGCTGAAAAGCACGTTTTACCTCAGAAAACAGTGGCTCCTGAATACAAAATAAGGCTGGTTTATCCCAGGAGTGTATGAGCTTGGCACCTTTTCCTCAGTTTTAGAAAGGGAATCCATTTGCCCATGAGAGGCCTTTAAAAGACAGGATGAATTCCCAACTGTATCTGGATATTACACGTTTTATTCAGGGTTTTTTTTTTTTTTTGCAGGAAATAGCTGTTTAACAAAATAAATTTTTTGGCAGAATTTTCATTTTAAATGATTATAGATCTTATAAATAAATTGCTATAATAACAGTTCATATTAGTTGAAAAGAACAATAAAAAACACCTGAATGTCGAGGTTTACTGGGCCAGTGATATACACCTTTGTCATCTATACAGTTCACTGATGTTGCACTGCACACTTTGGTTTGAATTGTGCACCTTAGTTGACTGATGGGTCAGTTTGAGAGATTAATTGATTGATTTGGTTAATTGAATGAGTTTTTTTTTAATATTCTGACGTCTAATCTAAAGGCATGCACCAAGTCCTTTTCCTTTTCTTCTTTACTTGAAGGCTTTTAATCATTTGGGCGTTGAGTATCCAAAGCTACACTTTGTTTTCCTCTCTGTTTTTTTTTTTAAGAAACCCTCGGCACTTCAATCCTGATAGAAATGCCTGTTTTGAACCAGGACCCTGTTAAATAGGCATTTTAAATGTTAGACTTCTGTGACTAATGAAATAAAGTGGCAGGCTAAGTCCTTTTCACCCCCCAACTGCATAGCACAAGAAATGCTTTCTTTTATAAAGTACAAAATGAAGCATCGTGACAGACTAGCTTTTAAAATGTTATCACTTTGTCTTTAGTAAATAATTAAAAGGCCAAAACATCCCATCTGGGTGCGCCCACTTTCCCACTCTTTTGGGTGCCTGTTGACTTAGATTAGCTGAATTTGTTTGGGTGTTTTTGCAGCTATTGAAAGAAAAATGTATTTCCCTAATGCTGGGTCTTTAATTCTCCCCCAGCATCCTGCCGGTGCTTCTTAAACTTTGTCTGGATTCTTTTACATTTTACTTTGATTTGTGTAGAACTAGTACGAACAGATTGGTAGTGGTTTGCTCTGCGTGATGTCTTGCAGAGGATGCCAGTTATGGATTGCATCTATTTCTTTCTCTTTGGAATGCTTCCTCCTTTCCTACCTTTCTTGCCTTTCTTCTTTACTTTCTGAGCTTTTTCAGTTCACTTTACCTTCTGTTGTTGATGTTTATATCTCCTTCTCATCTTTTTTCTCTCGTCGGTCTGTGGTGCTGCTTGCTCTCCTGAAATGCAAGCAGGGTAACATGGGCTTTCCCTCGTCCTTGCAGCTCAATCCGCGAATTGCATCATCATGAAATGTCATCTAGCATACATTTCATGTAATGATTTAAACATTTCTCATAATTAGAGAACTTGACATCCTTAAAGTATCAATTTGAAGAGGACTCCCATGTTACCCATGGAACTGACTGATTTTTTTTTTTTTTGCTTGAAAATTTTATGTGCAATGTGAGAAAGCAGTTCAAGTTCGTTTAAATAAGCTCGTGAATTCAGAGCTGCAGATAGAATCGCTCACATCTGCACGGTTCGGCCTGAACAGATGACTGTTTATTGGATTAGTTTGTCTCTGTTTGTTCTGGACACACGTTCACCACATGTAATAGTTCACTCCGGGACACTGTTTTTCTGTAGTCTGTCATGTAGTTCCTACTTATTAAACTGAAAATTTAGTAGTACTATAACTCAGTATAATATAGCTTATTTCAAAAATTTACTTCAGATCAATTGAGCACGTACGATTATAAGCTTTTATTCAACAGTCATTCTTTTACTGTACAGAGCGCAATTAAAAGACGTTTTTCTGATGTAACAAAAGGCATTCCTTTATAAGAATTTACATATATACGTGTATATATATATATATACAGTCCAGTCACATTAATGTGACCATCTGTCAAAAGCCAGAATAACCACCTTTCGCAGAGCGAACTGCTACGAGACGTGCAGGAAGAGAGTCACTTAGGTCCCTGAAGGTCTTCTCTGGGATGTTGAGCCATGCCGACTCTAATGCCGTGGCCAGCTGCGCTAGATTACGCGGTTGAGGATCCATGGCGCGAACAACTCGATCGAGATGGTCCCACAGATGCTCGATTGGGTTTAAGTCAGGTGAGTTTGCTGGCCAGGGGAGGACGGTAAACTCATCCTGGTGCTCTTCGAACCACGCACGTACACTGGCAGCTGTATGGCACCTCGCATTGTCCTGCTGGAAGATGCCATCATCCTGAGGAAAAACAATGCGCATGTAGGGGTGGACATGGTCCGCAAGGACAGATGCGTACTTGTATTGATCCATCGTGCCTTCCACAATAATCAGTGAACCCAGAGAATGCCAGGAAAACATTCCCCAGACCATAATGCTCCCGCCTCCAGCTTGGACCGTTCCTGCAATGGTTGCAGGGTGGTTCCTTTCAGAGGTTTCACGCCTTATACGCCAACGTCCATCTGTCCGATGGAGCATAAAACGCGATTCATCTGAAAACGCTACCTGTCGCCACTCAGTGGACGTCCAGCTGCTGTACTGGCGTGCAAATTCTAGCCTTCGTCGTCGATGAACACCAGTCAGCATAGGTGCACGAACCAGGCGTCTGCTTCGGAGGCCCAGACGCAGCAATGTTCGCTGAATAGTGGTTTGGGAGACACTTGTGGTAGCCCCTTGGTTCATTTTAGTGGTCAGTTGCTCAACGGTAGCCCGTCTATCTGCCCGAACGCATCTCCGCAACCGTCGTTCGCCTCTGTCATCTATGGCCCGTGGTGCACCACATTTGCCACGTCGTTGATTTTGGACAGTCCCATTTTGCCATGCACGGTACACTTTTACCACGGCGGCACGCGAACAGTTCACAAACTCAGCCGTTTCGGAAATGCTTCCACCCTTGGCCCGAAAGCCAATGATCATGCCCTTTTGGACGTCGGATAAATCGCTTCGTTTCTGCATTACGCCAACGATTGAAATGTTTTCCGAAGCCCACACACACCCTTTATATACGCTCAACTGCACTGTGCTGCCACCTGCCTTCTGTGATTGGTTATTTAACTCTGAAGTGGAAAGTACGTGGTGGTCACATTAATGT